>CM052809.1:20286997-20320568 GCA_028533885.1 Nasua narica | reverse complement strand
GGTGGTCGATTTTCTGCTCCTAGAATTGCTCTTCTTCCTCTCTTCTCCCTCCTGTTGAGTATGCTGGCTTTTAGAATGATTTATTAACTATCTAGATGAACTTCTGGGATCCGACTCTATCTCAACCTCCTACTTCTCCGCCATCTTCCCCAGTCTCTCTATAATTTTAAAATTTTATGAACCCATACAATTTTAGCTTGAAATTTTTCTTTCAAGCTTATTTCAAGAATTTAGCTTAAAAGCTTTTAAGAAAAAAATTGACAAAGAAAAATTGACAAATGTATCATCAAAGTGAAATTAAACATTAAATGTGGGCATGAACTGACTTCCAACCAACCTATGTAGGTAACACAGAAAAAGATATTATTTAAACAATAATGTTGGAATAATTGGGTATTTATGTGAGGAGCAAAAACTGAACTTTAACTCCTACCTCTTATCATACACAAAAATTAACTCAAAGTGATTGAAGATCTACACAAAAAAGCTAAAACTCTAATACTTCTAGCAAAAAACAAAAGAGGGGCACTTGGATGGCCCAGTTGATTGAGCACGTGGAACTCTTGGTTTCGGCTCATGTCATGATCTAGAATCTAGGGATCCAGCTGCCACATGGGGCTCCAGGCTCGGTCAGAGAGGAAATTCTCTCTCCCTCTGCCCCTCCCCTCCACCACTCACATGCTCTCACACATGCACATTCTCTTGCAAATACATACATAAATCAAATATTTAAAAAAAAGCTAAGGAAAGCCTTCAAGATGTTTTGGCTGGCAAAGATCTCTTTATAATAAATGTGCAAAAATATCAAACCTTTCACCAAAAATGAATGTGTTTGATTTCATCAAAACTGAAACTATTGCTCATTAAAAGGCACCCTTAAGAAAATAAAAAGGCAAGTGTCAGAAAAATATTTGTAAAAAAAACCTTATATTTTTAACAAATTTCTAAAAATTTGTATGTAAAAAATATATACAAATGTAATTTTCCTGAATATCCAATAGACACCAATAAATATTCTTAATGTATTACTTATAAAGAAAATAATAGAATACAGGTATTTATATTTATTATCCATCTTAAAAATTATTTTTTAGTACATTTAAAGAACTCTGAGCCCCTCCTCTTCTATTTTATAATATATTTTGTTAAGACTGGCAGTAAGTTTCCTTCAATGTTTGAATGTTGGTATATTCTTTGCTGGAAGGTTTTTAAATCCCAACTTAATTTCTTTAGTGTGTGTCTGTCCACGTGTGTATACACACACTCATGTGTGTTTGAGTATGACTGTCCAGGTGGTTTCTTCTTTGGTCTGATTTGGAAATTGGTGTCTTCAAAGAATTAAGCCATTTCCCTTACCTGATCAAATTTATTGTCTTAAAGTTGTTTGTCACATTTTCCAATTATACTACAATGTCAATAACATTATGGCAGTATTCCTTCACTCATTTCCCATATTGTTAATTTGCGTTTTTCTTTTTTACTTACTCAAACTAGACTTCTATCAGTTTTTGATCTTTTGAAATAACCAACTTTGGATGTCACTGATTGCCTTTGTTGTTATTCTACTTTCTATTTAATTGCCTTCTCTTTATTTTTCTTCCTACTTACTTGAGGTTTGAATTGCTCATTTTTATACCATTTTCAGGTGGAAACTCAGATAATTGACTTTAGTCCTTTCTTCTTTGCTAATACAACAATTTATCCATCTAAACACTGCTTTAGCTGTATATCACAATTTATGGATATTGTAATTTTAGTTTAAAATATTTTCAGATTACCATTGTAATTTTCCTCTTTGGCCCATCGGTTATTTATAAACGTATTGTTTAATTTCCAAATATTTGTAGATTTTTTAATAGATACTCTGTTATTGCTTTCTCGTTTCAATCTGTGTGGTAAGAGGATTCACTTAAGTGTGGTATCAGCTGAGGCTTGTTTCATGGCCCATGGCCCTTATTGATTAGTATTACATTTATACTTTAAAAAGCTATATTCTATAATTGCTGATTCTTCTCTAAATATCACTTAGCTCCATTTGATTTGCATGTTCTGTATTCCTATTGATTTTCTTCTTGTTTTATAAATTAGGGAAAGCGAACTATTGAAATCTCCAGCTGAAATTGTGGATTTGGCCATGTCTCTTTCCAATTATGTCAGCTTTCTTCATGCATTTTGACGCTTTCTTACACACTTCGGATTGTATGGTTTACATAATAAGTTTTAAATGCCATTTAGAATTTTACATTTAAAGTAATTTAAATTTAAATGACATTTTAAAAAATTCTTTTTTTTTTATCTCTGGAACTATTCCTTGCCCTGAGGTCCATGCTATCTGATACAGAAATAGCCAATACATCCTTTTTATGATTAGTGTCTCATGCTTAATTTTTCCCATCCTATTAGGTTTAATCTACCTCAGTTTATTTTTAAAGTGTGTTCTTCTAAACTGAATACAGTGGTGTCTGTTTTCCCCCATCTGGCTTGACAGTCTCTCTCTTTTATCCAATATCCTTAATGCATTTAAGCATAATATAATTATGGATACATTGAATTATTTTCTGTTTTCCCTTCCTTTTTATTCCTTTTTCCCTATGTCTCTCTCTTCTGTCAGACTGAGGGTTTTTGTTTTATTTTTTTTTTTAACATTCCACTTAATCTCTTATTTGCCTATTTGCTGTATATAGCTCTTATTTTATATCTTGAATGGTCACTTAAGGATTTACAGTATGCATTTTTAACTTAGCACAGTCTCTTTTCAAATTATATGATGCCACTTTGCAGGTAATCTAAATTCCTTAAAAGCGTATCTCCCTTTACCTGCTTCCCTTCCTTTGTGCTATTATGCATTTGATTTCTACATTTCATAGAGTCACTTTATTTTCATATATGCCTTAATCACCAAAATAAGTTGTAATCATTTTTGCTTTAAGGTCAATCATCCTATAAAGAACTTATTAATAAAACAAATACTTATATATTTGTATCAACATTCTTCACGCCCTCACATAGACCACCATTTCCACCTGGAACCCTGTTCTTTCAGCCTGAACAATGTCCTTTCACATTTCTTGCAGAGCATATCTGGTGGCAGTGAAATTCCCAGATTTTGTTTTACTGATAGTGTGTTTATTTTTCCTCTCTATCTGAAGGATCTTTTCACTAGATACAGAATTCTATATTTTGTTTGCTTTTGTTTTGTTTTGTTTCGTATTCTTCACTTTGAAGATAACGTTTCATTGTCTTCTGGCTTCCATTAGTACTGATGGTATATCCAGAAAATTGTTAATCTTTTTTCCCCTTATATATAAAGTGCCTTTTTAGGATTTAAGATTATTCTCCCAATCATTAGATTCCAGCAGTTTGATTATGATGTGACTTGGTGAGCTTTCCTTGTGCTTTTCTTGCTTGGATTCCATTGTAATTGATTAGTACATTAAGTTTGTGGTTTTCATCAACTTTGGAAAAATTTAGCGCATTATGTCTTCAAATGATATTTTTGCCTACCCCTTGTTCTCTGGGACTTCAGTTCCACCTGCGTGAGTCTACCAGGTATTTTCCTTGGGTCACGGATGCTCTGTTCATTTTTTTTTTAAAGGTTTTATTTACTTGTTTGACAGAAAGAGAGTACAAGCAGGGGGAGGGTGAAGCAGGCTCCCCACTGAGCAGAGAGCTTGATGTGGGGCTCAATTCCACAACCCTCGGATCATGACCTGAGCCAAAGGCAGACATTTAAACGACTGAGCAACCCAGGTGCCCCAACTCTGTTTATTTTTTCAGCCTTTATTTTTCTCTCTGCATTCCACTTACTTCTAGTCTTATCGGCTTCCCATCAAGTTCACTGAGTTATTTTGCAATGTCTAAGCTACCCTGAAACCCGTTTAGTGAATTCATTGTTTCAGATATTTTATATTTCTATTCTGAGGAATTTGATTTCCTTATTTTCTTATAGTTTCCACTTTTCACTTTAATATTATAGGTTTTTCTTTAAATTCTTGTGAATACTGAAAAAAAAAATATATATATATATAAAATAGTTTTCTTAAAGTCTTGGTCTGCTTGTTTCATCCTCTCTGTTATTTCTGGGTATCATTTTATTGACAGATTTTTTTTTTTTTACCCGACTATGGGTCACATTTTCTGAACTTTTTTGCATATCTAGTAATTCTTTGGTTGGATGCTGGACACTGTTAAAGTGAGAGTCCCGAATGCCTATTCTTTTTATTTACTCTTGAGCTTCATTTTGTTGGTCACTTAATTTAATTGCAGATCAGTTTAAGTTCTTGAAGCTTCTGTGAAGACTTTGTTAGGGTGGATCTCAAGTAGCCTCTATTCTAAGACTTGTCCAACCTCACTTCTAATGTTCGATTTTTTTTTTTTTTTAGGTACTCCACTGAAGTCTCTGTTTTATGGTCAGTAGGATCTGTCCTCTCTAATTGAATACAACTCGTATGTCTTCCAATTCTATGTGAGGTCCAGAAATTGTTTATTTTCCAGGCTCTGTGTAGTTGCTTTTTTCCCAGCCTTGAGAAATCTCACCACACTTATTTGCAGCTTGGTATTTAGCCACAGGCTCAAAGGAACACCTTTGCAGATTTTTAGAGCTTGTCTCTGTGCAGCTCCCTCTTCTCCAGTACTCCATAAAATAGATTCCAGATGCCTCAGGCAATTTGAACTCCATTCTCTGTGTCCTCATCTCACAGAAGCCCCCATTATCTGTGCTCTCCTTGAGTTCCCACTTTCTATGGTTTGCTCTGGTAAATATCTTCAGGCAGAAAGTCAAGCAATTTTAGAGATCATATTTGTTCTCTTTCTCCTAGGGACCTCACTTCTCTTGCTATTCCAGTGTCTGAAAACAGTTGTTTCATATACTGTTCAGTTTTCTCATTGTTAAAAGTGCAAGAGATAGTACAGTTCCACTTATCATGGTATGTCCAGAAACAGGTTTTCTAAAAACACATTTGTAAGTTAATGGATTAAAAAGAAAAACATGGGACAAGAAAAATCGCTTACTCCATGTATTCGTTCTTCTACATATGTTATTAAGCTTATAAATTATGTGAGTTTTCAGGTACATGTATGTGTGCCATTTGGGGAGAAATGTTGAATTCCAGAAAGATTGATTGAGTCCAAACATTATACTATAGCCATCCCCAGAAGGTTTTTTAAGGCATTTTTATTAGAGATTTTCAGGAAATATTCCTTTATAATAGTGTCCTGAGTATATGCTGACATACAGAAAAAATATGGAATTATACTTGCCACAGTTACAAATCTAGCCCAAAAAGATTTCTTAAAAGATTTAATAGATTTTAGAGAAATACAAGGAAATATTTTACCTTTTAGGCAAAATCACTTTTTTAATTAGTTTAGCATTATCTGAAGTATATCCATTTGTAGGTGGTAATAGCTATTTGCAAAGTTACCGTTTTCTGTCAACATATTACCCCCTCAAGTTTAAAATTCAAGTTAAAAATGAATACTTAAACATATTTTTCATAAATATGAAAATATGAATGCTTAATATTTTATTAAAACATGTTTTATGTGCAGTACATGGAGATCTTGGTAGAAATTAAGATTGATAAGGTAAAATTTCAATAATTTTATGGATACATGACTTAAAATAATGGGAATATCAGCTCCAGAAAAATCCCTCAGTGGACCAGAAACACTATAACATCATTATTTATTTTATTAATTTAAGTTTTAAAATGCAAATGACTAATAAGCAAATGAAAAATATCTTTAATCTCAGTAGCAATTAAACACATTTTTTTTAATCTGCATAGCTCATAATTTAATTCCTGGTATTTCTCCTCATACATGTTCTTTTCCTAGTCTTTCCCTTTGCACTATTGTCCTAACCCACCTGTTTTCTCATCCTAGAAGCCTTACATCATACCTGACAGTTCATTCATCTGCGAGAAGTCATCATCATCACATCTTATCAATTTCACTCCAAAATACCTCTTGATATTTTTCTCCAGTACCTGAATCCAAGCTACCATTACTTTCCATTGGGTTACTATGATATCCTGTCTTTGCTCTCCAAATTTGCCCCACATGCAGTCCATGTTGAACACTATTGTTCAAAATTTTTCATAGCTTTGTATTTTTTCTTAGGAAAAAAAGCCCTTAAAGTATGAACAAGGGCTGTGAGTTCTGGCGGTCCCTTACCTCTCCAGCCTCACCTCATCATGAGCCACTTCAGTACATCTGGTGTCCTGCACACTTGCTCCCTGATTCTCACCAAACTGTGACCTTTAAGACCTTCCCATTTAGAGCTCCCTTAGTCCTGAATGTTCTCTCTCCACTTCCCTTTTCCCCTGGCTTCCAGCCTCAGGAAATGATGTCCTTCAGAGAAGTTTTTCTTCATTCTTCCCACATGAATTCCAGCAAATTCCAGTCAGATTATAAATTCCGTAAATCCAGAGAACGTATTTATAATTGTTAATGTTGGGAGGTTGCAGAATTTTGAGTATTTCCTACTTTATAATTTATCGGTTAATATGTAATTATTCAGTCGTGATGAAATACTTTATATGAAAAAGTCGCTTCCAAGAAGGTATTCAAAAATGGTAATCTCAGTGACTGTTATGGAAGCCTATATTGGTGTAACCGTTGTGAAAATCAATTTGAGATTGTTTTTCAATCTTTAAATGTTCCATTGATTTGGCTCTGTAATTCCAAAACTGGGAATACACATATAGTTAGTATACTGTGTATTTATCTGAGCATTATTTACAATATAAAAACTGGGAAACCTTCAAATAGTCAATAAATGGAGATTAGCTTGAATGATATTTAGGAAGATTTATTGGCTTAAGTTTTCAAAATATTTTCATAGAATTACGACATAAAAGCCTTCAGTTAATCTTCATGTAGATGTCTCTTAGAATGACACTTCAGTTGTATGGAAGAGCCTGGACATTTAAATTAGGCAAATAAAATCATTTGAAACAAAGTAAGAAGGAATCCTTAGTTTAAAATGGTAATTATGACATCTCGCTTCCTTGTCATGAATCTTAAATAGTAGCAAAGACGAGATCAAAGAAAAAAGAAAGAAAAAATTAAAGTAAGTAAACAAAGTTATTCTGTAAAATCCTGTGTAAGTGATGGCTGTTTATAAGTGAAAATGAGCATTTATCTTCCGTTCTTGTACCCAGCAAATTGCAAACGTGATGTTCAAGGGTCCTGAGTTCTGTTTATAAAACCAACACATTATGTTTGAATTATTTTGTAATGACTATAACCCCATTGTCCTGATTTGTTTGCTAACATGCTTTGTAATGACCTTTCTTTAATCACTTTTTTGGGTGGCATGGGACACACAGAGCATGTATAAGATGTAGTGTCAGCATCCTTTGTAGGGTTACTGCATAGACAACACAGACACACAAGTCTTTTTTTTTTTTTTTTTAAGTTTTTATTTCTAGGTAATCTCTACACCCAAAGTGGAGTTCAGACTCACAATCCCAAGATCAGGAGTCATGCTTTACCCACTGAGCCAGTGAGGTTCCCCTTGACACACATAGTCTTAAGATAACAGTCTGTTAAAGAATAAATAGTCATGGGGCGCCTGGGTGGCTCAGTGGGTTAAAGCCTCTGCCTTCGGCTCAGTTCATGATCTCAGGGTCCTGGGATGGAGCCCCGTATCAGGTTCTCTGCTCGGCGGGGAGTCTGCTTCCCCCTCTCTCTCTACCTGCCTCTCTGCCTACTTGTGATCTCTCTGTCAAATAAATAAATAAAATCTTTAAAAAAAAAAAAAAGGAATGAACTGCGTTTCACAAAATCATGGGACGTAGATATTGATTAATGATGCTGACCTGTTCAACTGTCCTAATATTTTTGAACCTCTTTCTAGCTCTACGAGACACTGGAAAACAGTCTATTAATAGTGACTGGAAGATCGAGCACTCGGGAGCTTTCAACTTAGCAGGCACTACTGTCCATTATGTAAGACGAGGCCTCTGGGAGAAGATCTCCGCCAAAGGCCCTACTACGTCACCTTTACATCTCCTGGTATGAGGGGACCAACTAATAACATTGCATAATCAGCCTCCCATGTCAAAGGCCGTTCCCACTGTACCTTCTCTAATCTTTTTTCCAAGTTTGATTTGCCAGGTCGACATTGAAAATCATCGAAGAGGGGGGATTTTAGGTTTTCGTTTTAATGTGTTTTGAATCATGATGTCCACACCAGGAACGATCTCGAGAAGAGCCAGACGTTTTAGGGAATTAATTCACACAAACTCAAAGTAGAAGGGAATTGTCAGGCAACGAGGAGCCTGTTTTTCTAAAAGAGCAATTTTACCAGCAGCATCTTAGTGACTTACTAGCAAGAGCGGGTGTCTGTAAAGAATGTTACACACTCTGGCAGGTGTTTCAAGCATCCCTGGCAGGGGCATTTTCTGAATCTGCGTAAAATGCCTTTGATAAAGTGATACCTTCCCTGGGAAAAGCTTTGGTAAACATACCTAACAACGCTTCCGATTACCCTCCTCTGTTTTCTTACTGGGTGAATTGATTCCTGCAAAGAAGTATGAGAGTTTGAATCTTTGGGATGATACCTTTCTTTACCACGTAGTAGAAGACTAGGTATGAGGCAGGACAGAGAATGGAGTGAAGGAAGCGAAACAGTGGGGCTCTGCATCCAAGCGGGTGGCTGGTTCACGTGCTCCTCTCGACCTTGAACTTTGCAGTCGGTGGTAATGGCTCGGGAGCCTGAGCACTGACTGCACCGCTGGCACATTCCCCATCCTAGTGGCAGAGTCTGAAATTCAGACACTTCAACACCTCCTTAAGTCCACACATAAAAACAACTCTAGAACACGATCAACTGACTGTTTATTTGAAGTGTGGTGTGCCACATTATTTAATATCGCTGCGCAATTCAAGTTGAATTTGTCTTCAATTGGAGACATCTGTGTTGCTGGTCTAGGCGCCAGAGTTCAAATCACGCATCAGTCCGTTTGCTTTTCCGGCTTGAATGTGCCTGCAGATCACCTGGGGTTCTTGTTAAAATGCACATTCTCATTCGTTTGGTCTGAGAGGGACCTGAGATCTGCATTTCTAACCAGCTCCCAGCTGATGTCACTACTGCTGGTCCAGTGACCACATTTCTGATCACGGGGTTTTTTTATAGAATTGCGCCCGTGAGCCTGGCCAACAGGAATGAAGGGAGCAAAGGGAGATGCATGGGAACCTTCTGCTCCAAACCTTTATCATAATGATAATACAGCCCCTTCACTGAACACTGAGCCAGAGACTGTTCACAAGCATTTTGCATTCATTACAGCATTCAGTCCTCATGGAAATCCTGTGTGCTATGTATTATTATTTCTCCAATGTACAAATTAAAAAAAAAAAAAACAACTCAGTATGAAAAAGTTAAGTAATGTGCACCGTGTCCCCCCGGAAATTATTTAGCTGTGAATAAACCAGGTATTAATCAGTCTTTTCTGCTGCCTCTTCTGATGCAAAGCTCAGATCTAATAAGTTCTTTACTCCAGACAATGTGGGATCCTAAGCATACACATACTTTCAGTGATTGTGTTCTTCATCTCCTCACAGTTTCTTTGGATTCTATTCCTTGATTTGAATTGGAAACTCCACTCTGTGCCTTGTGCCATCTGGACAGAGAAAAAAAAAAATGACTAAACAAACTCTGTATCACCAATATCTGGCTCTTTCCATGATTGGGTCACTTATAATAACAACATTATCAACAACAAACGTGTTTTTAAAGATGGGGTTGCGGAGAAGGCCATCGGGTGACCTGCCTTATACGAATGTAACCTACATTTTTTTTTTAATGGAACAAGACGGGAGCTCTTTATGGAGGCTCTTATTCAAAATCTTTAAACAGTATGTGAGAGCTCAGTGTTGGGCGGGAGAGTCTCCTAGCTGCAGAATCCTTAATCTGACTGGTAATTACCAAGGTTTTTCCTGGAAGCATGAAGCATAATTAAAATCAGTGAACTATGTCTAAAAGAAGGCATCTATGTGACCTGGATTTATTCAGTAATCCAAGGGAAACTACTTCTAAGATATTTTTCGTTAATGACTATTACAGATTGAAAGCCGGTACTGAACTTTGAAAGGCAATACCTTTTGCTGCCATGTTTCACTGTGTGCCCCTCCGCAGTAACATGGTCACACTTTCCTTCTTGCAAAGCTCTGCTGCCAAAGTCGAATGGTTTCAGAAAGAGCTAATTGTTTTGTGGCCAGTGTCTTTATTTGAAGTGGCGTTAGGTATTCAGGGACAATCTAAAGCTCTATCAATGAAGAAGGTAGTTTTTTAAGGAAAAATAGACATGTTTTCATTAGGTTAAAGAAGTTGGCAAATAGCTATAATTTATGTCCTTTTTATCAATTTGAAAACTGTGTAATAGTCTGGTTATGTCCATAAACGAGATAAGTCAATCTCTGTCTCTCTCTTTTTTAACTTACTTAGCTGGAGGTCGCTTGTAACTGGCAACATCAAATAAGATATTTAAGGCCAAAATAAGCACTGCAATGTACTTAGAATTAGTACCCTGGCATGTTATGTATATGTGAATTTGAAAACTATTATTTTTACTGTTGATAGAGCTGGTTTACAGTTCCATTATATTAGTTCCCGAATCCACGTATTAAAATACATATGTTAGCATTTCTGTTCATATATTGAGCAGAGTATTGAGAGAAAGAAGCAAAGAAAATTGACCCTGTGCTCACGTCATGTTTTTCACCCTGAGCCTTAACTCTGACAATCTGTCATTACAACTACCTTGATAGAGGTTCAATATCAAAGTTCTTGAATAATGTAATTTAAATTTTAGATATGTTTTTATGCATGACATTGTATTATACAGATTGCTTTCATAAATCCTCAGATTCATAGAAGTCATATAGTCCATGGGGTTGTTTGACATGTTTTCTGCAAATGTATTTATAAAGGAACATAGGTTCTCATTCATTCTTTCGTTTAAAATGAGTATACTTCAGACATTTTTTCTTTCACTTAAAATAGATCCAATTATTGCCCATGCAGTCCTAAGCATGGCCCTGGGTACCAGGGGAGAGCAAAACAGACATGGGCACTGCTATTGGTTAGTCCAGTGTGGCCCAGAGTTCACTTATTCCCAGATACTTTTCATGGTTTATTGCACTGTTGACATATGTGTACCTAACGTACCATTATTAAGTTAGCATTTATTTTAACAGTTCATTTGAACATAAATTTCTTTTCAAATGAAATGATCTTTCCTACAAATGGAAAATTAATAATCTTGCCAAACTGAAAGTTAACAGTAAGCAACATGGAAAAATATTATTGTCCTCTGGTCAGTTAGACATTCTCTACCCATCTGGGGTGAGTTGATTCGCACAGTCTTGTATCCTCTTCCTCCACTGACACAGGGACTTACTACCCATGTTGTTATTTTATATGAGTGGAAAGGCTACATTTGATGTTAGATTGTGGGTTATAGCTTGATGTTGTTGATAGGACAGATAATCCTCCCTACTGAAGTCATTGTTTACATGTAGCCTACTTTGGGAAACTGCCTGGTCCATTCATGAACTTGAAAAACCATCACCTGGCATCTCTGACCTCATTCAGGTGGGCTCTTTGTCATGCTGCCTTTAGCTCAGAGGTTAAGTGTGCAACTCCAGTCTTTGCAGAAGCATGTCACTTTGAAGATTTCAGCAATAATGTCACAATTCTACATACGAAAGCAGCATGCATACCATGCAACAACCATTTTAAGGTATCCATATCCTTGGTATTATACTTCATATTGTCTGTGCTCTCCTTTAACCTCGCTGCCTTTATCATTTTCACATTTTACAGGTGCTGCTATTTCAAGACCAGAATTACGGTCTTCACTATGAATATACTATCCCATCAGACCCTCTTCCAGAGAATCAGAGCTCCAAAGCGTCTGAACCCCTTTTCATGTGGACACACACAGGCTGGGAAGATTGCGATGCCACGTGTGGAGGAGGTGAGAGATTTTCCAATATTTGTCTTCTCTTATCAAAAAACAGCTTTTTTCTGATTAATCATTGATAGTTAAGGCACATTGGCGAATCCTTATCTGAAATTCCAAACTCCTTAAAGGATTGGGAAACTGAAAGGGTTTTTTTGATAAAATATAATTTATAATAATGCAGAAATAAAAAATTTTAAGAAATCAAACACAACTGAAACAAGAAGTTTAAGAAGTTCAATAAAAATGGGTAAGTAAATTAATTTTAAAGAGAATAATGTAAATCTAAAAGCCTAAAACACCTAGTAAATACAATAAATAATGTTAAAATAAAAATCCGCATCTTAGAATTAGCAGTTTTTGGTGGGAATGGAGGACATTGGATGCCTCTGGTTCTAGACTGTTGGAAACTGAAAGTTTTTTGTGACACGTGCAGTGCCTAAATGCCTGAACTGTTGTGTGAATTAAATTGAAGAAAGGATATTTACAGTTAATCATTGCATTACTTTGCATAAATATTAATGTATTGGTTTACAGGGGCTGCTCAAGGTACCACACAATATATATGACTTTTATATTTACTCTCTATATTAACTTTTTCTTTTTATAAAATCTTCAAAGTTCTAACTTCCAGGGTCCATCTACCCACAAGAATTGTAGCTCTGCAATAAATACAAAGGTGCTATGAAAGAGTAACATCGGGCTTGCTTCAGGGCCACCTGCATACTTAGTGTGAATAGACAGAGCACCAGAAGAAAATAATTTAAGGCCTCAATTCCTTTATTTTGATTCTTCAAAAGTGTCTGTCACTATTTTCTCTAAATAGAGGTGTATCCTGAAATTTCACTCAAAGATTTTAAGTTCTTTTTCATATTAGAAGTTAGGTAAAAAAACCAAATTGCCTCAGCATAAAACCTGAGCTTAGCAAATCAGTTAATCCTACTGATGAGACTCTTGAGTCCCAGAGATTAAACAGATTATCAGTTACTCTCAGAACCAGTTAGGCCAAGACAAGATCTCAGGGCATGGGATTCCCAGCTTCCCTTTGTATCACATATGTCAGCAGCATAGTAGTTCATTTGTGTTTTGCACTTAATAAGAGATTTTCTATAGTCTTTAGTAATAGCTTCCTCCTAAGGCTAAAAGAAAGCATTATATTCAATTATTTTAAAAATCTTATATATATATATGTAATATATGTATATATAACATATATGTATATATAATATAAACAAACTAGTTTATAGCATATATGTAACATATTGTGTATATGTATTTATATTATATTGCACAATAAATACATAATATTTACATAATATGCATATATATGTTATATGTTATATATACAAATTTATAATGTAATATAAATAATGTAAACAAACTGGTATATATAGTATATAATTTAAATAACATAATTATATAACACATATATCATATATTATATGTATATTATCATACATATATAATATATACATACTATATAATAATATATATAACATATATAACATACATCTGTGTATAGAACAAAAATAAACTAGGTTATATTGTATACATGATATATAATATAATGTTTATATTATATATTTTTATGTATAATATATATTGTTTATATACACATATAATACACATGTATATTATGTATGTTTATATACACATATATGTTGTATAATGTGTGTGTGTATACATATATAATGTGTATAGTAGAAACTAGTTTGTGCAAAAGAAATGGGATATCAATTTTGTTCTCTAGGCAAAGAAACTATTGGTACACATAGCCTAAGTATGCTGTAGCAAGAGTGGGCAACAGTACACAGTATACTAGGGTGCAGGGGAGAGTGTTTGGGGGAAAAGGAAACGGAAAATATACAGTATAAGTAACATAGTATCAAATTGTGATACTCTGGATAAAAATCAAGGAAGAGTAAGAAATCAATATGGGTTGGGTGTTGGGAGGGGTAGATGCAGAATATAGTGATTTGAACAGTCTCAATGAGGCGATCACACGGATTTGAAAATCTGCAGTGAGCCATGAGGGTATCTGGTGGGAACGAGTTCCAGGCAAAGGCTCTGAGGCAGTGGAGCTGGTGAGCTCAAGGAGTAGTAAGAATGCTAGTATGGCCTTTCTTTATCAAGGGACGTGAGATACCATTGGAGGATTTGGATGAAGGAGTGACTTGTTCTGGTTTTATGTTTTTAAAAGTTATTTCTGTTTCTGAGTGGAGAGTAGATGGAACAAAAGAAAAGAGTAGAAGTAAAGAGATCAGTTAAGAAGTTACTACAGCAATCTAAGAAAGAGACGATTGTAGTTTGACCCCAAAGGCAGCAGAGGAGGTAGGGGGAAGTGGTCAGGTTCTGTGTATTTTTGAAAGTAGAACTAATAGAATATGTTGAAAGACTAGAGGTGGAGTGTGAGAGAAAGATGCCAGGGATTGACTTCAGTGATGGTTTTGGCCAAGCAATTGGCAGAATGGAGTCACCATCACCCTACCTAGGAAAGCCTGTGCAACAGCAGGATTACAAAAGAGTTTGATTTCCAGCAGAAGTTTGAGATCCCTTTTGGACATCGAAGTGTGATCAAGTATGATCTATAAGTCAGGTATTCAGGAGGGAAGGTCAGAGTAGAGATAGAAAATATATGGATGATATTTTCAAGCACTGAGACTAAATCACGTCACCTAAAGAGAGAGAAGCTACTAAAGGATTGAGCCTTGGGACACTCTACCACTTAGAGTTCAGAGAGAGAAGGAACCAGCAAAACAGATTAAAATGAGTAGCCACGAACACAGGAGAAGCAGGCAAAAGAGAATGCTTTCCTGTAACGCAAGTGAGAAAGTATTATATTTGAAACGTAGAGGTCAATGACGACCTTGTCAAAAATAATTTTAATGAAGTTTTTGGCCCGAGAGACTAAATGGAGTAGATTCAAAAGAAAATTGAGGGAAGGAGAGCATACAGGGAACACTTTGCTCCTGAGGATATAGAGTAATTACATCAGAAGGGTGTCAAAATTACTCTAGCAGTTTAAAAAAAAAATGCTATCTGTCATCCTTGCCACAGTGACATTTTCAAAGGCCATGTTTCTCTTGGGCCCCCATTATCTATCGCCAAGTGATGTGGAAGTCCTCTGCCTTCCTGCTCTTGCTCTCATACACAGTCAAAGTCCCATTCATTAGTGTTGCCAAGGGCCATTTCACTTAGGGGGTCCTGCTTCACATCCTCTATCCAAATAAAAAACGAAAACACAGAAACAAAAACATTCAAAATGAAAATCTAGGGTGCCTGGGTGGCTCAGTCCTTAAGCGTCTGCCTTCAGCTCAGGTCAAGATCCCAGGGTCCTGGAATCGAGTTCCACATCAGGGTCCCTGCTCGGTGAGCCTGCTTCTCCCTCTCCCTCTGTCTGCTGCTCCCCCTGCTTGTGCGCTCTCTCTCTCTCTCTCTCTCTCTCTCTTTCTCTCTCTCTCTCTCTCTCTGTCAAATAAATAAATAAAAACTTAAAAAAAATGAAAATGAAAATCTATATTAAAAAAATGAAAATGAAAATCTATATGGTTAGAATTTTCTCTTTAATATAACGCAGACAAGAAAGACCAGCCCCCATCGAGGGATGGGCTTGTGGGGGAATGGAGTGATGAAAAGGTTGAGTTCCTGTTATAGCACTGCAAGGCAGTTATAAAATCTGTTTGTATTTGAAAGTCTAGACAGGAAAATGTTTGCCCCGTAAATTTTGTTTTCCTCATTTTTTTCTTGCTTTTGTAATTGCTGTCTACTAGGAGCTACATTAGAAGTACACATACAACAAGATTTATCAGTCTTCATTTTGAACAAATCTGGGTGGGTTAACATTTTTTCCTCAAAATCACATTAATTACAATGTAGAATATGTTTTGCCAGTTGCCAAACCTTAAGGGATAGAGGTTTGCTTTAAATTCTTTAAGTTTCAAGGTCAGAAAAGCTTTTAGGTATTCTTTTTTTTTTTTTTAAAGATTTTATTTATTTATTTGAGATAGAGACAGTGAGAGAGAGCATGAGAGGGGAGAAGGTCAGAGGGAGAAGCAGACTCCCCATGGAGCTGGGAGCCCGATGTGGGACTCGATCCTAGGACTCTGGGATCATGACCTGAGCCGAAGGCAGTTGCTTAACCAACTGAGCCACCCAGGCACCCACTTTTAGGTATTCTTAAGCATAACTGCTTAATTATTAACATGAGAAAAGTTAAATACATAGAGATTGAGTGACTTCCCAAGGCCACATGCCCAGTGCTGGTAGAGGTCACATTAGAATCCAGGACTCTTAACTTCAAATCTCTCCTCCTTATGTCTCATACTTGCTTCAAGAGCACCTAAGAAGGCTTAATGTCATCTCTTTTCACAAAAGAGAGCATATCCCTCAGAGATCATATAAGTTTTGTTTGGATTCAGAGAGATGTTTTATTTAATCTGTTCAGTAAGAATTTAGATATGTCCCTATTTTTTATTTCAAATGGGTTGTTTTGTAAAATAGTCCTAATTAGACACAACCTTTATATGATTTGCACTTGAATAGACTTTCTCTCTCAAATCTGTTCCATTGTGTTTAGTCAACAGTTTTCAATTATCTCTGACTATGTTAATAGGGTACATACTCCTTTCAGGGCCAAAATATTTCTGGGCTTTTGGATATTATTTTCCTTTGCAGTTCATAAATAAAGCAGATGGACAGGATTTCAAGAATCGCATCACTTCTAACTTCGTATTGTCCATTTTATAGCCAGAAAGAGCTTTGTAATCTTTCAGCATATTCATGAATTAGAGGAGAATGAGTTCAAAGCACAGAACATTGGAAACAGATTCATGCAAAATTTATCTTCAACAGCAGAGATGAATAATGGCACTATTTTACTTCACAGGACTGTATTAAGTAAGAGCAAGTAAAATATCACACAGCAATATAAAATTTCAATGTTTGACATGTTTTTTTTTGATTCTGTTATAAAGCATTAGACTGCCAGCAATAAGTGCGAAAAACAAATTTTTTAAAGATACTGTCACGTAACTAAATTTTTATTGTAATGCTCTTTTACATCACAATTGCAAACTGTTTTACAATGAAAACCCGAACTAAAGTTAATTCACTGTACAGTTTAATTAGTTTTATTAGTATCAGTTATTACACGATACAAAAAGCCTTTTTTAGAAGGAATATTTTTAAATATCAAAAGGATGTTGATCTCAGGAAAATTTCTCCAACAGTATAACTTGCTTATGCTTTTTGGCACTGTCTTTTCACATTCTAATGATAGTTTTAGAACGATTTGAAAGGATATATATCATTTCGTATTTTTTCCTTTACTCTTCTGTCCCAAGGTACTGCATATAGTAACTGCATTACTCTAGAGTTTATTTTGAGCTGGTGGATGGATTAGTTATATAAAACCTAGAGTAAGAGTCCCAAAATTCAATAACCTCTTTTGAAATAAATGAATAGACATGCTTCTAGGAAATCCAAATAGATACAATATGAAGGGGAAAAAAATAAGCCAACATTACATGTTCTTCACTTTAATCCAAACCCAACCAGCTGAAGACTCTCCGTCTGTTGGTCTTACATTGCGATATCCTTTAGACATGGCTTTCCTTGCACATGACCAGACTCTGAGGAGGATCCAAGCCTTTGGGTCCAAGTTGAGGGGACATCTCCAAGTAGAATACCCCCTATCTTTTTGCCGGTTCGGTTTGTTTCCATTGTCCATTTTTAAGGCACACGGCCATTACTGCACCATAATAAATGTAATTACCTGAAGAAAATGCACCAAAATAAATTTTTTTTCTCCACGTTATTTCATGTCAGTAAAATTTAATATAGTTTTAAATTCTACTTTCTTTAATAAGAACATTTTTATATTAATGTGAACTGTTTATAAACTTGAGTTTTAATACCTACATAATTCACTAGCTGAAATTGCCATAGATAACTATCCTCCATAATTAGTCATTTGGTTTGCAAATGACATTTCACCATTTTAGGAAATAGTCTTGAGATGAACCTCTTAGGACAGAAAGCACTTTGGCCTTGACTTACATTCTTATACTTCACTCATCGATTCCTTTATCAATACCGAATATGCATTCACTATTTCTGAGTGGTCCAATGGTGAGTGCTTTCTGCTTTTAGAAGATTCAGTGTAACTTTAGTAGACATTAGCTAACAATAAAATCACTGTGCAGAGTGATATGAGAAGATGTAGAAAACATTTCAGGGATATGCATAGATGCAAAGGCACTGAGGTTTTTCAAAATGTCTGTTTCTAGGGTGCAAAATATGAGAATCAAGGAGTAGGAGATACTTTGACCATGTTTTTACTTTTTTATGGAAAGAAGTTAGTACATGAAGATTCCTGAGTGTTATGCTAGCACTAGAGTTAAATGTGTCTTGAAAATTATGAGATCCCATTAAACTATTTATGTGCATGGAAAGGATAAGGTCAGATTGGGTTGTATATTGAGTGTTGTAAACAATACGAAATAAAAATATTTTCATTAAAAAAAGATGAAATAGTCATTTTAACATTAAATGCCCAAGCCCTGAGGAAAAATTTTTATAGAAATGTCAAAAAAATGGCTAAAATTAAATGGCATGCACAATTTTGGAAGTTGTTCAAGTTAAAAAATGTATGCTTAAAAAAAAAAAACCTGCATTTTACATATTTCTAAGAAGTGCTCAGAGAAAAGCCCTTCATTTACTTTTGGTTCACTTGTTGACCATTATTAGTCCAATAGAAAATAAATAAATATATGATTTGTGAGAAAATTATAAAGACAAATGAATGTATGTGTATATATATATATATAGTCTTATAGAGATTCGGAATTTTATTTAAATTTGGAGTGTCCAGTAAGATAGAATTTCAATGCTGTCTATTGAAACACTGAGTATAGTCCCAAGAACATGTTTCTATGTTTATGGTGCCAGTATTAGAAATGTGATCTATGTGGCTAGAACATTTTTATTAAAAATATCCATTTCGTGGGGTTAAATACAGAGCATAGAAAAAAAATAGCAGCTTATATCTGAGAATGGGAAAGAAGGCACCCGATCTAATATCTAGTCTTCATTAAGTATCTTCAGAGAACAAAGAAAGAGTCAATACATAAAAATCACCCATCGTTTTCAGATTTTGCCCAGACTCGGTAATGAGACCAATTGCATAATGGTTATGTTCTTTTATTCCTAATTGTATTCAGACCATCGAAACTGATTTCCCCAATACTGATTAAATGGGAATGACCCAGAGGTGAAGTTAATTGCCATAAAGCAAATAATACACTGACAACAGCTTGCAGCTCCTCATGAATCAGGCAAAAAGCCAGTACTTCAGCACTCTCTGCCCGTCCCTAGGTTCCACAGTATTGGATGCATTGTAAATACTGCTGTTAGATGCTAGAATGGAAATTTCCTGTGTTGGCTGAAACATAAAAATATATAAAAGAAAAAAGTCAAACAATAACATTTCCATATGGCTTTACGATCTAGTTGTATTTTCATAGGCATGGTATGCCTGTAGATGGGCAATAGGTTTCTTCCCCCCGATTCTGTTGTTTTCATTCAATGAAATTTTTATAAAGTAGGGCCAAGCTTATCCTATCTGCTAAAACATGTGTGATGTGAGCTTCCTTGCTACACTGTGGATGGAGAAGTCCCAATTCACAATCACATGCCTCTGTCCTTTCTTAGAACACCAAGGTGATCCCTGAAATGACACAGGTATCTATGTCTCTTTTGACATATCAACACTTACACTTAAAGGATTTTTTTTCAAGAGCTTAACATGTTAGCTCTAGGGTAGTATAACTGAAGTTATGTATTTCCTGAAGAAGGAAAAAAATGCTGTGTAATTAGCCCCGAGTTATTCACCTCATGACTACATATATGTTCAGCAAATGAATAATGTCTGTTAGTCATTTTTTTGTAGTGTTGTTGGCAGAAAAAACACTATTTAAATTAGTATAGGCAACTCCATCTATAATGCAAAAGATTGTCTTATGAATTGGAAGCTGTTAAATTAGATGTTAAAGCTAACATATTTAATGAAAGTAACGTGTATGTTGATCCTGCTTTAAAGTAGGCATCATCAGAATGTAGAAGTTGTGCTCACATATGTTAGCATTATACAGAATCTGCACAAGATCTATTTAGTATGTGCGTTGGATCATAAGGGAGCACCTGGAGCATGGGAAACTAGGAGGAAGTCAACCACAACCCTTGTTCCAATTGTTTACACTTAGGTAACTCATTACCTGTGAGGCCGGTTTTCTCTGTGAAAGAATGAACACAAGCCATTTCTGCTTTTTTTGCAGTTTATTTGAAAATTGCTGTTTTGGCTGGTTGGCTCAGTCATTAAGCATCTGCCTTCAGCTAGGGTCATGGTCCCAGGGTCCTGAGATCGAGCCCCATATCAGGCTCCCTGCTCAGTGGGGAGTCTGCTTCTCCCTCTCTTAGTCCCCCTGTTTGTGTTCTTGATATCTCTGTGTGTGTCTCTCTCTCTCTGTCAAATAAATAAATAAAATCTTTGAAAAAAAAGGAGGGAGGGGAGAAAATTGAAGATGGTAGGTATTGAACACTTCTTATGAGTAAATCTAATGCCATGCTCCCCCTTTCCCTACCAGGGAGTAGCCTGGGCAGCCCCTAAGCATTTACCCGGGGCATGAAATGTTTTCTCTTCTCTGCCAGTTCCCATCAGCTTGCCTGACCACATGGGGTGCACAGAGCAGGCTTAGAGGACTTCCGAACGGAGATGTTCATTCACGTAGGCAACCAGCATAAAGTCCTACGGTTTGGCCCCCATTCTCTTTGCCAAGCTGGGAAAAGACCTTTTACCTGCCCAGCACTGTTGTCTTTCTTGAGCTCCCACAGAATAAGTTGCATTGCACCAGACCTGGAATTCTCCAGATAGGGCATAACTGGCTAACATTATGCTGCCTGTGCTAGGAGATGCAACTGAACATAAAACTAAATGGTTTCAGTAACATGGTATGCAATAATCCGAGCTATAATTGTTAGTTACTACACACACACATGGCAAGGGAGAAAGAGAGGAGATACAGGCAGGCATTTTTTTGTAGACTACACATTATCCTGGGACTGCTCCAGTGTTGTTGAGAGGGAAAGGAAGGAAAGGTCCTAAACCTGTACCTGTTCTTCTGCTTTCTTCTGGGCCACCCTGTTGCTTCTCCCCATCCCCCATTCAGGTCAGAGCAAAAGATACTCAAAAATTATTCAAAGTAGCTCTCTCTCTACATTCCTTTCTTCCTTCTTTCTTGACACCAGCCTTCCCTCTCTGTTAATTAAATGACAGAGTGACCTCTCTGCCACCAGCCCAGGTTGTCGTATTTGGCACGACCAGCATGAGTGCTCTGAGCTTCCTAATTACCATGGCATGACAGTCACCAGACCCTAAGTAATGGCCTTGCAGTAGAGACCCAGAAGACTTGTGATTATTTTCCTAATCCTTCATGACCCATCTGGCTTTAAGGTCGTTGGTTGACTTAATTACTTCATAATGTCAAACCATAAGTTAAATTAGATTATGAAATCTTATATAGCTATTTAGACTCTTGTAGAGAAAGAATTAGCAGATGTGTAGTAGGCTCTTTAGGTGCAAGATGAGGTAATGAAAATCTTGCCAAGTATATGTGCTTAAAGGGCCTAGAAAAAAATACATACACCATGCAAGTGGTCATTTTTACCTCCTGTAATCACACTTTAACCTAACGGAGAAAGTAGAAAAGCCATTCTTCTGAAATCTGGTGAAAAATACCAGGAGTCCCATGGATTTTCTTAAAGAATGTCACAATAAACAGGGAATGAGGATTTCTAGAATGTGCTTTCATGAAGGCATACGGGTTGTTTGCAAATTACAGCTTTCCACCACTTAATGCTAAAAGATGGCATAGTCCTTACTAACAAATCTTTAATTAATGTCTTGGCAACTTATGCTGCCACAATCCCTTAGGAATATAAAACTTGCTATTTAATTTTTTTTTATTTTTTTAAGATTTATTTATTTATTTTAGAGAGAGCACGCACACATGTGCCAGCTGGGGGTGGGGCAGAGGGAGAGAGAAAGAGAGAATCTCCAGCAGACTCTGCACTGAGCGTGGAGACTGACATAGGGCTTGATCCCACGACCCTGAGATCATGACCCTGAAATCAAAGAATCCGGACACTCAACCGAGTGAGGCACCCAGACACCCTGCCATTTAATTCTAATGAGGAAAAAATGACCATTTGTCTTCCTTAAGCCTAGAGATACATTTTTACACTTGATCTTTGCCAAGAGGCCGTGAAGCGATTAGAGATACATTTTTATATAAATGATAAGTAATATCTTCATTGATCTGACTTAAAATTCCTTCTGAAGTCAGAAAATTACAACAAGCCTATGCACACCCCCTAAGTCATTTACGTAAAGGCCTATACTCTTTATGTGTGTGTTTGCTCTTTGCAGGAGAAAGGAAGACAACAGTGTCTTGCACAAAAATCATGAACAAAAATATCAGCATCGTGGACAGCAAGAAGTGCAAATACTTAACCAAGCCTGAGCCACAGATTCGCAAGTGCCATGAGCAGCCGTGCCAAACCAGGTAAGTGTGTCCCACCCCCTGTGAAAGCTCCGTGTGGCCACTAAGTTACCAACATTCAAAACCTACTCAAAATATTAACAAACTCACTTTTTCCTAAAGATAGTGCAAAGGAATATGTACCGAAATGCAGGGTTTTAAACAGGCAAGGTCTAGGAAAGACACATCATTGCCTGGATCGAAAAAGAGTATAAAAGCAGCAAGGCAAGCTCGCATTGCCCTCCACTTTCACTGTATTCTCCACGGTGTGAAAACAACGACTAAGTGGGACGGATGAGGTGTAATTAAAATTATGTGGTAATCCGTGGGTCACTTCTTCAAAAATCTGATTAGGGTTGAATTTAGCTATTTGTTCTCAAATTCTCTGAAATGATGTGTTAGAACTTGCCAAGAATGATATAAACCAAAGCAGGACTGGCCAGGACCCAGTCCCTCAGAGGATCCCAGGGATGGTGTGGTCCTCCTGGTTCCCCAGGCTGCCTCCTCACTTCCTCTCCCAGAGCTCCCAATCGGACTGCCCCAAACCTGACCTCTGCTCGCTGGATTCCCGTGCTGGGTCCTAGTTACCAGTCAGCTGTTGGTCTCCTGTGACTTCCCCAATGAGTATGAGACATCTAAGTAGGCAAGAAACTCTTGAGTAGGAAGTAAGACAGGGATGCCGAGCAGCTGACAGTGGGGTAGAAAGAAGACTATGCCTTAGTAACCCGCAGAGACGAGGACCCCGAGTCTAATTTGGAAGTGAGCTAGGGGCAAGGCTTTTTTGGAGTGGTTCCCATTATAGGGCTCCTCGAAAATCCATGTGCTTTCATATAAAATTAATGCACTTCAATGGGACTGACCCCAGTGTCAAAGGTCCCAAAAGCTTTCGGAGATAGAGTGATGAAAAGAGTGTGAGGCTGCATTGATTCCTCTGGAATCCATTATCTGTTGAGGCTCACTGAGTGAGGGTGTAGTTAGTTGTGAGTTCCCGGGGAGCTGCACTGAGATTGAGCTCCCCTCTCACCGGCTCCTGCCCTGGAGAGTCGCAGTGAAAATTCAAGTCCTGCATCTCCGATATGCAAAGAATCTGTAGCTTTGTGGTGGTCTGTCACTAATAGAATATTCTTCCCCAAGCTCCCCCACAGTGAGTTAGTATGGAGGGAGGAGGAACAAAGTTGCCAATTAACTTTGTGGTGGCTCAGTGGGTTAAAGCCTCTGCCTTCAGCTGGGGGTAATGATCTCAGGGTCCTGACATGGAGCCCCGCATAGAGCTGTCTGCTCAGCAGGGAGCCTGTTTCCTCCTCTCTCTCTGCCTGCCTCTCTGCCTACTTGGGATATCTCTGTCAGTCAGATAAATAAACAAAATCTTAAAAAAAAAATTTGCCAATTAACTATATTTAAACCTTTCTGTCTTAATCTCTTTGGGAATTAGTGTCATCCAAGCTAATGCTTGGTTCTTCTAGCTCCCCTGTCCCCCCTGCCTTCCCCACCTCTGATGTAGCACTGATCCTGAGTTCCCTCTGTTTCTGGCTTATTGCAAAACTCAGTTTTTAAGCCCTTCAGATCCAGCTCATGCTATGTTAATGAGGGCTTAAAAGAATTTGGAAAACCTTTTCTGCCTCTCCAACACTGAAATTCTAAGGCTTGCTTTTCTCTACATTTAGTGTATTTAAGGTGACAAAAGCTGATTATCAACTTTTTTTTCCTTTGCATTCTTGCCCCAATATTCTTGTCCTTCCCCAACCCCCAGGGAAAATTATGGTTCTAAAGAATAAGACAGAAGAGAGAATGAAAGGATGGAATGAAAGGATGTGTAAAAAGATAGAAGCTCCTTAGAAAACTCTCAGTAATGTTATGCCCATTCTACCTACCTCGCTGTCTGCTTTTCAGAGTAACTTCATAAATAGATGAACTAATGAAGCTTTTTTCCGAGGCAATGTAGTCATCAACAGGAAAAGTGCCGTAGGGAATTATTGGTACCTGTAGTCAGGTCTGTGACTCCTTTCTGTTCAGTGCTGGATAGATATAAAAAGCAGGGTTTTTTTGGCCCTTGCCCCATCAACTAAAGAACCTGGATCATTTTTGTTATTACCATTCCTAAGAATTATCTTTTTCTTTATCCCTTTTAATAGATACCAAAATGCTAATTTATCTTACTTAAGTAATTTGCTAAAATATCTGATGACACTCTCTGTTTCATATGCCATATAATTTTTCCATTTGGAGGAAAGAGCATTGGCTTTCTCTAATTTATCAGGAATCCTGGAGGAGTTGGATTTGAGGACGAGAGCATATTTGCCACTTCCTAACTTGAGGATCAGGATGTACAATACACACCATTTATTGTTCATCACTGACCTCAGCTATCTTGGGGGAAAATCCCTTGCTAATGACTTGGTAAAATGAATAGTTTTAAAAGGTCACTACATTTCTGAGTGAGAAATTTTTGCCGCTGGACACTGGATGTCTTTTTGTTAGAGATTATTATCTTCCTTCCCTTGGAAAAGGAGTCAATATATTGCAAACCACCAAGAAGCAAGGTCAGTGAGGTTAACCAAAATACTGAAAAGTAAGAAATGGACATAAGCTATTATTAGGGGTCATGGTAGGAAAATTTCTGTGACTTCCTGGCGTAGTATAACTTCAGTTTTCCTGCCTCTTATTTTCCCCCACCCTAGGAAGAAACATTTCAATTTCCATTTACATTTATTGAAAAGGTCATTAAATAGACTGATGCAACCCTGTGTGCCAAATAGAAAATATATCAATGCCCTAATAAATAGCTTTGGAAGAAGGAATCTTGAAGATAAGGAAATGGGATAATTCCAAATTAGATTAATTCTAAAATACAAAAGGCTTTATTAGAATATGTTTTACATTCTATTCTTATTTTTGAGCAGCTTTCACAAGGAATGGGAAAAAGTAACTTTGGGGGCACCTGGATGGCTCAGTGGGTTAAGCGTCCCACTCTTGGTTTCTGCTCAGCTCCACGTCTGCTAGGACTCTGTCTCTGTGCCCTCCCTGCTCCCTCTGGCTCATGTTTGCATGTCCTCTCTCTCTCTGAAATAAATAAAAGATTTTGTAAGAAAGAAAATAACTTTTATCATTATACTGAGGATCTCTAAAAATTTATTTTATTTAAAAAATAGGAGATTCCATGAAATTGAAAATACTTCTCTTTTCGGTAGTGTCTTCTTGGTTCCATAATTGGAGGGAAAAAGGTACACGCATGAGTTTAAATTGTGCTTATAACCTGTGTATCCTCATGAAGAAAGATGAATCAGAAACTGAATAGATTTGGAAGAAAATACTTAAGGAAAAATCCACTAAGGGACTCCCAAGCAAAATGGTAGATCAGCATCATACTTGATAGACCAACAGACAAGAACTTTCTTAGAGGCAATACTGAAATGCGAATGTTATCAGGATTTTGTTTTTTCCTCTTCATAAATAGAAGCATAGAATCATTTAGAATTAAACCATTGTACAGATGAGAAAACTAGATTGTATGTGATATGACTTTCCAAACTTTGGATCATTGCCAGGAGCGTTTGGGCTTAAGTCAATTTGGAGGAACTGATGCTATTTCTGTAAAACATAGACACAAATACCAATTTGAGAAATGTTTAGTGACAAGTTATTGTAAGCAATGTGTTATGGGTGCAAATAAGAATAAGACATTGATCTCTGCCACTAAAGAGTTTATATGCTAACCAGGAAAAGAAAGGCAAATTTTATAGGGAGGATGTGAACCCCTTCACTTCCCTAGGGAATATCTAACAAATGCTGTGTGAGAGCCACAAGCCAGTGCCAGAGGGCAAAGGAGAGTGTAATCATTGTGGGTTGGATAGAGAAACCCTTTCAGCAAGAAGGGACTTGGAGCTGGCTGTCAAGAATTCAGGCAGTGGATGCTCCATAAACAGGTACCATGTGGTGAAAATAGAAAGAGCTTGAGAAGCAAGCTGAGCGTACAGTTTCTTTTCCAAACAAATGAGAGATGAAGCTAGAGAAATGAGTAAGTATAAATTACCTATAAATTTACTGTAACATACATACAAAGTATACCTATAAATATACTGTAACATCTATATATGCTGGGTC
Organism: Nasua narica; assembly: GCA_028533885.1. NCBI lineage: Eukaryota > Metazoa > Chordata > Mammalia > Carnivora > Procyonidae > Nasua > Nasua narica. The sequence goes on along the minus strand of CM052809.1, from coordinate 20,293,897 downwards.
CCTATGTCAGACAGTATAATAATAAACACTTTTACAAATGACAAGATGGAAACTTCACAGATATGTGAGTATTGTATCGAGAATGTGCACAGCTAGTAGGGAACCCAGAATTAAGTTCAGGCCTTCTGACTGCCCTGCACTGTGCCGAAATAGGATCGTGCGTGTGGTTTGGGATGGATTTAGAATCCCCCCTATAGGGTTGACCTAATAATGGCAAATGCCGTGAGTGTTCTACTGACAAGAATCATACAGATTTCATGAATCAATTTTCTGGCACAGACCTTGGTTCTTCCTGAAATAAATTTGAGGAGGTGTTTAAGTTAGTGGTCCTTAGTGTATATCCCAACTCATTAGAAATGGAAGTGCCCATAGATATGTACCACTGCCCTGATGATCATTCAAGAAAAGGATGTGCATCTAGGTGTTAAAATGCCTATGTGTTGGGGGCACCTGGGTGGCTCAGTTGGTTGAGTAACTGCCTTCGGCTCGGGTCATGATCCTTGAGTTCCGGGATCGAGTCCCACATCGGGCTCCCAGCTCCACAGGGAGTCTGCTTCTTCCTCTAACCTTCTCTCCTCTCATGCTCTCTCTCACTTTCTCTGTCTCTCAAATGAATAAATACAATCTTTTAAAAAAAAAATGCCTATGTGTTGGCAGAATCAGTGAAATTCCAGAAAATGATTTGAAGTTCTTAAGGACCTCTGAAATGAGGTCACTTCATGTCAAGCCACTGGCTTCCAGTGTCTGTGATTCCTTAGCCACTGCATAGAAGCCAGTCTGAGGAAGCACCCGTAGCTTTTTCCAGAGGAGATGGCCTAGACCCAGGAATCTTTTTGCAGTCCATTGTTGATGCACTAACAATTGCTTCCCCCAGGTAAGAGGGTCATTCTCAGGGACAGGGCTCTGTTGCCTTGCTCATATCTGCGTTTGCCTCATGGTGAGGTCATCTACAGCCTCATTGCAATTTCTGACTCTACAACCTTGTGACCCTTGGTAAGTTGCTAAAAATCTCCCCTTGCCTTGGTTTCCCTTTCCCTAAAAGGCCATGATAGTTGTAGTACCTAACACATGGAGTTATTGTGAAGATTTAAAACACAAAGAACAGGAATAACTCCTGTGTGTTAGCAGTTGTGTACTTACTGGGTATCTCAGTGCGGCCAGTGTGATAAGCAGTAACAGGAAGAGCATGTAGCATGGCGTGGACTGAATCTATGTCTTTGAGATTCTAAGACAGAGATTAGAAATACAGAGAACTCAGAATGATAGAAAGCCACAGGTGTTTTAGAGAAAACTATATTAAAAAAAAAAAAAAAGGTCAAAGTCACTGTGCAACAGTGTTGACTCCAGACGTGACAAAATACACAAGGGGTCGGTATCTTTTAACCAGTTTCAGTGGTTCTTGCTTTACTTTTAGATGGATGATGACAGAATGGACCCCCTGTTCACGAACTTGTGGAAAAGGCATGCAGAGCAGACAAGTGGCTTGTACCCAACAACTGAGCAACGGGACTCTGATCAGAGCCCGGGAGAGGGACTGCGCGGGGCCTAAGCCTGCCTCTGCCCAGCGCTGCGAGGGTCAGGACTGCATGACCGTGTGGGAGGCTGGTGTGTGGTCTGAGGTACGGCGTGTGCCCCCGTCCCTTCCTGTGTCCTTGATCTCCTCTGACTCTCAGCTTGTGCGAAGTCACGGGCTGTCGCATGCCAAATCTCTGTGCACAGCAGTTCAATGCCAGCTCTTAATTTTTCTGATAATGAAAGGAATATACAGGGGCACCTGGGTGGTTCGGTCGGTTAAGCATCTGCCTGCAGCTCAGGTCATGATCTCGGGACCCCAGGATCCAGTCTTGCATGGGGCTCCCTGCTCAGCGGGAAGGCTGCTTCTCCCTCTTCCTCTGTGCTCTCTCTCTCTCTCTCTCAAATAAATAAATGAAATCTTTTTAAAAATAAATATAAATAAATAAATAAAAGGAATATACTCATAACATAAAATTTAGCAAGCAAGGGGAAGTTATTTACTCTTCATTCAGTCAATATTGTAACATAAGAACATATTATATGTATATTTTAGAAGGCTGCTTTTTCATTAAATACCAAGAGTATCCTCTTGAGGGGGCAGAAATGTTAATACATATTTGATTCACCGTCTGTCCCTGAACATTTAAAAGAGAAAAGAGAAAAGACATTAACATTTAACAATCACCTTCTGTAAGCAAGGGCTCTGTTTTTATTTCTGATTTAGGATATTGTGTATATTTAGTCACCAATCCAAGAAAGTTAATAGTTTCACCATTTTACAGTAGAGCCCAAAGAAGTTCAACAGTTTACCCAAAACCCTATCTAAATGGGGGTTGTGGCATTCAAACCCAGTGCTGGCCTACCTACTGCACCGAACACCTGTGTTAGCGTGTTGCGTGCCGAGTACAGGTGTGTTCCACACCCAACTGTATGCTTTCTCTTCCGTTATCATGATGTATATCTGTGCATCATAATAAACACCAGTTATTACTTTGATTTTCTAGGTTTTTAGGTGAGCAGGTGGCCACATGCACACACACACACTTGCACACCCACACACGCGTGCAGATGCATGCACACACAGAGCAGACTCATTCATATGCTTAATCTCAGACTCTTAGGTAGCGTGTAAAACTGACAAGTGGAAAATGCCAGGTTACAATGAGTATCCAGTCTTTTGAAACTAAGGATAAAGTAGCTTAGATAATAAGGTTTGAGAATAGTCTTCAATTAACCCAACCCTTCTCCCCCGCAAAGTACATTAGCAGGTAGCATAACTTTCTATTGGCTTCCTTTTCGGGGCTATACCTTGCTGTTTAACAGTTTCTTCTTCACTGGCAAGCTATACTTTCGACAATGAATGTAGTATCTAATTTTACATCAGAATCCGTCAGTTGGATCTGGAGAGAAGGTTCACACAAGCGAAGGAACGTACCCCACCTCCAGCCAAACCATAATTTTTGCAAGATCTTTAGGAGGAAATAGGCCAGAAATATTCTAGACAGATTTTTGACAGCAGCCGGGAGCAATTGTATGTCTCAATGCAGTCTACCAATGAAAAAATATCTCTCTTGTTTTTATTTAATTTAAAATTTTGATTTTATGGAACAGGGTTAGTTGCAACTGCAAAAAAATAAAAATATAAATACTGTAATACCAAGTGACCCATGTAGTCCACTTTAAAGTTCAACATACTCAAATATAAGTCAATGAGACAATCGCTTGTTTCTGCAAAATTTATCATATTTAAAATATCAATAGTTCCATGCTCAACTTTTCAGGAACACACATCTGCTGGAGTTCATGTGCTTATTCGTATACTATATTATTGTAAAATGTACAGCTGCAACTCTTACTTTGGACCTTTTTCAGACATGAATATTCATTGAATTTTCAAGCGTTGCCATATCTTCTCTCCCTTCCCTTCTCCCCATGTCATTTTGGTCCCTGTGTCTGGATAGTCCGTGATGTGATCCTTTGTGAAACTGAGAAGCTTTACACATACTCCGTAACGAGGAGCATAAAGGAAAATGAGATGCTAAGTTGTTCCTAGAAAAAAAAATAGGTGTAATATACATACGTGCTTTATATATCACCATTGTAAATCAGACATCAATTATTTAGGAGGTGAACTAAACTATTTTGAACTAAATTATATTTGCAATGCAGATAGTCATTTAGAATGATGATTTCCAGGGGTATATAATTATGTAATGAAATATTTTCTTTTTGCTAAGCTTTTCTCTGTTTTCACTTTAAGAGGAGTCTGTGAGAAATGACATTCTAAAAGAAATTTTTATTTTCCACAAACATTTCTTAGGGCTAAGACAGACTAAATCTTAGCAAAAATGCATTTTTTAATTTTCTTTTAATAGTTACATGTAAATATGTGATACTAACCAAATTAAGGATCTTTACATTTCGATCACTGTGTATTATTTGTCTCTCATCAACAATCCTATGTTAAATTGCTCTGTGTAATAATGGTCCCATGTTCCTGAAACTCACTACCTCCAACACTGTGCCCTAAGCTTCATCCTGGGTCGTAGCCAGGTGTTTTCCTTCTGTTTATTCTTTAACCTGGTCTTTTCGTGAGTGATAGGCTTATGGGAGATGATTAGAAATATTACCTAACAGAATTTAACCATTCATCTATATCTCTAATCACCAACCTCATCCAGACTCTCTGGTGTTTTCTTCTAGTGTTCCGTCAAGTGTGGCAAAGGTGTACGTCATCGGACTGTGAGGTGTACTAACCCCAGAAAGAAGTGCGTCCTCTCCACCAGACCCAGGGAGGCTGAGGACTGTGAGGATTACTCGAAATGCTATGTGTGGCGAATGGGCGACTGGTCTAAGGTGAGACTCATTCTGTACATTCTCAATATTAAGGGATCTATACAGAGGTATAGCTCATGAGAGTTGGAGTCTTACATTCCCAGGTTCACATATTGTCTGTCTGTCTGTGATCATGAGCGCTATAAAACCATTTTAAAGATCAAGTAAAATACAACGTACAAAGCACTGAAGGCTGACACAAAGGAAGCCTTCCAAAAATACTATCTATTGTTATTTTGTTGCAAATTTTCATTGATACCGTTCTTTGTCAGAATATTTTTGCATAAATCTTATCTAATAAACAGAATACTATCAGATAAGTACATTGAAAATATAACTAAGGGAGTTAGTGACAGTTTCAAGCAGAGGCAATTTCCATCTTAATATGTAAAAGGCATTCTTTTTCCCACCAATTTTGGGGTTGTGTATAGAAGCGGAAAGGAAGAGCATTCTTGAAGTCCTTCGGTCAAATCAAGTAGACAATTCATATGGCAGGGAAACTACAAGTTTAATTTCATGGTTTGATAGTAATATTTAAATTCATGAATGAAGTAGAACCTTATATGTAAGTGAGCCATAGATAATAGCTCCTCTATTCATTCTACATAAAATATTAATAAATTCTGTGTTTTAAGATAAATAATCATTTCTGGCTGAAAACAGCTCTCCAGCACGAGTCTTCAAAAATATAAGTATTGATCAAATAATCCCCTGTGCCTTGCCACATTCAGCTGTGATATTATGTACTTATTGTCATGAAATCATAAAATTCTAAGGCTTAGAAGAGACATAATAAATCCTCTCTTCCTTCCCTTTATTCAATATGTGAAAAAACTAGTGGTAGTCACTGAGGCATGGTAAGGAGTGTGGTGGCTTTTCATAAGGAATCCTAAAGGCCTTTCTGGAAGAAATCTTCTCAATGTGTAACACATTGTGGTTAGCCAGTTTGTGTAACGTTGTCCCAAAAGAAGTTCCTGACACTGAATATCTATTTTCTTGTGGTTACTGGTGCCTTTCCTCTCCAAAAATGTTTGCGTATTATCATCACATGTTCTCATAACCTATATTCTTCCTTCAAAGACCTACAACACTTAACGTTCTCATTGGGACTCTTTGAAGGATGCATTTGTAAACAATGTAAATCAATCCCTCCCTACAGAATTAGGAAATATTCAACCCAATCCATGCAGCTTTGAACTGGCGAACCATAGAAGGGAAACTTCACACTTTAGAGGAAACAACTTTTATGGGAAGGAGAATTCCAAATTAACCACAAACAATTTATCTTATTTTCAATGTTATGATTTTCCTAATTCTAAAAGAGGGAAATACAGTGGGATAATAGAGGCCAGAAGTCAAGACAGGAGGGGCATAGTTTGGACTCCCTCATTATACAGATGGAGCAATTGGTCAAGCTATTGAATGCCTTTGTATCTTCGTTTCCTCATGAGTGAAGTAAGGAAAATAGATAACACCATTGTTTTCAAGCTGCGTGTATATTAGCTCTTTCTTCAGCACTGAAGGTATAAAATAGGACAAGGGAATGAATGAATGTCCTAGTTGGAGGGGTGTGGGGAAGACCACCCATTGCTCTCTTTTCGTTGTAGCCCCTCTCCATTTGTTTATTTGGGCTAGTGAAGTTTGAGGTGTTTTCCTTAAGTATAATAGTTCTTATTCTAAGAAAAAGTTTAAAAACCACTAGAATAGATGAGCTCTACTTTTCCAGCTTTATTATATTTTAAGTGAGGGCTGCCTGGATGGCTCAGTCGGTTGGGCGGCTGACTCTTGGTTTCGGCTCAGGTCAAGATCTCAGGGTTGTGGGAGTCTTAAAAAAAAGGAAATATTTTAAGTGAGAAGTGTTAACCTCCAGTTAACTATAAAAAAAGGAAAATTGTAATTTCAAAAAACAGAAGATCCAGGTTTTGTTATAATTATATGACACAGAACCATAAGCTCCTTCATTGCTGCATGTGGAAATATGGCTAACAAATCCTATTTGCGTGACACGTACTACTGCTGTCGATTAATAAATGTGTCTATTATGTGGCCTCTGGTTAAATCTTAAGTAAAATCAAAATTAACTGGGGAGATCATAAAAAACATAACTTTTTGTTTTTCATGCTAAGCTTGAAAAATATTTTTTCCAATTTACCACAGTAACATGTATGTCCCTTTTTAGGTATCCTTAGGTTGAATTGCTTTAAGTTGGTTTTGTTGAGTTATGATATTGCTACCCAGCTTGAACATAGATAGCCTCTATGGGTAAGGAAAGGAGTAGAGAGGTCTCATAACTATTCATCTTTGTTCTTTGGCTTTTTACCTTTGTCCATCGGCCTGTTTGTTTTTGTTTATTTATAAGATGGAGTTTGTTGCATTTTTTTCTTTATATGGATATAAGTCTGCTCTTTTCCTTAAACCTCTTTCCTTGTTCTTTTTTAAGACTGGGGTCTCAACATAACAGATTTAAACAGCATGCACAAATGAAAGCAAGTGGCTCCCTGTGAACTTTATTGATTTCACCCCTTCTTTTTCACTCCCAACATAGTACTT
>CM052809.1:19998325-20267152 GCA_028533885.1 Nasua narica | reverse complement strand
ACAAGCTTTGGCGAGGACACGGACATAAAGAAACCCTCATGCACTGTTGGTAGGAGAGTAAACTGGTACAGCCACTCTGGAAAACAGTATGGAGGCTCCTCAGAAAATTAAAGATAGAAATTCCTATGACCCAGTAATTCTACCTTTGGGTATTTACCCAAAAAAATGAAAACACTAATTCTAAAAGATATCTGCATCCCTGTGTTTATGGCGACACTATTTACAATAGCCAAGACATGGAAGTAACTTAAGTGTCTATCAATAGATAAACAGATAAAGAAAATATGGGGTGTGTGTGTGTGTGTGTGTGTGTGTGTGTGTGTAACAGAATATTACTCACCCATAAAAAATGAGTTCTTGTCATTTTTGACAACACAGAGGGACCTAGAGGATATTACATGCAGTGAAATACGTCAGACAAAGACAATGCGATTTCACTTATATGTGGAGTTACAAACGAACAAACAAACAAAAAGAGAAATGGAAGCAGCCTCATAAATGCAGAGAACAAACTGGTAGTTGTGGTTGGGAAAGGGATGGATGAAACAAGTAAAGGGGATTAAGAGGTACCAACTTCTAGTTATAAAATAAGTTATGGGGATTAAAAGTGGAGCATGGAGAATATAGTCAAGTTTACTAAAATAATTGTATGGTGACAGACGGCAACTATGTTTATCATGGTGAGCGTTATGCAATATAAAAAACTGTTGGATCACTACACTGTGCGCCTGAAACTAATATAACATTGTATGTCAACTATACTTCAACAAAAATTTAAAAAATCTGTATGAAAACAAATCTTAAAAAAATAAATAAAGAAGAACTAACATCAATCCTCATATTTTTCAAAGAAGTGAATTGGAGGGAAAACTTCCTAACTCACAGTATGGGGCCTAACTCATTCTTTGCTACCAAAGCCAGACAACACACACACAGACACAAAAACAAAACTACAGACCAATTTCTCTTAATGAACACTGACGTAAAAATTCTCAACAATATAACAGCAAACCGAATCCACATATATAAAAGGCATTCAAATCAGAGAAGAAGAAATATAATTATTTCTGATTGCAGATGACATGATCTATGTAGAAAATCCTAAACATTCTACATGCACATACAAAAGAGCCTGGTTTTTATTTATTTATTTATTTATTTATTTATTTGACAGAGAGAGAGAGAGAGAGAACACAAGTAGGTAGAAGGCAGGCAGAGAGAGAGGGGGAAGCAGGCTCCCTGCCAAGCAGAGAGACCGATGCAGGGCTCGATCCCAGGACCCTGAGATTATGACCTTAGCCGAAGCTAGAAGCTTTAAGGCACTGAGTCACACAGGTGCCCCCAAAGAGCCTATTTTAAAAGGAGCAGTATACAAAGTCAACACACAGAAAGGCAGCTGCATTTTTATACCTTAGCAATGAACAATCTGGAAAGGAAATTAAGAAAGCAATCTATGTACAACAGTATCAAAAATAATGAACTCGATTGAGGGATGGGAAACTTATACACTAAAAACTAGAACACACTGCTGAAAGAATTAAAGAAGACATAAATAAATGGAAACACACCCCAGGTTCATGGATTGGAAGACTCAGCATTATTAAGATGTCAATATTATCAAAGTGAGCTACAAATTCAATGCAATCCTTACCAAAATGCCAATGGCCTTTTTTACAGAAATAATAAAACTGAATCCTAAAATTCATGCGGAATCTCAAGTAACCCTGAATAGCCAGAACAAATTGGAAAAACAGGAACAAAGCTGGAGATTCACACTTTTTGATCTGAAAATTTACTAGAAAGCTAGTGTAATCAAAACAGGGTGCTACTGACATAAAAACAGACACACAGACAAGCGGAATGGAATAGAGACCCAAGAAACAAGCCTTCACATATGGAGCCAGATGATTTTCTGCAAGGGTGCCAAGATCGCTCAATAGAGAAAGGATAGTCCTTCTAACAGTGATACTGGGAAAACAGAGCATCCATATGCAGAAAAATGAAATTGTACACTTGACTAACACTATCTACAAAAATTAACTCAAAATAGATAAAAAATCCAAATATAAGACCTAAAAACATAAAAGTCTTAGAAGCAAACATAAGGCAAAAGCTTTATAATATTGAATTTGGCAATGACTCCTTGGATATGGCACTGAAGGCATAGGTGATAAAAGAAAACCAGACAAGCTTCATGAAAATTAAAAACTTTTGGGTGTTGAAAGACACCATTAACAGAGTGGGAGAAAATATTTGTAAATCTCTTTTACAAATATTTGTAAACCCCTTATGAGATAAATATATATCTCATAAAGCGTTAATATCCAGAACATACAGTGACCTCCTAAAACTCATCATCAACAGCAACAATGAATCAAACAAATAACTTATTTCAAAAATGGACAGAGGACTTGAATAGACATTTCATCAAAGAAGATATGCCAATGGCCAAGAAGTACATGGAAAGATTTTCAACTTCACTAATCATTAGGAAAGTGCAGAACAAAATAGTATGAAAAATCACCTTGCACCCATTAGGATGGCTACTACCAGAATAAAGGGAAAACAACAAGAGTTGGTGAGAACTGGGGCACTTGGTGCCTCAGTCGGTTAAGCATCCGCCTTTGGCTTAGGTCATGATCCCAGGGTTCTGGGATTGAGTCCTGCATGGGGCTCCCTACTTAGCGGGTAGCCTGGTTCTCCTTCTCCCTCTGCCCCTCTCCCCTGCTAGTGCTTGCTCTCTCTCTCACTTTCTGTCTCTCTCAAATAAATAAATAAACAGATAGATAAATAAATAAAATCTTAAAAAAAAAAGAGTAAGAAAATACAGAACCCTTGCACACTGTTGGTCGGAATGGAAAATAGTGTAGAACTGTTGAAAAGGGTGTGGCAGTTCCTAAAAGAAAAGAAATAGAATTACCATGAGATACAGCAATTCTACTTCTGGGAATATACTCAAAAGAATGAAAAGCTGGATCTTGAAGAGTTATCCATACATCCATGTTCACAGTAGCATTATTCACAGCTGTTAACATGTGGAAGCAGCCCAAGTATCCATGGATGAATGAATGGCTGAGCAAAATGTGGTGTATACATATAAGGAAACATTATTTGGCCTTAAAAAGGAAGGAAATTTTGACACATGCAACAGCATGATTAAATCTTGAGGACATTATCCCAAGTGATATAAGAGAGTCACAAAAGAATAGTTATTGTTCTTAAGAAACAATAAAAGAAGAGATTCCGTGTATAGAGAATATGATTCCACATATGCAGAATGGTCAAATTCATGAAGATAGAAAGCATAATGGTGGCTACCAATGGACGGGAGGAGAGGGGAATGGAAAGTTACCATTAATGCGGACAGAGTTTCAGTTTTGCAAGATGAGAACCATTCTGGAGGTGGATGGTGGCGGTAGTCGCAAAACAAAGTGATGCACTCAGAGCCACTGAAATGTACACTTAACAATAGTTAAAATGGGAAATTTTATGTTGCATATATTTCACCTCAGTTAAAACACAAGTGTTATTTTTTTTTTAAAGACTTTATTTATTTATCTGACAGAGAGAGATCACAAGTAGGCAGAGAGGCAGGCAGAGAGAGAGAGAGGGAAGCAGGCTCCCCACCAAGCAGAGAGCCCGATGCGGGGCTTGATCCCAGGACCCTGAGATCATGACCTGACTTGAAGGCAGAGGCTTTAACCCACTGAGCCACCCAGGCGCCCCTAAACACAAGTGTTATTAAGGAAAAGAAAAGATATCAATTTCTGAATCCCTGGAACCTATGAATGCCAACTTCATATGGCAAATAAATATGGCAAATAAATAACTCGGCGGATATGATTAAGGATTCTGACATGGGGAGATTATTCTGGATAGTCCAAGTGGGTCTGACATACAATCACATGTATCCTTATAAGAGGTAGGAAGAGAGAGCTTTGAAGACAGAAAAAGAGGAGATGTCAAGGACACTAGGGAGGCAGACAGTGGAATGATGTAGTCACAAGCCAGAGAATGCTGGCTGCTGCTGGAAGCTAGAGGAGGCAAGGAATGGATGCTCCCATAGGGTCTCCAGAGAGAGAGCACAGCTTTGCAGATGCCTTGATTTTTGGTCCAGTGAAATGATTATGGCCTCCAGAACTGTAAGAGAATACATTTAAACCACAAGATGGGTGGTACCTGAGAGAAAAGTCCTAAGACACTCACATAGTGACAGATTATAGCTGGGTAGACTGAAGGAGGAAGAAGTTTCAGCATGAGGTGGGAATACAATTTTTGACTTAGACTTGTTATTTCTGAGGTAAACAAGAAATCTGATAATTTACGTCCAATAAACACGACAGGCAGCGGAGCTAGATGGGATACCCTAGGGAGACAAGATAGCAAGGAAGGGGGCAGGGCCCAGGCTTGAGACCCACAGTACAGAAACATATGCAAAACATGTGGAGGAAGAGAATCCATCTAAAGAGATCCGTAAGGGACATCCATTGAGGTAGGGAGCCTCAAGTCTTCAAAGTCAAAAAGAATAAAGTATTGAATGAATGGTGACCACTGGATATATTTGGAGGGCATTTGTTGATTTTATAGTAACTCCCTTTGACAGAGGGGAGACAGAAACAAGACTGGATTGGTCGAAGAGCCTACGAAATAAGGAATTAGAGCATGGAGATGTCCCATTTGTAAAACTGGCTGGTTCTTTTAGTCACATTTGTTAAGTTACTAAAAATCACAGTACAATATTGAGTTTTACGTAATATGAGAACATTCCATTTGAGACATCCATATTCTTTTCCAGTTTGGAAAAAAGAAAACATATTCCCAAGTGTAAGAGCCAATTGTTGGCTATTGAACGAATGTCCTGAAATTGTCTAGGTTTTGCAGTGTCTCCAAAAACCAGGTATTAGTTTTAATCACAGTTTGGATATCTGGGATGATTCACTTTCATTTAAAATGAATTTAAAAACCTAGCAGGCAAAAGTAAATGAAATTGGTAATTATTAATACCAAACTAATGAGTGTGTCACGTGACAAAGGATTTCTTTTACTGTCCCTTTCCCTCATATTTTCCTACTCCTAGAAAGCAAACCCTAATGAGAAAAATACCTCAGTCCAAGAGCAGACTATTTTTAATATTGCAAAGTAGAAACAATCAAGTAATATTGGGTTATTTTCCATGTACAAAGTGTTTCCCTTGGGATATTATTTCTTTTGAGAAAGAATAATGAGAACATTATTTCTATAAGGAAAAAAAAGACATGCAAGCTTTCTTTAAAGACAATATAAATATAATGTTTAAGTTCTAGGAGAAGCTTTGCTCTTTTATCAGACCTAATCACGTAAGAACCCTTTATCCGGGGATGCCATGACTATAGACGATCATTTCACATGACTTAATTGGTTTGTAATTTTGATTTTTAAACAATATATATTTTGGCAACTGATTATTTTCTTTTTTATATTTCAAATCACTAACTGGCCTAGTTAAAACAGCTAATATAATTCTTTCCACATGCAATATTTAAAAATTTAAAATACTCTCTTCATACCTGAAATGAGGCAAGACAGCATTGTTTCCCATTAAAAGATTAAGTCTGCTCAGTGTATCAGAATTTTCTTTGCGAATCCCACAAGATTTTCCATTTCTAAAGTAATCATTCATATATATGTATAGATACACACACATATATGCATTTGCACATGCAATAAATACGTGCACATGTGTATGTATATGTGAAATAAATAAATTTATGAAATATATATGTGCATATGTACGGAATAAAACATACCTAAATCCTCCAATGAATGTTTTTTTTTTTTTTAAACATGGACTAACACGTGGAAGCAATTTATACTCTCCCCAAAACATAGACAACCAGATTTGCTTTTGCTCTGGTAAGTCCCTGGGAGAGAAGGAAAGAAATTCCTACTTGATATGACAGGAGGTGCTTCCTGGGAAATTCAAACATGTAACTAGAAACAGATTGATGTCGTCATCATCAGAGAACTGTCAGGGCAGGGGGAGGAAGGCTCGTACTTGGATCGGCTCTGTGTCAGGTTACCTAAATAGCTATGTGCCGGCTTTTCCTCCACAACTTTGATTCTTCTTGCTCCAGCAGGTATCACCAGCACTTCTACATAACCTGGAAGAGTCAATAAAACAAGAAATAAATCACGAGCTCTTTTAAGATCTCTCTTCTTAATTGACGTGTCTCCCCCCACCCCTTTTTCTTTTGGCTTTGGTTTTTGCTATGAAATTTCAATACCTACACAAAGAAAAAAGTTGTATGGAAAAGCTGTCATAATTTCAAGTAGAGAAGTTTCCTGGAAAGATGTTGAGCCTACGGCACTGTTCAGGGCAAACGGGTAATTGTATGTTATGGAAAAAAAAAGAAAAGCTCGTTGATATGAACTATGAGGGTGAAAAAAAGCACAATTGTTCAGCCCATTCAGAAACACAGTAGATCCTGGAACAAAGCAAATAACCTCAGATTTTGTTCATGAAACTCCTTTAAGTTAGAATGTGTGGGGAAGAAGGAACTGCAGCTGGAGAGAATACAGCTGGCAGACTCAGGTCCCTGGGTAACTGAGTGTAGGACAAGAGGCACCAAGTACTCCCTTAGGAAATTAACAAAGGTTTTTTTGTTTTGTTTTGTTTTTTGTTTTTTTTGTGAAAGAGTATCTGTAATTCTTTATTTTTAGAAATCCAAAAGTCAGTTATTAAATAGACATTTATATACCTTACTTTTTAAAAAAGTCTAAAAATAATGCAATACTTGATTGTACTGAAAATTCAGTAACTATTACTAAATGTATAGATACCTAGGATAAAATAACCATCAGTGAATTAAAATCACTTTCATTTTTCTGAGGTGATTCATGGACTTTGGCCATTATCCTCAATTCTCAAAGAACTATTTCTGCCCATGTTTGATCCCTTTTTGATAACTTTGGGGATGTTTTACTAGAGAATCTTCACTGATTTTGTTTCTCTAGTATAACTTTACTCTTTTTTCCCTCCAAATATGTTTATTTTATTTTTTCAGTGTTACAAGATTACTTGTTCATGCACCACACGCAGTGCTCCATGCAATATGTGCCCTCCTCAATACCCACCACCAGGCTCGCCCAACCCTCCACGCCCGCTCGTCCAAAATCCTGTGTATTGCTCAGAGTCCACAGTCTCTCATGGTTCGTGGCCCCCTCTGATATCCCCCCATTCACCCTTCCCTTCCTTCTCACAATGCCCTCCATGTTTTCCTCACGTAAGTGGGACCATAAGATAATTGATTCTCTCCGCTTGACTTATTTCACTCAACATAATCTCTTCCACTCCCGTCCATGTTGATACAAAAGTTGGGTATTCATCCTTTCTGATGGAGGCATAATATTCCATTGTATAGATGCACCATATCTTCTTTATGCATTCATCTGTTGAAGGGCATTTTGGTTCTTTCCACAGTTTGGCAATTGTGGCCATTGCTGCTATGAACATTGGTGTACATGTGGCCCTTCTTTGTACTGCATCTGTTTCTTTGGGGTAAATACCCAGTAGTGCAATTGCAGGGTCATAGGGTAGCTCTATTTTTAATTTGTTGAGGAATCTCCACACTGTTAACAAAGGGTTTTGAAATTGGGGCTGAAGACAAGTGTCAGGCCACACCAAACAATCTGGCGCCACCCTGAAGGTGTCAAACAGCCAAAAGGAAGACACATTTAGAGGTTTCTTAGGAAAGGTTTTTAGGGGTAGGGATGTGACACTCAAAGTGAAATAAGATAATAAAATAAAGTGAGACAGAAGAGAGTGTGCAGAAGTCAAAATTAAGACTTAATTTAGTGCAGAATAGTGACAGAGCAGACACCTTCTTAGAGCTGAATAGTTACATCTTATATTATAAAATATATATGTATAATATTTAATATTCTTCTTAATATCTGGATAGTTCTGTATATCTGATAAGAGTCTAACTTCAGAGTTAGTTCTTTTTTTTTTGGATTTTTTTTTTTTTTTTTTTTTTTTTGAGAGAGAGAGACTGAGAATGAGAGGGGAGAAGGTCAGAGGGAGAAGCAGACTTCCCGCAGAGCTGGGAGTCCGATATGGGACTCGATCCCGGGACCCCGGGATCATGACCTGAGCCGAAGGCAGTCGCTTAACCAACTGAGCCACCCAGGCACCCTTTTTTTTTTTTTTGGAATTTTTAAAAAAAATTTTTATTTAAATTCCAGTTAGATAACATACAGTGTAATATTAGTTTCAGGTGTAGAATTTAGTGATTCATCACATTCATACAACATCCAGTGGTCACCACTACAAGAATCCTCCTTAATGCCCATGGGTGATGGGCAAAGTTAGTTTTAAAAAGGCACAATAACAAATCCCAGAATTGTCAGCTGTTGCTTAATTATTTGAATTCCTGAAACGGTTTACAATTACTGGTATATAGCCAAAGGTAGCATACAACCCACCTGGGGGTGGTGGATGGAATTCACGCATGTGCTTTTCGAACAATAATTTTCATTAGCCAACGCCGCTCATCCAATTTAATCATTTTTAGTAACACCAAACCATACAAGCACTATCATTTTTTTTAAAAAAGATTTTATTTATTTATTTATTTATTTGACAGAGAGGAGAGAGATCATAAGTAGGCAGAGAGGCAGGCAGAGAGAGAGGGGGAAGCAGGCTCCCCGCTGAGCAGAGAGCCCGATGTGGGGCTCGATCCCAGGACCCTGGGATCATGACCTGAGCCAAAGGTAGAGGCTTTAACCCACTGAGCCACGCAGGTGCCCCACAAGCACTATCACTTTGATATATGAACAAAATAGGCAGCAATGAAAATAGAAACAAATGCTTACTGCCAATTTATACACAGAAGTACAGTAAGAAGATCTGGGCACTCAGTGAGCTCGTAATGAAATTGGAAAGACAAGGCAAAAATACCTTACACAAATATGAGTTCAGAAAAACTTCCAAAATTATGTAAAAGAGATCATATGCAAGATGATATGGTTAATTCCTGGCTTAAGAATATAAACCAATGTTTCAACTGTCCTCTTAACCTGATCACATCATCACTCAAAATGTTCACTGCTATTTTTAATTCACAGAAGTGGGCTTTTTTTCTTGTTTTCCTTTTAAAGTGTTATATACATTACTCATGTTTGAGAAGCTCTGGCATCAGCTGGAATCACTGTAATTCACAAAACATTTCAGAGAGTCAAGGAAAGCTTCATCAAAAAGTAAACAGATGAATCGTCTCTGAAGAATGGACAGGATTTGGATATGTACAGAAAAAGTATGTGTTTGCTGTATGGAAGGGAAAGTAAGAGACTCAGTGATATTTTTAGTAGCATATCAATAAAATAATTCTGTCAGAAAGATGAGATGTTAGAATATATCTCTGTTAAAGAGGGTTTTAATGCATGCCCAAGACACTGAATTGATCCATGTGAACACTGGCTTAGAGAAGTTTTATCTGACAGCAGTACTCAGGATGCCTAGGGATATAGCTATAGATAACAGTATCAGGAAGCTACTGTAAAATCCCAGGAATATGAGAGGCTGAGGAAGAAAATCTAGGCCCAGTGAAGAAAAAAAAAATCTGAACTCGACAACCAATAGAAAGTGGGGAAATAAACACTGAATATGGGGCGCCTGGGTGGCTCAGTGGATTAAGCCTCTGCCTTCGGCTCAGGTCATGATCTCAGGGTCCTGGGATCGAGCCCCGTATCGGGCTCTCTGCTCAGCGGGGAGCCTGCTTCCCTCTCTCCCTCTGCCTGCCTCTGCCTACTTGTGAGCTCTCTCCTCTCTGTCAGATAAATAAATAAAATCTTAACAAAACAAAACAAAACACTGAACACAACACATTCTTCTTACTTCTGTGAGAATGCAGCCACAGTTTATAAGAACATGGAAGTCAAGTTTTGGTAGTAATCTGAGAAGTCTGACTTTGCAATTTGTACTTAATAAAATCGTGTAACATACTAGTAAAAATATCTGCTAAGAACTGTGGAACAGCTGGAACTCCAGACAAAAGTCAGGCTGGGGGAGTACTTTTGTGAGGCAGTAATAGTAGCCATGAAAGTAACTGGAGAAAACGGAGAGAAGAGAAGGGAAGGCTTCAACCTAGGACAGCCATAGTTTTCAACAGACTGAAAATAAAAAAGAATCCAGAAAAGGAATAATCACAAGAAGAAGGAAATCGGGCTGTTTCGGTGCAGTGGGATCCTACGGGTTGGATTATCTCCAGCAGAGCGGTTGGTCAGCTGTGTCAAAAGCTGCACAAGAATCGAAGAGAAAGGTGGCAAAGGAGAGCCCATCAAATGTCACAATCAAGAGGTGACTGCTCATCTCTGAGCAAAGGAATTTAGGAAATTATTTGGAGAAGATATTAAATTTCAGGATGTTAAGGAAGAAAAGTGGAGAGAGAAGTAGAGGGAGTAACTATCAATTCCTATTGGGGTTTAGCAGTAAACTCGAGTTTGCTGTGTAGGAGAACTTAATTATATCTAAGTTCATAGATAAATCTGGGACGATTCTCTATTACTCAACTGGAATGGCTAAAGGACAGATGAGTTAGACTGACTTTAAAGAAGGAAGAGAGGGAGAGAAATACTGAGCAAAGACATTTGAAGAGAGATAGCCAATGACTGGGGGGCCTAAATAGTTTTCAATAATCAAATCGTTTAGCACAATTAAGAATGTTCTTTTTTTCAAGTTTTGATTTAAATTCCAATTAGTTAACAGATAATTAAGTCAGTGAATACATGGGTGGCTATTGCCGAGTTTAGCAATTGGAATAAAGTCTGTGATGTCAACATCGTAAATTTGATCCTCATGTTGGATAGCTGGTTTTGTACACAGAAACATCCTACTTAATAGCCAGATATTCCGTTCTTAAGCAAACCTCTTAAAATGCTAACAGCAGTTATTATCTTTGTGGTAGTAATAATGATAAATGTCACATTTTGAACAACTGCTATTTGCTAGACACTTCTATAGGCAATTTACATAAACGCTTCATTCAATCGTAATGATGACATCCAAGGTAGACACTGTATTTCTCACTTGATAGATGAGAAAATAAAGGTAGAGGGAAGAGAAAACATACCATTTCCAAGTCTGCTTTCTCAGCAATTAGCTGACCAAAGCTTTGACTTTAAATCTGTCTGATTCTACTATGGGCTTCCCGCTGTGACCCGCTGTTACTATTTCATAAAACAGAATACGCGATACTATGACTCTCCTTCTGCTGTGCCAAACATAGAAACAGAAAGTCTAAGAGCATGTGTTCCTTATGCAGGATCAGTATCATCATCTCTTCTATTAAGAATAACACATTTTATGCCCAGTTTCTTCCTCGTATATATTGGTAACTGTCTAATTCCACAACCAGTCAAAAATAAAATTTATCTTTAAAAATTCCCTTAACAATTTATACTGCAGTTAGGCAAGTTAAAATGAAAGACATGATAAATGCACTAAGAAAACGAAAACCTCCTCAAGTTTATTTTCTAGCTCTAACGAAAATGATTTAGCAAACTCTAAAAAGAGCATAGGGACTGAAAACACCCACATGTGTCTGCACATGTGTTACTCATACAATATATACAGTCAGCATGGCCAACTGGATCAAAGCCTTCAATTCCTTCAAGAAATTCTAGGAAGCCCATAAACTATAAAGATAAAATTGTCTCCAGAGAAATAAACACAACATTCTTAAGTCACAAGTAGATGAAGCCCATGATATAATTAAGGACTTATACAGGTTTTTGTTTTTTAAACCCACTAAAAAATAATGTGTCATTATTAATTATGGCAATAAATATTAGTGGATCATAACTATGCTGGTCAATGGGAATTCGGTGTTAAACAAAAAATAGCAATGAGATTTTTCTGCACTCATCTTAAAAGACTAGAGGGGAGAGAAAGACAAGTCAATGTAAACTTACAAATATGATTAGAGTCTCTCCCGATGGATACAAATATGGTATCACTAAACAAGTTGTTGGTGATGGGAGGTAGAGGTTGTTCAATGCTCACTGAAGAAGTGCTATCTGAACTGAGATCTAAGTGATGTCTAAAAATGAACCAGCAAAGCTAAGAGAAAGCTCACAGAAGCATATTTTTAAATGCAAGGTGCTGGAGGGAGCATGGCGAGTTTGAATATCTGTAAGAAATCTGGAAAGGAAGGGGACGCTGGTATGAGATGAGGCTGGAAAGACGTAGGGACGACACCATGCAGGATCTTATGGTCCAAGCTAATAATTCTAGCCTCTTCCCTAAGAGTTATGTGAAAATAGCATCGAGTTGGAAGGAAAAAAAGCAACATTGTTAGTCTCCAATATTCCCAGTTATCGTGGGCATCTCAGACATATTCTAAATAATAGCTTCCATGAACATAAATTACCAAAAGAAAATGAACAAATGAACAAAAGTGAAATAAAAGTGCAATAAAAACAAAGGAGGTTTGAAGTAGAAATCTGGGGGAAAATGTACCCACACAATGCAGTCAGAATGAAAAGCATCACTAATTTTTAAACTGGTATGTCTGTTTTCTGTGTTTAGTGGAAAATAAAGTGTTACTACAACTAAATAAATAAGTTAGTGCTGAATGTGTATCAGTAATCTCCAGTGAACTGTTTCCATGCATAATAAATAACCACGCAAGAATATTCTTCAAAAATTCTTGTATCTTTAAAAAAAATCTCTTTGGTCTTTCAGACTTCATTTGAACTTTTATGCTGTAAGCCCTCCTCCACTACAATCATCTTGGGAAGCTTATTATAATTGTACTTCTTAGTTGAAAGTCTGAGAGACTATTACAGCAAAGTATGACTTTTCTAAATGAGTTCTGGCAGATTTTGACTTATAGGACCTGTCACATTTTTTCACAGATTTGGAGGCTGAGATTTTGATCTGCAATTTACCCTGGGCCTCAGTTATTTTTAGGCTTCAAGATCTTCAAGCTCACTTATCTTTCATTCTGCTGGGGCCTAGCAAAAGATTATATTCAACTTCAGAGGTCTGTGTCTAAATTTTCTTTTCTGAAGGACTCTTTTATCTAGAATGAACTCAGTTTTCTTGATTATTCAGACACAAATGGATTGCTCTTTGTATTCAAACTAAAACATTCTTTAGTCTCAGATTTTTTGCTATTTGAAGAAAAGAATTTAGAATAGGAAAAAATTGAGGTATGTAATAGAATCATAGTAATAATGATGCAAATACAATAATAAATACTAAGGACAGTTGAGAAGATGTCCAGGTAAGGTGCTAATGTAAATGTTTGCTTACTCCCAGTGTTTTCTATTGGATAGGTGTTTTCTACATATAAAGTAAACCTGTGGGTTGTTATACTTCAGTATGGACCCTATTGCTTTTTGTTGTGGGTCACTTTAAAACGCACACTACATGGATCTTTCATGGTCATTTCATTCTCACATCCCTGGAGTACCAGTATTTTAGATGAGGAAACAAGAGAAGAGAGGATGGCTTCCCATTATTAATATATCTGGAACATTAACTCACATCTTCTGACTCTCCATTGTCATTTCCACTATGCTACACGGCTACAAACTCTCTATTTCCAAGATTGTATTCCTTCAAATTGAATAAAAACATTAAGAAAAAACAAACAAAATGGAAAGCTGAAAACCTGATGACTAATACTCTCAATATAGCTGCTCCAGGCTGTTACAAATCATTTTTCTCTGCTAGACATCATGCTTTGCATTGGAGAATAAGGTCTGAAGAAACCTGATAACATTAGCCAATGCAAATTAGATTATTCCCTTTCTGCTCCAATATATTAAATGCATAACAGATGACTTCATATTTACATTAATGGGACACGGGCTTGTTAGAATCTCTGGCTCATGTCACATGTATT
The DNA here is from genome assembly GCA_028533885.1 of Nasua narica. Taxonomy (NCBI): domain Eukaryota; kingdom Metazoa; phylum Chordata; class Mammalia; order Carnivora; family Procyonidae; genus Nasua; species Nasua narica. The sequence goes on along the minus strand of CM052809.1, from coordinate 20,253,263 downwards.
GTATGTCATCACAAAAAAAATCACTCAATCCCCATTACAAAAGTCTTCAATTAGGGAGTCAGAACTGTGATTTCTAAGTCAACTTCAATGTAATCTCTCTGTTCCCAAAGATTATTTGAATTAGTAATTTTGAAAAAATTAAATGAAAAATAATTACCTGCTCCTCTAGTATGATTAAAATCCCCTTTAATAATTTTGCATGATTTTCCATTGCCATTGCATACACCGCAGTGATCTTCCCTGGCGAGAGACCCTAATAAACCATCACAGCCGACTTTCTGTAACAAGAGATTGACAGTACATCATAAAGTGAGCTTTTTTCCCCTTTTGCTTTTTTAATCACTAATTTAGAACAACCCTCGTATCTCCAGACTAGACATATTGAATTGACAAACTAGTAAAATGTCATATTCTCTGGTGCAAACTAGTAGAGTAAGCCTATGTCGAATGATGTCAACAATAAAGTGACCAAATAGCAGGGCAGTGATGAGGGTATTTTTCCAATATTAAGAATTAAATGCGGGGCGCCTGGGTGGCTCAGTTGGTTGGGCGACTGCCTTCGGCTCAGGTCATGATCCTGGAGTCCCAGGATCGAGTCCCATGTCGGACTCCCGACTCTGCGGGAGGTCTGCTTCTTCCTCTGACCTTCTCCCCTTTCATTCTCTCATTCTCTTTCTCTCTCTCTCTCTCAAATAAATAAATAAAATCTTAAAAAAAAAAAAAAAAAGAATTAAATGGTATCCTAAAGCAATTTGGAAAAACATGATTGAGACAAATTCAATTTATATAAAACCCGAAGGAAATCCCATTTCTATTAAATATAACATTATTAATCTACTTCATCCTACTTAACATAGAACAGATACACTCCATTATATGGAAGACTTCATTTCTTAAGGTGGTTGCAAGCAAAGGCCGAATATTAAATATTAACTTTGTGAAAATCAAGGACGAATGTTTATTTTCACTACAGTTCACGAATCAACTTCTCTTCCCATCTTCTTTGGTATCCAGCACATGAATGTGAGTAAGGTTGCTCACAACCCATGGCCCTGTGGCCGCTGTAAGAAAATAGGAACAGTGGAGAAATACATTTTAATTTGCTTCCAAAGGCATTATGTTAATATGAATTTTCTGGGACAAAATCACTGACTCTTTTCAAGTGAATAATGTTGGTCTCCCACTGATGTTCAGAAAATGTGCTTATAATTTGCAAAGTTGTGCAGACTCAAAGGGCAGAATATAATATGTCAATATCATCAGAGCTAAATGGTATGATTATTCTGTTACCCTTAATCAAGGAGTTGCAAGAGAGACTGATGATACAACCATTTGTAAAGTTATAGTTATTTTAGAGGAATTTTTAATATATTAACTAAAATACGAACAAAAACACGGTCTTTTTCTGTGGTTAGTGTTCGGGTAAGGGAAGTAGGCAGATTAGAAAACGCAGCTTCGTGATGAATATCTTGAGAAAGCAAAAATCACATTAATCCTGCATAATAGAGCATCCTTTCCTTTTATCAAGGGGGAATCTATCAGTGGGAAGAGGTGGACAAAGAATGCATTATTGGAGAAGTTTGATCTGCAAATCAAAGCTTATTCAGGGAGAAATAAAGAGAATGTCACAGATGAAAGAGGTGGCCACCACAGGAAATTCTCCAAATACAACAAAGGTACAGGAAGATCTCACTAAGCAGCAGCCATAAAAAGACCTGAAAAAAAAAATTCTCTCATTTACATACAATTGTGGAAAAATTCACGGTAGAGTTTAGAGTGGTTTTGAAATGATAAAAACAACTATAATGCTCTATCCCTAGCTTGTTTCTTGGCAAATACAAACTCAATAAACAGTAGTTAAATGACTGAAAAAATCAGTACCTACTAATATTTTAGTTCTTTCCAACCCTTGTAACTGGGATATCTCAAGTCTGTAAACCTACAATAAAAGCGGGATAGACATGATGTTCTGGTTCAACAATCACACATTTGAAAATAAGAATAAGAGTTTGTTTTTTATTTTGTAACTGATCCATACTTAACACAACCTGCCTACGTATCTCCAAAAGGTGAGGATGAATGACTTTGCAAAGGCAGTGTCATTGCTCCGGCGGGCGGGGGGGTGGGGGGGGGGAGGGGGCCCTTTATTACTCCTCACAACTGGAGAGGGGCGGACAGCACGATAATGGGTTGCAAGGAGGTGGGTTGCAAGGAGAAAGCTCCTTTCTGACAAGCTCCTATTTTCAACTGGCCTCCTTCAGTTTCAGTGGTGTGTATTTTGTGTAGCCAAAGCTGAAAAATAGGAGCTTGTCAGAAAGAAAAAAAAAAGTGGCATGATTTTAATTATATTGAAAGATCGCATATAGCATTTTAGTTAAAAAGCCAGAATCTTGAAGTATTCCAACTCTGTCAGAAGGCACAATCCCTTTCATGGAACTTTAATTATAACCATCAGATTCAATGAGCGCTTATGCAAAATTTTGTTGTTGTTGTTGTATTTAGGACTCTGTGAAAGATCTGGCTTACACAACACTGTTAAGTGAAAATAACAGCAATTTGGGCTACTGCACGCGGCATATACAGTTAAGGAAATACATTTTTTTGAAGAATAAATTCACTGAAGACATATACTAATCTGAGAGATTTCAAATAATGATGGAATAAAGTTAAAAGATTTACTTGTACAACATACAGGTCTGAAAACAAAATATATATAGGTAAATGCCTGCAATGATTTTTTTTACAGGAAGATGAAAATTACATTTCAGACTACTGAAACAGGCTGTTAATGAATAAAGGAAATAAAAATGTAATTATAAGAGTGTTTCTTACGCCAATGGTATTACATGATTCTGTGCTTTAAACTCTATAGCATGCTGACAAAATATAAAATCTTAGAGCTGGGAAAGCATTTAAGTTTCATATTGTTTCCAAGTTTATGCCCAGAATTCCACAGGTGTCTGTTGGAACGCAGGTTGATCCACCCACACCTTGAAATTGTTTTCAAATTTTGGTCCACACCTGCGCAAGCACACGTGTGTGCATGTTTGTGTGTGTGTGTGCACACGGGTGCACAGACATGCATTTTTCTGGGAAGAAAGGAAACTTCTTCAAATTCTCAAAGGAGTGTAATGTACAAAAAAGTCAATGACCATTGGTCCAAGAACTTCATTTCATGGACTAGTTAATGTGCACGTACGTATTTTAGGTGATTTTGACAAGAATATAGTTTCTTGCTGGCTGTCATGGGTTCAGCACTGCTCCACTCAGATACCTCTTTTATAACTAAGGGATTTATTTCCTTCCCATGCCTCCCAGTTTATCAGCTGATGGCTCTTAGCCATCAGCCCTTTGTAGAAATTGCCCAGCCTGAAGAAAATTGCCTTTCCCGAGGTCCCATCCCCCTTCTGGCGCAGTTTGCAGCCAGACACTAGTAAATGTTAGGCGTAAAAAGGCCTGGGTTTCTCATCACAAAGGAGGACAATTCTAAAGAGTCACCCCAACTTCAACGCTCCTCACAGGGTGGGCTGAGGTCCTGTTGTGACTGTACTATAGCCCCCTTTCTTCCTGTGCCCAACTCTGTTTTCTTCCCTTCTCAACATGGATGTTGATCAGGAAGACACTTGGCATTAATCTTTCTGCCTATTAATCTCCCAGGGGAAGCAAACTTGAGAGAGTGATAGAATTATAAGTAGCAACTTCAAAGTTCTAGCTTTTGATCTTCCCACTATGCTGTCCATACTTGCTCTCCTTTTCTAAAGATAAATGAAGAAGCGTGCATAAATGCATGTAGTAAATAGAGATCATTTTTAAAAAGAAAGATAAGAGCAAATGAAATGTTTAAGCATTATAAGAACAGATCAGTTGGTTCTAGTACATTGAAAATACTGTAATATTAAGTGAGTAATAGGACTGATTTTATAGGTTTTTGCCACATGGCTCAGCCTTGGACACAAGACATGGAGACTGGACCACTTGAATTTTGGGTCTGGAATATTTTGACAGAAAATGCCATTTTAGATGTGTAATATGTACATTACAGAATAAAAATCTCAAGTTCTTTGAGCTAATCATGGATTTTATAGGTTATCTAGTCCAAACCCTTCATTAGACACACGAGAAAAGAGAATTTCAAAGTAGATCAGATGTGCTCAAGATGACAGTTGAGTCAGGACTCCATCCGCAGCTTTTGAATTTTGGTGCAGAGCTTTCCACCATCTTGTGTAGCCACTCAAAACCTCCCTCAGCACATACGGTCTCCCTTCTGGAGTGTCTTACCTGACACCTGCCGTTTGCACAGACATCTAATCCCTGATATCCACAAGAAGTTCCATCCATCACTTTTTCTGACAGAAGTACAGGCTGTTCTTTCCCAACAGGAGAGCAAAACAAGGCACATGGTTTTTCTACACACAGAGTGGATTAAAAAAAAAAAAAAAGAGCAAAAGTTACTCCATAAATATTTTTATCTCGAGCTTTATTTTTCAGGACAGTTGTCTAGTAAAAAATATAATTTGATGGGAATTGAATAATATAACTCTAGAGTGGTTTTTATGAGTAGTAAATGAGAAGATGCCTGGGGAAAAAAAAATAGATGTCCAATGAATATTTATCTCCTTCTTTAGAAATACATCTTCAGATTATTTTCAAAATGTATCTCTTATTATTTTCTGGCACCAAACCTCTACCACACACAAACCAATGATTCTTGCGCCCAAATATTTTATACACCACCATTTCTTGCTCGTATCTTTTGGAATGAACTCTCCTTTATCTTAAGTACATCTGAGAATTCCTCCTATTTCAGATTTACTTCATTCATGAAGACCTTCTTGATGTGTCATTTCTAAATTCCCATATACACATTTGCAATCCGATGAATTTGGCATTTTCTAATGGAAAAATTATTAAATGGAGAAAGAAGAATTTCTTAGATGGGCAATTCTCTTAAAATCTTCCATTTCAAGGATACAAGAATGCGTAGAAATACAACACATTCCCATGAGAACATCCACTGGAACTCACAATTGCTGAAGGGCTAGCTAGGACTCAACTCCCTCCATTGCTTCCTCAGAAAGTATGCCAGTACATATGATATCTTGGGAGAAGAGCACCACTCTGGGTAAAGAGTTTCTGAATGGCTGGCAGTCTTCTCCCGTGCTTCATTAAGCAATAAGGTAGAATGGGTAGAGTTAAAATGCTTGACTATGAGTCTCAGTCAAAAGTGGCAAAATATTTTTAAAGGGCTGTTTCTATTTCTAAGCATCCTACAGAAGAACTGTAGTATTTGGTAACACCAGTAGGAGAATTATCCAAATCTGAAACTTCAGAGCAATTTCCATGCTACATTACTACTCTATTGGCTTGATACCAGTCAGGCCCTTTACTGTTTATTAAGCTCATATAAATAGAATGGAAAATAGTTTACAGTCTTTGACACTGATCTTCGCTTATGTCTTCAGTAAAGTTCCACGTATGCTGATGGGATTCTATAAATACCAAATAACAGCCAGAGGCATGGAACAGGGTATCACTTTGCAAAGAGAAGACAGACAGTTAAATGAGCCTTCAGAATTGAACATTTCAAACAGTTTTCACATGTGGCTTCTGAATACTGCTCTGAACAATTCTAGGGAGTTGGAACATGGCCTTCAATGTGCATGGTTTTGAAATTTTCCTTTAAGATGCCATTATAAGCTTCAATAAAGCATTTCAGTATGCTCTCACACCTCAAAGTAGGTTATGTTTATTCAGTGACTACTTACTATGTCATATCTTTGGACTTAAAAACAGCTGCTATAATTACAACACTTTAAGAGTGGTATTATATATATATGCGTATTATTATGTGTGTGTATATATATGTGTGTGTGTGTATATATAAATATATATAAAATTATTTTTCTGGAGTTTTCATTGAACAGAGGAGCAAACCAGATAAATGAATAATGTGGAAAGGAGCTCGTCTAGAAAATTCCATTCACATTCCAAGCAAGAATTCAGATAAAAATCTTCCTATTTCTCCTTTTACAACATATTGTCAATTCACTGTTCTTTACAGATGACATAAACATTTGATCCCAATCTTCCTTCCTGGAGTATATCCTTGAGATTGTGACATTATAGTGATCCATGTAACATGCCAGTACTTACTTGGCAGGCAGGCTTTGTCTTGATTTAAGAGACCGACCCTTTCCAAGATATGCATTAAACATGGATTTCGGCCAAATCTCAGCACAGTGTATGTAAAATACCTGAATGTTAAAGCCATGCCTCTTTTTTTTCCCCTCTAAAAATAACTGTTCATTACAACACTGATACCATGTATTTACTTTTCCTAGCCATAGATTCATGTATTACATAAGAATAACAGAGATAGCCCCTTGCAGTTTAAGGTGTCATAGGCTATGAAGACTTGGGGTTTTTTAAAGAATCATATATTTCAGTTTCTCCCACAGTGCCATGTAACACACAAAGACTACTGTTGTGTATTTTATTTATCATACAGACTGATGTGTTTGATGGATATGTGTTGCAAAATCATAAAAAAGGCTAGCTGACTAATTACAGAAATATTTATTATGGATCATTCTGATGATAGACATCACTTTATAAGAAGTTTTAATATTTTAAGTAGGCCCCCATCCAAACCTGATTTTTTTTTTTATTTGGAAGGAACCTGTTACGTCTCTCTTACTTCACTTCTGAATAAACAGGTTGGAAATAACTTTAATATTACCAAACTGCACCAAACTGCAGTTAGAGCCAGAGAGAGGATTAATCCTCAGAGGATCAGACATGATTTTCATTATTTGAGCAGTCATGTCATTTCTACAACAAAAATTTATGCAACAAATATATGCAACAAATATTTATCAGAAGCGTAATATCTGCAGTCTGTCCACCAAACACAGGTAACAGAACACAGAAACATTAAAATCTGCTATAATAGGGTGCTTGTGAGGTTCTTGGAACGAGCACATACCCAATTTGGAGGCTCAGGAGGATTCTTTTTTTCCTTGAGGACCTGACATAAACTGAGTAAAAAAAAAAAAAATCAACAAGCATTTTTTTTTTTTCTGGTAAATAAATGGTAGGGGGGACAGTAAGAGAGAGAACAAACCTTGAGAAATAAAAGGTATTATGCCAAGAAACTACCATGTTTGCAGGCCCCCATCTAAGGGAGCATGATGTATATGAGGGATGGAATGGAAGTTGGCCTGTCGGTGCTGGAGAACACAGAAGGGAACGATGGAGATGAGGTGAGAGAAGCTAAAGAGGCAGGCCACACAAACAGCCTTAGAAACCAGGCAGTGATGTTTGAGATTGGTCCTGAGAGCCGTGGGGCTCATGGAAAGGTATTACTTGGCACAGCAGCTCACATAACCAGCCTTTAAAAGGCAAGTCTGGCTGAAATGAGGAGCAGGGGCTGGAGAAGACTGTGGTTAGAGAGAGGCGAGGAAGCTGTGTGAGAATCCAGGTTTGAGAGCGTGGCAACCATGAGCCAACATGCTGGCAGGAGAGAGGTCTGGACAGATAGGGCTTGCTGCTTGATTACAGATGGATGGAGATTGGGGAAGAATGATTCTGGCTAAGTGGGAATGGCATTGATCATGATGCCATTCTGTTGTGAGAGAGCACTGTGAGAGAAGCACATGGTAGGACTGAGAGAGAAGGAAAGGGATGTGCTGAGTCAGAAATAATGAGACGTTGAGTAGAGATGTCCATGCAATAGGAGGCTAAGTAATGAAGAGGCTCAAGATGGACAGATCTGGGTTGGAGATAAATATCTGTGTTCCTTTACCATAAAGACAATAAATAAAACCTAGGAAAAAAAAAATAAAACCTAGGGAACAAAGAAAAGAAAAAAAGGCGACTCTAAGCATCTGGAAAGAGGAAAGTACCATTTATCAAGAGGACAGTGTGAATAGAAGATTGTGCTATCATGTCCTCTCAGCTAGGGAAACAGTATGTTTAGAGGCCAGCAAGGGGAAGAAAACATGGCATTTTGAGTCAAACAAGACCAAGTTCTGGAAGTGCAGACTGACAGGGAAACAAGGTTCTAGACGAGACATGAGGTAAAAGAAGGGAGATTACCTCCTCATCGTCTCACTACCAAACAAATAACACTACAGCATCTATAGTGGAGGAATCTGCCTTGTTATTTGGCTGTTACCATTAGTGCTTGCATTCTCAGAAGCTTACATGGAGAGAAAGGTTCTGTCAGAAAGGTGCATTGAAATTGATCAACAATGGAATTTAGGCTGTTGACAGGTGTGTTATTGAAATGACAGAAAAGTACAGTCCAAACTGGCTAAGGGGAGAAACGAAGATTGGAGTGACTGGGGGCATGATGGTCAGGTAAGTCAGAGAATTCACCACCATGTTTGGTAAGTGTAGCTCAAACTTATAGCTCACTGACTGACCATGGGTAGGAAACATCTTAAGTAAAGAAGTTACTAATTTATTTGTAAAGAATTCTTTTTTTTCTTAAAGATTTATTTATTTACTAGAGAGAGCATAAGCAGGAGAGACAGAGGGAGAGGCAGATAGAATCTCAAGCAGACTCTCTGCTGAGCATGGAGTCTGATCCTGGACTGTGACCTGAGCCGAAACTAAGAGTCAGGTGCTTAACCTCCTAAGCCACCCAGACGCCCCTCCTAACAAATTCTTAAATAATAAGGCAGCATATAATTTTCTTAACATTCTTATTCTGAAATAATTAAAGATTTACAGGAAGTTGCAAAAATAGTACAGAGATCTCGTATACCTTATCCCCAGTTTACCCCCGTGGTTACACTTTCGTAACTACAGTACAATAGCAAACCGATGAAATGGACATCGGTACAGATATGTGTGTCTTTCTGTGCCATTTTATTACATGTGTAGATTTTGCGACCCCCAGCACCATCAATATATTTAAATATTTCCTCAGCACAAAGTTCTGTCTTAAAGTAACACCCATCCTTTTCCCCACCACCACCCCTGACTTCTGGGAACCTTTATTCTGTTTTCCGACTCTACAGTTTTGTCATATATATATATATGGAGTCATAGATTATATTATCTACATTATATATGTTATCTTATATAAATGAAAGAACAGAATATTTGATGTTTTGAGATTGGTTCTTCTCACTCGGCATAAAGCCCTGAAATCCACTAAGTCGCTACAGAAATCAATAGTTTGTTCCTTTTATTGCTACATAATATCCCAGGGTATGGATGTACCTCAGTGTGTCTGACTGTTCAGGTACTCAGAACTTTTTTGGTTGTTTCCATTTTTTTGGCTATTGAAAAGGAAGCTGCTATGATCATTCATGCATGGGATGTTTTTATGGTTGTAAATTTTCACTTCCCTGGGGAAAATGCCCAGGAGTGTGTTTTCTAAATTGTATGAAAAATGTATGTTGAGTTATTTAAGAAACTACCAAGCTATTTTTCCAAGTGGCTGTACCATTTACATTCCAATTAGCAACACAGGAGATCCGGTTTCTCCTCATCCTCAGCAGCATTTCCTAATGTTACTTTAAAAATTTTTTTTAGTTCATCTAATTGGTGTGTAATAATATACTCTGCATTTAAAAAAATATATATATACTTGGAGTCAGTGCTTGTGACTATTATAGGTCATTAAGGGCTAAAAAGAGCTCTGAAATATTTAGAATATAATCTATATCATGGGTTAAATAACATTGACTACTACTGTAAACACTTGGCAAATTTAGAAATCTACTTCATTAAGAAGGTAATGACAATGAACCATGGAACACTATGTTAAAAACTAATGATGTACTGTATGGTGACTAACGTAACACAATAAACAAACAAACAAACAAACAAAGGTGGTGGCAATGTGAGTCATCATACCTTCATCCATGACAGCTTGCCACTGAAGAACATGCTTTGGGTATGAAGTTCTAACACTATAGGCCTGACATTGCCAGTCTCTGAATCCAGGCAAACCTGCAGGACAAGGTGGATTCTCACATATTCTGTACTGTTTTCTGGGACCATTACAATCCCTTGCTTCAGAACCTAGCCTAGAAAAGATAGTACAAATAATCAATTTTATCTTATTTTAATGTTAACTACTCATTTAACATGATTAAAAGGCATTAAATTAATAGGGTAAATTCCTTTATATTAATTTTATTTTGAAATGTGGACATGCTAAATGATTGCTAACGGTGGGAAATCCATGCTTATTAAAAACCATATATCTGTATGTATGTGTCTATCTTTCTTTCTTCTCTTTCTTTCTTCTTTCTTTCTTTCTTTCTTTCTTTCTTTCTTTCTTTCTTTCTTTCTTTCTTTCTTTCTTTCTTTCTTTCTTTCTTTCTTTCTTATCCTCAATCAAGTTAACTTCTAAAACACACGATAAATAAAAGCCAACTTGCCATGGAAAGGGAGAGTAAAGGGCAGAGGCTGGGGGCCAAATGGAAAGCCTGTGATTCCCGTGATGAAATTGGTTCTAATGTTTTCACACCCTTTCTTTAAAAATTGCTGTTGAAGGAATTGGGCCACTGAGCCCGTACCAAGAATAAAAGCACAGAGCAGAAATGATTTTCTCTTGTGCTTTCCTGGGATCACTCTAGGAAGCATGGGGTTGAACGAGCAGACCCTGAAATGCTCCCCATCTGCACATGTGCTTAGCACGTCTTCATTTCTCAAGACTCCTCGCTTATATTGACACTGATTTTGTTCTCCTTCCCTCCCTTCCTGAAGTCCTATTCACCTTCCTGCCTTCTCACAGTTCCCTTAATTGTGGACTGAATTCGAATGCACTAATGTCTCCCTGCTCATTTAAACACACCAGTTTCTTTGATTTACTCAAGAAACCACCCCATGCAACATTTAATTCTTTGTTCTTAGAAGGGCTGGTCCCATTTTCTTCTTGGGAGATTTTATATCATTTAAACAATTTGAGAGATTTTTCTGGTTTCCAACATGGGGGGGGGGGGCATCTTCTGCTTTCCAACACTGTTTATCAGTAAAACCTCTGCCTTTGGAAATTGAGGAAAAAATGCCCTCCCCCAATCCAGGAACTTTGCGTTTACCCAGGACATTTGCGCTCTCGACTGCTGATCCCAGAACCGCAGGTTCGGCTACAGGGGCTCCACTCGCTCCACTCTCCGGCCATATGTCCAGGTGCTGAGGTCCTGCTGGTACATTCTCCAGCCTTACACCACTATTCCAAAAGTTATGTCTTAGGTGAACAAATCAGGGCACAACGGAAAATCATTCACTGGCCTACAGAGTCACTGGAATTGTGATTAAATCATGCCTACTTGAGCCCCACACATATGCACTGAAAAAGACCAAACACAAGTTGTCCCTTGCTTCCTGTCACAGCGGTATAATGGTCCCTTCTCCCAGTTCTCACGTCAGATCACACGGTCTGGTTATGAAAACAGCGCACACATATTCGCACTACAACTCTGAGAATTCAGTACGTATGACAGAGATAGGGTAAAGAGGGAAGTTGGGATGGCACAAAAGGAAAACTAACAGAGTCTGAGAAACGTTAACAGTTGAAACAGGACACCTTCCCTTCCTTCGAATGGGGGGAAATCGGTGGGGGTGTTGAACCAGGAGAGACTGTGGACTCTGAGCAACAAACTGAGGGTTTTGGAGGGGAGGGGGTGGGGAGGGATGGGTGAGCCTGGTGGTGGGTATCGAGAGGGGCACGTATTGCATGGAGCACTGGGTGTGGTGCATGAACAATCAATCTTGTAACACTGAAAAATTAAAATAAACAAATTTGGGGAGAAAAAAAAACCCCAAAACAGGACACCTGACAGAAGCACAGAGTCCTGCATCAGAGTGGAAAATAAAACCTAAATGCTCTTCCCTAACTGGAGTGAAGCAGCCATTTTAGCAAACTTAGTGACTGCGATTCAAAATGTTGGTGGTTTTCTTTCCTTGTAATTAAAAAAAAATGTGGTTTAACTTTAGCACTTCCTTCTTTTTTCTGAAAGAGTTCCCATCAAACACAAACGTTAACATCACAGCAAGTTTTCTTTTGAAAGCGTTTACTTAAAAGACTTAGCAATTGGATTCTTTGAAATTTCGTTATTTCCTTCCAGTTATTCTATTGCTTTCTATTGATTAACTGAGAAAGATAACCATGAAAGAAGAGAAAGGAATGTCCTCATTCTCTTGTTTATATTTACATTTTCATCCACTTTAAATAATGGCAGCCCGAGAGGCAGTTTCTGTGGCCACCGAGGAATGGGTGTCAAGACTTGGAAGGGAAACTATAGTAATTTCTCCTCATTTCGGAAAAATCAGATACATCAGGATCATGGCAAACATGTTAAAAGTAAAACTAACTGAACAAAATCATGTTGAGAATAATAAGTAAATATTAGCAAAATTCAGATTCATGACTGTATAATGATGGAGTTGAACAAGCTGATCCTTCCAGACCTAAGCAATTTTCTACACTTAGAGCAACATGACTTATTAGGGATTTTGCAGAAATTACAGAAACACTCTAATCTTCACATTTTGCATTTCAAAATGTGAATGATAATCATATTTACCTAATGGACTTTGCAGGAGTAGAATTAGGCACTAAGCACAATGCGTAACCCATACGAAGGACTTAATAAAAGTTAACAAAAATTAATAATGATAATGATAAATTAAATGTACTATATTAATATCATTAATAAGTTTCTAGAAGTCTAATCAAAATTCTATTCATTCTGATCTTAGCTGATCTATATTTCTTTCGAATTTATTTTGAGATTGTTTTTAAATGCTGTTTTTAGAAGAGAGAATTTATAAAACTATGTTACACAGTTTTGTGTGACCCCAGTTAATGCTCTTCTAGGCAATAAAATAATTAGTCCCTGCAGATTTTTTCCAATAATGTCAAATTTGAAATTCAACCTCTTTTAGATACAAGAAGTTTTAAATCTATGCTTGAAAAAAAAATCTCAACAACTCAGAGTGTATTGATAGCACATTACATTGAGATTTTGTATGAAGATTGTCATTAAATTGCGTTTTTTGTGTGAAGATTCAGGCTGAAAATTGCAGAAGGGGGAAACCATGTCCTTTTTTTTTTTTTTAAAAGATTTATTTATTTATTTATTTGACATAGACGAGAGTGATCACAAGTAGGCAGAGAGGCAGGCAGAGAGAGAAGGGGAAGCAGGCTCCCTGCTGAGCAGAGAGCCCGATGCGGGGCTCTATCCCAGGACCCTGAGATCATGACCCGAGCTGAAGACAGAGGCTTTAACCCACTGAGCCACCCAGGTGCCCCGAAACCAAGTCCTTTTAAATAGTTTACTGGCTTTAAAGATTAACAATCTAATGCCATTTATGAAAAAAAAAAATCCAACGTGAAAGCTGTCCAACTTCAGTGGGTCAAATTGTTTTGGCCTACTTGAAGGGTGTCTGTGCTTCCCACAGTGTGTGTCATAGCTCCTTGCTCATGTGGCAGCAAGCTGGCATTGAAAGGCTGGGCTAGCATTTCCAGCAGACTAAAAATATGCTGTGAAAGACCAGCATCTGGACTTGTACATCATTTAAACCAGACCACATGGGGCAGATGAGGAGAAATGGAAACAGATATAGAAGCCAAATCTGCATACCCAAATCAGTGAAATTTAAAGAAAGCATAGTATTTAAAGTTCATCACCTTGCAGAGAACCAGATCTCAGAATGAAACCATGGAGAACCTGTCTTTGTGTCTTCTAGCTGGTGTTGTACTTCAACAGTGAAGGGAGTGTTAAATGTTTTATTTAAATGGTCATATAATTTATTCCATTTGGTTTTTGTTTAAATTATATAATATATTCCATTTGGTTTTTATATAAAATGACCCTAATGATGCTTTTCTTATATTTTCTGGCAGCATATTTTGCTTCATTTATATTTTTGAGCTTCAAAAAGATATGATACCTGATTTAAAAAATACAAAATTTATTATATCTTCTAATTCAGTCTGATTTATGAAAATGCTACAGAAATATGAAATATAGGTTATTTCTGGGACAGTACATGACCTAAAAAATTGACTGTATTTCCATGCTATCGAATTTCTAGGTAGACATGTCTGGGAAGTTCATGAAAATATAAGATTGGAAGAGGTCTGCGAAGATGACCAAGGGAACATCATTGTCTAATCAAATCTTCTTGTACATACATTGTTGGATGAGAGGAGGACAGAAGGCAATAAACTCTACATATACAAATGTGAGAGTGTAAGGACATTACAGTTATTATATTTTTAATAAGGAATCACGATGGTAAATTTTAAGAATGTCAATATACGTTTAAGTAAATAACTAAAATATAATTACATAGAATTCTTCAAAATAGGCTAAAATTTTACTAAATTTGCATTTAAATTTCTTTTCCCGTCCCCCAATTCCTAGCAAGTATTATCTGTGAAAAAAACATACATTTCTTGGTTTTTACTAAGTCATTTACCAACTCTTTAGCATCTGTTCAATGTAAATGTAAACATAGATTATAGTATTATAAAGAGAAAGAAGAAAGAAAAAGCCTGCTTTTAATTTGGAAAAGGCAATGCAGAAATTGTAGATAAATCCCTATCTTTACAATTATTTTGAATCATAAAATTCTGTAGGCACCTTCTCAGACTAATGATACACTCTTAGATGAACTAGTTACATAGCTGGATTAATACCATGATATACTATAAAAAATTACATAATTACAATGATTTTGTAACCAACTATTAAAAAATTCCAAGTTTTGTTTCTTGGTTTGCAACAGGCCAGGCTAGCAGTGTTTTGTGTGAGGGTGAAAGTGTTCAAGTATTTTAGCACTACAGCACTCCTCGGAAGAGTGTTGGAAGCTATTTTCATGATGGCTTCTACAACAGCTGGAACAGATGGATGTTTGAAGAAGCCCACATGGCTTGAGGAACTGAGAAGTCCATTAGTTACTTCAGTACACAAAGCATTACAGAATGACTAAAAGAATACTGTTAGCACCGAGGGAAATAAAACCATTTCACTTTTGATGAACAATTACAACTTTTAGCCAATTGATGGCTAAAAGAATAAGTTTATTTTAGAGACCTTCAAGAATGGAAATCATTCTCATAAATATCAGATGGAAAAAATAATAGCAGAAAAATAATGAGGACATCAGCTTATAAAAATGAAGGGATTCGATATTGCTAAAGAATTAAGTAAGATGAATGGATTCTGTGATGTTTGAGGAAATACTGCTGAATAGTTGGTTATCTTTGTTTATTACGGTTTTCATGTCTTAGGAACAATAAAAATTATATGATTCTATGATTCTATGCCGAGTTTTATGATTCTAGCAACAAATTACTCAACATAATACTGAGAGGCTTGCCCAATATGCACACATTATTGTACTTCTGTGTATAATTAAAAAAAATAAAACCAACCCAGATTCTGACTCTCTATATAAACTCAAAGAAAAACATCTGGTACAGTCTGTAAACAAATGGTTGATAATTCGGAGAAATTCCTTTTCAAGAAAGCATTTACCTACTGATTGTATCTAATATAAACCATTTCTGGTCTTAAAGATATGTTGTACTTAAACTGTGTGTATATTTTTTCTTTTTTAATTAAAGAAATCATAGAAGTAATAAATGACTACACGATTATGTCAAACAATCCAAAAATGTCTGGGAAAATAATTTTATTTTCCCTCAGCTATCCCTGCTTTCAGCCATCAATTCCATTTCCCTCTCAAAAGCTAACTACTCCTCAGAGCTTAAAGTTTATATTTTCAAACCATTTTCTAGTAGTTTAAGAATATATACAATGTATGCATATATTCACAACTGGTTTTTTGTAAATATCAAAGGGTATCAGGAAGTATTAATTTTGCTGACATGCCCATATATTAACTATCATGTTTTTTTTAAAGATTTTATTTATTTATTTGAGAAAGAGAGAGAGAGAGAGAGCATGAGAAGGGAGAAGGTCAGAGGGAGAAGCAGACTCCCCATGGAGCTGGGAGCCCGATGTGGGACTTGATCCCAGGACTCTGGGATCATGACCTGAGCCGAAGGCATTCGATTAACCAACCGAGCCACCCAGGCACCCTCATGTCTTTTTTTTTTTCAGTTTGTACATATGTATCTAACTCATTCTTTCAACAGCTACACTGTAACCATTCCTCACATCATGAATATTTTCATTGCTTCTCATGCCTCATCATTGCAAATTACAACCTTACATAAGTATTTGTGTGTGTGTGTGTGTGTTTATATGCACACACATCTATCTTTGTGAGACGTGTACTTCCTTTGCACAAAATTCTAGCAGTGGAATTGCTGAATTTCCATTATGTCTGTTTTTAAAAACGTGTTTTTAAGCTAGCATTCTATATAACTTCATTGTTTTCATTAAGTAATTCATTCCAAGTAAGATTTATGTTGTTCTTTCCTTTTAAATAAACATGTCTGTTCTTCAGAGGCAAGGTTTCTGATCTTCTATCTAATGACTGAAGTGATTAACCATTCATTTTTCCTTTACAGAATAAAAATTAGGAAAATATGTAAGCTGTTGAACTGTTGCCTTTTGATTAAGTTAACTATCACTATATATTTAGATGAGATCTACCTCCTTCATAGTCTTCAAAAGAAAATTATTTTCAACATCAGTAATTTTGATATGAAAATCAAAAGGAAATTAATTTTTCAACAGCAATTACTTTGATATGGAAATGTATACTATCAAATTTTCCTATAACTTTTTGAAACACATTAAACAATTCAGACAGCCAAATACTTACTAATTCTCAAAATGTCAATTAGAATATTCTATTATTCTATTTATGATGCTTGAAATGACAAGGAAAAATTATACTCAGTGGCTTTTCTGAGACAATGTTTTATAACTAAAAGGATTCATCAGCTCTGGAAGTTTCATTTATGTGATTATTTGTGATTATATACTTATGTTTAACTTAAATAGTAAAAATAAATTCATTTTTTGGTTAAAGCGATAGACACATCTTTCAGTGCTCACATAATCAACAATAATAAAAAATAACTGCATTTATGTTAACAAAACCACCATAGATTTGGTAAAATATGAAAGTGAAAATTGAAAATGAATGAAATCCTGAAATGTTTTCATATATTTACTGGAGGTATTCCCCTGGTATTCAGATGGTTACATATATAACTGGCAGAAGAAAGTGCGAGTTTCTTGAATTTCATTCCACCATCCTAATTAACTTCAGACACTCAAATGACTTACCTTACCAGCGTCACAATCAGTTCCATCCATTGGTGGATCTAGCTTCGTTCTGCATTCTTTCTCACCCTCTACCTTGCACCATAACCCTGTGCAAATAACATGCTGAAAACAAGGCCATAATAACTAATAAGGAGGAGGTATCATATTTTTGAGGTAAAGTCAATAATTTTTGAGAAAGCTATTTTGATAGAACAACAGAAATTGAAGAAAAATACGTTTTAGGTCCTTTTCATATAAACTTATCACTTAACCAGATTGGAAGAATAAAAGTACTATGTTTATAGTATGATTTTAGTGCCTTCTGTCCTAAAGTCTGTCCTCACTTACACTCTGCTTTATGCTTAAAGGCCATGGTTAGTATTTCAGTATTTCACCAAATAGCCTTGGCCCTTGGCGCAATACAGACTCTGAATGGGTATGTTTCTGTTATCAGTCATTTTTACCTCAGTCTGAATGAGGTCTAGGTCTCCAGGATACAATGAACTTTTTCTAGGGAAAAGTTAGAGGGAATAACAGAAATCCTGGGATAAGGCAGAAGAGACATAGCAACCATGAAAGAAGAGAACTCTGAAAATAGGCAGGAAGGAAGGCTGTCAGAAACCTAAGCCCCAGCTCTAGGGGCCACTGTCACAGAAACAGAATGAGCCACACAGAACACATTCACCTTTCATAGAAATATGAAATCCATGAGGGACAGTTAGAAGTGATTAGAAAAATGTATGGTGAAGATGACTGTGTTACCTATCCAGATACGTGGAGAAGGTGGAAGAAGACAGATCAATAAAGAGAACAAGTCATAGCAACGTGAAAGGCACAGTCTCGAACAAGGATTTGAAATACCATGAAGGTCTAGGGACTCCATATCTGGAGGGAGAAGTAAGTCACGTAGCAGTGGACCAACAGGTTGAGAAGATAAAATGTCTATTTTAGGAGGTTTGCTTTGATGGCATATGCAAAAGAGACTAAAAATCACCACAAAGTAAAAATTAGTTTGTGACCCAAATTTATTAAATATTTGGGAAAGATATTTAAAAGAACATTTTAAGCAGGTCAGTTATAATTCTAATATTGAGTTTGTCACAAGGCCCCAAATAATATTTTCCTAATCTTTCTTTTTAAAAAATATAATTTCTCTTAAAAATTATATAACATAGGGCGCCTGGGTGGCTCGGTTGGTTGAGCAACTGCCTTCGGCTCAGGTCATGATCCTTGAGTTCCAGGATCGAGTCCCACATCGGGCTCCCAGCTTCACGGGGAGTCTGCTTCTTCCTCTAACCTTCTCTCCTCTCATGCTCTCTCTCGCTTTCTCTGTCTCTCAAATAAGTAAATAAAAAAAACTTAAAAAAAAAATTATATAACATATGGCAAGAGTGGTATATTTTGTATTCACCTTATTTTATCTGCTGTGATAGCTTTTCTGCTTCAAAATACTTCATCCAAATATGTCATATTTAGGAGATGATTTAACTTAACTTACATGTTTTGTTTACACAAATCATTTACCAAAAATGTATCCAGGAATTTATTTTAAAGAATGTCAACGTCTAAATCAAATTGCTTCTCTGCAATATTTTAAACCCTTTCAAGTAAATAGATAGTTTATCAGGTACTTTTGTGCTCACATTTATATTCGAATTAGTAGATCTCTAATCTAAGATCATAGTTCTTAAAGCGCTTTTCCCCTTAATACCTTTCTGTTAAGGATGTCTTATAATCATGGGCTCAAATGCGAAATTTTCCAACAAAGGGCAATTTTGCTTTATGTGTATTCCATAAAGCTTAGTTGTATTATAAGTTATTTTTGCCAAGCTCATTAGTTAATTAGTGCATATTGAGCAAAGAAGCAAATCTTGTATACTGTAGTTTAATAACAATACTGGTTACTGAACACTGTTGGTGGTCTAAATTCCGACCTTCCACCATTATCTGCTATTCATCACAGCAGGTACTCTAATTGATTCCCACTTGAGGCACTGGGAGCATGAAAGCAAACCTGGCAGCCTTTCAAGATAAGCGCAATCATGTGAATAAATCTCTCATAGAAGAGATATCTGTATCCTTTATGTGCTGCAGGTCCAGGGATCTTATGGGAAGTAAATTACAGCCTCATACTTAAAAAGAACTCAGATTCAGGATTTCAAACTGTCAAAAGTAACACAAGAAAATGTTGAAGAAATGGTATGGACTATTTTCATCTTGAGAAGTGGAGTATCTCAGATGTGTGATACAGGGGCTAATATCAAACCCTTCTTAAGATATTACGAGAATACTATAAAGAGACAAGGGACATCTGGCTTAGTCAATTAAGGGTCCAACTTTTCATTTTGGGTCAGGTCATGATCTAAGGCTCCCCACTCCATGTATATTAAGCTAGAGTCAAATATTTTTTGCAGCTGAACTGCTGAAAGCACTTAATGTATCAATTAAGAAAAGAACTTTAAAACTTCAAATGCCTTCCATAGGAAGCCTGGTCAGAAATGAACACCTCAGGTTTTCCTAGAGAACTAATAAATAATAATGTAATATTCTTTTAAAAAATTCTTCCACAATAAGAAAAGACCATTAAAAGCATATAATAGGGGAAGGAGCAAGATGGTGGGAGAGGAGGAGACCTAAATACCCTCAGGTCCTAGGAGTTCAGCTAGATAGTTATCAAACTGTTCTGAACAAACTCAACAGGAGGTCAAAGAGAAGAGCAGCAATTCTAGGAACAGAAAGGGGACCACGTTCTGGAAAGTAGGACCTGTGGAGAGTGAATCTGAGGCGATACATGGGAAGATACACTGGGAGGGAAGGACCAGATCGCAGCAAGTGATAGAGCAGTGGAGCACAAAATTGGAACTTTTAGAAGTCTGCTCCATTGAGGGACGTCATTCCAGAGGCTAAGCGGGGGTGGGGCAGGGTGGGGTGGGGGTGGAGCCCCCGTGGGGATGATGTGATCTCAGGACCTGTGGGGTCACAGAAAGAACAGGGATGTCTGAGAGCAGCAGAGCTCCCAGGTACCGGAGTGGGGAAGCCGGCTGGAGACGGAGCTGAGGAGTGAGCTCTCACCTCACGGTTACCTTAAACTGTGATCCAAGGCACAGTTGAGCCACTGCCCTTAGAGCAGGGACCTCACAAGTGGCAGATCTGGAGAGACTTGTTCCTTCCTCCTCTGGGAGGAGCAGCACAGGAGTGTGCTGCAGGAATCTGCTAGGTTTGGAGACTTCAAGCGGGGACATGCACCGGAGATAGAAACGCTAGGTCACAGGCTGAGTGAGCACGGAGTGCAACCGGAGACCAGGGGGACGGGAAGGATTAACTGCTTTTCTCTGAGGTTGTGCTGAGGAGTGGGGTCCCGAGCACTCAGCTCCTCCAGACCGGAGATTGGGAAGCCGCCATTTTCATTCCCATCCTCAAAGTTGTACGGAAAGCGCTCAGGAAACAAAAGCTCCCGAGAGCAAAACCGCGCAGATTGCTTAGCCTGACCCCTGGCAAGGGTGATGCAATTCTGCCTCCGGCAAAGACATTTGAGAATCACTCTCCCCTCTCCCAGAAGATCAGCAAGAACATCTACCGAAGACCAACTTCACCGATCAATGAGAACTGCAAACCTCAGAACTAGGGGAAAATAGCACATAGAACTCATGGTTTTTTCCCCATGATTCTTTAGTCTTTCAAAGTTAAATTTCTTAAATTTAATTTTTTTCTTACTTTATTTTTAAAAATTTTTCCTCTTTCCTATTGTAACATATTTTCATTATTTTATCTTCTCAATAACTTTTTAAAATTTTTAAAAAAATTTTCATTGTTATAGTCATATTCCATCCCTTCATCGTATTTAACCTTATCTTATGTATACATATAGGTTTTTCTTTCTTTAAAATTTTGGTATACAGTTTCTTCTAATAGATCAAAATATACCCTAAATCTAGTGCAAGACTTTGTTCTAGTTTCCAGCTTGATCACATTCTTTCCTCTTTTTTTTTCTATTTCCAGCAAATTTCTTATTTTATTAATTCCTTTTTTTAGAATCTTTTTTAATTTTCATCTTCACAGTCATATTCTATTCCTTCGTGTTTACCCTTATTTTCATATATATATATATATATATATATATATATATATATAAGTTTTTCTATCTTTAAAATCTTGAGAGGCAGTTTCTTCTAACAGACCAAAATACACCGAAAATCAAGTGTGTGGCTCTGTTCTATTCATTAGTCATATATATGTATATGTATATGTGTATGTATGTGTGTGTGTGTGTGTATGTGTGTATGTATTTATGTGTGTGTGTATATATATATATCTCCCCCTCACCTTTCTTCTCCCCCTTGTTTCAGGTCTCTTCTGATTTGGTTAGTGTATATTTTTCTGGGGTTGTTGCTACCCTTTTAGTATTTTGTTCTCTCGTTCATCTATTCTTATCTGGAAAAAATGACAAGGTGGAGAAACTCACCTCAAAAAAAAAACAATAGGCAGTATGGACAGCTAGGGACCTTATCAATACAGACATTAGTAATGTGTAGGAACTAGAGTTCAGAATGGCTATTATCAAGGTACTAGCTGGGGTCGAAAAAAGCATGGAAGATACTAGAGAATCCCTTTCTGGAGAAAAAAAAGAACTAAAATCTAACCAAGTTGAAATAAAAAAACCTATTAATGAGGTACAATAAAAAGTGGAGGCTCTTACTGATAGGATAAACGAGGCAGAAGAGAGAATTACTGATATAGAAGAACCAAATGATGGCGAATAAAGAAGCTGAGCAAAAGAGAGACAAACAACTATTGGACCACAAGGGGAGAATTCGAGAGGTAAGTGATACCATAAGATGCAACAAATTTAGAATAATTGGGATTCCAGAAGAAGAAGGAAGAAAGAAAGGGGCAGAAGGTATACTGGAGCAAATAATAGTAGAGAATTTCCCTAACTTGGTGAAGGGAACAAGCAACAAAATCCAGGAGGCGCAGACAGCCCCCCTCAAAATCAATAAAAATAGGTCTACACCCCATCATGTAATAGTACGACTTACAAGTCCCAGTGACAAAAAGAAAATCCTAAAAGGAGCTCGGGATACAAGGTCTGTAACATATATGGTAGTAATATTTTATTGGCAGCAGACTTATCCACAGAGACCTGGCAGGCCAGGAAGGACTGGCATGATATATTCAGAGCACTAAATGAGAAAAATACGCAGCCAAGAATATTATGTCCAGCTAGGCGGTCACTGAAAATAGAAGGAGAAATAAAGTCTCCAGGACAGATAAAAACTAAAAGAATTTGTAAAAACCAAACCATCCCTACAGGAAATATTGAAAGGGGTCCTGTAAGCAAAGAGAGAGCCTAAAAGTAACAGACCAGAAAAAAACAGAGACAATATACAGTAACAGTCACCTTACAGGCAAACAGTGGCACTAAATTCATATCTTTCAATAGCTACCCTGATGTGAATGGGCTAAATGCCCCAATCAAAA
Organism: Nasua narica; assembly: GCA_028533885.1. Taxonomy (NCBI): domain Eukaryota; kingdom Metazoa; phylum Chordata; class Mammalia; order Carnivora; family Procyonidae; genus Nasua; species Nasua narica. The sequence continues at coordinate 20,230,569 of CM052809.1, read as the reverse complement.
GATACAGGGTATCAGAATGGATAAAATAACAAGATCGACTGAAATGCTGTCTGCAAGAAACTCATTTTAGACACAAAGACACATCCAGATTTAAAGTGAGGGGGTGGAAAACAATTTATCATGCAAATGGACATCAAATGAAAGCTGGGATGGCAATCCTTGTATCAGATAAAATAGATTTTAAGGCAAAGAGTATAATAAAAGATGAGGAAGGACACTATATCATACTTAAAGGGTCTGTCCAACAAGAAGATCTAGCAATTATAAATATCTATGCCCCTAACACGGAAGCAGCCAAGTACATAAGCTGATTAATAACAAAGAAAAACATGGACAATAATGAAATAATAGGAGACTTTAACCCCCCCCCCCTCACTGAAATGGACAGATCATCTAAGCCAAAGATCAACAAGGAAATAAAGGCTTTAAATGACACACTGGACCAGATGGACATCAAAGATATATTTAGAATATCCATCCCAAAGCAACAGAATATATATTCTTCTCTAATGCACATGGAAAATTCTTCAGAATAGATCACATCTGGGGACACAAATCAGGTCTTGACTGGTACCAAAAGATTGGGTACCAGGTACTAAATCTATTTTTAGACAAAAATGATTTGAAATTAGAACTCAACCACAATAGGAAAGTTGGAAAGAACTCAAATACATGGAGGCTAAAGAGCATCCTACTAAAAAATGAATGGGTCAACCAGGAAATTAAAGAAGAATTAAAAAAATTCATGGAAACAAATGAAAATGAAGACACAATTGTTCAAAAATCTTTGGAGCATAGCAAAGACAGTCCTAAGAGCAAAGTATACAGCAATGCAAGCCTTTCTGAAAAAACAAGAAAGGTCTCAAGTACACAACCTAACCCTACACTTAAAGGAGCTAGAGGAAGAACAGCAAAGAAAGGCTAAAACCAGCAGAAGAAGAGAAATAAGAAAGATCAGAGCAAAATCAATGAAACAGAAATCAAAAGAGCAGTAGAACAAATCAATGAAACTAGGAGCTGATTCATCATTCATTGAAATAATTAATAAGATTGATAAATCCCTGGCCAGACTTATCAAAAAGAAAAGAGAAAGGACCCAAAATAATAAAATCATGAATGAAAGAGATCACAACCAACACCAAAGAAAAAAAACAATTATAAGAACATATTATGAGCAACTATACACCAGCAAATTGAACAATCTGGAAGAAATGGATGCATTCCTAGAGACATATAAACTACCAAAACTGAACCAGGAAGAAATAGAAAACCTGAACAGCATAAGCAGTGAGGAGATTGAAGCAGTCATCAAAAATCTCCCAACAAATAAGAGCCCAGGGCCAAAGGGCTTCCCTAGGGAATTCTACCAAACATTTAAAAAAGAATTAATACCTATCCTCCTGAAACTGTTCAAATAAATAGAAATGGAGGGAAAACTTCTAAACTCATTTTATTATTACCTTGATCCCAAAACCAGGCAAAGACCCCATCAAAAAGGAGAATTACAGACCAATATCCTTGATGAACATGGATGTAAAAATTCTCACCAAAATACTAACCAATAGGATCCAACAGTACATTAAAAGGATTATTCACCATGACCAAATGGGATTTATTCCTGGGCTGCAAGATTGGCTCAACATCTGCAAATCAATCCATGTGATACAATACATTAATAAAAGAAATAAGAACCATACGATACTCTCAATAGATGTTGAAAAAGTATTTGACAAAGTACAGCATCCTTTCTTGATCAAAACTCTTCAAAGGGTAGGTATGGAGGGTACATACCTCAGTATCATCAAAGCCATCTATGAAAAATGCACAGCGAATACCATTCTCGATGGGGAAAAACTGAGAGCTTTCCCCCTGAAGTCAGGACATGGCAGGGATGTCCACTATCATCACTGCTATTCAACATAGTACTAGAAGTCCTACCTCAGCAATCAGACAATAAAAAGAAAAAAGGCATCTGAATTGGCAAAGAAGTCAGACTCTCACTCTTTGCAGATGATATGATACTTTTTGTGGAAAGCCCAAAAGATTCCACTCCAAAACTGCTAGAACTCATACAGGAATTCAGTAAAGTATCAGAATATGAAATCAATGCACAAAAATCAGTTGCATTTCTATACACCAACAGCAAAACAGAAGCAAAAGAAATTAAGGAGTCGATCTCATTTATAGGTGTATCCCAAACCATAAGATACCTAGGAATAAACCAAACCAAAGAGACAAAGAATCTGGACTCAGAAAACTATAAAGGACTCATGAAAAAAATTGAGGAAAACACAAAGTAATGGAAAAACGTTCCATGCTCATGGATTGGAAGAACAAATACTGTGAAAATGTCTATGCTACCTAAAGCAATCTACACATTTAATGTAATCCCTATCAAACTACCATCAATTTTTTTCAAAGAAATGGAACAAATAATCCTAAAATTTATATGGAACCAGAAAAGACCCCGGAATAGCCAGAGGATGTTGAAAAAGAAAACCAGTTGGTGGCATCACAATTCCAGACTTCAAGCTCTATTACAAAGCTGTAATCATCAAGACAGTATGATGCTGGCACAAAAACAGACACATAGATCAATGGAACAGAATAGAGAGCTCAGAAATCGACCCTTTTCTCCATTGTCACCGAATCCTCAACAAAGCAGGAAAGAGTATCCAACGGCAAAAAGACAGTGTCTTCAATAAATGGTGTTGGGAAAATTGGACAGCCACAGGCAGAAGATTGAAACTGGACCATTTCCTTATACCACACACAAAAATAGCCTCAAAATGGATGAAAGACCTCAATGTGAGACAAGACTCCATCAAAATCCTGGAGGAGAACACAGGCAGCGACCTCTTTGACCTCAGACATAGCAACTTCTTCCTAGAAACATCTCCAAAGGCAAGGGAAGCAAGGGCAAAAATGAACCACTGGGACTTCATCAAGACCAAAAGCTTTTGCACAGCAAAGGAAACTGTCAACAAAACCAAAAGACAACTGACAGAATGGGAGAAGATATTCACAAATGACACATCAGATAAAGGGTTAGTATCCAAAATCTATAAAGAACTTCTCAAACTCAACACCCAAAGAAAAAATAATCCAATCAAGAAATGGGCAGAAGATATGAACAGACATTTCAGTAAAGAGGACAACCAAATGGCCAACAGACACATGAAAAAGTGCTCAACATTACTCACCATCGGGGAAATACAAATCAAAACCACAGTGAGATACCACCTCACACCAGTCAGAATGGCTAAAACTAGCATGTCAGGAAACAACAGATGTTGGCGAGGATGCGGAGAAAGGGGAACCCTCCTACACTAATGGTGGGAATGCACGCTAATGCAGCCACTCTGGAAAACAGTATGGAGGTTCTTCAAAAAGTTGAAAATAGAGCTATCCTATCACCCAGCAGTCACAATACTGGGTATTCACCCTAAAGATACAAATGTAGTGATCTGAAGGGACAAGTGCACTCAAATGTTTATAGCAGGAATGTCCCATAATAGCCAAACTATGGAAAGAACCTAGATGTCCATCAACAGATGAATGGATAAAGAAGTTAAAGTACACACACACACACACACACACACACACACACACACAGGAATACTATGCAGCCATCAAAACCCCCCAAATCATGCCATTTGCAATGATGTGGATAAAACTAGAGGGTATTATGCTAAGTGAAATAATTCAATCAGAGAAATACAATTATCATATGCTCTTTCTGATATGAGGAATTTGAGAGGCAGGGCAGTGGGTTGTGGAGGTACGGAGGGAAAAAATGAAACATGATGGGATAGACAGGGAGACAAACCGTAAGAGACTCTTACTCTCAGGAAACAAACTGAGGGTTGCTGCTGGGGGGGTGTTGGGGGAGGGATGGGGTGGCTAGGTTATGGACATTGGGAAGGGTATGTGTTATGGTGAGTGCTGTGAATTGTGTAAGACTAATGATTGACTGACCTGTACCCCTAAAGCAAATAATACATTATATGTTAACAACAACAACAACAACAACAACAAAAACTGTATAATAGGAATTTGGATGTTTATCTCAAGTAGGATTTTTAAAATGTTTAAATGAAAATACTATATATTTTAAATGAAATAATATAAGTGGAATATTAATTGCACATGTATAAAAATCATAAATATTATCTTGAAAGATAACCTATATTCATGTCTTTCTTTGTAGCAAATAATTACATTAAGATGTTCCTAAATTTATGTCAAAACAAAAAAATCTTGGGGGACCTGGGTGGCTCAATCAGTTAAGCGGCTGCCTTCAGCTCAAATCATGATCTCCGAGTCCTGGGATCTAGCCCCACATTGAACTCCCTGCTCAGCGAGGATTCACTTCTTCCTCTCCCTCTCCTCCCCTCACTCCTGCTCTCACTCACTTTCTCAGTCTCTCTCTCATTCAAGTAAATTAATATCATCTTAAAAAATTTTTTTTAAAGATTTTATTTATTTATTTGACAGAGAGAGAGAGATCACAAGCAGGCAGAGAGGCAGACAGAGACAGAGGGGGAAGCAGAGAGCCCGATGCAGGGCTTGATCCCAAGTCTCTGAGATCGTGACCTGAGGTGAAGGCAGAGGCTTTAACCCACTGAGCCATGCAGGTGCCTCTTTAAAAATTTTTTTTAAAATTAAAAAAATTAAAAAACTTAAGTGCATCCATATGGAAGTAACCATTAAATCTTGTATATGTAACTCTTTGTTCTACCACTTGTATTATCTTCCAAAATACAATTTCTGTAACTTAACATTTGGTTGCAAATGTAATTCATTATGGATTAATATCAAAAACATTATTTTCCATCACAGAATGTCATAGTACTTTTAAGCGTAGAAAAGAAGAAAAAGGGGAAGAAGGGCATTTTAAAACACAGAAAACAAAGACTCTAAAGGAATGATAAAAAGCAGAAATCTAGTTCTTTATAAACAATAAAATTGAAAATTAATAAAGAAAAAAGAGAAGGCAAAAAAGAAAAACACACCACTTACTACTAAGAATAAAATGAAGGTATAAGTACAGATAATGTCAAGTTTAAATAAATAAAAAGATAGGAACAATTTCATGCCAATAAGCTTGACCAAAAAGACAGGCTGATTCCAGCAATGCATAAAAAAATGCAATGCCATGGCCAAGTTGGGTTTTTCTTCAGAATACAAGGTTACTGTAATATCAGAGATTTGATGAATGTAATCAAGTACATCAATAACTTTCAAATCTATGATTTCTGTATCTATGCTACAAAGCACAAATGGCAATTCAATATCTATTCATTAAAAAAAATTTAGCAAACTAGTCTTTGAAAGAAATGTCTTCACAATTACTGGACACCTATGAAACTACAACAAACAGCATAAGAAAGAGTGAAATGTTCAAAGTTTTCTTTTAAAATTAGGAAAATGGCAAAGATAGTATCTTGGCACCCATGTCAGGAAATGAGTACATGGTGTATTCAAACTGGCAAGAGGAAAAAAATAACTGTCAATATAAACTCCCGAACTCAGCTAATATTTTATTCAAGACTGACAGTTAAATAAAGAGTCTTTTAAGGAAACAAAAACTGAGTATTTACCACCAACCGATCTGCTCAAAAGGAACTTCTAAATGATGGATTTCAAGAAGGAATATGATCTCATAGGCAAGGACTGAAAAACTATGGTGAGCAAAGAGACTGATAAAAATGAGGATAAGTCCAAATAAATGTTGAATATGGAAAGCAACAATAATTGGATTTTAGCCAGTGCTATAAAACTTCCTTGTAGTGGGAAAAAATACTAGAAATGCAGCTCATTTACATCTCAAAAACTTTATCCTTCAACAGAGAAGATTTGGCCCTTGGCAGTCAAATAAGCTTGATGCTTTCTCTTTTCCCTCCTCTATTCCAAAGATCCTTAGTGGCAGAAATTGAGTAGCAGACATGGGGAAAAACACAGTCCAAGCTGAGCCAACCAATGAGGCAGAAAGCTGCAAAGGAATCCTGAACAGAAACACCAGCAAGTGTGAAAGAGAGAGTCAAGGAGTGAGAAAAAATTTAGAAAAAGGAAGACTGTCAGGACCTAGTTAACGAAGCCCCAAAGAAAAGAAAAAGAATATAAAGTACAAAGGAACTCTTTGAAATATTACAAAAAAAAAAAAAAAAAAAAAAAAGAAGATCCAGAAACCCCTAGTATGAAAGAGAGATTAAAAAAATAAAAAAAATTTTCCTTCTGCAATGGTGGAGTGAGTTCCCCAAAGACAGACCATCCTGTAGGTCACAACCATCAACTGTGGGCAGAACACAAAAAAACAATCTCATGCTGGTTCTTGAGAATGAATAGAGGTAAGTGAACTTTTTAGGGGAGCCAAAAGGATTGGCACAAACTGCATTTGCCAACTTTGCATCTTTGACCTGACCACGGGCTGTGCTTATGGTTTGACACTAAATGGCAAAAGCAACAGTGAGAAACAGGCCATCTTTCTACACTCGTGAAGAGAGAAACTGCTGTGCTGTAAGCTGTCAAAAGCTGACAGGCCAGTCTCCAAAGGAGGAGAGAAAAGCCCATCATCAGCTGGCACGTGACCCACACATCTGGAAAACACCCTCCCGATAGGCCAGATAAGGCAAAAGTGGACATAAGATAGGAGTTCTTGTCCACAGTAGGGAAGACAAAGTTTCCATTTTGAATCTAATGGTTAATACTCTGGAGAGAGGTTGGGGGTGGTGGATGAGTGGGAAGAGGAGATACTCTTTAGAGGAATACAACAGAATTCAGAGTACCAGAGTGGTCGGCAAACTTACAACGTAAAGTGCCAAAGAATATATATTTTAGGCTTGTGACCATATGGTCTCTGTTGCAACTACTCAACACTCTCACTGTAGCTGGAAGGTGGTCAAAGAGAACATAGGAACAAATGGGGATGACTGTGTTCTAGTAAAACTTTATTTACAAAAACTGGAAGGAAGCCAGTCCCCAGGCCACAGTTTGTAAGAAATTAATGTGTTAATATATAATGGATTAATGTACTAATTTTTTAAAAGATTTTATTTTATTTATTTATATGACAGAGAGAGAGAGAGAGAGAGAGATCACAAGTAGGCAGAGAGGCATGCAGAGAGGCGGGGTGGGGAAGCAGGCTCTCTGCCGAGCAGAGAGCCCGATGCCGGGCTCGATCCCAGGACCTTGAGATCATGACCTGAGCCGAAGGCAGAGGCCCCAAGCCAATTAGCCACCCAGGCGCCCCGGATTAATGTACTCATATTGCAGAACAGAACATGTCCACACAAATATTCATTCACAAATGATCAGAGTAGCCTTACTCATAATAGCTAACATCCCAGATGTCTACTATGAGGTGAGTTAATAAAGAAAAGAGGTTATCTGCCAGTAGAATACTATTTACCATGAGAGAAAAAACTGATTCCTGATACACATAAAAATGTAAAAGAATGTATGGTTTTTGTATAGACAGGAAAGCATCGTTTCTCTATAAGAAAGTGGTAAAAGAGAAAAAGAAGAAAAAGAGAATATAAATATGAAACACACAAAACAGGCTGATAGAATAAAAATCCCCAATAAAGCTAATTTAAATAAATGCAAAAATGCTAAATTAGCTGATGAAAATAAAAACAAAAACAAAACCCAACTATTACCTTGGTTTAAACAGAAAAATAGAAAATCTAGCTATTGCTTTTCTCTAGTAGACATATCTATATCTAGATCCATATCCATAGTTCTATTTATATCCGGAAAGGTTGAAGATATAGGTATGAAAAATAATAGCCAGGATAGAGGTTTTATGCTAGACAAAACAGATTTTAAGGCACAAGTCATAAAAAGATGGAAAAGGAAAAAACAGATCAAGCAAATGAAAAACTGTGTGTACGTACCTAGTAAAAAAATCAATATTACATAATATTTCTCTGCATGAATAAATTAAAAAAATCCAAAATGTCTCTGGTGCTAAAGAAATATTTAACCTAAAGGAAAGGGAAGGTACCATATAGGAATTTAATTCCAAAGTAGGGAAAAATGTGTATAAAATGGAAAACCAAGGAAACAAAACAAAACAAAATATAAACAGCACAACCTTCATGGGAGAATTTGATGGATTTGTCCACCTCAAAATTAAGAGACAAAGGACAGTATCTCAAAAGTTAGCACACACGACAAATACACTGTTGTCAAGGCGTAAGGAATTTTCACCTAGAACATAGAAGGACTCCTGCAAATAAGCAAGAAGAAAGCCAGAAAACTGAGAAATAGGTGAAAATGTAAATAGGCAATTTACAAAGATAAGAACTTAATAAAATTAAAGCCCAGGTCAATAAAAAGTCACAGGAAAAATGAGTTCTAGGAAAAGCAGCAGCTAGATTATGCAGTCAAGGAAGCTGCCATGAAACTCTATGTCCTCACAGATGAGTCAGGGCTAAAGCTCAAAGAATAAGATGAAGTGTTGATTAGAATACAACACACTCAGAATCAATTCCTGCTAGGTCTAGCCCACCATAGTTTTACTGATCTTATAGGAAGGAAGGATTTAAAATTTACAACTTCACTGATCTTGACAACATGTTTTATCAGTGATGCTATCTTGGTTGCCCGAACAATTCTAGCCATTGAGGGCTATTTGAGATCACATCTTTTTAAGTTCAAATTCCTGTTGCCTCTGGAATTTCACAATGCCAAACCAGAGGCTCCGACATCTAGAATTCTTCATAAGCTACCTCATTTCAATGCCAGCCTCTTTACTGGCTCAAATGAGAGGTTCTAGAAGTCCATTGCCTTTGATGTACCAATTCAATATAAGAAAAATGCGAAACTGGAACTTTCCTTGTTACTTTTTTAAGTCATCATATGATTTGATCAAAGTAGGAAAATTTCTATATGATCTAATGTACATTCGATTCACTATGGGCCTACTAACAAACCAAAGCAGAGTGTTAGGTTTCCTGGAGGTCTTCAGACTTTTAGCACACTTACTTCTCACTAAAAAAAAAAAAAAAAGCAACTCTCATGCATTCACTCCTTACTGTTTCTAGGGAAACATCCATACCTCTGAATTCTGAGCCAGGGTAAGTAAGTTCAGGAAGCTACTCTGATGACTTGATGCGGTTTCGAGCTGGCTCAACCGCAAGATGCCAGATGGCCTAGAAATACCAACTGCTTAGGACTCAGGAACCAGCCATGAAGAATTTAGCCCATTAAGTCAGAAGAGTGAGCTATTATTACTGAAGGCTGAGTTGTTTCACAAGCCTTTAAATATTGTCTTTATGCCTCGACAGATGCCTCTTCTTTTAAACACTTTGCAGACGTTAAGTTATGATCCTAAGGGTAAATTTGCATCATTAATTAGGTCAGGATGTATGTCATGCTGGAGTTTCTAGTGCTTGTGTGTAACTATCTCTTTATATGTATGGGAAACCATACTTCTTAGCTAATTCAAATACTACAGGCCAACTCTCACTGTCTCTAAGATTCTCTCAGAGACGCACATGTTGAAGAGTTGCTATAAACCCTCACTCCATGCAGCCTGATACTTACTTATAATTGATGGGAAATGGGATAATCATAGGATGCCTGATTAACTCACAGACAAGATGAGAAACATAAGCCATCTGTCCTCATAGGCTGGTTTTTGTGTAATCACTGAGTTAATACTGAATAACACTGAGTTATCTTCATACTATCTTGACATATGATATATCCAAGACTTGACTATGAGTGAAAATTTAGAATCATCATTCCATCATTCAATTGATTCACTTCTTCATTTAACAAATATTTATTGAGCACTCTTTCAGGTGCCAGAGGGATAGTAATAAAAAGGACTGATAGATAATTTCTTTGATGTTACCAAGCCTGTCTTCTAAGAGACTTATTTTGTTTAAAAAGGCTGGATGACTGACTAGTAGATGTGGTGACTCCACGTGTATCCACATGTGTGGCTTAGGAGCCACACACCAGGAGAACTCCCTAATAGTCTAGACTTCACAACTATTTCCCTTAAATTTTTAAGTTATACCTCCTGACACTTGTCTGTTCAGGGATGTCCAGATAGCTCCAACTCACAAAGTACTAAATCCTGTGGGAAAAGTTGAGTTAATTACATATTCCCAGACTTCCTTTTACTCTCATCTTCTGCTTTTTCATTTACACTTTGAAAATGTCCTAACTTCACCTTCGTGATCTTGTTTTCTCTTGGTTCTATTCTCATCAACCGATGTCTTCAGAGTTTTCCTTGTTGGTTTTTCCTCATGTTCCTCATCTCCAAATATAGTAGTCAACAACTTCTCTGTCTCTCCTTTGTCGTTTTTATCTAACTCCTTTCCTGCTATAATGATCCAGTATCACATTTTCAATATCACCTGGTTATTGATGACTTCCATATAAATATCTATCCTGGACCAACTCACAGCTCTATTTGGATGTTTAATGAACATCTTAAATCTGACACATGACTAAAACTTCATTCTGAGGCATTCTGCTTTCTCTTTTCTCTTTCCATATTACTCTGGAGATAAAAGCATGGCTTGCTCTCTCACTGCCTTCAGATCTCAAAATAAATGTCACCTTCTCCAGGACACCTTCCCGATCACTCTACAGAAAATAACATCATCCCCACCCTCGCAATCCCTGGTTTTACTTCCTATCCATCTTACCTGGGTTTACACCTCTCCAACAAAACACTTATTACCAACTGACATGTTATAAATGTATTTGTTAAAATGTATTTATCAATGTTTTTGCCTGTTTTTTGCAACAAAAATGTAAGCTCCATGAAAGGTGGGGTTCTTTGTTTCCTGCTCTATTATTAGTGTACAAAACTGTGCTTGAAAAGTAGTTGGAACTCAAGAAATATTTATAAATCAGTGACTGCATTTGTAAATAATCTCTTCAATAGCTCTATTGATTTACTTACTATACTTTGTACTCTGCACTAATCTGGAATTGAACTTATGATTTTCAAGTGTTATATCAAAAAATGACTGTGGAGTCACAGGGGTCCATTCTCTTAGCTCTAAGACTCAGAAAAATAACATAGTCCAACATCTTGTTCTATAGAGTGTTTCTTAAAGAGAAAAAATTTTTGACGAAGGTTACACAACTAATAAAAGGCAGAAACATTATTAAAGACTGCATTCACACTCCTCCAACCAGTGTTCTCCAATCAAACCCTGACCCAGAGGTGTTGTTTTTTCATAGCAGTCCCATTCTTTCTGGTATTGTTTTAAAAATAATTTTTAATAAGTATTACACACAGAAAAAAATATAGAAAAAACTGATTTTTTCGATAAAAATGTCACACACATAAAACTTAAGGATTAAAAAAGAGTATTTCTGAGTACTTAAAACTGAATTTTATTTTATGCCTAGTTTAAAACACACCAACATCCTAGGACATTGAGAAATACAGATTTAAAATTCTGTAATAAACACTTACATTTTCAGAGATGGAAGAAACTCCATGCAGGTAGGTTCGTGAGAAATAGCACATAATAGAGCAAAACAACTTAGAAAAATAAGTCAATTAAGATATTTCTTAACCCTGATGATGCAGGTGCTGTAGCAGAAGAAACAAATTCATTTAAAACACAAGGATATGATTTATGAATTTTTTTTGGAGAGAGAGAGAGAGAGAGAAAAAGTGAGAATATATGTGATAGGGTGGGGGCAAAGAAGGGCAGAAGGAGAGGGAGAGAGACAATCTTAAGCAGGCTTCATGCTCAGTGCTGAGCCCAATGTGGGGCTCAGTCTCATGACCCTGAGATCATAACCTAAGCTGAAATCAAGAGCCACACGCACTTAATCGACTGTGCCACCCAGGCGCCATGGGATCTGATCTATGATGTTAACCCTTAAAGAAGTTTGAGTTCCCTAAGATGCAGTAGAGCATAGCAGTTACAACATACTCCATTGTTTGGATCTGTACCTAACATTCCCTCTTGACAGGTATAAGAACTTAACAGAGTTATTTAATTTCTACAGGCCTCAAATTTTTATCTGTAAAACAGGACCGAGTAATAACTATGGCATATAATATCTATAGGAATCAAAGTAGATCATAAATATAAGTAATTAATGTACTATGTGGCATATATTTGAGAGTTCAAAATATTGTAGAATGGTATTGGTACAGTTTAACTAACTGCAATATAAAATAATTTCTAAAAGCTCTTAAATACAACATTTCTGAAAAAACCCTAAAATTTACCAAAATCATGCCTGCGGTTGACCATTTGCAGAGTTTTTCTAACATTTGGGTACCTTACAAAACATGAAAATTTTACACGTATCAGCATCAATTCTCTGTATCACATGAACTGAAACTACAATGGTAAGCAGAAACAGCCTAGTCTGTTTTCCAAAACAATGCTAATTTCAGCATGTGGAAACGTACCTCAAAACATCCATATTGCCACGAAGACTTAAGAAAGACGACTATAACCCACTTTTTGACTGTTTGAAGGCCCAGACTGAGAGCAGAGTGAACAAGAAGGAAAGGGACGTATCTGGGACAGATTGTACAAAGCCAAGCTGCCTCCTGTTGAATCATCACACCCGATGCTAAGTTCCAAGGACCCCATAGGTCTGCCACATATAAACCCTTGGGAACCAGGTCTCAATCACACACCTATACCAGCAGTCCTGTTTTTTTTTTTTTTTTTCAGAGTTACGTATTTATGTGTGTGTGTGAGAGAGAGAGGAGGGGCAGAGAGAGAGAGAAGGGGCAGAGAGAGAGAGAGGGAGAGAATCTTAAGCAGACTCTGTGCTGAGCTTGGATCCTGATGCAGGGCTTGATCTGACAACCTCAGATCAGGACCTGAGCCGAAACCAAGACCAGTCGCTTAACCAACTGAGCCACCCAGATACCCTGCCAACAGTTCCTTTTGAGCTCCACTACTGCTAGATGGATTCTATAGTCTACACTTCTTTTGATAAATCACATTTAACCCAGCTCCAACTCCTCCATACCTTCACTTACTTTAATCTTAAGTCACTCACTGAGTGCCCACCATGTGCCAGCCACTGGGCTAGCTAGATGCTGGAGAAATGCTCTCTGCCCTCCTCGAGCTCACCCACCGATGAGGGAAATGGATAAGAAGAAAATAATAAGTGAACAATTCCTTGGCTAAAAACTACAAAGAAGAGAAAGCATCAAATATTTTGTATGTTGCATATTTTTTTTACTTATAAGGGATTTTAACTATGCTGCTAGTACTCCAAAACAGTATATTCCTGCAATACAAAGTGTAAGCGTGTGTGTGTGTGTGTGTGTGTATGTGTGTGTGTGTGTGTTGAGAAAAGGTTGGAAAAGATGGGCAGATAGGGGATGAGCAGCCAAAAGAAAGAAGGGAAAGTAAGAGCTAAAATTCTTATGTCAGCCAAGAAAGTCATTTTGCTCAATCTTTCAGACTTCATATTTTCTAGACTGGTACCACTGACCTCTCTGAGTAATTAGTGACCATTTGAATATTAACATATAGTTGACCACCACATATTTTACCCCATATATTTATCCCTTTCCTATAGTCCAGCTATTTAAAAATGTGCTCTCTACTTTTTGCCCTGGGAGAACATATTTTTAACATTTTATTTTAAAAGATAAAATTTTTCCTCTGCAATTACATGTTCATGTATCGTTTTCACTATTTTTTTAACCCACTTACCTACCATGTAGGAAAGGAAGAGCTTTAAAGTAGAATCACTGAACGAACACAGTAGAAATACTTCGCTGGCTTTAGTGCCATTTTTAAAATCGAAATTTCTTGGGTCATTCCTTCCTGACTTAGATTAAATATCCATACCTTATTTCTGTCACTTCCAAAGTGCCAGGGGAAAAATGCAGTAATCTTTTCCTAGAAAATCTCTCTTTCCAAGATTGAAGCGCTCTCCAAAGAGCCACAAACCCTGAAATAAAGTCATCTTTCCCACCTCCAATCAATGGTTCTAAACAATGAATGTGAACATACACTTATAAAATCGCATCTGGATACAACCCTTACCTGCATCTCTTGACAAAAGGAAGCCAATGGCCCAAAGAGAATCTGACATTGCTCGTCAGCAGTGTATGTCATCCCTGGCAACTTGGAGGGAACCATCACGGAATTGACACTCTGGGGGTTTGTCTGTTGCAAGCAGTTACTGGCCTTTGACCTGGCAATACGCAGATACGTGTAAAATTTTGAATTTCATGTAAAAACTTGTTATAATTAGCATAGCAACAGGAAACATTTTTATAATGTTAAAAATATGTTCCAACTGATTTAGAAGTTCTACTGAATATTCATATAAAGTATCCCCTATATGAGAATCATTTATGTACAACTATGTAAGAGAATCCTAATAATAGTAATATTCAAGTTAACAGAATGTTTTGGATTATAAACGTCTTTCATAGGGATTAATTCAGCTAATCTACATAACACAGTAAGGTGGTTATTACTATATACACTTATAAGATGAAGAAACTCAGACTTGGAACGTAACTTGCCCAAAAATCATGTATAAAGGTAAGAAATCAATTATATTTGGGGACTGAGACAATATATGGGAAGCTCTGTCAAGTGAGTGTTAACAGTCCAATTATTTCAGTACTTGACATTGTAATACAACTTCCATTTACGAGGTGACAGTTAATTTTATCATGCATCTGATTCTTGTGAAGGCCGTCATACAACATCACGCGTGTTCCTTAGGAACTACTCGAGGGTTACTGTTGCAGTGAGGTGGTGAGTTCATATACTACACGTTCTGTATACTGTTCTCTACACATCACAGAATGTCCTGCATATAGCTGACACCAGAGTTATAGTAAGGTAGAAAACACTATATTTTGGTGGATTTTAATATTCATTGAACAGAAAAAATAGGCTTGCCAATTGAAATGGTATGGAAACCTGTATAAAATTTATCTCTATAGTGAACTTAGCTAGCTAGGTGCCCTTCTCTAACTTCGTGAGACTTGTGGATGCTTGAAGCATCTCTCACTTACTAACTACTTTGTATATCACATACTGTTTCAGCTGCTCCTTTATCACTTATCCTTATTTTAAAAGGATACGTAAATAACAAGGGCTTTAAAATGAAAATTAGAACAATAATGATATTTTTCATTTCTTTTTCCTGCCAGAGAGAAACTGCTCCCACTGTTGAAAGTGGGAAAGAAGAGAATGAGGACTATTATAATGGTGACAACAATGTGTTAATGAAAAAAAAATCAGAGTTTAGAAGTATCACAATGGAAGGGTGGAGCTTTGTTAAAGAGCTTCTTTGTGATAACAGATGTGCTGAGTGATGAGCAATGAGAACATTTCCACTGGGAAATTTTGAAGAGGCAATTAAATACTGTGACAGACAATTTTCCAACCTTACAAATGGTCTTGCTCATTCTTTTGTAAGAAAATGTGGTAACTAAGAAGTAGATGGGTCAAATAATATATTCCAATTCACACTATGGGTCAGTGGAAGGGCCAACATTTGAACCGACTGATCCCTAACTTGGTGTCTTCTCCACTCTACTGTGCCACCTTTCCTCGTTGGTAGTGGAAGCGGGCACAGGTAAACATTGACAATACAACAAGAGTAAATGACCTTGGTACCTTAGAAATCTTTCCAAATCTTCCTTGCTACATCGGGACCATGAAACATCACCAAGATTTTGTCCTTTAATCCATTCACCAGACATGATATGAAGACCATCAGCACATGATGGGTGGTCATTGTCATGATTAATGCCCATGCTGATTCAGAATATAATTAAAATAAACATTACATTAGATAAATATATTTTAACTTTTTATAATGGCAATAAGATAACAGATAAATACCTAAAATGATAGGAGATGAATTAGTTTTAAAGGTCAAAAAAAAAAAATAGGTGGCTGATTGGTTTATTTTTTAAAATTTTGTTATTCTGTTAAAGGTAAATATTTTTATTTAGTAAAAAACATTTTCCCAATCAATCTGGTAAATAACATGTTTAGTCACCTCTGTCAAAATGATCTGTAGATAACTTTTTCACAGAGAAGTATATATGAATCACATAGAAATAGTTAGGTTTCTAGTGAACTGTACAAGATTCTTGTTCTTGCCTGGAGATCCTTTATTCATACCTTCTATCAAATCTGAAACCACATTAAAACTATTATTTTCCCCATCTGCTTCATTAGACTGTCTTCTTCCATTCATCGTCTAACACAAACTGTACCTGGGAAACTTTCCCATTCCTTATTTTTTCTAGTGAGTATTGAATCTATTGCTTTAAGTTGAAATTCCATTTAAAAATCTGGCTTTTCTCCAAATGGATGTACTAGGAGAACGTTAAATTCATTACGTGGAAAAACTGCCCTATTTTCTCTTTCAAACCTCGACTTCAGTATTCTCTTTTTCTTTGACTCTCTTCTTTGTGCCTTCACTTGGCACCCAGTCTGCCAAATCAAAACCCTTCAGGTCGTTTATCCCTTCTCTCAGATCATCCCCCAGGCTACTGTATCTACTCCATGTGAGAGGGCAAGTCCTGCCAGTTCTACTTCCTAAACATTTCTCTCATTTGTCACCTCCTTTCAATTCCTTTGTTACTATTAAAAAGGATTATAAAGTATTTAGTCTCAACAATTATTACAGCATTATTGGGTTCCGCGCTTCTAACCTTTACCAACATTCTCTCTTTTTCTCCTACTCTGCCCCCGTGAAGTCTATTTAAAACACAATCCAGTGCCATGCCTCGACTTCCCCATTACCTGTATGGCACTCCCCAGCTCTCTAACACGGTGCAAAGTCTCTTTGTCTTGTCCCAAATCCTTTACTGCATTTTCTCTTCCACGAATTATTTCTAGAGTTCCAAACAGGATGTTCTTTCTTATTCTTTTACAAATTAAGTGTCATTTAGCATTTTCTGTGTGTCACACACCATACAAAGGGATTTATAAGTTTGAATTAAACGACTCTATTAGGTAATAGTAAGGACTGTTAAAACCCCATTTTTGCTGATCAGAAATAACTTTCCCAAGGTTCTACAGTGAGAGAGTGGAAAGGGGTGATGTCTGCAGTGAGATGGCTGGCTCTAGAATCAGGTGACTGACCATGACACAGTTGGCATCTGCGAATTCCATTCCCTCTCCTGCCCTGTCCAAGGAGCCTCTCCTTTAATGTCTTTGCCTGGATAAATTCTACTTGGTCTTCAAGGATATGGTCAATTACCTTCATGAGGTTTTCTTTCACTAATTTCCATCTTATGTATGTGTGCTCGTTGTCCTGCCACTGGATTCTGTGAACATTGTTCTAGCATTTTCTACACTGCACTATCCATTTTAACTTCTGGCTAATGCTGCAACTTCTTGAGGGCAGGAATTTTGCTCATCTCTCTAAGGTCCCGGCATCCTGGAATCATACTCTATAAACTAACGTAGATGCTGAATCAAGTCACCATGTAGAACCACTTCTATTGCAGGAAAATGTTCATATAATCCCCACTGAATTTTCATAATGAAGGTTAATAGTGAAGACACAGGAAGAGAAAGATTCGGTTTTGTACAGGCCAAGTTTGAAATGATGGCAGGATAGTCAAGGGTTCCCTCTTCTCATTCTGTATGATCCAGGTAATAAAATACTCTTTCATAATAAAAACTGCAAATAGCTAAAATATCTACATTATATTTTAAAATGCTAATAAAAGAATTGTTATAGAAGCTGCCAAGGGAAATCACAACTGGATTACCTATGTGTTCTCAAATTAAAATAAAAATTTTCATGACGATCAAATTACTTTCTCATTGAGACAAATAAAACCTTGAATCAAAATTGTTATATTGAATATGTTTTTGAAAGAAGAAAATGATATGGCCGGACTAAGTAATTAATTATTGAGTTAAAAATAATGAATGAGGAAATCACTGTGTTTGCTAACTTTTGAAGACTCCAAAAATTCTGGTCTAAATAAAACTAAAAATACATGACTGAATATCATTTTCCGTATTTTCATGTTAGAAAAATTCAGCTCTATGTTGACCTATATTTTTCACTCCTATTCTAATTAATGTCTTTAAATATGGTCTGTACCGACACATTAATAGGATGACTGACAGATTAAGAAGGTAACTTTTTTCATACTTTGATGATAAAGAGAAAAAAATAAGAGATGATGTGGAGTAGGTACGGACCAGTTTAGTTACTGGGAGGTACAGTGAAAGATGCTGAAGTTGAAAAAGACGTGAATTCTGTATCTCCCGCCCCCTTATCCATGGGACTCTAGACAAGCAAATAGTAATAAAGAAATAAACGTGCCTCAGTCTCCTCATTTACGAAGTATACTTTCCTAACTGGCTGTTAGGACAATTACCTAAGGATGATGTAAATTGCCTACACAGTGCCTGGAATATAGTTGGAACCAATAATGATTTTTTTTATGGGGACAAGAAATAAGAGAAATCTTTTCATTCTAACTTGTCAAAAAGCACAAAAAGGTAAACATAATGATGTGCGATTTGCTCTATTTGTGGAAGTTGCTTTGTGAGAAGTTGTGGACTTAAAGGAAAACCAAATAAAGAACAATGGCAAGAATTTGCTTTGCTTTGATGTTAAATTAAAATAAGAAACTTAAGGGGCACGTGGGTGGCTCAGTCAGTTAAGCATCTGCCTTCAGCGCAGGTCATGGTCCTGGGTTCCTGGGATCAAGCCCAGTGTCAGGCTCTCTGCTCAGCGGGAAGCCTGCTTCTCTCTCCCCCTCTGCCTGCCATGCTGCCTACTTGTGCTGTCTCTCTCTCTTTCTTTCTCTCTCTGTCAAATAAATAAATAAAATCTTCAAAAAAAAAAATTGTAAATGAGGCAGAATCTCACAAATTGAATACAATGCCTTAATGCATTTCTAACAGTATGGTTCGGATGCAATCCTTGCAAAGATCACCGTCTTACTTCCACGAGGGAGGAGTTCTGGCTGCAGCACACGTTGCTGGGTGACCCTGTTTTACCGACAGCCACTTGCCCCGTGGAACATGCTCAGCTCTTCCATCTGTGGTGGTACAGTCTTTCAAACCGTACACAAATGCTATTAGTTCTGAAAGGCAACTGGTCTTTTTCAGAGACAATGAAACTTCTTAAATACTATGTCCATTTGAGAGGAGGAGAGGTTTTGTTCCCAAGATTTAGCAATTTGGACATTTTCCCAAAGTAGTGTAACGTGATTTTCCAAATTGGGAAGATGACAGCTTTTCATCCAGATGATCATTTTCCTTTTGGGATCCCGATGCTCATGTAAGCAATTAGCTCTCGCCGTGGAGAGATGTGATGAGTCAAGCATTGTTTACCATTAGTTCAATTTTCCTAAAGCTATTTAACGTGTAACAGAAAAGATTATCATTAAACTGGGATGGAGCATTTTTTTTTTTAACCACACATCTGGAACTATCAGGAAACATTGCTTATTTCCGATTCTACAGATTTGAAATAAACTGTGAACCTTTATCTGCACTAGTCACTGTATTAATCATTTACAATCATGATATCACTTAATCCTCAAAATATCCCCATCGGGTTTCTATTATCAAGACTTCTATTCTATACATGAGGAATGTGCAGAGGTTAATGGTGGAGTTGGGACTCAGAGCCAGGCAGTCCGATGGTCAAGCAAAGAGATCTCTAAACAACCAAACGAGAGTGGATCAAAACTCTCCATTTATGCACAGGATTTTTTTGGGTTTCCTGAATAATTTTAAATGTCTCCTTTCTGTTAGCAGAAATACACTTCCACATATATAGTTCTAAAACCAAGTCACATGCATTGTATGGAAAACATTCTTGAAGTAAGACATTAGCAACACCTCTCCTCGTACTGTGCAACTGAGCTACATTTTAATAATCTCAGTTTAAATTCATTTTGACAAAGAGCTTTGGGCAAATAAACTCTCCACTAACATTGTACATGGTTGTCAAGTCAACTGAAAAAATATTTTTATCTTATAAAACTTCTCAACTTGTTTAAAAGTCGCTGCCAGGAAGTTTTGTGATATCCTGCGGAAAGCTGGAGAAACATTTGGATTTTGAAGATGGTCCCTTTTGGTGTTTAAAGAGTTAGAGAGGAGAACATTTATGAATTCACTCACATATTTTGCATAATTCGGAAAGGATCAGATTTGTAAACAGTAGTTCTTTAGAAGAGTAAACTTTTTTGTGCTAAACGTATTAAAAGATTTTGTCACGAAGTATTATCTCCCACTAAAAAGCCATATATTATATGGAAAATTTTATTTTAAAAAAAGAAACAAACTGTCACAATGTCTAAGTGGAACTGTATTCTATTTCCAAGAAATGACAATTTCACACAATTCAGTGGCTGCGTCTGATGTAAGTTCACTGCTCATGGGAAAAACAAATCCAAATACGTTTATTACTTTTTAGATTTTAAGTAATTTTAATCATTTACATTTCATTTTTCATTAAACAGTTAAATATGTATCTCCATTGGAAGTCAAAAGTCAAAGTAAATCAAGCCAGCAACAGTGTCAAAAAAGAAAAAAAAAAAAGGAGAGGTACCGAAAGGGGGATTCCTTTTGACTTTGCTGTACGTTCTAAGCTAGGTTCAGCGCAGGAATGGAACAAACACTTGTTGAGAATGTGCTGGGTGCTGGGTGCTCTACCGAGCTGGGGTCATAAAAATTAGTAAGATCCAGTTCCTACCCTCAAGGAGTTTACCATCTACTGGGGTTAGGACACACTATCCTTTGCTTTTAGGAAGCAAACACATGCCTGGATCCTGTTAGTTCTTTATTCCATAAAGCTCTCCCACCTCACCTGCACCTTCCACAACTAGTTATATCAACCAAGACAAGAACTAATTCTCACCTCTTGGACTCTTGTAATGTTTGACTGTTAACTCTTTGCTTTATTAAACCATGCTTCAATTACTTTAGCTTGTTGTGAATACGTTAATACAAAAACTAGTTTCCTAGGCAATTTTTTTTTTCCGAGAGAGAGAAAATGGGGGAAGGGAAGGGTAGAGGAAGAGTG
Organism: Nasua narica; assembly: GCA_028533885.1. NCBI lineage: Eukaryota > Metazoa > Chordata > Mammalia > Carnivora > Procyonidae > Nasua > Nasua narica. Next base: position 20,209,557 of record CM052809.1, on the reverse strand, counting down.
AGAGAGAATCTCAAGGACACTCCCAGCTGAGTGCTGAGCCTGAGGAGGGGTTCATTCTCATGACCCTGAGATCATGACCCTAGCCGAAACCAAGAGTTGGACGCTGAACCGACTGAACCACCCAGGTACCATGCTCCCCCAATGCAAAATATTTTAATATTCCTCGGCAAGCAGTGATACTGAAAATGTGAATAATGAACCATGTGTGACAAAATCCTAGGGCATGCTGGTGTTGGGTTAGTTAAAATGCAGAGTCCTGGATCCTCCCACAGTGGTTTGAAAGAGACTAGAGATATGGCCTAAGAAACTATATTTTAGCTTATTTTCTAGATGAGGCTTACCCAAAATTGTAAGAAGCCATGATCTATAGGACAAAAACCCAGGCTTTTATCTTATTTTTCAAGTGATCATAAACTGACTTCAATCTAATTTTCCCTGGAATAGAGTTAATTCTGCCCTCTCCATTTGTACAGTCCCTTCTCATCAGAAAGCTTTCCCCAGATTATCTATATTTACAAAAGCAACCCAAATTTTAAGACCTTCTTGCTGTATAAAGGGGTCTTCAGTAAATTCTAGCATATATTTCCCCTGACTGTTAACCTCGGTGGCTTTCAAATATGTAGCAGGTGTACGTATCAGAACTACCTTCTACTTCTGGCAAATTTTAAGTAATATATATAAACTCTCACCGTCTAGAATTTAAGTGTTTGGACAATAAAAATTCCTGGCATTAAATAAACGTCTACAGACTTACCAGCTGATAGCAAATCTCAGAAGCAACTAAATATTCTGTAAATTTGACAGCAAGTTGAAACTAACGTGGCCTCTTCTTGACTTAGAGGAATTAGAAGCCTGAAAAGTCTGTAGATGATCTGCTCAGGAAAGGTTGCTTGCCTGACCCTGGACCACACATTTGCCAAGACACATTAGAGAAATGCAAACAGAAAGCCAATTCTTATAAGACCACTCATTAGCTGGGTGATTTTTTCCTCTCTTCCACCTACTCACTCTGTCATCCAAACCTACATTTGGACAGAGTCTGTTGAGGGAATGCTGCCACATCGATACTGGCTAAAGTCCCATTATGATTATTAACTTGGACAAACTACCTATTACTCTAACTGGTATCATTGTCTAAACAATGGATCAAATACAAAAGCTGTGTTAGTGGTCTACAAGGGTCTCCATAATAAGCTCACTTCCTGACAATCCAGTAAGAATTCTGAAGGATATGAAATCAGTTCCTTGAATGAAGAGAGGCATATATGGCCAATGGAAGTCAAAGATCTCCTTTTTTACATTACAGCATTCATAAAAATAAATACACCACTCCTAATTATTATTATTATTCATGCACTCTGTATTATGTGTCAACCACTATGCCATGTAATTAAAGCATGAACAATCGAACAATGAACCTTGAAAGGAAAACTTATCCAAATTGTAGGGATGAAGAAAATTAGTACAGACACATTGACTTGCCTCAAGTTTATTCAGTGAGTAGCTGGCATGACAAGAATTCAAGCCCAGGTCTATTTCTCTAAAATATTTTCTCTAGCACCTGCCCAGTGAGTAGTTTCTAACCTTAGCCAAGGCATGTATGCCACAGGAAGACACTTGTGACTTCCGCTGTAGGGAATCCTAAAAGGTACAATGTGGTAAAAGGGTACAATATAGTTACATGTGGCCATTAACAATTTTAGTAGGTCAAGGAACATTAATTAAAGAATAATTAAATTTGAACATTTTAAGGAGCAATGGATTTCTAGGGGTAAGAAGGGTACAGTTATTTTTTTATTATTACAGTAATTTGTTATTAGTTATTGTATTCCCATACTAATTGTCCTAGATGATGATGATAATGCCTTTATCTTCATTTCTCATTTATTTTTTTACTATTTGTCTACTGATCCTTTAGAATATATCTTCTCTTTCTTATAGTAGATGCACATCAATGTAGAATGAAAAGCAAAATTTTTACTCCTTGCTGAAAGGTACTCTTCTGGCAAGCTGAGATAGATTAGCCAAATTTTGGTTTGACAGGGCATCTCCTGGGATGTATGCTAGCTTCATATTGAATTAGCAGAATGGAATATCACTCAGCCATCAGAAAGGATGAATACCCAACTTTTGCATCAACTTGGATGGGACTGGTGGAGATTATGTTAAGTGAAATAAGTCAAACAGAGAAAAGTCAATTATCATATGGTTTCACTTATTTGTGGAACATGAAGAATAGCATGGAGGACATTAGGAGAAGGGAAAAATGAAGGGGGTGAAATCGGAGTGGGAGACCAACCATGAGAGACTATGGACTCTGGGAAACAAATGGACAGTTTCAGAAGAGAGAGGGGTGGAGGGACGGGTAGGCCTGGAGATGGGTGTTAAGGAGGGGACAGATTGCACGGAGCACTGGGTATTATATGCAAACACTGAGTCATGGAACACTATATCAAAAACTAATGATATACTGTATGGTGACTAACATAACACAATAAAAAATATTTAAAAAAGAATTAGAATTTTAGATTAAATAATCGAAATAGCTAAAAGTGCTAGATTTGGCCCTTCCAAGTCCATGACTTCAGGACTTAGATGAAATAGTTGGATAGGCCTGTACCCTGACTTCAAAGTAGACTCATCATAACTGGCATACAGCATAACTATTGCCTTTCCACATTTTTCCATAGTTTTCCATAACTATGCATTTCCATGTAGATAATTTTATATAGGAATATAAAATATCATCAGGTACGAAAAATATTTTGCCATATTTATATTCACACAGTTATAAAACTACACATTTTTTTCTCTCAGTTAAGGCAACTGCATTCTTGGACCCAAACTAATTCTCCTTTTCTACTTCTGGAATTCAACTATCCTCTACTTTGAATTTCAAGACGACTGCCCAAGAGATGAGTATTTGTACAACAAATGCTTACCCATTCAAACACATGTTTGAGCACCTATGATATACAACACATTCAACACTGTGGGGACAAAAAGATTTATCAGACAGTAAGTCTATTTTCACAGAGACTGCTGTTCAGTAAGATATGTGTGTAGAGGTTTGTAAATATCAGTACAAATCAGTATGTATTAGGAAATTAAGTGGTATTTACCATAAACAGTACAAAGGAGCTAAAAAGGAAATATATTTCCAGCCAGACTTTTAGGTCTAATTTCAGAAAAGTGATAGCTTTTGCCTTGGCCATTAACAGATAAGTAAAATGCCAAGAGATATAATAAATCAGTGGTACTGGGAGTTGAAATAAGAAAAAAGCATTAAGAAAGACAAAGTTTGAAAGTTATGGATTGTTTGCATTCATGATATAGAGAAGTGGATTATACAATGAGAAAGGTAGACTGGGACCACCATAAAACTCATGAATCTAAGGCTAAGAAATTTGGAGTTCACTTATTTGGAGGAAAAGGGCAACAAAGATTTCCGAACTAATGGGTGAGACAGATTCGAAAGATAAAGTGCTACAGCATAAAGACCAAAGAAGCACGTATTGCAATAATCCAAACCTGGAAGAACGAGAGAAGTAACAGACAGATGGATAGCTCTTTCATTTGAAAAATGAATAAAATTTGGCAACTGATTATGAGAGGAATTAAGCGCAGAAAGAGTTAAACATGTTGCAGATGTCTCAGCTGAAGAACTGATAGCTGATGCCAGTAACAGAAATGCAGATGTCTGAAGAAGCAGGTTTATAACCTGGTCCTACCCTTGGTTCTATTACAGGCACAATTTCCAGCAGAGTATGTAAGCAAATGTCATTGATTTCAAAGGCTTGTTAGTTCACAAGACATCTGCATTCTTGGTACTCTGGCAATACTTAAAACTTTAGCAGGTGCCCCAAATATTTATTACCTTCAAGGAGCTAACTTTGCATATTTATTGCCTCATTATCCTCCTAGTTCTGAACAAATTCCTGAATTGCCAACTTAGTGGAAAAGCCGTGGCTCTACGCCAAAGTTCAGTAATATACATTAGTCTCTCCCCCTGGTTCAACAAGTAAAACAAAACCCAAAAACACACAAGCATTTTTTTGGCCATATCAAAAATGTTTTTTGTTTTTATAATGACATGATTTATAATTTTCCCTAACCTATGTAATTTTATCCACTCAACAGCTCTGCAAAGTAGGCAATCTAATGACCACATGAGAGGTTTAATCAGTAAAAAAATTATATACACTTAATACACTTTCTTTTAACTTATCAAAATACAGAACTCTGCTAGAGCTTTTTTATTTTCTTGACACCTTTACAAGTATAAGGCATCAAAAATGTGCTAAAATCAAATTACAAAACTGTGTCATATACCAGTCTCAAGACAGAGTTTTGTCCACAACTTTATGATCCCTGGACTACTTCAAAATATAACCTTAAGAGGGCATTTTCTACATATAGGAAAAGAAAATACTGAGCCATCAGATGCTAATCGCCAAAAAATAAGTATTCTTTTATTAATGTAAAACAATGACCATTTTCAAGTCTTTAGGATCATTTTTATTGGCTGCATATTTCTTAAGTAATGGGCCCAACTTTAGCTACTCAGAAAAAGGTGAGATGTTCAACTATTCTAGTAAGCAGAGAAACACAAATACAAATTAAATTAGAATTTAAAACGTGGTATTCTCAAAGCTGGCAAAAGGAGCTGAAAATGTAGGCACAAGCAGTCCTCTAAATTTGGAAAACTCCTGCCACATGGCCTCCAAAAATAGTGCACCACTTCATACTCCTCTCAAAAACCTGTAAGAATATCTCTTTCCCCACACATTCCAATGCTTTACACTCACTTACACTGTTATCAAAATATCGCTTAACAGCTCTTTATTGAGCACATACGAAGGGTGTTAGACAATGTTAAATAACAACAGCCACAAAAAAGAACAGAAACAAAAAACCAAAACAAAACAAGACACAGCCCCTGTCCTTGGGAACCACCATCTAACTGAGAGATCCAATATTGATACAAATAATGTAAACCTACAACAGTGAAAAAATTAGGAATGAAAACCACAGAGAGCCGATGAGAACATATGTTAAGAGATTTAACCTATCCATAGAGTACTTCTGTGAAGAAATGATCTGAGAGAAAGTAAGAAAATGGGGGAGGAAGTCCGGAAGATTTTTCCTGCCAAGGGAAAGAAATGGTCCTTATAGTGGAAGTAAATATGGATAATCTGTAGACTTATGTATAGATTTATGTAATCTGATAGGTGAAAGGAGAACTGCTGTGGTCTGAACTGGCATTCTATGAATGATGCTAAGTTTTTGTTTGTTTTGTTTTCAATAAAAACCATGGATAGACTCCCATGAGCTGTGTGGCGCCATTTTTTTCTAATGTGGCTTTTTGTCAATTTGTGTATTGATTTGTAGGAGCTCTATTACACTAAGGAAAATATTACTTTGTCACGTATCTTGCGAATACATTCACTGATTACAATTTATCTCCAGACCATCGTGTTTCTTCCCATGCAATGATATTTGAGTTTTTAATTTTATGTGACTTTTCCTTAAATATTTCTAGATTTCATATCTAGGATGACAGATATTCCCTACTAAAAGACAAAAAAAGAAAAGAGCCAACAAAACAAAAAATATCATGGTACACAATCCTTTCGGTGTGTTCTGATGTAATATACAATGTATAGAATCAGATTCCTATTATACCTATATACTTTTTTTTTTCTTGAAAGAAAGAAAAAGAGAGAGTGCACATGTTTGTGGGGAGGTGGGAGAAGGAAAGAGAGAAAATCTTAAGCAGGCTCCAGGCCCAGCGTGGAACCCAACAAGAGGGCTCAATTTCATGACTCCGAGATCATGACCTGAGCCAAAATCAAGAGTTGGACACTTCACCAACTGAGCCACCCAAGTACCCCAGATTCCCGTTATTTTATTTATCTTTTTTACTGAATGATTCATTTCTTTGCACTGAGTATAGGTGCAGCTTTTATTATGAGCTACATTTCTACATCTTTTCCTACTTATAAGTTTATTTTTTTTACTCTCTCTTCCATTGACTTATTTCTTTATTCAAGCACCAACACAAACTGCTTTATCTATTATGAAATGTATTAGTATCTGATAGAGTTCGCCCTTCTCCTCCCCACTGTTTTTTCTCTTTTAACAATAAGTTTCTTATGTTGATTTTTCCACATGGGATACATAACTGGTTATATTAAATTAAATTGATTTAAAAAAAAGAAAGAAAATTCGATGGGCATTTTTGGGCATGTCACATTAAATTTATATATAGATAATTGTCATTTTATAATATTGACTGTTCCTATCCCAAAGCTGAAAATGTCCTTCCATTTACTTAAACCACTTTTATGACTCTCTGTGTAGATATAAATTCTTCTTTTTATAAGTCTTATACATTCCTTTGTAAGTGTTTTCCTAGGTATTTTATCTTTTTTTTTTTTTTTAAAGATTTCATTTATTTATCTGACAGAGAAAGAGAGATCACAATCAGGCAGAGAGGCAGGCAGAGAGAGAGGGGAAGCAGGCTCCCTGCTGAGCAGAGAGCCCGATGTGGGGCTCGATCCCGGGACCCTGAGATCATGACCTGAGCCGAAGGCAGAGGCTTTAACCCACTGAGCCACCCAGGCGCCCCTTTATCTTTTTTTAATTTTAATTTTATTTTATCTTTTGCGATCTTCAATATAAATGGATTTTTTTCTCTCTTTATAGTGTCCAAGTGGCTGCTGCTTATATACTGAAAAGCAAAAATTTTTATATATTTTTGTAACAGATCAAAACAATTCTCTTGTTCTAATAGAGCTTTTTTTTAGTAGGCTGTCTTGAGTTTCCCAATCATACAAATAATACTCATTTTACTATTCCTTTCTGGTTTTTTCTTTTTTTTAAATTATGAAATATTTTCAGAAAACAAGTATGTGTAATATATACATTTATACATACTCTATGTATTTGTATGTGTGTATATATGTTATGTAGTCTAATACAACTTAAACATTAAGGGAAACCATCATGCAAATAAAAAATCTTAGCAATCTGATCAATTCTGATGTCCATGTCAAATCTTTCAAACAGGTCTCGTGTTTCTGTCTTCAAAAGAAGACACAAAGTATGTACTGTTTTAGAAATCATTTCAATTCTGAAGTCCTAAGGATAGTGTCACATAGTTTCTCTTATAAGTCTTGTCTGTGATATGTCAGTCTTTATATATTTATTTATTTATTTATTAAAAGATTTTATTTATTTGACAGAGAGAGAGAGATCCCAAGTAGACAGAGAAGCAGGCAGAGAGAGAGGGGGAAGCAGACTCCCGGCCCAGCAGAGAGCCCGATGCAGGACTCGATCCCAGGACCTGGAGATCATGACCTGAGCCAAAGGCAGAGGCTTTAACCAGATGAGCCCCCCAGGTGCCCCTATCAGTCTTTATTTTATTCAGAATTGATTTTTATAAGTAATCTGAAGGTATCCAATTTCATGTTTATATATGTAACAAACTAATTGCATCATCACGTTTTTCTGAAAAATCAACTTCTCTACTTATCTGCCAAAACCTTGTTCAAACATCAGGTTTTCATGCAGGCATGGACCTCTTTCTGACTCTGTATTTGTATCCATTGGCCCATATCTGTCCCTGTTTGCATAAATGTCAAAATGTCTCAGGTACTATATATTTGAATTTGGCCCTGATTTTTGTTAGGGAAAGATTCCCACATTATTCTCCTTCTTATCCTTCTCTATTTGTGTCTCTATCTGCATCTCTTTCTTCTCCAATTAGGTTTTGGTTGTTTTGTCTATTTGATTGCAAATACAAATTTTGAAAATATTTGCCGACCACAATATAAGAAGCTGTAGTCGTCTATTTACCGGAATTCATGAACCTCTAAATCATTCACAGCAGAACTGACATCTGAAGAGAAAACTTTATCCACTAACATGGCTTATTTCCACAGACACAAGTTTAATAATACATATTTTTTATTGGATTCATTCCTATGTACTCGGTATTTTCCATTGTTACAGTAAACAGTATTCTCTCTGTTAATGGCATTTTGTATTTTTGTGTTGATCACCGATTTTTGTATATTTACCTTATATTTAGTAATCTTACTAAATTCAAAAATTAATTCCCTATTTGTACATGTTTTTATAGGGAATCATACCATTTGCAAATTAACGGAGGTATGTCGCTCCCATTCTCATTTCTACAGCTCTTATTTTTCTGCCGTGCTTTGTGTCTTCAGTACACAGACAGATGTAGTAAGATCCTTGTGACTTTCTCAATTTTGTAGAAGTGTTTCTAATATGTCACCATTAAGAATGATGTTTCCAGGGGCGCCTGGGTGGCTCAGTTGGTTAAGTGTCCGACTCTTGATTTCAGCTCAGGTGTTTATCTCAGGGTTGTGAGTTCAAGCCCTGTGTTGGGCTCCAAGATGGGCATGGTGCCTACTTAAAAAAAAATGATGTTTCCCATCAATTTTGGTAGATTTACATCATTAGATTTTATCTTACTGGTTTTTTATTGGACATCTACTGAGATATTACAGTTTCTGCCTTTAATCTATTAATGTGGGGATTAAGATTTTTAAATGACAAATGACCTTTGCTATTCTGACACAAAGCCAAATTTATTCCCTTGTATTACTTTGTTTACAGTGTTGCTTTATTTTGAAAATGTTTTTTTCATTTTTTTCATCATTCTCAGATGAGAAAGGACTGTAGCTTTCCTTCTTCATAATTGTACTTATTGGTTATTTTTATTTTTACTCTAAGATTTTACTTATTTATTTGACAGAGAGAAAGAGCACAAGCAAGGGGAGTGAGCGGCAGGCAGAAGGAGAGGGAGAAGCAGGATCCCCAAGGAGCATGGAGCCCAATGTGGGTCTCTATCCTAGGACCCTGGGATCATAACCTGAGCTGAAGGCAGACGCTTAAACGACTGAACCACCCAGGCACTCCCCTTATTGATTTTTATATTACATTAATATTAGCCTCAAATAATGAGTTGTAGGGTGTTCCTTTATTTTCTAGATAAATTAGATTAATATTAGCATTATTTATTCATTGAACCTGTTTCTGTCTGAACTGGTGTTTTCTCTGGGAAGATTCTAATGTGCTGACGCAAACTTGTTTAGACTTAAAGAATAAAACAATATATGGTCATTTTTCATGAATATCTGGTATGTTTTGAAAGAGCAGGTTTTCCTTATTAACTGGCTGTAGGTTTTATATCTGCCCAGTCTATCAATCTTTCTAGTCATTCAAATCTTTTCTCCTCCATAGAGATCTTTCTGTTCAGCTGATCCAGCAGTTATAGAGTGCTGTGTTAAAACCACCTACTATTGGGGCCTGGGTGACTCGGTTGGTTAAGCATCTGACTCGTGATCTCAGAGTTGTGAATTTGAGCCCCATGTTGGGCTCCACTTGTGTGTGGAACCTACTTAAAAAACAAAAACAAACAAAAACCAAAACAACGACAAAAACCTCCTATTATGATAGTGGTTATTTAACTGTTGCTAATTTATCCATTTATGCTCTGAAACTCTGTAACTAGAATGTTTGATCCTGATGGATTTTTTTTCCCCATCCCATGTCCTGAAGCAAGCTACTTGCTTCCAGCAGGCTAGAAATACACATTGCATGTGAGGGGCTATGAAACTTTGGCTCCCATTTACCAGCGTACATTCAACCCTCAGCTCCTACATCCAGTACCAAGATTTAGCCCCCAGTGAATGAGAAATTCCAGCTCTTATATGGAAAGATTCCTACCTCTGTAGTGTAAGTTTCTCCTTCTGGCTCTTTATCTTGGCTATTTATATATTTTTTAAAATTCTCCTTTTGGGATTTTTGAGCATTTGTAATGGGAATGGGAGACTTCAATGTCTTCTCAACTTCCACTCAATCCATATCTTAATGTGATGTGAATTTTTAATGTGAAAAGAAATGCCAACATATTACTTAGATATAACAATGAAGTTCCTTAGGAAAAATATTTTTTTAAATTTCTGCTAGAAAATCAGTACATTTGTATATTCAGCTCTTCAATAAGGCACAGGAGGTTATACAAACTATACTTCTAGAAAAAACAAATTTATCTTCATTTATTAAGTACATTTTTGAGTTCATACTGTGCCAAGTATGCAAATACTATTGTTCTAGGATGCTGGGAATATAATAGTGAACTAAGGAGGTAAGAATTCACTATACACATACAGAAAAATCAATAGAAAGACAAACAGTTAGAATTGGAAAAGTTTTATGAAAAAAATAAAAATAAAAGCAGGAAGAGGGTCATAAGCTGGGGCTGTGATTACGTCTACATTTTTAAGAAATGTTAACAGGAAGGTCTCAGTGAGAAGGTGATAGTTGAGCAGATGCCTAAAGAAGAAAGGCAAAGGCTTTGAAGTGGGTGTTTTGAGTTACAGGATAGAAGCTGATGCCTTGGGAGCCCCGTTAGTAACAATCCACATGAGAGATGATGGTGGTTTGTTCCGGAATGACAATGGTAGAATTAATGAGCTATAAACAGAATATGGATATATATATTTTTTTCTTTTTTAAAAAGATTTTATCCGTTTGACAGAAGAGAGATCACATGTAGGCAGAGAGAAAGCCAGAGAGAGAGGGGGAAGCAGGCTCCCTGTCGAGAAGAGAGCCCGATGCAGGGCTCGATCCCAGGACCCCAAGATCATGACCTGAACAGAAGGCAGAAGCTTTAACCCGCTGAGCCACCCAGGCGCCCCAGAATATGGATATATTGTGAAGGCAGCTTCAACATTTGTAGATTGAATGTGGAGAGTGAGAAACAGAGGGCTTAAGAATAATTTTACTGTGTTTGGTTGAGCAACCAGAAGGATGGAGCTTCCAATTATTGTGATAGGAAATCCTGAGGGGGGAGCACTTCTAGCTTGTGGGGAGTCATTTCTGAACATGCGAAATGGAATAAAGTCTCACTCCACATGGCCTTGGGTATATTTACAAATACACGTTATTTTTATAAAACTTTACCTGACAACTTATTAAAAGTTTCATACAATATTTAAAAACAGTCTAAACACTCTGTGCATATGGCATCTTTTCTCTAACAAATTTTCATTGACATTCTATGCCTAAGAATATTTTACTATAAAAATTACTATATTAAAGCATTCACTTATTTTATACACATTTACTGCATGCCTCGTATGTCCCAAGCACTATCAAATGCATTAGGAATCCCACGATAAAAAAAAAAAAAGGGCACAGCTCATTACCTCTTGAAGTTTACAGCCTGTGAATAGACAAAGAATGTACATTTATAAAGAGATCATGCCATTAAGTGTTTAATAGAGAGACTAAACTACACAGAACACATCCTGTAAGAAATGGTTATTGATATAATATATGAATTATGATCAGTAAGAGATAATAATGTGGCTGCAGTGCTTACAATAAGAGGGAGCGTAGTGTGAGGTATGGCTGAAGAGATAAGGTAGGGACAGGTAATACAGAGCTAGCCCACCAGTAAGCTGAGTAAAATTAAGGTACCTACAAGTATCTTTCGGGGGCAGTGGGTGGCTCAGTTGGTTAAGTGGTCATTGTCTCACGGTTGTGGGATTGAGCTCAACTACAGGCTCTGAGTTGGATGTGGAGCCTGCTTGAGATTCTGTCTCTCCCTCTCCCTCTGTCTCTCCCCCTCCCCACTACAGCCCACACATTCTCTATTTTCTATATTCTTAAAAAAAAAACAAAAACTATCTCTCAGGATTTGTGACACAGTACAGTAACTAACAATATGAACTATGGATTTGAACAACTTGACTCTGAATATCCACTTGGACACTTAATTAGCTGTGTGAACTTGGGCAACGAACTTCCCTAAAATAAAGCTGAAACTATTACGGCCTTCCTTCTGCAGGTGGGAGCAGAAGTCTTATTAGGGCTTGATGTGCTAAGTGTAGTTTTGTTGTCCAATAAATCTCCAGATTGAACAAGGTCAGGAAAATACTCATAGCGTTATATTACTAACAATTATCTTCAAAATTATTATTTCCCTGATACTTTATATATTTACAATATCTAAGGCCTGGGGGTAAATTTTAGTAAGCGCTTACCTAAAATGAGAGGCTATTTTACTTTGGTTGGAATTCAGAGAGGATTGAATTATTTGTGACCATAAAGAAAAAAGGATGTGATAAGTATATATGGTGTGTATTTATATTTTTGTTATATAACTTATACATGTATTATGTAGATGTGATACACATAATATATTGAAATTTTTATTATAGCATATATATGTAAAAATATATATACATATAACAAAACAATCTAAAACGCCACTATTTGTACAAAAAAAAAAGACTTCTATTATTGGCAAAGGATTGTGTTGCAGAATTTACAACTAAAAGTACTTCACAAATATATGAGAACGGATGTATACAATTCAATTACAGACCCCCTTTTAGGCTAAAAATAAAAATACTGGGCTATCTACCAACTCAAACATGACTTCCATGCAGCAATAACTTAGAGTAAGTATTATGTGGCTGGGCTATTCAGAGTGTGGTCTGTGTCCTGGCTGCCAGGAGATGAACTCTTTTTTACAGATTTGTACCTAGATAAGTAACAGGCATGAGAATGTAAATCAGCTATATCACTAAGCACACCGTTGAATTCACCTGACTGTATTTTCTCTTTTTTTCCCCTCCTTTCAAGACTTTTTCAATGAAGGAAGCAATGTGCTGTATTCTGGCATAGGCCTTACATCATCAGAGACCACATTCTGAATAGTAAGACAATTTATTGAGCAGTTAATGAACAATCAAATTTAATGGAGAGAACTTTACTACATACACTAAAATGGGTTCTAGGTGGTCTTCTAGTGCTCAGTGGTGAAAAAAGGGAGAGAGAGAGAAGAAAATATAAAACAAGTAGACGAAAACGTGTTTTTTAAATTTTGGAATCAGGAGGCGGCTCTTTAACCATAAAAAGCTACAGAAGAAGTAATAAAAAAATGAGATTTGACTACTAAAAAAATTTGCAGTTCAAAAACAGGAAAAAACAAGAGTACATTAATTAAGAGAACTAGAGAAATCTTAACAATATATTTGACGAAAAAAGCATGCTCTTCATATCAAAAGAACTCCTGAAAAATTAATCTCTATTAGCTTCAGTTTCCTCATCTGTAAAAAGACAATAATCACAAAAGACAGTTCCAGATTTTTAAGAAATTGTATTATGGAGGAATACACAGCATTTAGTACAATGCCTTCTAATAAAAGGAGATATTATTACTTCCATTAGAAACGTTTTAGCAATCTAATATAAATATGAAATCTTAAGACTTAAAAAATATTGTACAATTTTGCAGCAAAAAATTAACTGCAATTTTGAGTGGTCCAAAACCTGCACATAGGTCTAGACCTTGCCCAGCTCCTGGGAGATAACCTATAAGCTTTTGGAATATCTTTTGTAATAAGAATATCTTTGTTTACCTGGGGGCCCTAGGACCAGCCTAATAGCTTACACTAACGATATGATCTTGGGGTAGGCCTTGGCCAGTCTGATCTGTGGAGGGGATGGAGAATGAAGGTCTGCCTCGTCTGTGGTCAGTCCTGCCTCCACTACCAACACTACCGTCTATTATAAACCCAGATACCAAAGCTCAAGTTAGTTTCTTGGGTCGGCCAACCTTTGTGTGCATGTTTTCACACATCGTTGTTTAGAGAATTAAGACACAGTTTGTTCTACACAACTCCACTGGAGAAGACAACTTTAAGTTTGTGCCGTATGTCCCCTGGAAGCAGCCCCATATGCCTGTGCCTTTGCTGATTTTAATCTACATCCTTTTACTGTAATAAACTATCATTTGAGTAAAATGGCTTTATTGAGTTTTGTGAGTCCTTGCTAATGAATTAGGCAACCTGAGAGTGGTCTTGGGACACTCCCCAAACACAGTAATCAAACCACAATTTATACATCAGTAATAAAGTATGGCTTAAAATCAAGGTAAAATTTCTTACTTTAATAAATTACTGTTTATAAAGATCATAAAACATATATAAAATATAGTGTGTGTGTATATATATGGGCACTCAAAAAACTCCACCATATTCATGAACAATTTACTAAGGTATTACCTATAAAAAAAAGGTTTTAAAAAATAAAAGTTTTAGCCTCTATCACAGTAAATTAATGAAGATCCCATTTGTATTTCATGAATATAAATATATTTAATACCGATAATAACATACATTGTTGAAAATTTTGGTTTTAAGTAAAAAATCACAACCCCTTGACCTATTGTTTAGAAAGGAAAATAAGTTTGAAAAAGAATCATAAACATTGGTATAAACCATTCATTTCCTCTTTCTTGCTATGGAAACTAATCTATACTTTTGTATATAATTACATAGAAGATTTTTTATTTGGCAATTTCCCACAGGAAAGTTTGCTACATTTTTACATTTAAGATTCCTTTGAAATAGTAAAAATTGTATTTTTTTGTTCTCTTCAATTACTCAAATTCTCACCCTTAAGCAATGATTTTTATTACTTGGTGGCCCTTAATTGACTTTTCCAGCCATATGTGGAGTTTCTCTGGGAAATTCTAGAAACCAAATTCAAGGTAACAAACATAAACACACTCATCCCAAATCAATTTAGAAACATTTCATGTGTGGCTATAAAGGCTTTCTTTAATTGACAAGTTTAAATAGAATCATTCTGCCATCTAAAATTGTGGTTTGCAGAATTATATGACCCATTTTCTACATAAGGAAATAAACTGGAAAAAGTTATAACCTCGCCCCCCCCAAAACAAAGAAATTCGAAAAAACAAAAAAATAAGAATTCAACTGATTTACTTACATAGTTGACTTAATTATATCCCTAAGTAAAAGATCTCTGGTGATTTGTGCATGGGAGCACATAGGATCCATGGATATAATTATCTAACATTTGTGAAAACTGCCTATTTGAGAGGCTATGTGTATATGAATTGTTTTTTATTTCTTCTTCCTACATTTTTCTTTCATTGTGTTTTATATCTTACACTGAATGATGATGATATAATTTATACAGATGACCTTTCCCCTATCTGTTCCTTTGTATGTACTTCGTTAAGGATACAATTATTCTGTTAGTGTCTCCCACTTTCTAGTATTAAGGATACAATTATTCTGTTAGTGTCTCCCACTTTCTAGTATTTCTACAGAAAAACAGTAGCCTCTACTTTTAAGACAAATATTGCTTACAAGTAAGGAGGATTTTTAGTAACTAAGTAGTTCAACATATATCACATGTCCTGGTCTTAATCCATCAAGCATTACCCTACCTTTGGCACATTTCTATTGATTTTGGGTACAGCTCTATAAAAGTCAAATAAAATAATATTTTACTACCATTTTAGCCATTCCAACCTGAGTTCCCGGTCATAAACCAATGTTTCTACTACATAAAGCTCAAGTGGCCTTTCCTTAAACTACATCATTTAGTTTTTTAAGTAGTTGGAGGTTCTTGACCAAACCTTTGCATGTTAATAAAGTAACTTGCACTGTGGCTGCTTCCTTTAATTTGTGTTTTTCCTACATTTTAGAATACATCAGAGAATCAGGAAATTTATTTTACATATACTAAAGTAAAGAAAGATTGCTTCACAAAATGAAACTTCTACTATTCCCGTTACTTGCCTGTTTCATAAAAATGTACTGAGATTGCTTGTGTACCATGCTGTTAATGCATAGCTAAAGGGTGAAAATTATATTATTAGAAAGCTAGCATTTAACTTATAAAAACTGTACTTAGATGAATTTGCACTTGTGGTCTTAAAATTTTTCAATATCAACTTTTTCTAAACATTATTTAGAATAAGCATTATTTTCAGTATGTTTTGTTCAAATAAGGCTCATGGTTTTCCTTAATATGATTAAACTGGAATATCTTTAAATTATGAAAATTGTATTGGAATTAAGAGTCTAAATCCTATCATTCCTGGAGTGCAGCATTGAATTAGTTTATTGCAGGGCATACTTTCCCTAAAGGATGATGATCTTAAAGTGTTATTTATCTTTTTTTTTGTTTGTTTCTTTTTCGAATAACAAATAAACACTTTGTATTCCAGAACACTCCAGATCGACCCCTGAAAGCCTGCATAGGAGAAAATGAAAGTATACTTACACCTTTAAAAACAGTGACATCAAAAACCAACCACTGTTGATAATGTCTTATTTCTTAGAGTAGGTTAAGGGCACATGGTCATACTCAATTTCTGAGAACTCGCTGAGCTGTATAAATATAACTTGATCATTCTTCTATACTTCAGTTTACTTGAATAAAAAGTTTTTTTTTTTAATCAGACACTGTTATGTCCTCTATAAATCTTCTTGTGAGCTTTTTTATACCAACCAAACTCCACGGCTCAATTTACAAAGCTGTCTCCAGAGTCCAGGCATATAATGAAAATGGAGTGAGCTGGGTCTACGATACCACAATCCTACAGAGCTACAGCCTGTGAAGAGCTGGGAAGGTTGGGCCCAGTCTAAAGGGTACAGACACTACTCAGCTCCAAGGAATGGCTGCCATATGGGACTGTGGGTCTAATGTTGCCAGGTCTGGAAATTTGAATTTTTATGTCAAATTTATACTTTTTAATGTTGGCAACTGATTCAAATTTTTAAACAGTACCAGCCAAACTAAATATGTCTTTGACCAAAGAGGCCTCCATAAAGATCACCTCCCTGAGTAGGACCTCACTAAATCTGAGTCCAATTAAAATGCTTTTCATTTGTACTGCTGATACTGCTAGCACGCAGGGAAGGCCACAGTTAAAATTCAGTCTGACTCTACACCATTTCTACTATAATATACTGCCTGTAAATGTGTGCCTGTTCTTACATAATCTGAATCCCAGACCAACCTCGTAACACAGGTATGATCCCCATTTTACTAAGGAGGGATCAAAAGCCCAAAGATAGCAGACACCTTAATGTAAAAAATACAGAGGAGTACAACTTCAATTATACGGCCCGAGTTCAAATCTTTCCTCCAACATTTACTATTTTCCTAACTTTGGGAGGGCAAAGTAACTCCTCCATACTTCACTTTTCTCCCCTGTAAGATGGGTACTCTAATAACTATACCTCCTCAAAATGTTCTGAGGATATATAAAGCACTTAGGAATGTCTTGGGACATAGTAAGTACTATAGAAATGTTGCTATTACTGATTATGATTGCTATTAACAATATCTGTAAAATGAGATCCTTATTTTTTCGGTTTTAAATGAACCAAACTATATAAAGTACCTAGAATTGTTCCTGAAACACATTGTTCATTACATATTAACTGTGTGATCAGATGAAGTTTCTTTCAAATATATTAGTCCAAACCATGCAGATTAATTCCTTTACTCTATATTGGGTAATACCAACTATGCTATTAGAGACTGGAAGTATTTTTAACTGTACAAAGTGTTTTCTTTGGACATCTGAATAATACATAGCTCTGTAGGGTCATCATTATTGTCATATTTATATCAAATGGAAATGTACAGTGAAATGAATCCTGTGCCATGTAATGAATGTCTTCACGCGAATGTTAATAATGTAGTAAGATCTTGTTCAAAGTATAAGGAATGGTTACAGCATTCAGAAGACACTAAATTTAGATGATATTCACCAACTTTTTGTTTCCTTAATTTTTTTTAAAAACCCTGACTCTCCCAAACACAGAAGATATGAATGTAACTCAATAACTCAAATTATAAAGTTATAAGCTAATATGTGGCATAGCCAGAATTTTTACTTACTTGTGACCCATCTCATGAGCAATTGTAAATGCAAGATTCAGGCCATTGTCTTCGGCAATAATACATTTTCTCTTTTCACTACACATTCCACTCAAATAAGCTATACCTAGAAAACACACACATGAATTATCATATGTTAGATTCAAATGCAAATATTTATGCTATGTATCAGTAGAAGAAATGAAAAATGATGGTTTTTCTATTCAAATGTCAGTATTAAACTATAATATCTAGCCCTTACAAATGGAATTTTAAGGGAAATTGTGTATATATAAGTTGCTCAATAAACACTTAAAATTTTCAACTTCATATTTCAGATTGAATTATCTGATCAATTCTCAAAGAGAGTGCTCTAAGAATGTATTTTATAAATACCACTTTTCATTGTCATGTAAGATAACTGAATGGACGCAACTTTGAAAATGTAAATCAAAAAGCAATGATGAAGTTAAATGTTTTTCAATTCTTTTTTTTTTTTAAAGATTTTATTTATTTATTTTAACAGAGAGAGAACACAAGCAGGCAGAGAGGCAGGCAGAGGCAGAGAGAGGAGCAGGCTCCCTGCTGAGCAAGGAGCCCGATGCGGAACTCGATCCCAGGACACTGGGATCATGACCTGAGCCGAAGGCAGCTGCTCAACCAACTGAGCCACCCAGGCGTCCCATGTTTTTCAATTCTTGTAAAGAACCTAGTGTCAGGGAAATACCCTAAATTAAAATAAACTACATATATATGGCATTCTTGAACTTATGAATTGATATTTGAGTCAATAAAATTTTGAAATTTTATTTTATAAAATATGATTTTAACTAATATGACATAAGAACCACCTGTGATATTTGGAATATTGAAAAGTATCTCCTTTGAACTTTTTTTTTGGCTAATTAGATGGTCCAACTGCAGAGTATATGACAATGAAATATTATCTAAGACAACAATTTCAGCTAGATATTTGATCTTTTGGTTTAAATCAGTGGTAAAAAAATATGTAAAATCATTGATACTCCTTAGTCAAATATTTATGAATTATATTACTAATTAAGATGCATCCCTAAATAAGTATCATTTAACACAAAGAACTGTAATTTTAATGGATTTCCAAAAAACAAAGGTTATTAAGGTAATATTTAGTGTTTTTTGAATTATTTGTATGTTTGGTAGTCCTCATATCCTTATAAAATACACTTAAACTCATTATATGAAGAAATTAAGGGATGCACATGTGAAATGATTTGCCAAAGATCACATGACTACTAAATATTATAGAATAAGGATTTGAAATGAACTTTGAATCCATCTACCAACTAACGTTTATTTTCCTGCTAATTACAATTTAATGCAGAGCGGTCCCTAGTTAAAGATGGTTAGCTGACTGCTTGTGACTTTTCTTCTCTCTCTAGAAACATAAAATATAGTGTTATGAAATGATTACATTTAAGTAAAAGAATAAATCACCCTGCCCATGTTTTGGAAAAATAGAAGGTTCATGGAAGAATATGAACTGATTTAGGGGAGCCACAGCCCAAACGACAGGGGAGAAGGATTTTATGACTGGAAGAACCCCACAAAGACTCAAGACTGAGACATACAAGGTTTGAAGAGAACCACTGTTTGAGGATTGAAAATGGAGTATCTGAAATCCTCAACTACTCATTCAAATCTTCATGTAGACTCTCAAGGCCTGGTCTCCACTGGCCTAACAGGAAAATGAAGATACATTCTCTAAGCAAAATAGAGTATAAACATACTGTTTTCTTTCTTTTTTTTTTTTTAAGATTTTATTATTTATTTGACAGAGGGAGAGAGATCACAAGTAGGCAGAGAAGCAGGCAGAGAGAGGAGGAAGCAGGCTCCCTGCTGAGCAGAGCCCGATGCGGGGCTCGATCCCAGGACTCTGAGATCATGACCTGAGCCGAAGGCAGAGGCTTTAACCTACTGAGCCACTTGGGCGCCCCTAACCATACTATTTTCAAAACATAACTATAGGTAGAAACAGCCAAGAGATGAAATAGGTAAAGATGTTATCTCCATCTGTAGAAATATTTTATTAAAATATAAAATCTACAAACATACAAAATTATTTTCTTATGAATGGATGGAAGGACGAATAGACAGGTGAAAACCCTTACTACTTCATTTGGCTGATTAAGACAACTGAAATTACTCTATGGTCAAACCAAGATATGGTGGAAAGGAAAGATGAAGGTAGGGGTAAACCCAGAGGGGTTAGGAAAGGTAGAAAAAGAGGAGGAGAAAAACATATTTGTTATCTAATTCCATTAAATAACAAATCAAATAAAAACGTCAAGAGATTCTTAAACATAATATGAATTTTGATAGCTAAGTCATACACTTATTAATGCAACAGAATATGGAAAACAAAATATGAGAGTAACTGAAGTTGTGTTATAGTGGAAAGGAAGAAGGAAGGAAAGAAAGAGGGAAGGAAGGAAGGAAGGAGGGTGAACAAAAAGTATCTCTTCTTAATAGGATACTTAAAATTCTCTTGTGCATTTGAACATTTAAAAAGTATATAACTTGAGAATAAACACAAAAATACTGCATTAAGTCAACTATAATTAGCATGCAAAAGATCATTGTTTGGTACAAATTTCCCTGAGGATGCCCCTATATTTCACAACCACAATAATTGTATCACCGTATGGAGATTACATTTCACAACCACAATAATTGTATCACCATATGCAGATTAAAAGTCAGCTAATGTGCGTTGCCATCATGTCAGGTCTCTCTGCTGTATGGACTAGCACATATCAACTTTAATAAGTTTTGCATTTCTTTTCCTGTACCCCTTCAAATACATTGTTTCCACCAAAAACAGTATTGCCATTTGTTTATAATTCTTATGTCTTTTATATTTTTCTTTCCATCCTATACTTATATTTTTCCCTATTTTTCTGTATCTTACCACATTGGCTAGGATACCTTTTTGTAGAAATATTTATTTATTTATTTGAGAGAGAGAGAGAGAGAGAGAGAGAATGGAGGGGAGGAGGAGAGGGAATGGGAAAGAGAAAATCTCAAGCAGAGTCCCTGCTGAGTGTAAAGCCTGATGCAAGGCTTGATATCAAGAACCTGAGATCAGGGTGCGCCTGGGTGGCTCAATGGGTTAAAGCCTCTGCCTTCAGCTTAGGTCATGATTTCAGGGTCCTGGGATCCAGCCCCGCATCAGGCTCTCTGCTCGGCAGGGAGCCTGCTTCCCCTGCTCTCTCTGCCTGCCTCTCTGCCTACTTGTGATCTCTCTGTCTCTCTCTCTGTCAAACAAACAAAGAAACAAATAAATAAATCTTAAAAAAGGAACCTCAGATCAGGACCTGAGCTGAAACCAAGATTCAGACATTAACCAACCGCCCCACCCAGGCACCCCCGCTGGTTAAGTTAAAGAAATTACTTTCTGATATTCTTGTACATCAAGTGAAAAAGGATGCAATGTTAGGTGAGGTGTGGGTCAAAGGTAGATGGGTGTTAGTATTTTTTTAAAGATTTTTTATTTATTTATTAGAGAAAGAGAGATTGAGAATGAGCGGGGAGAAGGTCAGAGGGAGAAGCAGACTTCCCGCAGAGCCGGGAGTCCGATATGGGACTCGATCCCAGGACTCCAGGATCATGACCTGAGCCGAAGGCAGTCGCTTAACCAACGGAGCCACCCAGGCGCCCTGGGTGTTAGTATTTTTTGAAAAAGAAACAAAAGTTTGGAATAGTGAGAGAAATGGGAAAGAGAGCTGCTTAAGTCCTAGGGGAATATTGACTGTTTTTTGTTTTTAAAGATTTATTTATTTATTTGACAGAAAGATCACAAGTAGGAAGAGAGGGAGGCAGAGAATGGGGGCAGGTGGGGGAAGCAGGCTCTGCTCAGCAGAGAGCGCGATGTGGGGCTCGATCCCAGGACCCTGAGATCAGGACCTGACCAAAGGCAGAGGCTTTAACTCACTGAGCCAGTCAGGCACCAGGAAATATTGAATGTTCAAGGGTCAGAAAACAGAGAGCTCAGCCAAGAATGGTGAGCATGAACCTGGACTAGCCATGGTAGGTCCAAGTAAGTAACAGCCAACCTAATGGCTGAAACAGAGAAGAATATTCGGATTAAATTTGGGCTGAGATTTTGTAGATGACGTGTAAAGGAAGAATCAAAGGATATAAGAGTTGACAAGAAATCTGAGAATGAAAGAAGGGATAGAAATTATAGGGTTGGGTAAGTGAAGAAGTAAAGTTAAAGGGAAGTTGATAATTTGGAGAATACAATACAGTTGTCTGGAAAATGGAGTCATCGATAAAAAAAAAAAAAGAACGGATACTCTCGGAAAAAGTACTGGAGACTGTGATAAGAGACTGGGGATAGAGACATAAGATTTCAGAGGTGAAGTTCCATAATATGATTAAGTATTGCCAAAAGAGCAGAGAAAAATAGACACCTCCCAAATCGAGGTCAAAGAATTATTAGGTAGGACTGGTTGGACTGATTATATGAACGTGAAATTGCATATGATCACAATGAACTCAGGAAGCGGGGGGAGAAAGGTGACCAACATCCATGTGAAATATGGGCAAGAATCAAGGAGAACAATCCATCACAGTGACAGAGACAGTTAAGATGGTAAACTGAAGAGCTTCAGCACCAAATGAAGAGTTTTTACTTGAGGACTAGAGTTTTTGACTTAGAAGCAGTAGTGGGAAGCAAGAGGAATGCAAGAGGTATAGAACTTTGGTATTTTCCTAGCACCAGCCCTGTAAGAGAAAGAATGAATGAACAGTAATCTCTTTGGGGGCCCTAGATTCCTCACTGGGCTATGGGAAATCAATGACTACTGTGTACTCATGAAAAGAAATTTGCTGATAAAAATTATAATTTATAATATGAAAGACATTTATACTATCAAATATAAATTTATATAGAATAAAATGTAATTTAGAAATGAGTACATTTTGGCATAGAGGTATATGATTATACCTAAGTATTAAAAAGTCCACACCATCACATTTTCATAGAACAAAAAGACTACATAAAAATGGGGGCACGTAGCTAGTTCAGTCAGCGGAGAATGCGACTGTACCTCAGAGTTGTGAGCGCAAGTCCCACATTGGACATATAGCTGACTTAAAACAAAAGACTGTATAATTAAGATTTTTTTTTCTTTTCAAAGATTTTTTTTTTGTTTGTCTGACAGAGAGACAGTGAGAGAGGGAACACAAGCATGGGGCGTGGAAGAGGGAGAAGCAGGCTTCCCGCTGAGCAGGAAGCCCCATGCAGGGAGCCCTATGATCCCAGGACTCTGGGATCATGACCTGAGCCAAAGATGCTCAACAACTGAGCCACTCAGGCATCACAATGATGATAATTTTCTAATAGCAATTGTGTCATGTGGGGAGATAAAAAGTAATTTTTCTACCTCTTTTCCAATTTTCTGAATTCTTTTAAGTGTTTACAATACTTTTATGATGAGAAGAGTAAAGACATAAATATGATGACCATGTCTATGAAATTTAAGTAGTAATTAACAGATTCCCTTATAGACCAGGAAGCAATTTAACAAACAAAATGACCCTCTCCTTCCTATTCTTTTTTCACTTATGTGTAAAGTCAGAGTCTTCAGCTAAGACTCTGATAAATTTGAATTTCATTGTCTTATATTTGGCACAGCAGGAAGATTTTCTTTAACTTGAAAGTTATGGAGAATAATTGTAACCATGACTAATTTAAATGACTTGCATTATTCTGTTTAAAAGCCTATGCTTTTCAGTTCCTTTCAAAAACTCACATGTTTCTTATTAAAGGGTAGAGTTTAGAAGGGAAAAGGATTTAACACAGCTGTTATTTAAAGATAGATATAACACAGACTCTCTTTCAAACACTTTTAATATTAAAAGTTCTACAAACACAAAGGACACCAAAAACCCTCTAATTTCCCACCTGAAAATGAATCAAGCCATGTATGAGGTGTCAACAGAATCTCTCAGGTGAAAACAAAGCATACTATCCTAAGGTGTAATTCGATACCTCTTCAAGACAACCATAGACCCCTAAAGCCCCACAGGAAGCAAGTTATAATAATGAACGAATCAGGAAACCAGTTTTTATGTGATCAGGTGGCTGTATCCTAATAAAATTAAGTTGTCCGCCCTCAGCACTGTTGCCTTTAAGCACTAGCTAGACTATCTGAGTTCAAAATCTTGTCTCTCCTGGCACAAAATCCCACGAAGATGAATACATACAGAGCATGCCTTAAGGAGTGTGAGCCACACCAACTTCACTGGAAAATGTGGTCATTAAAACCTACAGATGTACATAAGATATTATGGAAGACTATAAAGAAACAGAAAATAGGAAAAATTAAAGTAGAAAAGGCTTTTAGCAAGAGAAACAGCTTGGTGGTATCACTGAGTGGGGAGAAGGGAGTGAGGGGAAAAGCAGAGAAAGTTTGTTGGGCGAGGGGCTACCTGAACAAAGAAGCGAGCAGGGAAAAGGCTAAGCAGATAGTGATGAAAGTTGCTACTGTTCACAGAAGGGTAGCCTATCTTCTTTAAATGTGCACACAATGTAGCACATCTCTGCATCAATATGCATTTAGCATATCCTCAATAAGGGGTGTATGAAATGAATGGCATAGATGAAATTCCTTCAAACAGACACCAATATAAAGTGTACCTTAACGTGGGTCCTTAACTAAAAATGTAATTTTGAAGAATCAAAATGTATTTCATCCATGAATTAGAAAAAAAAAATTTTTAGAATGACTTAATGATGGTGCCCCCGTAATATGAAACCCATTTATGTGATTATATGCAAATTGGGCTTTGAACATATTTTAAAATAACTTGCCTTACTAGCTCGCTAATTATCTGCTTCTATTCCATTAGAAGATGATGATCTAGGGGCATAAAAGTACAATTATGTAAGTTATGAGTTTAATATCAGTAGAGTTATACATGTATTTAAAAAAAAAACAGGCTTCCAGATTCTCTTAACGTTTAATCCATAACATTCTTCATAGTACAGTTTCTAAGAATAATAAGAAAAAAGTGACTTCTAACAAGAAAGAGAATATCAGTTTAATGAAAACTACAGTAAATCTCTGCGGTCAAAAAGGCAGAATATTTTATAGACAGTAAAATGTTGTTTCTATGTTCCCACAACATGGTGGACAGAGTTCTTTTGTGAAAAACACATATAGGTGCCAAATAAAATCTAATGTACAAAGTTTTTAATGTATATCTAAATTTTGAGAAAAAAAGATTCCCAAGTGTAAGACTAAAGCTTACAATTTTTCAAATTTGGAGTGATAATATCATGAGTTAATGTTGTTAGAGTCTGGGTATCAGAAAAGACAAGTCTTATTAAATAATGGGTGTGGTTTCATAATGTCGGCAAGGACAGGAATTAAGGAGTAAGGAACCGAGATCCATCGACAAACCAGAAAGCCTGAATTTGCTATTAATGTGTGAACATTACCTCAAAAATCCATATGCAGGAGAGCAACAAGGAACCCTGGCTTATATAAATAAATTTGGGGTATGACAGAAAAGGTTCTACTAATAAACCCAAACCATCAGGATGCACAGGTATGAAGCCACAGGATTATGAAGCCATAAATACAATGTATAAATTGATTATACAATTTGGGGATCATACAAGGATTGGAAAAAGTTTTGTCAGTTCAGTGAAAACAAATGAAGGGTCATTATGGCAAGACACTATCGTGTCAGCAAGCATAAAATTCCCACAGGAAAAAAAGCTCTATTGAAGATAAGCTCACAAATAAAAATGACGATCCAAGTGAAGAAATGGCCCACTGTGAGAAGGTGGCCACTGATACAAAAACTAAAGAGAAAATGATGACAAAATAAAGACATCTTAAAAAATAAGACAGGGAGCTTGAGATCTGCATTTACTGAGCCTCTGCACCCCAAATGAATCTTGTTGTAAATCAGAGAAAGAAACCCTTTTCCATGACACTTTAAATCAAAGCACTGCTATAAAGAAATGTTAAATTTCTTCCAACAGAAGGAAAAATTCCAGACTAAAACATGAAAATAAGAAGGAGGAAATAACGGACACCAGAAAGAGTAAATGTATGAGTAATTGTAAATTAATAATGAATACATGAAACACCAACTTTAATGTCTTCCAAACTTTAAAATAGAGAGAACTGATGTAGAAGGAACCACACATATAGTTCAAGTGCCCAAGAGTTCTATATAATCTATATAATCAGTGGTAAAATGATACATGTCATCATATACAAGGTAATTGCAAAACAACAGTAAAATAATATATAACTAACAATTATAATTACATAGATTGAAAATGGTATATAAATATTAGATTTACCTATTTTTAAAGGCAGGAAAGGAAGAAAATAAAAGAAACATGACCTAAAGGCAAAAAGAAAACAAATATAGAAAGACAGCATTTCGTACCAAGAATTTCATTAAATAAAAAGACTCTGCCATGAGAACTGTGACTGCCAAATCGAATGGATATTTAAACTCTCTAAGGTGAGAGAAGTATGAATTAACTTGACTGTGATAATCATTTCACAATGTATAGGTATATTAAAACATCAATGTCTACCTTACACTTATACAACTTTTTTTTTTCACTTATACAACTTTTATCTCTCAACTTTATCTTGATAAAGTTGGAATGAATGAATGAAAAACAAAGAGTATGCTAAATCGAAACCAAGATTTTAAGACTGAATTTATTTAAAAAAACCCCAACTGTATTGTGCTTATAAGAGATACAGCTTTAGCATAAGAATATAAATAAGTTAGAAATAAAATAGAAAATGGTATAATATGCAAGCATTAACTAAATAGAGGAAGGGTGACAATATAAATATTACAAATATACAAAATTAGACAAATTGAATTTAAGTCACAAGCATCTAGAGAGATAAAGAAGGATATTGTTTTTTTATGATAAAAGGGTCATTCCAACAAGAAGACATACAATTCTGTATCTGTATTTACTCAATAACTAAGCCTCAAAATATAAATAGAAAAAATGAACCAAATTAAGAGAAAAACAAATCCACAGTTAAACTTAGAGACATAGCAAGTCTCTTAACAGCTGATAAAACAACTCTAAAAAACTTCACTTAAGACATAAGAGATCTGAACAAAGTATAAGCAAATCTGTCTTAATTGATGTAACAAAACATTGCATTCAACAAAATTTATTCTTTTTAAGTGAATATAGTACATTTATAAAACTTGACGATATACTGAGTAGCAAAAAAATCTCCACAAATTTCAAAAGTGTAAATAATCCAAAGTATGTTCATTGGTCACAATGGAAATAATTTGGAAATCAAAGGTAACTAGAAAAACCCAAACTGACCAGACATTAGATGATACACTTCTAAACAGTCCACAAGTGAAAGCAATTATAATGAAAATTAAAAATATGTTAAACATAGTCACAGTAAAAATAGAACACAAAAAATGTGTGGGCTGAAGTGACAGTGCTCAGGGAAATTCATAGTATATATTATAAAAATTCGAAGAGACTGAAAATCAATGATTAAAATTCCTTCCAGGAGCTGGGAAAAGACAGCTTCAAAGCTTAAGAAAAGAGAGAGAAAGAAATAATAAAGAGCAAAATCAATTAACTATAAAGCAAACGTAAAAGAAAGCTGGCAAAACTGGTAATTACCTAGTAAGCCAATCAAAAATTACAAACAAATAGACAAATACAAATTACCAACATCAACAAAGAATAAGGAAAAGTCTCTATAATCCTAAAGACATCAAGGTAATATATATAAATGTATGCAATAAACCTTACAACATGCCAAAGCTGTCAAAAGAAGAAATCTAAAATCTAGAATTTTCTATCATAATCCCATTTATTCATTCTACTCCAGCTACATTGGCTCCCCTCCGCCCGGCCCTTTTCTTTTCTCTTTTCTTGTCATTTCCATCTTAAGATCTCTTGACTGGCTTTTTACTATGGAATATTCCCTTCTTAGACCTCTCTCTCCAGATCTTCTTGATCAGCAAATTTAAATTATAAATAACCTTCTCCCCACCCTGGAACTCCCAGATTACCTCTTACTTACATCTACTACTTTTTTTCCTGAGGGGTTTATCTTTTAATGTACCAGTTAATTTAATTATTCAGATACTAGCCAGTGGATATTGACCATTCTCTCGATTAGAATGTAAGCACCACAAGGGCAGGAAAGTACTGAGAAGTCAATTTGTTCATTTCCAGTGTGGGGAACTGTATATATATATATACATATATATATGTATATACTGTATATATAGTACTATATATTGTACATTGTATAATATACAATATTATACATATACATGTATACCTTCTATATTATATAGTACAATGTACACTAAACATTGTATAGTACCATGATAATATACTTTGAGCTGTATTAACTTTCATTTCTCTTTTTCCATACAGGTCAATCGTTTCTTGGCCGTTTGGTTAAGATCAAGTATTGTATTTCCACTCAGGTCATGTCTTCTTAGTCATCTACAGGCTTTGCTCTAAGGGCAGGTGGGAAGGGATAGGATTAGTGGGAGGGTAGCCTTTGAAACCCTGGAGGATAGCGCATTGGGAAATTCCAGGCTGATATAGGATGACTCAAGTAGGAAATAAATGAAAACACTGGGTGAGTAGGTGGAAACAAGGGCCGGGCTGTCATGTTTGAGCCTACTTGGACTTTCGTTACCAAGGAGGCAAGAGAAGTGGGCAGTTTAACCTTGGGGGACCCACAGATGACATGACTGAGATCTGGCAATATCTTTAGCAGCATTAAGAGCTGGACAGGTATGAACTAGGGAGGGTGGGAACATAAAGACAGTGGTGGAAAGAGTTGACCAGGAGTTACAGGGCTCTGACCAAAGCAACATTCCTGAGTTGAACCCACCAAATGCATTTGGAGACCAAGTCCTGCATGTAGACAAAGGAATGCACTGCAAAGACAGAGATACTAAAAATCTCAGAAAGAAGTGAAAGCACTGTGATTTCTGTTCTACAGCCCATCTCCCCAGCTATGGAAAGGATCAAAGGAGAGGTGAGGAGATCTATCTCGAAGAGCTGACGGTGAGCTAAAACCAAACCCAAACAAAGTAAATGAATAAAGTCATTTAAACTGGAAGAAAAATTAACATCAATTGACATGTTTAAATTTTCACTGTCTTGGAATCAAGGAAGGTAGGGAGTTGTGAGGAAAAGATTTAACACACTGTAGGAAGCTAGAGGCAGCATTTTCTTCTCCTAATTTAGTGTCACTTTTGACCTTATAATGTGTATCGTGACAAAATTAACTACAGATGAGAATGTACATGTTAAAAAAAGTGTGTCTGTGTTTCTAATTGGCTGCTAAAGGTAAATTAAACAGTGAATAATCACTCATTTTATTATCTTAAAGAATGATTGGAGGTATCTAAAATCAGGGAAGTACTAGATTAGACAGCATATGGATACCATGTCAAATTCTTTGACAAGCTTTGATATGAAATATTAATATGATGTAGGAAAAAGAAAGTGGAAGATGGTTCAAGTGAGTGTTCATAATAAATAGTGAAAGGAAGTGAGTCCAGAGCGGGAGTGGTATGCAGGGTAGGCAGAGGTGGCCTGTTCCTAAATTCTGCTCTTTGGAGAGCTGGAGAGAATGTCACAGTGAAGTTCCAAAAGAGGTTTATTTATTGCTTTTCTGGTTTTCACATGTCCTTAATCTTTATAATAAACTTTCCCACCAAACAGACCCACCTCCTTCCTACATTATGATAATGAAAAGGACTGTTTTTTTTTTTTTTGTATGAAAGGAAGAAAAATTAGGAAAATTTTTATCTGCAGGCTGGTTTTGTGCTCCTGCTATTGTATTCTAGATTTAGTCTACTTCACATTCACTTCTCTCTTTCAGAAAATTTAAGGGCAAGTTACTAGATGGTTTCAGAAGTTAAACTCTCAAATCCTTAGGGACTTTAAATTAAGCCAGACTGCAATGCACCTTACTGTGGTTTGGATATATCTTTAATACATCATTAATAACATATACCATCTAAAATTCTTAATTTAGATTTCAGTGCAACTCTGAAAACGCTTGTAGCACATGGAAAAAGTCATTTGCGGTAGATTACACATCTAATGCTTATAAATCAGAAATCAGAAATTTACTGTGCAGTCTACCACAAACATGGATGAAAACTGGAATTGGCATTGCTAAGTTAACTTAAAAATGATCGATCACAGTTCTTAGCCTTTCTGTATGACTTTGGTCACAAAAGCAAAACAAAAACAAAAACAAAAAACTAGGCTTAATGATTTCATCTGCCTTGGAGATCAAAAAAATGTCATGACTTTAAAAAATAGGTAAGATGAATCAAGTTGAAGATTTTTGTGAAGTATGTTGAAGGATACAGCTGGAAAAATTTAAGTGTTCTGATTGCGTATAAATCAGGAATTTTGGCTAACACATTTTTATAATGTTATAATGTTATAACGTAATCATATCCTGAAGGCATTAAACAGGGACAATTAAAACTAAAAATATCATGCTACTAAAAAGTTCTATAAATTGCTTTTTTAGAACACTAGTAAAAACACTGACAGCATGCATTTATAACTAAAAACCAACTCAAACTTCAAAAGAGTTTGACCAACATTCTTTTTTCATCATGCCAATTTTTAATCATTTTGCTACTTTTTATAACTTGCTTTCTATTCACTACGATTAGTGGTTTTTATTCAAGAAAAGAAATAATTCTATAAACTGGAAAAATCTGAAGAATATAATTATAATATAATTACAATTACAAACTAATATTCCTAAATCTTAACTACTAAAATTTAAAATATTGAGTTTAATACAGAGATTTGACATAGTTTATTAAATAAAACATGTAACTTAAGGACAAGCATTCCAAATTTAGATGCATTTCTAATATCTCAGCTTTTCTAAGGTCTATACATTGAGGGAATTAATAGTAAACTGGTTAAAAACCTTCTCAAAGATGATTTGATATTTTCTAAAACCCCGACTGGAATTCAACAACAAATTTTTCATGGCCTGTTTTCCGCATGAAGTATAGTAAAGGCAAAATGCAGAGAATAAAGCTTTAAGAATCTATGTTCTTGTGTCAGATATTCTACGGTTTGAGTCCCAGCCTTGATTTTTAGCTATGTGACCATAGAAGAGTTTTTTTCTGAGCGTCAGTTTTCTTAATAGTAAAACTGGGAAATTAACCATTTATTTGGCTTAGGAATGCTAACTAATGTAGATAAAATACTTCAAGCTTATATTGGCTTATGTGAAACAAGGTAACCATTAAATATTAAACTTTCTTATCTCTAAAATGAGATTTGCAATCCCTTATGACACAGAGGTTTTGAAGGGTTAGAGGAGGTGATGTATTTACAAACCCATGGCATGTGGTCAATTCTTAATAAGTATTCTCCTACACTGACAACACCCTGCAAATATGTGGTGAATACAAAGTTGCACTTGTAGACCTTATAATAAGACCAACTCTTAAAAACTACAAGAAGAACCTCAGAGTATTTTCTAAATTAAAATGTGTTTTGTTTCCCAAGGATATATTCAGCATATTTTCATACTCATATAGTGTTTAACAGTACCATTAAAGTATTTTCTAATATAAACAAATCCCTATAACCAAATGAAGCTTTAACAGTAAAGGATCTTGAGAGGGAAAGTATCTTATGAACAATAACTTTTCATAATAATTCCTTAAGAATTATGTATCCAAATCTTATCCCTGCAACATGTCTTGCTAAAATAGAAATATCGAGTGTCTGATTATTGTTCTGGCCAGAGCCTAATAAGAAATACACCAGCAGCCAAGAATTAAACGAGATAAGTCAGCTTTGCTTTCATTACAAACCACAGGAAAGATGACATTGGCCCATCAGGAATTTATTTCTATTCAGAAATACATGGAGCACCTGGGACACTCACTGGGAGCATTACTGTGCTATGTACTGAGGACTCAGACAAGAAGCGATCAAGATCCTTGATCGCAAAGAGATTAAAAGGAGAGGAAGTGAATGCAAGCTATATTGAATTCCTCCAAAAGCATGCATGGTAGAGTCAGAGAGTCTAACGTGTCCAAAAGTGGAAATTAACCAGGGTTCTGAAAAATGGGTAGAATTTAAACAGGGATGAAGGAAAGAAAACAAAGAAACGGCCTTCCATTTGGAAATTCTAAAACAATACCTTTGAACACGCTCCCTAAAGTCTGCAAAAATTATCAACTCCACAGCAGGGCCTCAGAAGAGCGCATTAGTGTGAATTTAAAAGGGGGGCACAGTGGGGAGATGGGGTTTTAAAAAGGCTTCCCGAGTGAAGCCAAGCAAAGGGATGTGGTAGGTGAAGTCTGGGTGGGATTTCTGTTTCTTGGGTCCTACAGATTAGGGACTCTGTGCAAGACACAACCTGCAGAAACCTTTGAGAAATCCCGGGCTAGAATGCCAAAAGCAAATCTAACAATCCCATAATGTCTTCCTCTTTTTGTTTTAATTCTTAAATTCACTTACAGTAACATCTACTTTTTATTCAACAGCTCTAAGAATTTGAACACTCATACATCGATTCATTTAACCACCATCACAATCAGGAACCAGAAAAGGTCCATCACTCCCCAGAACTGTTTTGCGCGTTCCCTTTCTAGTTACACTGTCGCCCATTTTTAAAACAGGTGCAACCACTGCACTGCTGATCTGATCATCATTATAGGGTTTTTAGACAATGCCATGTAAATGGATTCATAAGCAAACAGCCTTATAAGACCAGATTCTTTCACTGAGCAAAATGCTTTGACAGTCATGCTCAAACTACTACAGATTGCTTAAGCCATTTACCACTTGAAGTCCATTGGATTACTCCAGTTTTTCCCAATTGTGAACAAAGTAGGTAACAACATTAATGAATAGGTTTTGGTAAGTTTTTTTTTCTTAAGTAAAGACACAGAAATGGGCTTGCAGGATCATATGGTCAGTATATGTGTACCTTTATAAGAAATTGCTCCATTATTTTCTCTAAGGGTTTTAAAATTTTGCAGGCCAGCAGCAAAGTTTGAGGATTAAAGCTGATCCACATTATCCACAGCACTTAATAATGTCAGTACTTTAAATTTTAGTTATCAATAGGTATACAGTAATATCTCCTTGTGGATTTAATTTGCATATCCCTAATGACAAGTGACGACATTTTGCCGTGTTTATTAGCCATCTATATATTCTTCTTGTGAAATATCACATCAAGTCTTGCACATTTTTAAATTGTCTTCTCAGTGTTGAGCATTGAGAGTTCTTTATGTATTCTGTATACAGGTCCTTGTATCTGGATATGTGATTTACGAAGATGGCCGACCCTTGAGAAAGCAACGGGTAGGAATGCTGGGCCCCCAACACACACACACGGTCAAAAATCCACAAATAACTTTCAGGGAGCGTGGGTGGATCAGCAGATTAAGCCTCTCACTCTTGGTTTCTTCTCAGGTTGTGATCTCCTGGAACCAGGGATCAAGCCCTGTGTTGGGCTCTGTGTTCAGTAGGGAGTCTGCTTTAAGATTCTCTCCCTATGCCCTTACCCCAGCTTTTGTGTGCTCTCTCTCTCTCTCTCAAATAAATAAAATCTTAAAAAAAAAAAATCCACAAATAACTTTTGACTCTCCCAGAACTTAACTATGAAAAGCCTACTTACTGTTAACCAGGAGAAGCCTTACTAATAACATAAAGTCCATTAACACCTATTTTGCAGGTTAAATGTATTATGTACTTAAATTCACAATAAAACAAGCTAGAGAAAAGAACAGGTTATTAAGAAAATCACAAGAAAGGTAAAGTACGTTTACAGTACTGTATTAATAAAAAAATATCCACATAAAAATGGACCCATGCAGCTCAAACCCATGTTGTTCAAGGGTCAATTATATTTTCTCCTGGTCCATAACTTGTATTTTAATCTCTTAACAGAACAAACGTGTTTTTGGTTTTGTTGTTTTAATATTGATGAAATCCACCAACAGTGTAGGAGGGTTCCTGAGGGAGAAAGAGAATCTTAAAACAGGCTCCACGCCCAGCAATGAGCCTGACTTGGGGCTTGATCTTACGACCTTAAAATCATGACTTGAGCCGAAATCAAGAGTCAGAAGCTTAACCAACTGATCCACCCAAGCGCCCCCGTATTTCCTACCTTCTGTTTGATATGAATCTGTTTTTGTTTTATTTGTTCCTCTTTTTCAGTTTATTTAGGGAGATACTTAGGTTATTGATGAGACCCTTCCTCTTTTTAATAAAAGCATTTGATCTTATAAATTTTCCTCTAAACATTGTTTTACCTGAATCCCCTAATTTATATGTTGTCTTTTCATGTTTTTTTTTAATTTCAAAGGTCTAACTTTTTTTGAAAATTCCTTTTTGACCCACACATTATTTATATTATTTTCCAAATATATGGAAGACATTTTCTTATTTTTCTATAGTTCGTTATTAGTTTAATTCCATTATGTTCAAGAACAGAATACATATGATTTAATTCTTTCAGATTTCTAAAAGTTTGTTTTATGAGCTAGAAAATGTTCTCTCAGAAAATGTCACTTGAACAGCACATGCATTTTGCTATTTTGGGTAAAGCAATGTGTCCATGTTAGTTAATACTGTTGTTCAATTCTTTTACATGCATACTGATTTTCTGTTGACAAGCAATTACTAAGATAGGAGTAGCAATATCTCCAAATATAACTGTGCATTTGTCTATTTTTCCTTTTAGTTCTATTGGATTTTCTTTCATGAATTTTAAAGCTCTATTTGTAGGTGCTGAAATATTTAATATCATTATATCTTCTTGGTGAATTAAACCTTTTATTATTATATAATGTTCCCCTTAGTTCTTAATAATTTTCTTTGTTCCGAAATGTACATTTTAGCCATTGGAGTGTTTTTAGTTTTTTTAGTCATGGTATATATTTTTTATATTTTTACTCTTACCTTACATATTAGATTTGACCCGTGTTTCTCACAGACAGCAATGAAAAAGGTCTTTTTTTTAATCCAATCTAGTAATTTTTTAAACTGATGTGTTTAGACTATTTTAAATTTTTTTTAAAGATTCTATTTATTCGACACAGAGAGAGAGAGATCACAAGTAGACAGAGAGGCAGGCAGAGAGAGAGGAGGAAGCAGGCTCCCTGCTGAGCAGATCCCAGGACCCTGAGATCATGACCTAAGCAGAAGGCAGAGGCCTTAACCCACTGAGCCACCCAGGCGCCCCTAGACTATTTTAATTTACTCTAATTATTGATATGTATGTTGGGATTTAGGTCTGCCATTTTGTTATTCATGTTTTATTGTTGATGTTTGTGCTCTCTGCTTTCCTTTCTTCTGTTTCCCTTTCCTGGCTTGTTTTTGTTCTTTTGAAATAAAAGTTTTGATAAGAGGGAAGATTTCAATTTTTTATTATGTATTTTTTGTTTATTTATTGTGTTTTCAACTACATGTTTCCATATACTGGTTTAGTAGTTGCTCACTATAGGTTTTACATTATACATACTCAACTTTCTTTTTCTTTTTTTTTTTTTTAAGATTTTATGTATTTATTTATTAGGAAAGAGAGAGAGTGAGAGAGAGCATGAGAAGGGAGAAGGTCAGAGTGAGAAGCGGACTCCCCATGGAGCTGGAAGCCTGATGTGGGACTCGATCTCGAGACTCCAGGATCATAACCTGAGCCAAAGGCAGTTGCTTAACCAACTGAGCCACCCAGGCGTCCTCAACTTTCAAAGTTTACTTAGAACCAATATTTTACCACATCAAGTGAAATATGGGAAGTTTAACATCATATAGTCCTTTTACACTCCTTCATGTATGTTGGAGATATCGTGCATATTACATTTAAATCTATCAAAAATACCATCGGATATTGTTATAATTTTGTTTTCAGCTATCTAACATATTTAAAATACTCAAGAGGAGAAAAAGTATAATATATACTTGGTATATATAAATGGTATATAATATATACTTGGTATATATTATATACCATATATATATAAATATATACCATTTATATATATATATATATATATATATAATTGGTGTGTGTGTATATATATATATATACCAATTCTCCATTTCTTTTGCTCTTTCTTTATTCCTGATGTTCCAGTTTCCATTAAAGATAATTTGCCTTCCCTCAGAATCAATTACTTTGGCAATTCTTTTAAAGATGTTCTTTTGGTTATGAATTCTCTTAGTTTTCCTTTATCTGAGAATGCTCTTATTATATTTATATTGACAATCCTTTCTGTATTTTAAAAACGGTGTGCCACCTAACTGGCTTTCATGGTTTGTCATAACAAACCTACTGTCCTGAATATCATCGTTCCCTTAAAACTAAGAGTTTGTTTGTTGTGTCAATTTGTGTTTCTCTTTAGTTTTCACTGTTGGATTGTGATAGCTCCAGCTGTGCATCTCTTTAGTTCTTTCTTATTTGGAATTTGATTGGCCTCTTGAAGAGGATTTAAATTTTTTGCCTAATTTGAGAACTCTTCAGTCATATTTCTTCTCTTTCTGTCTCCTTCTGGGACCCACGATGACTACTTCTGATATTTCCCACACATCCCTACGACTCTCTTCATATTTTTTCCCAATCTTCTTTTCTCTCTGGTGTTCAGATTGGATAATTTCTTCTGATGAATCATTAAGTTCATGAACTCTTTCTTCTGTCATCTTGATTCTACTACTCTGTACATGTAGAGAAATTCTTCTTTTAGTTATTCTTTTTAAATTCCAATATTTCCATACGGTATTTTGTTATATATTCTATTCCTGAGACTTTCTATCCTTTCATTAATTTCAAAAATACGTATCCTTACTTTTTGAAATATCTTTATAAAAGATATTTTAGTCTTTGTCATGTAATTCCAAAATTTGCACCACCTTGGAGTAGTATGCACTGAGTGTCTTTTCTCATGCAAATTGAGATCTTCCTATTTCTTTATAGATGGTGTAATTTAGGGTTGTATATTGGACATTTTTCATACTATATTGTGAGACTTTCAGTCTTATTTAAATCCAATGAAAAATTTTTAGCATAAAATGATAAAAGTTCCAGAATTCCAGGATTCTGTAGGCTTTGGTTTCATTGTCAAATTCCCATTGTCAATTTTCAAAGTCCTTTAAACTCCTATCCTATATGCTTGCCATCCAGTGACCAGGCTGGGAGTTAGGTGGGTCAGCAGCTTAGTAACTCATTTTGCGAAGAAATTTTATGATCGTGTTCACACATGCAAAGCTGAGGTGAGCAAGACCAGTTGATAAGCAACTGTATGAGGTTACTTTCTCTCGCTCTTCCCCTTTCATTATCCCCTTTGTACCTTGTATGTTCTTATGGGTCTCATTTCAGTAATGCTGCCAGAAAGTCTAGGCTTTAGGTAGCCCACTCTGTAGTGCACTTTTCATCACTGTGTTTGAGCAATCAAATGGCTGACACAAAAAGCCATGGGGTTCACCTCTTAAAACAAAAGCTCTATAGACAAGAGAGGAAGATTCCTCTCAGATTTTTATGACTCCTGTTACTGACACTGTTGCTGTCCCTACTGTCACTATCATAGGATTGCTTGGTAAATGGGGCATGAAAGAATGCAGACAACTTTTTTGAAGGGGGGGGATTTCCCTCACTTTCTCTGACCATTAGGACACCTTCCAAGTCCTTGATGCAAACTTAAGGGATTTCCTAGCTCCCTCTTTCATTATACATGCCCTGATGACCACATCCTAGTTATGACTGCGAGTCCAGGACAGAGAAAAATAAACTTACTGCTGGTTTGGTGGTACTCCAAATTCTCGCCTTATTCTCAATCCGCACACTACTATTTACCTTTTAACATCCTCAAATCATTGTTCCATTCTCCCAAATTTTATAGGTACATTCAATGAGAGGGTGGAGTATGTTCACTCCAGCTTACCTTAAACGGAATACAGAAGTTTCTTCTCTGTGAAAAAAACCCCAGTAAGAACTAGCATCTTGTAATTTAAAGAAAATTACCTATGAAAGAAATTACCTATGAAATTATTTCTACAATGCAAATGAAGCATCTCAATAATCTCGAAATTCTCTAGAGTCATTACCATTCCCAACCACTTAGGAACCAGAAATGGAAAAAGTATGGCACGTGCAAAGCAACATATATGCTGCATCATCAGATTAGTTTGGTATTAAAGACACAAAGCACTGAAATATCTGGAAAAGCATTTTCTTCTGTGTGGGCTTACACAGTTGTTGCATCTTTTACCATCTAATAATTGATAAATATTCTATATATCATAATAGAAATGACCTACTGAGAAATTTCATTAAAATTATATAGATTGCACTGATATTAGTACATACTAATAATTAAACGATGAGAAAAAATGATTTATAAGCTCAATTTTCTTCAATCCTCTTACTAGAAGAAAATAAATGATATAGAAAAATTCTGAGATCAAGACAGAATCTTCTGATGATGAGATTATTAAAATTAATGACCTTATTTATTTTTTTTAAATATTAAGGTTTTTGGATACTTCAGAGAGGTGATCAATATATTTATGCTTGGAAGCCATGACGATATAAATGTGGGGAGAAAAGGTGGCTCAGAGCAAAGGAAGGCAAGTGGGAAATGCTTTTTAGTTACCTAGACAAGAATAACAAAAGGAAAGCAAAAAGGAAAAGATGTAAAAGAATGTGTAAATAGTTTCATTTTATTCACCACTCTGCTTCCAGCACCTAGCACCTAATATGCTTTTAGGCACAGAGCAGGTACTCTAAAATACTGGAAAAAAATTGGATAAATGAAAAACAATAAAGAGAAGGAGAGAAAAATAGGTCAAAAGAAGATCAGCTGAAATGAAAGAACCAAGAAAAATTGAAGAAGGACATATAAAGAAGCACAGGTCCTATTATATTGTAAGTCTGATTCGAGGACTTTCAGAGATCAGAATTTAAAAATGAAAATCATCACTCTTTTTCTATCTGACACTCAGACCATAAATCTCTGCGGTATCTGGACTGAAGGAAATCAAGGTTGAGAGAAAGAGTATAAAACCAGCTTTCAACACATGCAGCAAATGTTCTCCTGCTGATTCTTATTAAATTTAATTATAGTGATTGGGGGATTAAGTAATGAAATACCTAAATTACAGAGATAATTATTTTAGCTTAATATTTCTGAAGTACTTTTAATGTCTAATTTACAATTCTGAATAATATATAAAAGCATGTCTGAAATATGTTCATTAATAATAGAGTGACCATACAGTTAATTTGCGTGGGCATTGTCCTATTCTATGCTTTTGTCTAAGGGTTCTTATTAATTATGCCTCCTTTAACTTTTCAAAGTGTCTTAGTGTAAATTATAGGTTATATGATCACCTTATCAGTATATGAATGTCACAGGCCTTATTGTTGTAAAACTAGAGTGGCCTAATCCGACTCCTTGGGTTTTCTTATTTTCTTTGCCAGAAGCCCAAACTTTGGTATATTTTCTAATATTATGGGCTGGTGCCATTCAATTTTCTTCCTTTGACACCCAGTTTTCCCCACTCCTTTCCTTGCTGCTCCACAGGGAAAGTGTCCAGGCCCATTTCAATTTAGTATGCTTTTTGTTCATCACTGATGCAACAATGGGAAAAAAAAATTACATGTTGAGAAATTGCACAGATTGTAGGTTATAGCAAATTCTTGCAAAATCGTCTTAAAATTCTTTCACTGTTCTACTGTCTCATCAGGTATGGTAAGTGAAAATCTCTTTGAATGTCTCCCTTAACTTCTATTTCTTAATAACCTTTTTCATTTTTCTTACTCTGGTTTCAGAGGATGTGAATTACACTTTCATCTAAGATGGCTTTATTTTCTTCCAGTATATAAATCCCCAATGTATAATGTATAATCATATGCAGCCTTTAGTTTGACAGTGTTAGTTTTCTGTAACTGCATAGCAAATTACTATAAATGTAGCAGCTTCTGGGGGCAACTGGGTGGCTCAGTGGTTCAGTGTCTGCTTTCCGCTCAGGTCATGATCCCAGGGTCCTGGGATCGAACCCCACATTGGGCTCCCTGCTCAGCGGGGACCCTGCTTCTCCTTCTCCCACTTTCCTTGCTTGTGCTCTCTCTGTCAAATAAATAAATAAAATCTTAAAGAATACAGTGGTGTCTAATAACAGCCATTTATTACTGTACAATCCTATAGGCCAAAAGTCTGGGATCACTTAACTGAGTTTTCTGCTTAGGGTCTCACAGGGCCAAAATCAGGTGTCATCCAGGCTGGACTCTAATCTCACATCTGGAGAAATACCAGCTTCTATGTTCATTTAGGTTGTTGGTACAATTCAGTCCCTTGCCTCTGCTTTATAAGGTGAATGGAATTAGACCTCCAAATCTTAAGGTAAACGGAGGGAGTAGACTTACATCTGCAAATCCTTTCCCAGCAGTACCCATTTCAGTGTTTGAGCAAGCAGGAATGTCAGGAGTGTCATCTCTAGACTTCTATCACGTAGGATATATTCCATTTACATTTCTGGGATCATCCACATTATTAAACACTGAGCAGCAATTTATAACAACCTATCTCATACCAATATGATAAATGCTGGGTATTTCAAACCTGGATCTAATTCATATAAAATTAAGGCACATTTAAGGCAATGCATATGTCTAATAGGTTTAATAATCTCTTTTACTAAAGTATATGTCCCACTATATTGAGTGAACAAGAGCCCCCCACTGTCATCGCTGAATCTATCAAGGCCCTGGAATGGGACTTTGAAGATGGTTAATACCCAAACATATCTGAATTCCACTGAAGACTTAATTACATTACTAATTCACTTACACAGATTTACATGGGAAAACCAGTAACTTCATTCTTTCCCTGGTCCAAAGGAATACAAATTTCAAAATCCTGAATATGAAACGAGCATGATTTTTTGGTAGAAGAAATATAGTTCTAGCCAAAAGGGTATTAAAATAGAATGGATCTTAGTAATTTTTCCATAATTTCAGTCTCTAAAATTGTCTGTGCTTTAGGTACCATAATGCAAAAGAAAATGGACAACAGCTATTTAATGAAAATTAAGCTACTTAAAAAAAAACTGGCTTGACCTCTTCTTCTCACCCAATAAAAATGACTACTTCTGTTGAAATGTGGTTTCGAGAATGTACTGCTGTTTGGAAAGGGAAGTGTCTGGAGATTCTCACATGTACAGTGTCAACATAAAAGGGTTATTTAAGTGTGTTTTAGTCTATGAATATGTTTCTTCTTGGGAGTTGCTTTCTAGGTGGTCTGTAGGCCTATTTGACAATTTGCAAGTACATAAAATCAGAATTACTCAGAAGAGTGTAGAAGAATAAACCATCATTCCAATCTGCTAATAGATAGGACAGGAAAGTTTATTAGTAATACAGCAGCATCCAAGTCTTAGGAAGAGAAGGTAGAGAGGACCAAAGCATTCCGAATGGAAAATCTGGTGGTAAAGGATGCATAGTCTCTCTCCTGAACAAGAGCTAGAAAAATATTCACAGCTAAAAACTCATACTGACCAACATGTATCTTTGCCAGCTCTGCATATTTACCCATTGTCTATACTTTAAAGTCCTTTGGAGGTTTCATGAAACACACACACACACTAGTAATCACTGACTTCTCACCATGGATTATCATCATACGCAAGTTAGAACAGAATTTCTCCAAGAATGTTCTGCAGAATCCTGGACTTCTATAAACTCTTTTCTAAGACCTTTTCAAGAGGTCCACAGGTCAAAACCACCAACATTTGTAGTAATGAGGCAGAACCCATGGGAGGTACAACAGCCTAGCACAAAAAAAGGCAGTGGCACCGAACGTGACTGTCAGTCATTTTATTTTTCATTGACACTCGCTCCCAGTGGGAAAAACGACAATTTCCCTTTAAAATGTCCTACCTGAAGCAGCAAAAGCTATTAATTTTGCTAAATCTGTACCCCTCAGTATGCACATCTCTTAATATTTCATAACAAAAGGAAACATGGATAAAGCATGTCTGCTGCAGACTAAAAATACGATGTTGTCTCTAGGAACAGGTGTGTGAGATGGTTTGAGTTACGAGTTGAACTAACTCTGGTTTTCACTGAACACCATTTTTATTTGAAAGAATGTCTAACAGAAAACTACTGGCTATTCAGACTTGGGAACTGGGCTGACATTCACCCAAAAATGAACAGAATGCAACCTGTCACTCTAAGGAAATGAACAGGTGGTATGTGTAGATATACACAATGAATACATAACCTATTGTTATATATGTAATAGGTTATATATATATATATATAGATACATATATGTATATATACATATATATAACTGATGGTGTGTCTTTATCTATTTATATATATAGGCCAATGACAAAAATCCAAACTTCCAAGTGAAATTTGAATACCAGAAAACTTTTTATAGAACTTAAAAAAAATTTTGTTATGAAGATTTTATTTATTTATTTGAAAGAGAAAGAGAGCACGTGAGCAGGGGGGAGGGGCAGAGGGAGAAGTAGACTGCTGAGTAGGGAGCCTGATGTGGGACTCTATCCCAGGACCCTGAGATCATGACCTGAGCCAAAGGCAGATGCTTAACTGACTGAACCACCTAGGTGTCCCAAACTGTAAAAAAAAAAAATAATCTCTATGCCTAACATGGGGCTTAAACCCACAAGCCCCAAGATCAAGAGTCACATGCTCTACCAACTCAGACAGCCAGGCGCCCCAATAATTGGAAAACTTCATCTGCCAATGTGAGCTTGGCAGCTTTCCAACACTTAAAAATTTTCTGATGAGATCGAGGGTGATGCTGACAAATACAATTTTTAAATATATATTGCATGGTGAATTGTGCCAACATTTAGAAGATCTACCCAACTCAGTTACTAACAAATATTTTCCAATTGACCAATGAATGATACTAAAAAGCCAAGTACTCATCCATTTGCAAACTATCTGTCTTTGTGAGGTTCTTATTTTCTTCAAAAACTTCAACCAAAATAACAAATAGCAACACCTTACGTGCAGAAACACATATAATATCCGCGCTGCATGTGAAAAGCCAAATATAAAGAGTTTTGCAAAGATATAAAAGCCATGTCTTCTCGGTATTTTTTGAATAATGGAGTGAATTTTTATAAAAAGTTTGTTCTTCATGCTAGCCTTTCATGTGTTTATTCCTGCTCACTTTAAATAACTTAAAATATTTTTGAGACTTTCTCAGCCTTAATTTCTAGTATGTTGACAACTGACAAATAGCATTGACAGAAAAAAAGCCCTTTGGGACCTTCGCTAATTCTCGAGAGCAGAAAAGGATGCTAAGACCAAAAAGTTTGAGAATAATTGGTTTATAGTATATACACGATTGAAGTATCTACAAGGAAGCTTTTAAAATTATTTTTTTTAAAAATTTGTGGAGTCATCATAACTATGAACATCAATTTTCCAAATGTCTAAATCATTCACAGCACTTGTGAATGCTAACAAAGTGAACTGTGTGACCAAGAGAAGCTATATGTGTAAAAAAAAAAAATTCTATATATCTCTCTATAAGTATAGAGAGAGATTATATAGATAGGTCTATATAGAGACAGATAGATAAATATATCTATAGATATATAGACATATATAACAATACTTTAAAAGTTCTTCTGGACCTCCATTTCTAGCAGCAAGACAATTC
Organism: Nasua narica; assembly: GCA_028533885.1. Classification (NCBI taxonomy): domain Eukaryota; kingdom Metazoa; phylum Chordata; class Mammalia; order Carnivora; family Procyonidae; genus Nasua; species Nasua narica. The sequence goes on along the minus strand of CM052809.1, from coordinate 20,166,036 downwards.
TGTTTGCAACCCTACACATACAATTGCTGAATTAAAAATTACAAAAGTCCCCTAAATTCAAGGCTGAGTATATAATTAAGGGAAACCCTCATATAGGCCTAAGGAAAAGGGTACCTCTTTCTCAGGCCATACAGGATTCCCACAGATAAAAAGAAATTAAGAACTAAGAACTCAAATACAAAATTCTTTGAGAACAAATCACCAAAAACAAGATTCAACAAGATGAACAAATAGGACTAGAACCACAAGAACATCACTAACAGAATTATTAGTTAAGTGAATGTTCAAAAGTATACTATTAATGATTTAGACCTAAAAGAAAAGACTGAATACATGAGGAAGGCTCAGTATATTATCAAAATGCCATAGCAGAGAGAGAAAAAAACCCAAACACGGTGTTTAGAAATAAGAGATCTATTGAAATAAAAATCCTTGACAGCTGAACATCTGAAATAATTAAGAAATATATGAAGAGGGGAACCTGGGTGGCTCAGCCGGTTGAGTGTCAGACTCTGGGCTTTGGCTCAGGTCACGATCTCAGGGTCATGAGGTCAAACCCCAAGCAGGACTCCACGCTCAGTGGGATATCTGCTTGAGATTCTCTCCCTCTCGCCCTCCCTCTACTCCTCCCACCCCTGTGCACTCTATCTCTAAAATAAATAAATAGATAGATAGATAGATAGATAGAGAGATAGAGAGATAAATCTTTAAAAAAAGAAAAATATGAAGAAAATAGACGATTGGTATAAACTGAGAAACATGAGAAAGTCACCTGGAACACAGCATAGAAAGACAAAGATGGATGTGAAGACGGAAGAGATATATGGAATCAGAACAAGAAGCTGCAACATGATTTTATATAGGATGTCCAGAAAAAATGGGGGATTTTTGTTCTGATTTTAAAAAGTATGCCTGGTAATATCAGACTTCCTTTTATTTTTTTAATCAACATATAATGTATTATTTGCCCCAAGGTACAGACTTTCTTTTAAAATCACTCTCATCGGCAGAAATCTCCTTGTAATCTGAACGTATATCTACTAATGGGGTTGACATTCCTTTCCTTTCCCTTCCCTACCCTTTCCTTTCCCTTTTCCCTTTTCCCTCCCCATCCCTTCCTTCCCTTTCCTTTGTTTAGTTTCCTTTCCTTTGTTCCTTTCCCTTCCCCTCTCCCTCCCTCCCTCCCTTCTTCCTCCCTCCTTCTCTCTTTCTTTCTTTCTTTCTTAATTCACCCTTGATGTATTCTGTTCTAAAAACGGTTGCTAGAGTCTTTGGTTCTATTTGGTACATATAATTCTTGTTGTTTCTTACTCACTGATTCATAGGTGGTGTTTTTTATATTCTGGGTTCTAATAATTTTGGTTATGTGTGTTGCAAATACATCAGTAATTCCAAGATTCACCTTATTTCACATTGTGATTCTCCTTACAATCGATAATGTCTTACAATTAAGAATTAACAGCGTTGTTTTTTTTTCCTCTTCAGTGGTACATTATATAATGGTAATTCTTAAAATCAATGACAATAAAGGCACCTTAAAATCCATTAATATGGTTATCTTCTACCTCAAAGAAGCCTGTTTTCCTCCGTGTTATTCGGATGTCTTTTGATACACAGAAATTTCAAATGTAAATATAGTTGAATTTATCAAGCATTTCCTTTATAATTAGTATTTTTGTGTTATATAAGAAAACTTGTCTCTACCTCAAAAATATAAAATTAATTTTCTATATTTTCTAATGTTTTTTATAAATTTAAACCGTGTGATTCATTTTAACTTGTCTCCTTGTAAATAAACATCTTAACATCTGGGTTCTGCTCTCACAGTGTTCTGCTTTATTTGTCTATTTCCCAAACATGTGTAGCCGCATTGTCCTGTTTATCACACACCCTTCTTGGCAAGTGATAGAGCAGATCCCCCTTCCATATTCTTTCTTCACTAGTGTCTTGGCAATTCTCAGGCCTAACCTCCTCCATAACATTTAGAATCAGCCTGTCAATTTTCCTCCAAAACTCCCTTTACAATTTTCATGGAAATAAATTCCATCAGTAGGTCAATTGGAGGAAAATGGCCATTTGGTTTCACCTTTAGCTATTCAGACCATGAATATAGTTTATATCTTCATTGAGTTATGCCCTCTTGGATAGAATTACCAAATAGCTCAATAATTTTCTCCATATGTCCTATGCATTTTGTTATTAGATGTATTCCAGAGAATTTTATTTTTTCCATATATTTAATAGAATTTTTGAATTAAATGTCTCACTGCCAAATGCTGCTATATAAACTGCAAGTGGTGACTGAATATTGCTTGGATATCTAACCACCTCATTCTCCTGTTAATTTTAATAATCTAATTCCATATTCTTTTTTTTTTTTTAATGGAGACAATCATACATCCATTTCTTCTTAAGGCTTAAAATTTCCAGTGCACTGTTGAATAGAAACAGTAATAATAAAATCCTCTCTTTGTTTCTGATTTCGAAAGGAATGCTTTTAATGCTTCACTATTTTTCGAAAGATATTTATGCATTTTGTGTAAATATCTTTAAGTGAGTTAATAAAGTTTCCACTTTGTTCTCTTTTGCCAAGAGTCTTTACCATGAATGTGTTTTCAGTTGTATGAAGGACATTTTCTTTATCCGTTGTGATGATCATATGGTTTTTATCTTTAATTGTATTACACAGTTACATTTTAAGATTTTCTAATGTTAAACTACCGCTGTATTTCTGGAATAAATCTCAAATAAAGTAACCCTACTTGGTTATTTAAAAATGCCTTGTGAGATGATATCTGCTAATATTTGGTTTAGAATTCTTTCATTTACTTATTGTTTTTCTTTCTTACACTGTCCTCTTTAGGATTTGGTAAGAAATTTATATGGTTTTAATTCATCTTTTTCTATTCTCTAAAATAGCTTGAAAAATATTGGAATGGTCTGTTCTTTATAATTTTAGTAGAAATCATCTGTAAAATCCTGAGCACTTGGCATTTTCTTGAAAAAGAATTTAAAGAATTGATTACAGTTCTTTCACTGTTCATAGATGAGAGAGACCATTTTTTTAGTCTAGTCTCTCAGCTAAAAGTGGTCAACTATCGTTAATTACGTTTCTTAGCACAACCCTACTTTGTTGCTCTTTACATATATTTACATATCATGATGCAAATTTCTGTTTTTTATCTAACGCGATAGTTACCAGTTCTTAAAATAAACTATAGGGTGAGGATTGTTGACCCCACAGTCTATAAAGATTTGAGGGCACTGGATTTCTGGATTCCTTCTCAATAAGTCATGGGAGGAGGTAATTAGTTATTGTAAAGTATATTATTTTTCTATGGCTATTGTAATATATTACTACAAATTTAGTAACAGGTCTCTGGCTACATAATGAATTTCAACTTCAGGAATGTTAAAAGGGGAACATGCATATACGTTAGAATTGATACTGTGTTGATAAAAACATTTAATAGCATTTTTTCTTCCAGTATCTCTATACCGACCCACCAATCTACCAAACCACCCATGTGACAAAAACAATAGGAAAAAGTGATTGAGAAAATGGTAAAGCAACTTTTACTTTTTACCCTCTAAATAGCTTTTCAAATATAAGCTTAAAATATATACATAATTTATCCAATGAAGCATTTATTTATAATAGCTCATAATACCAATATAGCCTAACACATCTAAGATGTACATATCTTTTGCATCAGCAAATGAGCAAAATATCCTATTGTTACAAAGTTAAAATGCTGATAAATAAGTTATTTCCAAGTTTATATTTGCCATTTTTTATTTTTTTATATATTTTTAAAGATTTTATTTATTTATCTGACAGAGAGAGAGATAGATCACAAGTAGGCAGAGAGGCAGGCAGAGAGAGAGGGGGAAGCAGGCTCCCTGCTGAGCAGAGAGTCTGATGTGGGGCACAATCCCAGGACCCTGAGACCATGATCTGGGCCGAAGGCAGAGGCTTTAACCCACTGAACCACCCAGGCGCCCCTAATTTATACAATTTTATCTGTAACTTCATTCAAACTTATTTTTCTCACCTTCAGTCTTCTAACTGCATTGTCCTCTATTACACAAACATATCACACTATAGAGGAAACCTGACCCTATTATTCTACAATCTGGGGCAGACGCCAGTACCACCACTTACTAACAGTGATGCTGGGCAAATTTGTAACTTCCTAACAGAAATAGAAAAGGATGTGATAGATCCTAGTGCATTCTGAATGCCAATTAAAAACCTTTGCAAATGTTACAGTTTCACAACATTCTGTGGGGTCAATAACATAGCTTCTATGGCAAAGGCAAGGAATTCCAACTTTCAATGTGTTAAATAATGTGCCCTCATTTGTGAAGGTAACAAACAGTAGAAATCTGATTTAAATCTGGATGTCTGACTTCAAAATCCATAATCTGTTCTATTGTGGTGTTTTCTTTACCTATAAAGTAATGATAAAATGAGAAAGTTTGGATTTTGAAGGACTTAAGTGAGATAATGTTCATTCACATGTTGCTCAAATTACAATGTATAGCTTATGTCTGACCATTGTTTTTAAAACACGGGCATTCCTCTTCATGAATATATCCGGTCACTACCATAAATTCATAGCTTTGCCTGCTACCTGTCCTTTCTTACTATACCTACTAGGAGACTTAAGGGAAATTATCATCTTAAGATCATAATTCAGGTCTATACTATACAAACTAATAAATACAAAATTCATTTTCCTTTCTCCTTTCTCTCTTGCTAAGTTTTCATTATACGGTATCCAAAGTGAAATGGGCTGCCTTCACATCAGTAATAGATGTGGCAAGAAAGTACACAGAATAGACAAGGCAAGAAGGTATACATTGTTATAAGAAAAGCATTTGACAGGTGAGCCTGGGTGGCTCAGTTGGTAAGCAGCTGACTGTTGATTTCAGCTCAGGTCATGATCTTGGGGTCATGATCTCGGGGTTGTGAGATCAAGCCCCACATCGAGCTCCATTCTGGGTATGGAGCCTTCTTAGGATTTTCTTTCTTTCTCTGCCGGTTCCTCACCCCCAGCTCCTACCCACATTTGTATGTGTTCTCTCTCTCTCTAACAAAACAAAACAAAATAAACAAACAAAAAAGCATTTGGCAAAGTATAGCCGATAGTATTACGTAAGGATTTTTAAATGTGTGTCAACAAACATTTTATAGATAAGACCTAATCTCTTTTTTGTATTTTGTGACACTAGAGATTAAGAGCTGTTAAGATGACCTGCAAGCCATGTATGTTTGTTTAACTTTGGGAACAATTCAATGAGAAGTTTACCTGCTTCCTATGTTAGCATATATGTAGCCATTCTCTCAAAATTAAGAGCTGTGGTTTCATGGATTCTACTGGCTGTGTGGTTACGTTTTAGGAATTCACCTGCTTCCTTTAGTAACAGAAGAAATTATTAGTATTTCCCCATAACCTTCTTTCCTTATAAATGACTTATATGAGTATCAGGGAAAATCTACCTCTTCTACTCCAAGTTACAGAAACAAAAACCTTAAATTGGTTTAAATAATAAAGACATTTATTTGCTCACACATTTGGAAGCCCAAAAGTTAGCACAGGGCCTGTGGACGAAGGCTACAGTGACTGAACAATGCTATCAAGAAGGGGACCCCAAGAATCTAGGGTACTCAGAAATAACGAGAGATCTCAGGAAGGGCATTGGACTTTCCACATCCTACGTTATAGTGTTTAAAACCAGTTTCTCCCAAGGTCTTCATAGGTTGAAAAGAGAGAGGGACTGATTATGCCACTTTCCTGATGAACTCTGATTGTCCAAACACATCAAGGTACTTCATTATTCAAATGTGCTTTAAACCAGAAAATAAGTTTCATAGATAAAAATATCATGCATATGTATGCTCTTTTCAAATAGCAGATTTAGCAAGATGTGAAACACAGGCATAATCAAAAGGAAACTTGTTTGCCTCATGGTAACATTTGCTTCCTTAGGCTGTGTCCACACTGGGAAGAGGTGGCTAGCATGCATAATTATGGCAGACACTGCTCCAGCTGCTGGTTTCTCTCAGGTACTCAAATGAGGCAACAAGTAGGATCTGCCTATATTAAAGAGGGCTTTAGGGGGACTATCATTGTTTAAGTGGAGGGAAAGGTAACTGCCTTGATACAGGCTTCATCGGTAATTCAAAGCTTCTGTGGTTAGGTTAATTGAAACTATACAACAAGAATTAATTTCTAGAGATTCCGAAGAGAAGAGAAGGAAAAAAAAAAAAAAACAAAACAAAACTGCAGGAAGCAGGTGAGTAAACATTAGAAAGATCGTCCCTAAAAAACAAACAAACAAAAAAGCATTTGCCAAAGTACAGCCCATAGTATTACATAAGGATTTTTAAATGGATGTCAGCTTATCCTTGGGGTGTCCAGATCTTTTTATGCTACAGCCCCTTGTGAACCAAACATTCCTTTGATTCCATCATTAACTATTTTCCACTTACGCTCTCAGATTTTCATCATCCAAGGTTGATGAGGACTTGAGATGATGGAATTAGTTAGAACTGATTTTTTAAAAATACCTGTGCCCCTTTATTCTGCTTTTGCCCTTTTTAGGTTGTTCATCTTACCAAGAACATATGACATGTCAAAGATGGTTAAGTTAGAATATATCCTGCCCTATAGAAATAGACCCCACATCATATGTCAAAACCAGACCATGATTCTTAACTATACCTTACCAATAATGCCTTATTATATACAGCTACATGACTTAAAACTAATATATGTATACAGCAATACAATTAATATGTGGTTATATATATACAGATAAGTAAATTATAGATACATCACTTGTGTTAGCATATACGTAGCCATTCTCTCAAAATTAAGAGCTGTGGTTTCATGGATTCTACTGGCTGTGTGGTTACGTTTTAGGAATTTAAATATCCAGGACAACCTACAGAAAATTTACTACTTTATGTACAGAAAATCCTCATTCGCTGGGGAAATGAGATGGAGTTTCCTTGACACAGTCTGGAAAGAAGTTCAAACACACACAACTCAAAAAAAAAAAAAAAATTCATTAGCCTGAAAGCTCAATCACACTGACATTAATACATTTTGCCTTGGTTTACCAATAATAATAGAATTTTGCTGAACCCATGTGTACACCTCGGTGACGATAAGAAAAAAGAACTCATGCTATTTTTAAAACATTTTTTAAAATTTTTCTCCAGTATATAGTGTGTTTGTGTCTTCAGGCTGTTTCATTAATAACTGAAGTATTGACCAATGATTAAACACAAGGTTGGAAATACATACCTCCAACATTCTAAAAACATTCCATTAAAACCAGTGCTCTCAAATAATTTCCTATATTTAAACAAATGATGTGTCAAAAGTGCCCAAATTCCTCAAAAGTGTAAAAACTTTTATGTGCACTTACCGACGGTATCACATGGTTCATCTTTGTGAACACAGAAATCTTTCCTAGAAAGGAAACAGAAAATGGAAGTAAAAATAAACTTTTCCACAGTCAATAGAGATTATGTGACTCATTTTTGAAGGTTACATGAACAACTGAACCATATAGTTTATCTCCAAGAATTTAACAGAACTGAAAATAAGATTAAATTTTAATTCTGGGACACCTGGGTGGCTCAGTTGGTTGAGGAGCTGCCTTCGGCTCAGGTCATGATCCCAGCGTCCTGGGATCGAGTCCCACATAGGGCTCCTTGCTTGGCAGGGAGCCTGCTCCTCTCTCTCTGCCTCTGCTTGCCTCTCTGCCTGCTTGTGTTCTCTCTCTGTTAAATGAATAAATAAAATCTTTAAAAAAAAAAAAGATTAAATTTTAATTCTAAGAAAATATAAAAACCCACTGAGCCACCCAGGTGCCCTGAGAATTATTAAACTTTTAATGAAACATTTTTCCTGTATAATCCTGAAGTATGTTGTCTTATTTCATTAAAAATATTTCAAAAATAAAATTCTATCTTGTTTTGAATTTTACCAGATTTTATTTTATTTTATTTACTACAAAAAATAGTATCTGGTATTAGGACATGGCTTTCTGTTTGGTAAATATTTTAAGGTCTCTGCTTCGCAGGCACAAAAATAATTTCCAGATAGAAGAGTCAAATGTAAAAAATACAGTCTAAAACAGCAAAATATTTTATATCGAAACATTGGCAAAATTTTTAAGACTTAGAGTAATCATTTTTAAAAAGGCATGAGGAAATTAGTATTTTTACACAGGCAGGATCTAACCATGAAGAATATGCTACAATCTGCTATTTGAATATTGTATCTTGAACAGTTTCAGAGGCAAACTATGAAAGCACAATTTTATCTAGCTTTTGAATTTTACCACCTACATGACCTCTGGCAATTTACTGAACCTTCTTGTGCTTCTGTTATCTCTATCAAAAAGAGGGAGTAATAATGACCACTATCTAGGGGTGCCTGTGTGGCTCAGTGGGTTAAAGCCTCTGCCTTCGGCTCAGGTCATGATCTCAGGGTCCTGGGATCGAGCCCCACATCAGGCTCTCTGCTCGACGGGGAGCCTGCTTCCCCCTCTCTCTGTCTGCCTCTCTGCCTACTTGGGATCTCTTTCTCTGTCAAAGAAATAAAGTCTTAAAAAAAATTTAAAAAAAATGACACTATCATGTAGGTTTATAGTGCAGGTTAGGTGATTTAATACATATAAAATACGCATACAGGGGTGCCTGGGTGGCTCGGTGGGTTAAAGCCTCTGCCTTTGGCTCAGGTCATGATCTCAGGGTCCTGGGATCAAGCCCCGCATTACTCGCTGCTCAGCAGGGAGCCTGCTTCCCTCTCTCCCTCTGCCTGCCTCTGCCCACTTGTGATCGCTCTGTCAAATAAATAAATACATAAATAAATTCTTTTAAAAAATATGCATATATACACACATTTACTTATTTATTTAAAACAGGGGGTAGGGCAGAAGGAGAGGGAGAAGCGGACTCCAACTGAGCAGGTAGTTGAGCAGGGAGCCCAATGCGGCACTCGATCTCAGAACCCTGAGATCATCACCTGAGCCGAAGTCAGATGCTCAACTGACTAAGCCTCCACATATAGAATACTTAAACGTGAGTTTAGAGAATGTGTTGGATAAGTAAACAAAGAGAAAACTTTAAAAAAATGCCAGGCACCTAGTAAGCTCTCCAAAATCAGTTTTGGATGTTTTTGTTGTGTTTTGTTGTTCTTGCTATTTCTTTTTTCTTTTCTTTTTTTTTTTTTAAAGATTTTTTATTTATTTATTAGAGAGAGAGTGAGAATGAGAGGGGAGAAGGTCAGAGGGAGAAGCAGACTTCCCGCAGAGCCGGGAGTCCGATATGGGACTCGATCCCCGGACTCCGGGACCATGACCCGAGCCGAAGGCAGTCGCTTAACCAACTGAGCCACCCAGGCGCCCTGTTCTTGCTATTTCTATACTATAATTTAAGCAATTTCCTAATGATGAGCAAGGAAGTTTAGAGCCTACAGAATTTTTACTATTATAAACAATACAATAATTAGTCTTTGTGGGTGTGTAAGGGAAAAGTAAAAAAAATGTTATTTATTCCATTCCTCTCTCTGTTATAGCCATTTCTAAATGAAAAATGATAAAATTAAGTGCAATTCTCCTGTTAATTTCACCAATGACATCTACTTGCATGATCATAATGGTTAGTTTTCAATTCCCATTTTCTCAGCTCATCAGCAACATCTGTGATTAATATCTGTGCATAGTTCTGTAAATGTCCCATGCATATTTAAAATGTAAAGAAATACACAAAAAGTCCACTCTTACATACAGAGAACTGGAGGATGCCAGAGGGCACATGGGTGGGGGAGACGGGTGAAAAAGGTCAAGGGATTTTAAGAGTATGTGTATGGTGATGAACAGTAAGTAAGGTATAGAATTGTCGAATGACTACATTGTACACCTGAAAGTAATGTAACACTGTATGTTAACTATCTGGAATTAAAATTTAAAAAATGTATATTCTCAAAGTGTTTGGAGCAAAGCTATACATGTGCATTAGATCTAGCTACAGAACCAACTCATATAAAATTGCTTAAGAAAATTAGAAATTCTAAATTTATTTTTAAATCTGTTACTGAAAAAGAGGTGTTAAAATTCCATTGTGGTTATATATTTGTTGTTTCCTTCTGATTTTGCTAATTTTTCCTTTATGGTGAAAACTAAGTTATCTCTCTGAAGTTTTATAGTTTATTTTGAATTATTTTTTTACTACTGTATAGAAACCCTATGTACCCTAATGTTTTTGGTGTTAAAGTCTATTATGTCTGATATTAGCAAACACTAATATATTAGTAATACATTGATATTTTCTTGGTATTTTTTTGGTTTTACTTTCAGCTTTCATTTTCTCTAAGTCTCTTATATAAAACAGCTTATGGTTAAAATTATAAAACCTAATTATGTAATACAGAAATGAATTTAATATTTTATTATGATATATTTGGATTTCTCTATTATTTTTTAATTCTTTTTCCCAAGTTGTACTTTTATTCTTTTCTTTTTTCTCTTCTTTCCTATTTTCCTTTCTCTTTTTTTTGCCACTACTTAAAAAATAACATTAGATTCTATTTAATTTATTGTTATTCCCACATTTAAATTACATTGTATTAGTTTCCTATTGCTGCTGTAACAAATTCCACATATATAATGATTTAACATAAATATATTATCTTAGTTTCAAAGTCAGAAGTCTGGAGTTCACTGGGCTATAACCAAGGTATCAGTAATATTAGGTTCCTTCTGGAAGCTCTAGGTAAGAATCCATTTCCTTGTCTTCCCAGCTTCTAGAGGATGCTGTACTTCTTGACTTACAGTTCCCTACCATCCTCCAAAGCTGGCAATGGAATCACTTGCTTGGTTCCTGCTTCCATCATCACATCTCCTCCTCCGACTCTCTTGCCTCTCTTTTTCCCTATCACCTGTGATTACATTAGGCCCCCTAGAAAATCAAGGATAATCTTCCAATCTTGAAATCTGAAACAAAATCACATCCCCAAAGACCTTTTTGCAGAATGTAAGATAACACAGTCACAGGGTCTACAGATTAGAACAGGGACATTATTCTGCCTACCACATTCACGTGAATGTCTAAAGTTAAAAATTATCTTTAGGCTCCTCCTGAAGAAAAGATATCAAACGCTCTTAATCCAACCCCTCCCTTCAATCTTTCATGTTATTTTTATTTGACATTATAATTCTATCTCAACTTTTCAAATTTCAATTTAGATTTTCTAAACCATGATTAGATTTGCCCATGTATTTAGCAGTATATTTTCTCAGTAATAGCTTGGATCTTTACTTTCTAGAGATCATTGCTCTTTAAGTACAACCTTCAGGATTTCCTTCAGTGAGGATCTATGAATAATAAACAGTTCCAGATTTTGTTCACCATGTATTTATTCATAATGAAACAGTAGCCACGTACAAAATTTTAGGTTAATTTTACTGGTCCTCAGCACCTGACAATATTATTTTATTTCTTTCTAGCATTCATAAACATAGAGGCCCATGTATGTAAAATATATATATACAAGCTGGTATGTATATATATATATAAATATATAAGCTGGTGATTAACTTGGTCTTCTTTTATGCATTTGGTTTCTGGTTTTGCAGTCCCACCTTGATGTGTCTAGGTACTGATTTCGATTTTATTTATCTTCTTTGGCACTTGGTATATTATCTAATTTGAAGAAACTATGAACACATACAAATTCTTATCATTATTTATTTAGCCTATTCCTCTCATACTCCCTCTATGTCCTAAAACTCCTTTAGGTATATTTTTGATTTTCTCATTCTGATATCTGTAACTCTAAAGCACTCATTTGTAATTCTATCTCTTTTTTTTTAAGATTTTATTTATTTATTTATTTATTTATTTAGAAAGAGAGAGAGAGAGTGAGAGAGAGCATGAGAAGGGAGAAGGTCAGAGTGAGAAGCGGACTCCCCATGGAGCTGGGAGCCCGATGTGGGACTTGATCCCGGGACTCCAGGATCATGACCCGAGCCGAAGGCAGTTGCCGAACCAACTGAGCCACCCAGGCGCCCTGTAATTCCATCTCTTAACCACTCTATGCAGCCAGATTGCATGCATCCTATGGCAGGATTCCTTGGATCTCTCATCCAATCCACTAGTGCTCTCTTCAGCTGCATCTACTCTACTCTTCATCTCAGAAATTGAGATTTTAAGTATAACTACATTCCTTTTATAACTGTTTTATTTTCCTTCGATTTTCAAATTAACTTGTTTTTTCCCCAAAATATCTTATTCTCGTATTCATTTTTTGGTGTGATTATTCAAACATGTAAATACAATTTTTTTTATAATCCCAAAGTTTTAAGTTATTCTTTACTGGAACTCCTGAATCTTACAATGGAAGATGCTGTCATTTTGTGTTTTGAAATTCTCTTGTGACCTCATTTAGTTGTACTTCATTTGTAGTTGCTTTGTGTGGTGTAAATCGAGAGAAGGCCTCTTCAGAGTAGTTTTGCCTATGCTTTCAACAAGTGTTTCAATGTTGAAATCATATTTGTAGTAATGAATACCCAGATGAGTTGTTTTTTTCCTAACCTAAGGTCATGGCTGAAACAGAATGCTTCTTGTTGACAACTTGTGCTTGTTTGCTGAGCTTCTACCACATCTCATTTTTATCAAGGGCAGAGTTATCTAAGGGTTCTGGCTATATGCAATCATTTCAGCACCGCTTTCCAACTTTGCAAAGCCTCAAAGTTTTTTATTCATGTGTTTAACCTAAGAACCCAGATTTTTAGGTCTAACAAACTCCTCTCAAGGCAGCTACCACTTTACCTCAGAAGTTCTGCATTTCTCTCTTTCTTTTTCTTCCTTCCTTCCTTCCCTCCTTCCCTCTTTCCTTCCTCTCTCTTTTTCTCTCCTTCCTTCCTTTGTTCATCTGTGCATGTGAAAGGATTTTCTATTATATTTTTTCTACAATTCCAAGATATCTCTAATGGGAATACTTTATGATGATCTAGTCAATCAGATTATCACATAAATAAAGGGAGTGGATACACTTTGTAACCGACCATATAGTAATTATAGTATACAAAAATGCAATAGAAAAATATAATACAAAAATATTTTTGTATAAATACCTACTGTTAACATTAGATCTTAATGTACATAGAATCAAGTCATATAGGACTTGTTCTATTATTACACTTTATATTATGGGGCTCCTTTCACTAAACTATTAAAAAGACTGTGTAACTGCCACAATGAGATGTTTGCATTGACCTCGAATAATATTTAACTTTTTTTTCAAAGGTACCTTCCTACAAGTGGGCATAATGTTAATTATGGATTACTGTAAAAATTAGTGATCACTACAATATTGCCATATCCTTTTCCATAAGGTTGGAGCAGAAAGAAAACGTTTGAGTAGACAGTCATGGATATGACTGGACTTCAGAATGGTGTAACTTAATATCAACAATTAATCATTGTAACTTGTTACTATTCCTTCTGGCAAATATCTGACAGATACGATTTCTATAAAATAGATATAGAATCAACCCTTGATTACTAGAGTAAAGGAGAGAAGGATAGAGCTCAAAAAAGAAGATGAAACATAACCTTAAACAATATATTTTCAATACAAGGCACAAAATGAACTTAATATAAACTTAATACATTTAAATCATATGGAATAGGTTTAATGTTCTGCAGTTATAAATAACAAAATAATACAAGTTTGTTAGTTTATCACATGAATTTCTTCACATAGAATCACCTGAATTTTTATTATTCCTGTGAGGCTCTTAGTGAAGAACACTTCCCTGATATTTCACTAGGATTCAGAGAAGGGAGAAACAGAGACCCTCTTGCAAGTTATCCTTTCTTCTTCCTTTCCTCAGTTAATTAATTCCACCCTTAAATATTTGGCTTTGGTTTGTTTTAGCAGCTATGCTTTCTCCCGCCTCTGATTTATATTGTATATCAGAGATATGTTTGATCTAGACAGGGCCCACTGTAGAGACCTCTCACTGGACTGCAGGCGAGTGGGTCATATCCAAAATGCAATACACACAATGCAGTGTTACAACGTGCTGTCTACTGATAACTGCTTGTTTCCAAACAATAGGAAGAGCACAACATGTTTTCACTAATTTAAATTTTTAAATGTTTTTTCTCAAATAAGCTAGTATTTTTTTATTCTGATAAATCTGAAAAAACGAGTTGATCCATTCTGCATAACTGAAATTTGGCTGTTATGACTTGATACGTTAATCTTCACTGTACAAAGCACCTTCTTTTGTATATAGAAGATATAATCTTACCAATATTACTTGTATATGCCTTAAGAATTTACTCTTCCAAATAAATTAATGCTTTAAAGTAGGTTAATTTCTGTTAAGTATTAAAAAGTAAATAGCAAAGAAAAAGAAATTTTCATGAGCTACATGCACAAATTATTAGACAGCTCTAAATAAATGAGGGAAAACACACTGAAATCTTATCCCATTAAAGTTAATCACTTGAAATACCATACCCTAAATTTCTAAGTTAAACTAGTGAACAGCACCCTTTTCAAATACTCAAAACACAAAACTGAAAATTTTATACATCTGAACAAAACATTCATTGGAACACTTGTTCCCAGGATTATAATTGAAAGTTTTTAAAATCCAAGTGATTGCTTGACAATCACTGAGGAAGATCCTAACTATCCCCTGAGTCCCAGCATCTCTCTACGGAGCAACCACCTTCAAATATACAATATTTCACCAGCTTCTAATTACAGAATTTGCCTCCTCACGGTATTCTGACCCAAACCCACTTTTCCCAGAGGATCTAAAGTGAATAATACAGTAGGAAAATACATCATACAAACCTAGGGGTCAACATTTCTAGCGTTTCCTCCTGTCTTTCTTGATGTCTAGTTTCTCGATTTTTCCTCTGATTCTAAGTACTACATAGAATTTTCTCCATCTACCAAAAAATTCCATAGGGACACTTCTTTTGTGCTCAACTTAGGCAAAGTTGATCTCTGTGGCTCAAAGCCAACAACAACTGATGTAGGAAAACTTATCCCCATGATAGTGGAACATATTCCAAAAAAGTTTGGTGACATTTTTATTAAAAGTAAGTGATCAGATATATTTAGCCTCTTTCTGCATCAAAGATATAAAAATCAAATTTATCACAGGGATACCATGCCTGGTTGTATAGGTTGTGCACTGCTTAATTCCCAGGGTACATTTACAGACACAACAATGCAAAAATCACTCTACTGTTGTGTAGTGTACAACCTACACAACTGGATGGGTTGGATTCATGAGGTGCCTGTTATACACCAAGCAGTGGATAAAAGAGAAGAATACAAAGATAAGTGAAAAAGGTTTCTACCCCGAAGACAAAGAAGAGGGTGACACACAATCATTTCTGTAATGTGATAAGGGCCCCACAATCAGTTAACAGGCTTGGGGAATTGTATTAAATAATGAATAGTTCTATTTTGCAATTCCCTTTGCCAGCGAACAATAGGAGAGAGAAACACCCACAACAGATGATACCAAATAATATGGCAATGCAGAAAATTAAAGAATAACACACAAAAATCAAAATCTTCCCTGTAGGGCCAAGAATCACTGAGTGTAAAGTATATTCAGATGTAGATGGAAAGAGATTTTTTTTCTTTTTCTAAACATACAATACATCATATCATAATGTGTGAGGCCGCAACATAACTATTCAATTTACATAATGTGAAACAAGGGACTTCATTTGTAACTAAACAACATGATAAAAGTATGATAAATGCACTGCTTATTTTCAAAGGCACTTAAAGTCCTTTGCACAGCCAATTTCTACTCAGCAAACAAATGTATAAAGCAAATTATTAAAAAAAATGTGAGGTCTTTTCTCTAAAAGCACTGGAAGTACCTCTCAGTGCTACAAAAAAAAATAAATTGTGAGCAGCATTTTTAAAAACTCCAATCAGATAATAATCCTTAATCTTCATTTTTCCACTGTCAACCTCTTTAAAGAGGGCCCAAATAATATATTCTTAGCTTCATAATAATCAATGTTTGGAGAGGTGATGGGGGATAGTGATTTGTTTGCTGCCTGGACCTGTGATCACACAGATTGAAATTCTCTCATCCTTGGCTCCTGTTGGCTCAGTGTTCCTGAAGACTGCATCACAGAGTTTCATAATGTGAGTTTATGGAAATGATACTGTTAGAATCTGGCAACTGGGAAGGCCAATAAATTCTGTTCAAGTTCTGATTTATATTGAACAAAAACGAAATGGAGCCTTTAATTTCAAAGAATGAAGATGCATCTGACTCATTCAGAAATTATTCTATAAGTTGTATCAAATTAATATATTTCTACCAATTTGTGTATCTTATCAAATTTTGCCAATGGAATTAGTTTAAAACTAACTATGAGAAGTAGTGCCCACAGGGGCGCCTGGGTGGCTTAGTGGGTTAAAGCCTCTGCCTTCGGCTGGGGTCATAATCTCAGGGTCCTGGGATCGCGACCTGCATCTGGCTCTCTGCTCAGTAGGGAGCCTGCTTCCCCCTCTCGCTCTGTCTGCCTCTCTGCCTACTTGGGATCTCTCTCTGTCAAATAAATAAATAAAATCTTAAAAAAAAAAAAAAAAAGTAGTGCCCATAAACCAAAAACATTTCAGTAAATATGAGAAGCAATGCTATCATTATCATCAAAATTAAACTCTAAATTTTTTTAAACTCTAAATTTAAGAGTATTTTCAAGAGAAACTTATGTCTTCTCCATGATTTCAAGAAGAAATGTGATAATTACACTAAGAAATCATAGAGTTGACAGCTGGGAGGACATGTTTTGTGTTTCTGTTACTATGAGCCCATAAGTACTGGGTCAGCTTTAAAATATTTACTTCACTGTATCACACGACACAATTTAATAAATATATTATGGCAGATAGGTTTGGGTTTATGAAAACATTATTTATTTTACTTGAAACCAAAATTAACAGCTATCTAAAATTCCTTCCTACTAATATGCTCACATAACATACAACATTTAATAATTATCTAAGATAAGAAAATACAAGAAACTGGTCACTCTAAGATTAGCTTGTCACAAGTGGATGAGATCATGGAATCCATGGAGATTTAAATTTTTGTTTTATCTTTCACAACTTCCTTACAAAGCTAAAGATTTGATCACTTTTACGTTTAAACTAACTAAAAAGGGATTCTTCTACCTTAGTTACCCAAACCTTTCATTTAGACTTTACTGATCAAATGGTACTAGGCCACTTAGAATAAACGTAACACATTCCCTCTGTTCGGTTGATTTTCACTTTTATGGCACTGATGAGTGATATGGAGAAACAGGCATCCTTCAAATAAGCCTGATTCCCAGAGGGGGGGGGGGACGGGTATTAAAGAGAATTATTAGTCAGCAGCTATCAGTATTTTATATGTGTTTATCCTTTGATAGTTTTTTTTCCTATTTTCAACCAAAAAATTTTCTATTTTCTATTTGATTTCTATTTATTCCCATGTGATCCAAAGCTCAAAAGCAAACTATTAGGTCTTATTCTAAGTCCTAGCTATCAGAGTACAAAAAATTAAGTCAACATTTCTATTAAAGGATTGAAGAGATGTACAAAGATTTTTTTTCCCCATAAAACATGAAAACCATAGCAAATTTTACCCCTCAGCAAAATCTTTTGGATTGGGTTTTGAGCAAAAAGCCTGTTTAGACAATGAAATTTTGATCTTCTATCCATAACTGAACGATCCCTTAGAAATAACCATGTCAGAAGGCATGAGCCACAAATAGGTTTTATATACTTGTAACCTGATGATATCTGTCTTCCTTCTCATGGTTGTTAAGTGTTCGAAATAATGGTTCTGAGACTAAAGAGGATGATGCTCATAATTTGATTACTAATTCATATCATTTTCCTCATTAAAATGCAGTGTATCTCCTATAGAGATTTGAGAAATACAAGAATAAAGTTAAAACATTAGCCTATAATCTCACTAGCTAGGAATACTTAAAGTAAACACTTTAAAGTCTACTTCTCCAGTTTTTTTTTCCTATGTATTCGTATAACTAAATACATTGTATATAACTAAATACTTATAAAATACATATATTACGATCATACTCTCGACATGCAAGTCTTGCCCCACCAATACTGTGATGTTAATTTCTTTTTTTAAAAAAGATTTTATTTATTTAGAGAGAGAGAGAGAGCTCTCAAGCTGGCAGAGAGGCAGGCAGAGAGAGAGAGGGGGAAGCAGGCTCCCCGCTGAGCAGAGAGCCTGATGCCGGGCTTGATCCCACGACCCTGAGATCATAACCTGAGTCGAAGGCAGAGGCTTTAACATACAGAGCCACCCAGGCGCCCTGTGATGTTAATTTCATTCCTCATTTCTTTTTTTTTTTTCAATCCTCATTTCTAATAACATTTTTCTCTTCAAAGTCCTGAAAAAAGAATCAATTGTGTCCACTATTTTCTTATGTTATAAAGGTTTAAAAACCACTCTCTTAAGTAATCCTTCTTACCTCCTTTGTTGCTAGCTTTCCCTAGCAATGTAAGACAAAATAAAATGTTCTAGAGCATACCTACAGTAGTGACAGATGATTCTTAAATGTATTAAGATAATGTGGGATGAAATTATAATGATTTATAATTTTTTTGACTATAGTTGACCCACAATGTTACATAATTATAATTTTATAAAAAAAGGAAAGCGAATTTTAATTATGGACTGACAAAACTAAATATAAAAACATTTATGGGGCGCCTGGGTGGCTCAGTTGGTTGAGCAACTGCCTTCGGCTCAGGTCATGATCCTTGAGTTCCAGGATCGAGTCCCACATCGGGCTCCCAGCTCTGCGGGGAGTCTGCTTCTTCCTCTAACCTTCTCTCCTCTCATGCTCTCTCTCGCTTTCTCTGTCTCTCAAATAAGTAAATAAAAAAAAAAATCTTTAAAAAAAAAACATTTATAACTTAATAATACAACAAATTATCTTTCTGATAATGGGTCTTCCACATGAGTACAAGTCTACACAGGATCTTACATAACTATTTGCTTGGAGTAAAATTATTGAACATTCACTGTTTGGTAGATATTATACAAGATGTCTTATATTTTTGACCTGGTACTACTATCCTCATTTTGTTGATAATGACAAGACTCAGAGAGTTCATTTAATCAATTTAAGATCACCAGCTAGTATTTGGACAGACACAGGTCATTTTTATCTGATCAGCTTTCTTACTGAGTTTTAATCTTTTTTATATTTATGTATTATATACGTGTACACACATATATACAAATATACATTTCTGATACAAATGCTTTGGTAGACAGTGGTATTGCCACTATTTTCTCCAACTCAGGGCTTGTCTTTTCATTTTCCTATCAATGTCTTTTGGACATAAGATGGCTTAAATTTTAAAAAAGTCCAAATGATTATTTTTAAGAATTTTTGATTAGTGCTTTTCTTGTATTCTATCCACAAAATTATTATCCTCCCTATAATCATGTAGATTTTCTCCGTTTTTCTTTCTTTTTTTCTTTTTTTACTGAGAGTTTGATAGCTATAGCTTTCATGTAGCTTTCTATGCTCCATTATGAATTAACATCACACAAGGTGTAAAAGCAGGGTTGAAATTAATTTTTTTCACATGGTTATCCAGATGTTGTAGAGCCATTTCGTTGATAGAATATCTTCACAAGACTCAATTACATTGGTGGGTTTTTTTGGGAGGCAATTGACCATATCTATATGGGTATATTTCCAGATTCTTCATTCCACTTCATTCATCTTTACCAAGTTTCTGCTCAAACCCCATTGTTTTGATTATCAAATCTTTATCATAAGTTTTGAAATCAGATAATGTAAGCCCATCCAGCTTATTCTTCTTTTACAAAATTGTTTCGACTCTTCTACATCTTTTCTTTCCCAAATACATGTTGGAATCAGCTTGTCAATTTTTACCAAAAAAAAAAACAAAATAAAACAACAACAACAACAAAAATCTCTGGCACAAACTTTCATTGAGATTATGGTGACTCTCAGTCAATGTGGAGAAGATGGACATCTTGATAATATTTAGTCTTCCAATAAATAAACACCTTTAGACCTTTAATTTCTCTCAGCAGTGCTATGGAGGTATTATTTTAGAGGTTTTACCCATTTTTTGTTACATTATTCTTATATCTTTTATGGTTTTGGAGGTTACCACAAAATTTTCCCAAGTGTTCATTTCTATATATATATATATATATATATATATATAAAAATTATTTTTATCAATTGACTTTATATTCTGTGGCCTTGAAAAATCCAGTTATAACTTCTGGTCATTTTGCTGCTATATTTCTTAAAATTTCCTTTGTACCAAGGTATATCATCTGTGAAGAGAAATACTTTTTATTTTTTCTTCCAACATTTATACCTTCATTTTTCTTTTTCCCACCTTACTATACTGGCTCTGATCTTCAGTACAAAACTGAATAGAAGTTTAAGAGTAGACATCCTTCTCTTGCTTCTAATCCTAATGGGAAAACATTCAGTTTTCACCATTAAGTATGATGTTAGCTGCAGATTTTTTTTCTGTAGAAAGAGTGTTTATGAATTCATTGAGGGGGTGCCTGGGTGGCTCAGTCAGTTAAGCATTTGGCTTTTGATTTGATTTCAGCTCAGGTCATGATCTCAGGATTCTGAGACTGAGTCCTACATAGAGCTCCATGCTCAGCAGGGAGTTTGCCTGAGGTCCTCTCCCTCCCTATTCCCTCCTTCCACTTTCTCTCTCTGTCTCTCTCAAATAAATAAATCTTTAAAAAAAAGTTCACTGAGAATTTTTCTTGATAGGGTTACCCTCCACCCTATACATCAAAGATACCATTTTTATTGTCTTTTGGATTCATTTTTTTTCTGATAGGGAGTCAGTCATCTATCTTAACATTGTTTCCCCTGTATAACTTATCCCTTTCTTTGGCCAATTTAAAACTTATTTTCTGTATCTTTGGTTTTCACTCATTTACCTAAGAAACACTTAGGCCTATAAGGGGTGTGGTTTTTTTTTTATTTTGTTTTGCTTTTTCCCCCATCAATTTAGGAAACAATTTTGCCACTACATCTTCAAATAATTTTTCTTACCCATTCTCATACTCTTCTGTTGAGATTCCAATTACAATTCACTGATCAGAAAATGCAACATGTGAACTATCTCAGAGTCAGTTTCTATTGACTACTTTTCCTTGACCATGGGTCACATTTTCATGTTTCTTTGCTTGGCTAATTTTTATTATGTTTGAGGCACTGTAGATGATAATGTTAAAGAGATTCAAGATTCTGTTATCTTTCTCTGAAGATGGGTGATTCTTGTTTTAGAAGGCAGTTCAATTATTGGCAGGTCACTCTGACCTTAGCAAGCTTTGAG
Organism: Nasua narica; assembly: GCA_028533885.1. Classification (NCBI taxonomy): domain Eukaryota; kingdom Metazoa; phylum Chordata; class Mammalia; order Carnivora; family Procyonidae; genus Nasua; species Nasua narica. The sequence goes on along the minus strand of CM052809.1, from coordinate 20,144,569 downwards.
TTTATTCCTTGGGAGGGAGGATCTAGCTAAAGCTCAAGATAATTCCCACGCTTTCATAAACTAGTGGGACTCAATCTCCAAATTCTATCTTCCCTAAACATCTTATAGGTGCTTAGTTTCGGGCTTTGTTAGGGTAGGTTAGAGTAGACATTTCTTCAGATCAAGGTCCCTACTATGAAGGCTCAGCCTTTCTGTTTTCTCAGCTAAATACCAGGAGTGATGACAAGGTAGTAATCAGGTTGCTCCACACTTGTGGCCTGAATATACTCAATTCCTAGTATCTTTTAAAAATCTAACCTCCATAGCTGTAGCACTCTGATGATTTTGGAAAATTTCTATCTATATATATTAAGTCTAGCCTTGCAAAGTACTCACAGAGGGTCTGCACATGGACTTCTTGGCACCATTCCTTGCAAAGGACCCTCATCTATGGTACCCTCAACAGGATCACTGTGCTCTACCTAGATTCCAGCTTGCTGTACCAAAGAACTATCCTGGCAAAAAGCTGGGTTGAATATGTGAGTCACTTAATAAATTTTCCTTCTTTCAGAGATTGCAGTATCGCACTGCTCATGCTCCACCGACTAAAGCATTTGCCTCATGAGTACTCTTCTGTTTTATCACAGTTTATTGTATAAGTCCAGTAGCAGCCCCACCTACACAGCTGGAAGGGGAAATCCGTTTGTGTTCTTACAATACAATTTTTTTCACCATTATAAATTATTTATCACTAGAATAGTTTTTATATAATTCAGCAAAAAGAAGCTATCATGAAGTCAACAGATCCACTACAGAAAATCATGGTTAGATGTTACTGCGTATTCTGTGATGTGAAACATCAATACTATTGATACTAAAGTTAAATTGCCAGAGAATAATGAATTACTATTCATTTTTAATAGGTCTAAGCAAGAAATTTATGGTTTCTAACACGGAGTGTTCATACAGAGTATATTGTTGCTTATTATTTCATCTTTTTATATTTACCCTTAATGCTGCATTACAAATGTGTGTTTACTGGATAGACATTCACAATGCAGCCACAAATTAATTAGCTAGCGATTTATTGAAACTCTATTCTCAGATGGTACCAGAGAGTTTATCAGTTGTTGAGTTTAACATATTGGATGCTTTATCCATATGGTGACGACTGAAAAACACACAGTCTAGGTTCGTCATTTTGAAGTTCCACCAAAATTCGCTTATCGTCATCAATGGCTATGTCTTCATACTGGAAATTGAGGGTAAAAATCTTTTCTGAATTACCTAGCCAAAAATTTTGTCGATATGCCATCCAAAATGTGCCTGTTCAGAAATCAATTATTATAAATTGAGGGAGATGACAAAAATCATTATGCCAAAAGTTTTTTTGGAACACAGAACCTGGAATAAAAGCATTCCCTGAAGAAATTAATCCGATTAACAGCACAGCCATCGAATTAGGAATGCCGTTTAATTGGCTTTGGAAAATTTACCTTGTTATAAGTATAGCTGCATCCACTGAAGTCATGTCCTCTCCCCAGCTTGTTGACATCTCTAAATGTATATCATTCTTTTTGCCAAATTCTTCATGCTGCCACTTACAAAAACTCTCTAGCATCTTCTCTCCATGGTGCCCAATGTATAGCTCTGCCTGCAAAAGAAGATATTTCACTTTAAGGCAAATTATTCTCAAATATACAGAAAACTAAAAACTGAGGAGACATCATGAGTTACTAAAGCAGACTGCTGACCATAACAACATTAATTAGAACCTGGAAGACATTCAGAATTAATTTAGCCTGAGCTAAAAATCTTTAAACTATGTGAGGGTCCAATGACTACAAAATCTGTTCCATGCTGTTCTGAAAAAGGAGAGAGGTACATTAAGAATGTGGAACTTTGAGACTTGAATAACTTAATTATTTCTACAATTTAAGAACAAATGTTTTCCAAAGTTCTAGTTAAGCAACATACTAAAACAGTACCACAGAATATTCTCTGTCTAAAATGAATTAGAGATAAGAAAAGGTTTCAAAGGCACACGTTTAAATAAGAAAATAAAACTGTCATTAAAAATCACTTTTAAAAATTACATCTTGGAAAGTTAAGGTTTGTTGTCAGGAACCTTGGAAACTAAGAACGTTCCATTTTTAGAATAAGGCCGAGGTATTAACCAAATCTAAAGGCCAGTTTTGTGTATAGTTTAAGTGACTTAGCGCATATTTCTGGATTTTCAAGTCAATAAAAAGCACACTCCTCACATTCACTTTTCTTAAAAGTACCTGAACACAACTTCTCACCCACTTAATAGGACAAAAAAACTCAAGACTTTCTTACTGGAGTTTCATGGAGCAGAATAAGCTTTATCACACGAAGATTCACCTGCACACCAAGACTCTTGTGTTGGAAAAGGTTAAAAACCTAAAAACAAATAAAAATAAAAATCCTAAAATAAAACTGAAAATCATTTATTTTTCTTAAAGCCTACACATGGGAGAAGTCTCAATTTTGTTGATATATATATATATCAACTAAAATATCTATATTGATATATATATAGATACATATATATCAACTTAAAAACATTTAAGTAATTTTAAAATTAGCTTAATAGGCAAGAATAACTTAGGTAATTCATTTTAAACACCAAGATATTTAGACCTAGCCTTCTGAGATACTCATCACAACCTTGACTGTCTGGGCATTTCAGTGGGATACAGAGGGAAGGCTGGCCTTTCACAATACTGAAGATACGCATTTTAGTAACTAAACCCTAGAATTTTTCTTAAGACCACAAAATGCCAGTGTCCTCCTTTCTTCTGAGAAACAATCCTGAAAACTGAGCCTGCTTTATACCACTTTCCAATTCATTCCTTGGAGGTTTTTGTTTTTGTTTTTTCTCTCCAAGTTAGCTGCCAAAAAAGGAAAAGGGTTTTCAAAGCTCTTCCCTTCTTCAATGCTACCCAAGAAGACAAGCTCGCAGGCCACTGCTGATTAACGGTATCAGAGCCTCATTTATAACTTTTTTCCCAAAGCATGGTGTGTGTAGCAGTGCTGGAAAGCAAGGGGAACTTTTATTTGGTACCTTGATTTTTTATAAGATTGAGTATTTATTTAATTTGTAATAGAATATAAAACCAAACCCCTACTTTCAGATCTAGAACTACTTAGAAGAAACTGAAGTTGGTAGGCTATGTTAGTCTACCTGGTACCAGAATGCTGGCAGATGGCTCTGGAGGTAGCTGAACATAGAAATGACAGCAGTGTGGGAAAATCTGTTCACTGTTCAAGTAAGCCAATTAGTAAAAATGAGCAAAAACAGTAAAAGTGGAATTTTGTGAAACATCATATATTTACCCTTGAGTCGGGGTTCCTACCTGCCTTATATGGTAACTGGAATCATAAATGGACATTTGCCGTTGGCTTTTATTTACGTTCATCCTCCCCTAAGAATTGCTCTTCACTCCAATCTTCTAATTCTGCCTTGCAGGAGGTTTAACCAACAGGGTAGGCAATTAAGTCAAAGGATTTATTTGGTGGTAAACATCTGTAAGATCCTAGGTACAAACTAGATTTTTGCAGTCCAGAAATTGTTAACTGAACTTAGCTATGTGTGATCCAGCTGATTAAAAACTGAGCTATCTGCCATTAGGTCTTACTCATAACCCAGTATTATATCTGACGTCAAATTTTACAGACCTAGGTAAGAACTCAGTGGCTTACTAGCCTCCACTTTTGTTCCACCTCATAATGTATAATACGTTGGGTGGGGCCATGCATACAAAAAAATGTAACATTTCTAATCCCAGCAAATGGCCTTTTATGAGAGAATGAAAAGAAGGGCATTAAAAAAAGAGAGAAAAAACTAATAGAGAGTTTTGCCACATCAAAATCAACAGTAAGGATGGTTTCTTTTACTAGAAGATGTGAATTATTATTCCGGTATCTTCTGAGATGGAGCACTTTGGCATACCCGAAGCTTTTTTTTTTTTTTTTTTTTACTGATGTCAATAAAAGAAAGGAACAGTAATGAGTTAATTTTTAAAGAATGTCATTATACTCACACATTTCTTCCTTAGAGTTTTCTTGAAAAAATTCCAAGCGCACTTTAAAGTTTGCCTACCATATTTAAGATGGTTAGAATGAATCTCCTGGCTGCATCTGCTCCATGATAGGAAACCATTGCTGGGTCTGCAACCACTATAGTCTCTATGTTGTATTCTTGAGGTAATTTGTATGAATATCGTTTCCCTCTTCCACTTTCTGTTATTTTTTTAGATCTAGGTCTTCCTTTATCTGCAACAGAGAAATGGGATTTTCCATTGTGACTCCATATTGGCAAAGTGAATAAAAATTTTGTGTCTTTGATAATTTTAAAAAATGTTTATTTAATACCAAAATATGCTGATCATAATACAATAGTGAGCAAAAAACAAATAAATTCCTCACAACATGGAATCTTAAAAGGGCATCTGGCTTTAGAGCATGACTTTGGATTCAAACAGACCAGACTTCTACCGTTTATTAGCTCTGCCACTTGGGAAACTAACATCACACAGTAGCTTTGGTTTCCTCATCAGTAAAGTGAATAACAGCAACATTTACTTTCTAGTGTTGTTGAGGTCTTATAATAAGATAGCATTACTCAAATTTCTAGCATAGAGTAAATAAAATAACCCAATAAAAAAATCACAATTTTCTTTTTGAAACCAGTGACAAAATAAAGATCTACTTGCAGAAATTGCTTTAAGTAATGCCTCACAAATCCTCAATTCAGGCAGAGGCCCTTAATTACTAAAACATTATGGATGGGTTACAAAAGACTTGGTTCTGTCTTCCACCAGGATCTCAAAGTAGAAGTTCTTTAGGGAAATAAAGATTCTTCAAACAGAGCCAACTAAAAGCAGTAATTACAAATAAACATATTTATACATTTAAGTTCATAAAATGTAAAATTTGTTTATTAAAACATGCCACTATCAGAATGAAAAGCATGCCACCAAGTGGGAGAAGATAGTTACAATACTTTTCCATAATAAATTAAAAGCTATTCTAAATCAGTAACAGATAACCCAACTGAAAAAATGGCAAAAGACCTGAAGAGCCATTTCTCACACACAAGAAAAGACATCCAAATAGCTAATTAGCATATGAGAAGATGCTCAGTCTCATTAGTCTTCAGGGAAATGCAAATTAAAACCGCAATTAATTAAATTACCTAAAATCTCCAGAATGGCTAAAATAAAGAAATGATTATATTAAGTGTTGACAAGAATGTGGGGACAAATGGAAGTTTTATATACATACAGGCTGGGAGTTTAAATTAGGATAAACACCTTGAAAAACTGACTACCAGTAACCACTAAAGTTGAACACTTGCATACCCAATGATCAGTGATCTAAAATATATACTCATCAGAAATGCATGCAAATCACAAGTACAAATTATTCACAGTAGTAATATTCTTAATAGTTCAAATAATTGTCAACAGTATAATAGATAAACAAATTTTGGCTTATTCATACAATGGAATGTTCCAGAGCAAGGAAAATAAAAGAAAGACTGCAATGTGGAAGAACATAGATGAACTTCACAAATATAAAGCTGAGCAAAAAAGCCAACTGCAGAAAAACAGGTGGTATATGCTTCCATTTACAGAAATAAAAGCTGAGAAGATGTGATGTTAGAAGTCAGAAGAGTAAGTGTCTTGGGGGAGGAGGGATTAGTGCTTAGGAATGGGCACAAGGGGGACATCTGTAGTGCTGATATTTTCTATATTGTGATCTGAATGTTAACCACATGGCAAATTTGGGGAAATTTTCATTTTCATTCTGGGAAAATTCAGCACTGGACACATCATTCATGCAACGTCCTATGCATGTGATACTTCAATAATGGTTTTATTATTTTAACAACTTTATTGAGATATAATGTATATGACAACACATGGAGCATTGAAATGTACAATTCAATTAGTCTTAATAAATTTCTATACTTGGGCAACCATCTCTACAATACATAGTTAAATCATCGATGACCTGTTCTGCTCCTGGCCATTTACCAAAATTCTGTTGCTGTCCCTGAACTGCTCCCACCTCTTTTCCAAAACTTGTACTTGGGAGATGACATCTTTACTATATTCTTTATCATAATTTTAATGGAATCCCCAGAAGCAAACATGGTGTTTAGTAGAGTCCCATGGAGATAACATGTGTGCTCAACTGGTCATGTTTTCCTGGGTGTCTCTAACTTTGTTTTGAATTTCAAAGAACTCGCAGTTCTGGTCCATCATGGTAGCTTCTGATAAACTGCCTTCTGTGAGTCCTGTTCCAGGTACTGCGGACTTGGCTTATCAATTCAGTTCCAGGCTATTCCGTTCTACTTTGCAAAGTATCTATTCCACCTTTCTTGCCCTCCAACATCTTTCCATGGTGCCAGGATAAATTTATTACTTGAATTTTTGAACTACTGGTTTTCTTCTATTACTGACTTCTAGACTTGACTGAGTTATCTCTGAGATCTAACATGAACTAGATCCCACTAGAAACTAGAAGCTGGAAACTCTACTGTTGTGAGATATCTTCATAATTTACACTCTCTCCTTTCCTTGCTAGCAGTGACCCAGACTAAAGTCTATTTAATGAACAAAGTTTCACCCAAATTATCAAAAAGAATTGGTTAACTAAGTTAACAAAAGAGTTATAAAAACAAATGCAAATACTCCCTATTTAATAAAAATAAGGCACATGATATCATGAAACACGATAATGCTAAAGGACAAAAATAATAGTAGCCACCTGCAAGAGGACCACAGAATTACAAGTATAATTACTGGATCCATATTTAGTGATTAAAACCAAAGACCTTGATGAAAGACAACATAAGAAATTGGTTTTATCTGTATCGTGAGGTCTATGACAATTAGAAATGAATTTTGCAGTTTTTCTAATCATAAGGACAAACCTATCCACAGTTAGTATATTATTATATACACTTATAATATTTAGTAGGAGGCATTCCTACAAGTAGGTGGAAAGACTTGTCTTGGCAGGGTCAACACCAAAAAAAAATTAACTGTAGGGGAAAAATACATACGCAGCTCTCTAACAAGGGTATGCCACTGACCTTGTATGTGAAAATCATACAAAGGTAGGAAGACAAAGGATGAAAAGACAGGCAAAATATTAGAAAGCAGACATCATCACAAGTAAAATTGATCAGAACTAGGGGAAGAAAAGGGAGGTGGTTAGAATTATTCTCCTGTGCTGCTGTTTTTATTTGTTTTGGTTTGTGCAGGGGTGGGTGGGGGTTGTTTGGATTTTACTTTTGAGTGACTAGGTAGATAGATGGCAGAGGATATCAGCAGAGGAGTTTGAGAAGGAAGGAAGATGATGGGTTCCGCTTTAGACTGAGTCAGTCTGAAGTGTCTGAGAGACAGCTGAGTACTGTTGACTAAACTCCTGACAGCAGAGAGGTTAAAATGGGGATTGGAACTAATCAGTGTGTAAGTGAGGATGAACCCATGGGTTTGGATTATATCACCCTTGGGAAAGCGTGTGGTGTGAGAAACAGAAAGAAAAGGAGGAAACCCAAGGAAATGCTTACGTTTAGGGCGTGTACATATGGAACAAGATATGCCCATGGAGGAGACAGAGATGCAAGAAAAATAAGATGAGAATAAACCAAGGGGAAAGTTATAAAATGAGGGGCTTTTGAACTGTAGCAAAAATGGTAAACAGACAAGTAAGAGAGAGAAAAAAGTTTGCTTCCCCAGCTAGGGGCAGCTGTGCTAGCTCTAATCTGCCAGTGTGCTATATCCTTATTTGCATGTTAATATTTAAATAGACTACATGGAACATCCTAGAATGTTTCTTAACAATCTCAACTAAGTGGTAGACTCCATCATACAAGTTAACCATTCTGTATGAATTGGGCATATTGAAGTAATCTTTTTATTACGTTGCTTTCTTTGATGGCTTTGTTGTCTACATCGACTACACTAAGCTTGTTTTTCATCTCCCAAATCTTGAGACCATTTTCTACCCATATGCATGCATGAAAACAACATAGTTGATAGCACACACTTCCAATTAGTGAAGAAATTTTAAAATGTGTGGTCCCCAATGCTCAATGTGTGCTCTCCATAATGCCCTACACAAAGTGACAGTAATCTCCACGACAGTTACGAATGGCATACGGAAACTATTTCTGGTGAAGTTGGCGCTAAGAATAGAGGGGATCTCTATGTCCTACTCAGATAGATCGGTGTTCTTCAGTTTTACGAATCTTCTTGCAACAGTGAGTCCTAGACATATTCATAAGTCTCTACTAAAATGTTATATAATATGTATTAATGTCACGTACCTGCTTAAAACCTTTTTGCTCCCATATAAAGTCCTTACCATAGCACACACAATGAAGTTCCTTCATCATCCAGTTCATGACTACCTTTCCAGAGCTGTATCTCATGTCCATACTGCAGCCATTGGGCTTCAGCTCCCCCAGTTGATGCTGTCTCCTGCCTTCTTACTTCTGCAGGCACTGCTTCTTTTGGCTGAAATGTTCTTCCCTGCCTGACAACATGCACTAAAAACTTCGCACAAGTGTTTCACCTTCACACATAATCTCATTTAATTCTGACAACAGCTCTGAGCTTCAGGTATTACTATCCCCATTGTGCATACTGCACATGAAGCTTTTGAGAGGGAAAGTCAGTGTTCCAAAGTCGCACAGCTAGGAAGTGGTAGCGTTAGGTTTATGAACACAGGCAGAGACTCCAAAGTCTATTATCAGAATCTGCACACTCTGTTGCCCTTTCTCCCAGAGATGTAAGTCTGTAATCAGGATTTACTTGATCTTTGCGGCTCCGTCCCCTGATATCTTGTGTACTGACCCTGTCAGAGTTCTTTTCATACTACAGTATAATTACTCACCTACCAGTTGGTGAGTAATTAAAAACCAGTGTCTAAAATGATACACACTGGTTTTCTCTTAAGAATGAGAGCTGTGCCCTGTAGCTCTATATCCCTGCGAAGTGACTGGATGTTTTGTGTTGTAAATAAAGAAGCTAAGGAGCGAAAGTGGAAAACAGTATGGAGGTTCCACAAAAAAAATTAAAAATAGAAATACCACCTCATCCAGTAATTACACTGTTAGGTATTTACTCAACGAAAATGAAAACTTGAAAAAATATACTCACCCCTATATTTACTTTAGCATTATTTACAATAGCTAAGATACGGAAGCAACTGAGTGTCCATGGAAAAATGAATGGATAAAGAAGATGTGATATATATTCAATGGACTATCACTCAGCTATAAAAAAGAATCTGCGTTGTCATGCATGGACCTAGAGGGCATTATGCTAAGATAAGTAGGTCAGACAGAGAAATTTTAAAAGAATTTACGGGAACTGACAAGGAGTACGGAGCTGGAATGAAACTAAAGCTGTGTCTTGGATCCAGGGGAGCCTCTGGCTCTCAACCTCATGTGCCTTCTCTAATATTATCTTTTACAGAAGAACACAACAAAGTCCTCCTAAAGGATGAAGTTTCCTGTTCAGGAAAAATATTCATGAAGTCAATACAAAGAAACATAATATACTGAAGGTATTAGAATGATAAAAGAGAATAATGCAAGGGTCAATTTGAATATAAGGAAACTTTTTCATTCCATGGCACAAAGGCAAATAATGCAACACTACTGAAAGCTGAATCAAGGGTTTACTATGTTAACAAATCAGCCTGATGTAAAAAGGGAAGAGCTGCAGTTAGACATATTGGTATAAGTAAGTCAACATTTTATTTCACCTAGGCTATTTTTAAAGCCATTTTTAAAATTCTGGACCTAAATTTAAAAAGTATTTGAAAATAGGTAAACTCGATGAATCACCCAGCTGGTAGCTGTTTTGCATACAAGTGCCTGACCAAAGTAGGTCAATTAATACCTAAACGTCATGCCTTCAAAATAAACACAATAAGACACTTCAGGAGCAACGTTTACCAAATAGTAACTGTTTATTTATGCTTTGTAAACCTATTAAAATTAAGAATTTTCTAGAAATCTTTCTTCCATGCACCATGCCACACAAAGCCTGCTCTGTGCCATCCTGTTCATGAGTAATTAGAACAGCTGGAACTTATGATGATCTGAAAGTTGCACAGTGTAGATTTTAGGATAAATCATACAAGACAATTTCCTTAAATGGGCTAAATCCAAGTTGTTGTTGCTATTATTCCTCAATACAAGAGACTTTCTTTGGCTTGGTCGTAACGCTATGACTTCTGTTCAGCAGTTTTATCTCTTTGGTGTCTATATGCTTCTTTGAAGAGAGAAGAGGGATGTGTCCCACTTAAATTGACTAAATCAATGAGTTAGGGGGCACAGAGATCCACTTAACCTGTTCTGAAAACGCTTCCCATACAGACTGATACCATGAGCTTTCACGGAAGAAAATAGAAATCACGGATTAATTTGAGATAAATATACTGAAACAGAACTACATTGCAATTCTTTCTGAATCTGAACACCCTAAGCCAGCGATGATAGGAGAAACCTATGCCTGCTGAGAATGTTACTGATTGTCACAAGTCATAGCCTAAAGTAGCCTCAAATACCATAACCAATTTTCAAATTGGTATCTTGGCCCTCAATCTACTGACACCTAATTTTAAATCTGTAGTCAACTTTTTATGTCTTCACAACAAAAGTTCTTGCATAAATTCATGTTTCCTCAGATTTTAAATGGAAATATTTCTATCAGTGACTATTCCCTGAGATGTCTGGATTAGATACCTAAAAATGTTTCCTAGGGACACTTCTAATTATTTTCTGAGTGTTGGCTATGACTTTTGGGTCCTACTTACGTAATAGAAATCATTCGTTTTCCTTACTGTTCTTGCTAACACAGAGATCTCTGCCAAAGGAAGTAAGAAAGTGCACAAAACAGTCAGCCCCATTTTATTTCTGTGCAGAATTGGCAGACAGAGACTAGGATATGGTGGTTGGAAATGTTTATGAGCTTCTGAAATGTCCAAATTTAAGGTATTCTGATACTGAGAATAAAATCAAAGAAATAAATCTTTACTCTTCTCCCTATTACACAGCTAATTTTAGCCTTCAAGATGATTTTTACTTGGGTCAAATAAAAAAAAAAAGAAGGAGAAGAAGAAGAAGTAGAAGAGGCATCCGGTCGAAGTAAAGAGAGATCTATGATGGGCTCAGAAGAGACGGACTAAAATAAGGCCATGAGCTCACAGTATTCAGTGTCAGGAGATCAGGAATTCTCTTGATGTCATGTCTACGCCAGTGAGGTGACCAGTACACCACACGGACCATTTCGCAGTTCGAAAGAGATATAGGGCATGTTATTTATTCATCTCTGAAGTCCCTCTGGAGTTTCATTTTTTTGACACTAAAATGTAGTACTTTGCAGAAGACTACAAGAGAAGTCTAAAATCGATACATTTCATTGTTATTAACCAGAAGAGATCCCACATTTTGAGAAAAGTATAAAACTAGCAGATGGAGGGACAGACCGACAGAAAGAAAGGGGAGAGAGAAAAATCTTAAGGTATTCATCTCACATGGCATATTCGTTAAACCCTCCCAGGAGAAGGAGTTACCTGAAATGATCCCACAGTAACGACTGTGTGGAGCTGACTTCTCTGTGACTTTTTCCTCCACGGACCTTTTCTGCCGATATACACGGTGTGGGTGACCCGTTATGGCCATTGTATCATTGAGTGGTTCAATAAATATGAAGTCCTCATTGAGCTGTATAAATCCCATCTGGAATATAGAACGTAAAAAGATATGTAAGAAATACTATTTGGATAAATTACTTTCTAGGCTTTCCTCCTCATACACACTCTATTTTCTTTCACATATGTGCATATGTTCTAGTGAAGCTTTTTCAGCAACGTCCCTAAAAGGTAACTGTCTTCCCATGTTATTACTTCATCTTTACATACTTTATTGCACCAGCATAAACTTCATTTAGTTAGACTTAGCCTGTGTGGGTGGGAGGCTAGATGCCAGCAACAGATGCACAGTAAAAATTTTGGAATGGCTAAAGGTTCACTTTGAGAGACCCATGGGGTCCCTTACCTCTAGGCATGTATAGGAGAGCAATACGGTTTTTAATTGCATGTACCACATAGTCCAACTTCTCGACAATCACTATTGAATAAAGTAATTCATGTAACATGTCAAAGCAAATGCAGGTGACATTGCATTGAAATTATTATATAAAATACTCTTGAAGCCATCTACTAAACATTTTTAAAACCTTTGCATGGTAAATTACAGAAAAAAATGAATCATCACTTACATAAGCATGTTTCAAGTCATATAATGCCATGTTTTTTAACTTAGCCAATTGTAGACAGAGCTAAAAACTGTAAAATATGGTTATTATCAATAAAAAGAACTTATAACAAGTAGGTATCCTTTTATTATATTGAGGTTAAGCCTCATCATTTCTTTCCTTCCTTTTTTAGAACATGAATTTATATTATAACCAGGAAAATATTCCACACAGAACATATGACTTGACCTTTTTGATTTTTATTATTTTATACTGCAGTGATATATATATTACATGTATAAAATATATATAATACATATATTTGACTATTCCATTAACTCTTTAGCCAATGTTTTTGAAGAAATAATCCCTTAGAACCTGCATTATTCATACCCAATCTGCCATCAAATTTCTTCATTCTGTTTTGAATTACATAAAAACTATCTATAGCTCATTTTAATGTGATCCACACAGAACTAGAATAGTAATAATATACCTACTTCTTCATGTATAGTAATTCTTCTGAACTGAATATTAAGAAAAATTAAATCTATCCTAAAAAGAGGTACAGAAAGTACCTCTTTAAAAGTACAGAAGAGACTTTTTCTTTTGTTTTAACCATTAAAGTGTATTATATCTTCTCTCCAGAAAGACTAGGTGATTGTCCATATGCCATCTCATTTTATTCTATATCGAACTGATGTTACAAAATATCTTAAAAATAAATCTAAACATTCTCATCACCTTTTTAATCGAATTTTTATAACATTAATAAAATTCTCAAGTACTAGAATAACAGTTGCACCACCTCTGTCTATTGTCCTCTTCTCTCTGTTTTTCCCTCTCCTTGTCTTTCCTAGACACACGCACACACACACACACACACACACTGGGGTTTACAGTGGGATTTACAGTGACAATTCTTGTAAAATTTATCAGGCATGTATTACATACTTGGGTGTCATTCTGGGGGTAATTTTAGTATGAATTCCAATGAATTCTTTTGTTTTCCACACAGGTGTTCATTGTCTCTGATGTAAAACTAGAATGAATTTTAAAGTAATTACAAGAAAGGCAAAAAATCTTCCCTTGATAGAAAAAAGGACAGTAACAAATATTTAAAACTTGAAATAATAATCATTAGGATGTAGTACATCTACACATGGATTGAGGGCGGATGGTATCACCGTATATATCCCTGATGCACACTGTGAAAATACAAGAATATGTTACTCTTATCTCATGTATCGGTATGCTTCTGAGGTTCATTCAGTATTGAAGGTCACTAATCCAACTGACAGTGTGGCTGATGATTAAAATAATAAATATGATGCTCAGTATGAAAATCTCAAGCAAACACGCTCAGTTTCTCTAAATCACAAATTTATAACCTGATACATTCTTTCAAAAGGTTATAAGTATAGCTGGATTTAGAACAAGAAACCAAGGGGCGCCTGGATGGCTCAGTTGTTAAGCGTCTGCCTTGGGCTCTGGTCATGATCCCAGGGTCCTGGGATCGAGTCCTGCATTGGGCTCCCTGCTTGGCTGGAGGGAAGCATGTTCTCCCTCTCCCTCTCCCCCTGCTTCTGTTTCCTCTCTCGCTATCTCCCTCTCTCTCTCTCCCTCTCTCTGTCAAATAAATAAATAAATAATCTAAAAAACACACACACACACACACACAAAAAAAACAACCAAATAAAATTGAATTGCATACCAACATGCAAAATTCAATGACTCCAAAAACAGATTCTGGACTTAAGATTATTTGGATTCATAACCTACTAGTAGCTAAGTAACTTTGAGAAAGATACAGTGACTTAATCTACACAGCTGCTCCATATGGCTGTCCAGAACATTCACTTTTGAAAAGCACAGGTAATGCTCTTTTCATAGGATGTGGTACTGGGTAACCACTCAATAAATGTTCAGCATGATTTTTATTTTATTAATTAAAATAACCACAATAAATCAAATCATCCAAACATTTGAGTATGAACTGCAGACCTCAGAAGTTCAAGGCATCAAAACTGATTCACCTTTGTATACTCATAGTACTATATTAAATATTACCTGCAATAAAATTTTTTAAGTTAGGATTTGGAAACCACTTCATAGTAATTATTTGTTGTATTAGAACTTGATCTGCAGACATTTTTAAAAACAAGAAGGCCACTTTTAAAAGGAAAAAAAACGGAATAATTATAAACGGTGACTCACTCATTCAATACGTATTTACCGTCTGACTACAGTGTGCCTGACTCAGTTCACTGCGGGGCAGAGTTAGCACTAAGTGTTTAGTGTTCTTACTTCAGGGACGGGTTTTTGATCTAAGACCAGAATACTATTTTAAAGCAAGGGAAGTGCTCTAGCTTAGGTAGGTATCTTTCAAGATAATTCGTTATATTAAAGCAGAACTGTAGAAAGGCTTTAGGTTTTCTGTGTCACCATGAAAGCCTCACTTTCCCATTAACCTCTGTGCACAAGGGTCCCTGTGTTGACAATCAGGCAGCATTGAGTTCCGTGCAAATATTGTCCTTTGAGTTTCAGAAGGAAAGAAAAGAGAATGTGAAGGAATATTATATAGCACACCATCTAAAATAAATGCAAGATTTATAAGCACTTTTCTCTCAGGTTGTTCTTATTCAGATTTTTCAAAGTGATTTTAAATGTTTTGAGACATTTCGCACAAAATTTAGAAATGAAATTGTTTAACAGGTGTTCCCTACCTTATTTCTGTTATCATGTGTTATCATGTGCATATTCTCATATGATGGCATCTGTTCTTTTGTCATGCAATGTTATTCTTTGATTTCACAATTAAGCAAGAATGTCGATATTTTGTAAAATTACCCTCACATTAATATGTTACCACTCATTTCTTTTTTTTTTTTTTTTACTAGTTCTGACATTTTATTTCTCTATTTAGATGCCTCTGTGCTTTATTCAGACAGCCGAGGAAATGGATCTTCATGTAGGTATCACTACATTCTGATCACAGGAAATTGATTTGGTGAATGTGCCAAATACACTGTTGAAGTGCTTCAATTAACCAATATAAATATTTCGCACGTTCAGATTCAAGTTAATGTTGGTCTTTTAAATAGATCCTAGAACTCCAATGCAAACATAACTTACAAATGACTTGAGGGACATCTGGGCGGCTCAGTCAGCTAAGCACTGGACTCTTGGTTTTGGCTCAGGTCATGATCTCAGGGTGGTGAGATTGAGCCCTGAGACGTCCAGCTCCGCTCTCAGTGGGAATTGGCTTGAGATTCTCTCTCTCTCTCTCCCTCTCTTTCTGGCCCTCCCATACTCTTCTCTCTCTTAAATAAACGGTCTTTTAAAAATGACTTAAAAATTGGAAAACAACATGGCGCTCTCCACTCTTATTCCCCCTCTCCTTCCACCACTTCACTTCCCATTCCCTCACAGAACTGAAGCATTACCGTAGTTATCTCAAATTTTCTCTTCATTCTTCCCTGCTTCTTTCTGGAAAATTATTCTCCAGAACCTTGGTTTTCTGGGTAAGCTTTCAACGGGCTCAAACTGTATATTGTCAGTCTTTGATAATGTCCTATTTTTAAAAATACATGGTGTATCATAAGAACTCCATAATATAAGGGCTAAAGGACATGAGGAATGTGTTAGGTCATTATAATTGCAGGATATCAGAAGGATCTTAAAGGATAGCAGAATCTGGATACAATGAAGGCAAGGCTGTTCCCATGAGAGGAGATATTACGAGCAAAGGCAAAGAGGATGTAGAGTCCAGCTAAAAGTTAAGAAGGTGCCTGCTTTGAGTAAAGAGATAGGAAAATGTAGCCTCAAAACAAGATGAACCCATATAATTGAAAACATGAAATGATGAAATTCTTGATAGGAAAGTCAATGTCCTGAGGTTCTGAGGATGATTACTCTACTGTCTGACCATAGGCATATCAGAGAATTAGTGAGACACTAAAAGAAGCACAAGCATTTTGTTTCTACACAGCAATTATAGAAGTTGTGTAAGATCTGGCATCTTGAGATGCTTATGAAAATATTGTAGACAAATGTCTGATGCTGTACATGAACTGAGCAATGTACATTTGGCTTTATTTGAGTGTTTTTTTTAAGATTTTATTTATTTATTTGACAGAGAGAGAGAGAGATCACACGTAGGCAGAGAGGCAGGCAGAGAGAGGGGGAAGCAGACTCCCCGCTGAGCAGGGAGCCCGATGCGGGGCTCGATCCCAGGACCCCAAGACCATGACCTGAGCTGAAGGCAGAGGCTTTAACCCACTGAGCCACCCAGGTGCCCCATTTGAGTATTTTTTTGTATGGTAATGTTACAGTATACATCTCATTAAATAAATAACATATATAAAGCATTTTAAGTCCAGAGTATAACTATAATATAGGGCTTGATGTAAATTATAATAGTATAGGTTTGTTTGGTGCTTATTCAAAAGACATCATTTTCAATAATATTATAAACAGGAGTGATTTTTCATGCATTTGTATATTCAATACATACAAGCGAGGCGAGTCTACGAAAATACACTTCTGACACCCTATCTATCCTATTGTCTTACAATAGTAAACTCTTCCTGACTTGACCCTTTTGATGTTTTCCCTTTACGCCCACAGGGGGAAACTCTAAATCCTTCATGAAGATATATAAAGTGTAAGGTCATGATAAACTCTTGCCTACCTCTCCAGCTTTATTTTTACTACTTAAACTTTATATATAACTACAACAAACACATTTTTAAAAATTTTGTGTATTTATTTGACAGACAGAGGGCACAAGCAGGGGGAGCAGCACACAGAGGGAGAAGCAGGCTTCCCACTGAGCAGGGAGCCTGATGCGGGGCTAAATCCCAGGACCCTGAGATCATATCCTGAGCCCTGAGCTGAAGGCAGATGCTTAACCGACTGAGCCACCCAGGTGCCCCCAACGAACACATTTTGTGTGAACAAATTTTATATTTTAACATATTTCAGAATAACTTTTAGTTGTAGAATCACATCTTTTCTGTTTTCTCTTTCCAGAAAGTCATTCTCGGTTATTTCTCTAAAAATCAAGCCACCCTGGTCCTCTCTCCAAAGTAACCAGCGCTTCCCTGATCCACTTCTACACTCCACCTTTCTCGTCATTACACTAATTCGTCCACTATAGTTATGGTTTTTGTGGGTCTCTGATTAGCCATGAGCTATTTGGGGCAAGGCTTTGGGCCCAGAGCTCAGCTTCATGCCTTCAATACATAAGGCCTAGTACACAGCCGGTGCTCAAGGGATATAGCTTCTACCTTAACATACTCTTCCTTTTTGAGATAAAAAGAAAACATATCCATTCAATGCTCTTGAGACCATCTATTCCCATCTACTCCACCTGTAACTCCATCAGAGGGGAAATTACTATTCAATTTCTCCCCTCTGGCTTTCCCAACATTGCCTTCCTGGTGAGCCCAGGTTCTATCTTTAGGAAAAGCTTTCATGGTACCACATTGTTAACATTACTCCATTCTCTTTCCTTGCCAAAGGGCTTCAGGAAGTATCGTGAAACTACGAGGGTGGAAGCAAATGTAGAAATCACCGGGCCATTACTGGAGTTTTAAAATCAAGAAAACCAAGACCTGGAAATGTTGCGTAAGTTGCCGAGAATCACACAGAGAGTTCATCCGCGTGTCAGGGCTGGAATCTAACACTCCCAATTTCCAAATTTGTTTTTGGTTTTAATACATCACTCTAAATTTGCTTGCTACCTGCATTCTTGTTTCCCCCACTGAACTCTGGAAATTGCTCTAAAGCCGCCCACCATTTCCTGTCCTTTGTTCTCCTCTCTAAGGCATTTGACCCTAGACCACTTTTCTTCTCCATGAATATTACATTGCTCTTGCTCTCCTGTCTCTAGCAACTGTTTCTGTTTCCTTAAACAGGTCACGTTCTTCACTCCAAAGCAGGTCTTTGGTCAGCAACTGCTGTCCGCAATGATCCCTCCCAAAGGTTTTAAAACGCCCTCTTTGGAGCCAATATCCAAATCCCCAATACCCCTCTCAGCCCACTCCTTCCATTCAAGATCCATGCTCACTTCTCATCCCCTCACTTCAGATGTCTGATCCTTCTCCCACACCAGGGCCTCTCTCCGAGTGTGGATCTCTGTCCATGTCTACAATCAGTATCTAGTTACCTAGGCTAAAGAAATTATAGAGTCTTTTCCTCTTTTAAAATATTTACAAGAAATCAATAATATAAGAAAATAATACGCCTGTGTGCCAGACACTGTGTGTGTGTGTGTGTGTATACATATATATATATGTTTTCATTTAATCAACCAGCAAGCTTGTGATACGTAGGCTAAGCTCACCAGTTTCATAGTTGAAAAAAGTGAGTTTCAAAAAGATTTATTGTGTCCTAAGGTCACAAATCAGTATTTGGCGAAGACAGGATTCCAACCAAAGACTGCATTTGTGAGGCCATCTGAGGAAGTCTATGCCGTATCACTGTTATTCCAAATAACTCTCATCTTTAAAAAATTTTGCACTGAGGATTTGAGGTCAGGCACAACACCTCAAAAATGGTAGAAGTCCAAAATTTGATATCAACAGCAAGGCCAGGCCCCATCCCTCACAAAGCAGAAGACAAAAATACTGCGCTGGGCTCTGAACTTTATCTTCAGCTGACTGTTTTATATGATGAGACATATTAGCTGCTGAAGACACACTGGGTTTCTGGGAGGGCTGAGGGTTTCACCCCTAGGCCTCCCTCAGTGCTATGAGCCCAATCACTCCCCGATGACAGATATGAGAGAACATTTCAAGTATTGCATTTTTCTTTCCTTCTTTCGTTGTTTTACAATTCTCTTTTCTATTTTCTTCCTTAAAATGTCTCCGGATCATAAAACCAGAATGGTTAAATAGCAGGAAACTTAAAAAATATAATTAAAAAAAGCAAATCATGATCCCAAACTCCATACCATAAAGGATGATTACACAGGTATGTGTATATTTATTCCTAGTCTATTAACACACACACAGACACACAAAGTAGGTATGTGGGTATATACCTGTGTGTGTGTGCATGTGTGTCTCTACACATGCACACATTTGTTCAAGTTTTATATTCTATTGTATTTTCCCATTTAATAGCTTCATTGCTATTTTGTTTCTTAATGGTATTAAATAATCTTTATAAACTTGGTTTTTAATTGCTGAATAATAGTATACCCTCTAAATATATCATAATTTACTAGCTATTCTTTCATTTGACCGTCTCAATAAATGAGTATTGATTTTGTACATCCAGAGGTTGGCGATAGCAGTGATGGTCCAGGCTGGCAAAACCTGTCACCAATTCACACACACTCCAGGAAGGAATACAATTTATTCGACTGAGCCAAAGTTACACAAACATTTGCTCTATCACTGTTAATAAGCTTTACCTCGATAGTTTATACACTCATTTATGTCTGTGTTCTATTTCACACACATGCAAAGTTTCAAATATAGCCTGGAAGTATCCCGCCATATACCTAAAGGACAAGGCAGGCCGTGAAAGTGACCAACTAGAGAAGACAAACCAGCCCTCTTCAAAGGACAACTGTGAAACCCCAAGAGGCCGAGGGGCATCTCTGAAGAGGACAGCCTCCCAAGAACACATAAATGTGGCCCATGAGACCATGAGAGATAGAGAGTCACCATTTTAAGCATCTATCAAACAGAATGCTCAACACCACTATCCCATGACACAATCACCATGTGTCGCCAAGCCATGACATCACTGGTCACCCAAACATACTCCTCCTTCCCATCTCCCTTACAGCTTCTGCCCTGAGGGGCCGGAGGAAGCTCAGGGCACTAAGCAGGAGAAATGGAAGCCCTGAGTGGGGAAACAGCAAGGACTCTGACTTCCTTCCCCCTTCTTCACTGCAAGTAAGTAGCTCTAATCAAGCGTGAAAGTGGAGGGCATGTGGCAGAGAGACTTTAACTTTACGGGAATTTGGATGGTTTGATGATCAGAGGATAAATATTTTAACTACCAGAGATTTCTTGTGACTAAATTTATCAAGTGACTTCTCATAACTTAAGTGTGAACAACACCAGGAAGAAGACCAGGAGGAACAAAACGCCCAGTTTCAGGACGGCATCCTGTGAGTCCTGTTTACTCAATGAAAAGTTATATGTGTGGAATATGAATTTGGGTGCCAAGTATTTAAAGGGTTAGAGAGTGATGTGGAGAAGGTGTTTCGGGTGAGGTGACATCTGAGTAGAGATCTGAGAGTTGGCCAGGGCAAGTTAGAGGGGAAAACATTCTAGGCAGAAGGAGAAACAAAGACCCTGAGACGGGACCAACTTAGCGTGTGTAAGGAAAAGCAAGGTTGGAATGGCTGGAGTGCAGGGATTCTTGGGAAAATGACGACTGGAAAGGAACTCAGGGGCCTTCCATGGCAGTATCCACTTATCTGATACATATTCAAAAATAAACCCTGATGAAGTCCTCCTGGGGTTTTTAGACTATTTCTCTTTTCTCAGACACTGGCTAGAGATTTTACTAGGGATGCTTCATGATGACCTTCTGTGCTATGTTCTTTCAACAGTCTTATTTTATCTCCATAATAATTACTCAGGAATACATGTCACTCTTACAAATGAAAAAAACATGCTTTTTCTCTCATTTTCTTGAAAACCATTGGCCTCCTCTAACTTTTTGCCAGCATTTGACAGAGATATGCATTTTAAAACAATTGTAAAATGTTCCTTTTTAACTCCAGCATAGATAAATGACATCACAAGTATGATTATAAACAGAAGCTGTTCTATGTTGAAGATGTGAAAAGTGATAAAAATGTGTAAAGTGGAAAATAAATGCTCTATCCTAACATTGAGTATCCAAAATTACTAACTTTTTGTTATTAGGATGGTTGTCTCATTTCTCATTTTATAGTCTAATTTTTGCTCAAATCCAGAAAAGCCATTGATTTGATTGTCATACACTCTAACATCCATTCACTTTATTGTAATCTCCTGTTGCTTAGAATAATTCCTAAATTAATCCCTTAGGATTTTTTTTCAAAGATTTATTTATTTATTTATTTATTTATTTATTAAAGATTTTATTTTATTTATTTTAACAGAGAGAGAACACAAGCAGGCAGAGAGGCAGGCAGAGGCAGAGAGAGGAGCAGGCTCCCTGCCGAGCAAGGAGCCCGATGTGGGACTCGATCCCAGGACGCCGGGATCATGACCTGAGCCGAAGGCAGCTGCTCAACCAACTGAGCCACCCAGGCGTCCCCAAAGATTGATTTATTTTATAGACAGTTTATAGTGGGGAGGGGCAGAGGGAGAGAGAGAGAGAATACCAAGTAGACTCCCCACTGAGCGTGGAGTCAGACATGGGGCTCGATCTCATGACCCTGATATCATGACCTGAGCCAAAATCAAAAGTTGGATGCTCACATGACTGAGCCACCAAAGCGCCCAATCCTTCAGGATTTTTATGGATTCTTTAAATGTGCAAAAAAGTGAGTTGAGAAACAGGCAGCAAATTCAGTTTTAAATCTACTTCTAAGTTGATCAACCTGTCTAGCCCAAAGCTACTACATTCTATAATATCCTCCTGATGATTATGTGTTACAAGTGTACTTATTGAAGACCTGCTCCATGACGGCATGCAAGGCACTGAAGCTTCAAAAATGAAAAGAGATTTTAATTCCTATCTTCTCAGTCCTTACATATTAGGGAGAAAGACAGGAAAAATCAGGTATCCAGATAAATATATTTAAGGAATTATAAATTGTGAAAAGTATCACTGAAGAAACAAAGATCTGAGAGAAAGAGAATGGAAACTGAGATGCTGGAGAGGGTAGCCCACCTACTAAGACCTGTCTAAGGAGTGAGCATTGGAGGCAAGATCCGAAGAAGGAGCCAGCCACATCACAGAGACTGTAGGCAAGGGAAACTTGGTATATTAGGCTGCGGAAGCCATATACCAAGACGACGGGCCTGGAATAGACATGGGAGGAACTCAACAGATTGACTTTGTGCTTACAAAAATATATACCTTTTAATTATTACTTATTACAACACATGTTTGTGTTTTATATATATATGCGCCACAGTAAAATTTATTTTAAAAATGAAACCAAAGGATAACTAATGTAACAGTATTCCTTCGAAATTTATAGACAAGGGAGGTACTAGCAGAAATGCGATTGCTCCTAGAAGGCTAAAATCAAGCACAGACAGGAGAGAGCAGGATAGTTTATTTTTTCCACCAAAATTTTATAAGTATTAACTTTACAAACAATGTATAGATGTGACATAGATTATACTTTAGTTCGAAAGAGAGGTTGAAATGGAGGGATATAAGACTTGTTGGAGGGGGCACTGCTGTAATTAAATCAATTGATAATGGTGGCACTGGTGTAAAGTCTATCAGTGAGAAAGACCTATCAATGAGCGAGGACAGCATGAAAGAATCGACAGGGAGACTGAGCCAGTGGCAGGAGTCACAGACAAATAGTAAGAGGCGCAAAGACAGAACAGAAGCGTTGGCAGGCCATGATTCGTGGAGAGTTCTGAAGATCATGAGAAGGCACTGATATTTTATTGGAAATATAATTGGAAGCAACGGACAGTGGACGGCATATCAGAGAGACATTCTGAAGGAAGTCACTCTTGTTCTTTTTTTGGAAAATAGATTATAGGTTGACAAGAGAAGAATCAGAAAGACCAGTCTGAAGTGAACTATAATGATTAAAGAGCGAGCTTATGGTGACTAAGCCCAAAGGGGCAACGCACAGTGGCTAAACTAAGGATGTGGAGAAAAGTAAACACATTGGAAATTGATTTTAGATACTCATACAAACCAGAGGGTGACCACTCCAATTTGTTAATGGTTTGGATGCTGGGACACGGAGCAACAGTAATGCAGAGAATTCAGGATTCTAGCTTAAGTACTCCAGAAGGAGAGATACAGGTCTGTAATTGAGATGTAAATCAAAGGATCGTATTGGGTTTGATGTATCTGTGAAATATCCAAGTGGAGAAATCAAGTAGACAGTTGGAATATGGAGCTTAGTGCAGTTTTGAGCTGGAGACATATGTCTGGGAGCTGCCAACAAAAAGATAATCTTTCAGTCTGCAGGGAAGAATGATGTTATCCAGAAAGGGAGTGTAGAGAAAGAGCAAAAGAGAGCCTTTTGCAAAACCAAACCCAGAGGTTTGAGAAACAGAGAAGGAATCAGCAAAAGAAGGGCAGTGAGGTTAAAGTAGGAGCTAGGTGATTTTTTAAAACAAGAATTAACTCTTTCTAGAAGCGGATTTAAAAAAGAGAGGGAGAGAGAGAGAGAGAGGAATAAGCTCTCATTCAGTTCACTCCGAAGAAGCTATTGCCTTAACCCACCCTGCTTGGGTTAAAAAAATCACTAGTCCTAGGCAAGATGATCAAATACATGGGCTCGTGCTTCTGTTAAATTCGACAGCAAAAACCAAGCGGAAGAACACTCCCCTGCCTACATCAACCAGGGTTCTCCAAAGTCCTAACAATGTGACTTTTGTTTCGCGGCAAGTCCGAGAATTTTACGTGTCCCGTTTTCTTGAGTCCCGAGGAGAATTTCAGTCTCTTAACTAACTGCTTGACCTATGCGCTTTTTTAACCGTTGGCTTCCCGCTCGCCACTCGCCCTAGCACTTGGCGAGCTGGTGCCTGTTCAGTTGCACACCTAGTCGTTAAAGGGTTAGTCACTTGGTGACTCTGCAGAGCCACTCACCATGGTGATGAGCCCCTCCAGCACTTATCTCATGCAATCCCAGCCCAGTTATGGGCTTCCAGTGCAACGGAATGAGACCACTGAGGAAGCTGCACAGCTGCGATGTGGGGAAGTACTCCTCACTGCCAGGTCTTACTGGTGACCTCACAATTAACAGAGCTGTTGCCAACCTCCTACATACCCCTAGGGAGTGGATGCGAATTCACTTCACCATGGAAACAAGATTAGTGGAGCAAACTCGTCAAGGGCCATAGCACTGGTACTCGGAGATGTGGAAAATGTGCTGCAACTTCTTTTCCGGATTCAACTAAAGGTCAAATAAATAAAATAATTAATTTACTCGACAGTATTTACTGAGGGCATACAATGGGTCAGCTGAGGTGGCAGATGCAGGAAATACAGCAGGGCGCCAAATGTGTTAAATCGGCCAATCTTAAGCATCTTTGATAATAGAGACAGTCCCCCAATTACAACGAGGTTGACTTATGAGAACACAACCTGACAATGGTACAAAAATGTTGCGCGTTCAGGAGAAACTGGACTTCAGAATCTGAGTCTGGGGGCACCTGGATGTTTCAGCTGCTTAAGCATCTGCCTTTGGCTCAGGGCATCATCTCAGCATCCTGAGATGGAGTCTTCTATCAGGCTTCCTGCTCAATGGAGAGCCTGCTTCTCTTTCTCCCTCTGCCCCTACGCCCACTCGTGCTCTCTCACGCACTCTGTCTCAAATAAATGAATAAAATCTTTTAAAAAGAATCCTGAACTTGGATCTTTTCCTGGGCTGGTGACATGCATAGAATCCTCCCTCATGAGCCGGGGCAGAGGGACGAGCCACCGGTGCCAGTCAGCCACGGGATCCCGAGGGTAAGCAATTGACTCGCCTCCTACAACCATCCTGTACCCATTGAACCATTCTGTTTTTCACTTTCACTACAGTATTCAATAAATCACATAAGATAAACAACACTATATTATAAAATACACCTTATGCTAGATGATTTTGCCCAACTATAGGCTAAGGTAAGTGTTCTGAACACATTTAAGGTAGGCCAGGCTAAGAGATAATGTTCTGTGGGTTTGGTGCAGCGAATGTATTCTTGACTTACAATGTTTTCAATTTGTGATGGGTTCATCGGGAGGTAAATCCATTGTAAGGTAAGGAAGATCTATAAATAAGGAGTTTCCTTATTGTTGATTTTAAGTCTTCTTTCTCATTTTGCATCCATATCAGCAAAAAGTGTTACTACTTTTCCATTTAGGACCCTTGGATAATTCAAATATTCTCCCCTACTCCCATTTTGAATGGCATTAGGAAATCTCCAAGAAATTATATTGTTTTATCCCCCTAGAGGGAAAAATCTTATACCAACAAAGTTCTTCCTTACATGGCCTGTTTCTTAACTTCACGATCCCTGAATACCAATCTGTGACTGGGTAGTACTGAAAGAACGCAACTGAGCGTCTTTCTTCCCCACCTTTCTCTACTCTCTTTTGTCCCATTAATGACTACATGGGCTCAAAAAGCTACCATAATATCAGGCTGACTTAAGAGGTCATATACCTAAAGAGCTGAAAAAATCTGGCAAAAACGTGGAAACCCATAGCCCACTGCACACAGACCACATCAGGAATACTACGCCCACGCGTCACGTTGTAAAAAAGACATTACTAAACAAGAGCGTATCCCAACCAGAAATCAGGGGTCACTTTGTTCCAAATTCCACCCAGAGAAGAAATCATCCACCAACATCTCTGATAAATATTTCATATTCTGCTTACGCATTTCAATCACTAAGTCGGCAGTCATCGCTCTGAAGCAATCCCGGCCTCTCATGGACAGCAGTAAGGCTCAGAGATATTTCTTAAAAAGGTCCAGAAGGCTTCTTCACCATCACGTTAAATCATGAGTCCTGATTGTACATCCTAAGTACCTTTCCCCATTTCAAATACGTGACAAATACTCTCGTGGCCTCTATGTATGTGGCCAGTTACCATGACCATCCTTGATATGAAATCTGTCTTCATTCTTTCCATTTTACTTCGAGGCTCACTAGTTTATCAATGTCATTCTTATGTACGATTTTCTTTATTTTAAGATAAGGAAGTGAATGTTCAATAAAAAATGTCTAGCACTTAGGATGAGTTGAAGTAACGACTATAAAAAAAAGTAGCACGTTAAGAACTTGGTACAGACTGGTATAGGACAACGAGAGAAGAAGTGCTTTTATTTATAATTATTTACCATTCTTTATTAGGAAATACTTCAAGCCTTCATAAATATACAAGACATTAGTCTCCAGGAATCCATTCCCAGTATGTAAGAAATGTTCACATTTATGTACTATAGATAATTTTTTTTCTCCCCAAATTTGTTTATTTTAATTTTTCAGTGTTACAAGATTGATTGTTCATGCACCACACCCAGTGCTCCATGCAGTACGTGCCCCTCTCGATACCCACCACCAGGCTCACCCATCCCCCTCACCCCCTCCCCTCCCAAACCCTCAGTTTGTTGCTCAGAGTCCACAGTCTCTCCTGGTTCAACATCCCCTCCGATTTCCCCCCATTCGCCCCTCCCCGCCTTCTCACGATGCCCTCCATGATTTTCTTTATACGCCACACGTAAGTGAGACCATAAGATAATTGCCTCTCTCCGCTTGACTTATTTCACTCCGCATAATCTCTTCTAGTCCTGCCCATGTTGATACAAAAGTTGGATATTCATCCTTTACTATAGATAATTTTTTAAAAAATATAACAATTCCTCGATTCCCTTGAAGTGGATCAGCACACGGTCTCCAAACCAATTCCCTTCTCTTATTGCTAAGAGGTAACTACTACAGTGAAGATGTGTGTATCTTTTGCACTCATGTTTTAAATTCCCACTACATATATATTGTCTTTACAAGTACTACGATGAGCATGCTTGGACCTATCCAAAAAGGTTCACTCCAGTGGCCGTACTGAGGGCAGACTACAGATGGGAGAAAGGCCACATGATGACAAGTTATCGGTGGCTGAAGGAGAAGGTAGAGCTTGCGATGTTTGAATGTGCACTCCGAAGGAAAGCAAGGAATTCAGGAGCACATTATGACTTTTGGCCCTTGCCAAATGACCATCAGCAGGATGAAGAGGAGAGGAAAATTTAGGTTGGAGTGGGAAAATCGATGACTTCAGTTTGAAACAAGTTTGATATATCTACTAGACCTCATGTTGAAAAGTCAAATATATATCTGGGCATACAAATTTGGAGCTCAACAGAGAGGTCTAAATTAGAATTACCTACTTTGGAATCCCTGGCGTATAGTTGGCATTTAAGCTATGAGACTGGGTAAGATCCCCAAATAAGAAAGCTGATAACTGAGCACCTAATAGGTCACACCTGTTCGGAAAATACAAAGAAAAATGGTCAATGCAGCAGCCTGAGAGACAGCAGTAGGTGCCAGATGGCAAGTGATAAAGACGCATATCAAGGAGGGACAGCATGGGGGTACCTAGGTGGCTCAGTGGGTTAAGGCCGCTGCCTTCAGCTCAGGTCATGATCTCAGGGTCCTGGGATGGAGCCCCGAGTCAAACTCTCTGCTCAGCGGGGAGCCTGCTTCCCCATCTCTCTCTCTGCCTGCCTCTCTGCCTACTTGTGGTCTCTATCCCTCTGCCAAATAAATAAATAAAATCTTTAAAAAAAAAAAAGTAAGAGAGAGAGATTCCTTAAAAAAAAAAAAAAAAAAAAGGAGGGACAGCATGATCAGCCATTCCCAATGCTGCTGCAGGAGAAGTAAGAGGAAAATGCATCAGTAACCCCAAATGAATACTTGTCTCTGTCAAGCCCACATCCTCCATCCTTTGCAATTGATTATTCTGAAATACAGACTTCTTTTATAATTCAAATAAAAAGTTAGAACAACTACCATTCAATTTCTTCTTTCATTAATGCTCAATGCAATATCAATTTCAATGGAAGATGGGGAAAATTTACTCTGTAAATTCTCTTTGTAATCTAGGATGAAGGGACACATCTGTATCTGAACACATGGATTTATTCGAAGGGTTTGGGACTTTCTTGCCTTGTTACCTGACTAGACTTCAATGCCACGTGGCCAGTACTTACTCCACCTCTCACAAGCTTGAAATTAATTATTTTTTAATTTAGTAGAGGACCAGAATTTTTGCACTTTGTGTACCTGTGATACAATATTACACATTGATTTTTGCACTTTGTGTACCTGTCATATAATATTACACATTGATTCTTACCTTATAAAGTACTTAACACGGTCCCTAGCAGGCTACCCATGTGCATTCTCTTCTCATTTCTGCTTCCTACACATTCTCCTGAAATTTTTGAAGGCGAGTAAGGAAGAGAAGATTGCAGGAAAACAAGGAAGTCAACCCATCATCCCCGCAGGTGTGCATTTTATAGCTACTTTGATCACTTGGCCATTAGAAGTCACTATGTCATTTATTTGTACTTCAATGGGGAAGTGTCAGAATCCTTTTGGATATCAAATCCGAGAGGCCACTTTAGCTTTAAAAATTTGAAAGGAATTTTGGTGGAAGAATGTTAGTGAGAGATCTTCATTTACCTGCTCAGTCAACCAACAGACATTTCCCAGAATGCAAGGGCTAGTTAGATTTATATGTTTTCTTTCAGACCTATTTAAACAAATTGGCATGCAAATTGCCCATATCACTACTTATTAACCTAATTTAATATTCCTCATTCATTTAATTAATTAAAGATACCTAATAGGTAGCATTTCTAAAAGTCTAGGAGATTATTTCATGCACGGACCAAAATATTTTCCATTCCTCATTTTCATTTTGCTTAAACACATTTAAAGCCCTTACAGTGATGCCAGATAATTTCAGAGTAACTTACTGCACCTTAAAAGGTGAAGACACAGACACTGACAGGGTAAGTAAATTGTCTAAAGTAACACAGTACGATTACAAAAGGAGAACTTGGATTCAAACCCACACAAGGGCTCCCGAGCCCACGGTCTTAATTTAAGGAGCCAAGAAGATCCACAAGTAAGCTTCTTATTTCTAGCATTCCATTTGCAATTACTAATGACTAAGGTTTTTTCCCCTGTAAACTTAGTACTAAACTTAAATATATTTATTATATGTATTTATATATTTATATATATTTATATGATTACATATATATATATATATATATATTTTTTTTTTTTTTCAGTTTTAGCTGCATGTAGAAGGAGCTCTTCCTAAATGGAGTTTGTGGAGTTTTTCGGTGTTTGGAGTAGGTATATAGGTTGTAGCATATGAAATTGCTTTTTACTGTATGTCGGACATTCATATATTGACAATTTCATACAATTCAACCTATCCAGAACAAACTTCAAGTATAAAGGATAAGGCAGAGGATCTGGCCACAGAAAGACCAAATTCAGTACTTCATCACATGATGTCAGCATAAGCAAGTCATATAACCTCCTTGTTTCTTATTTTTGTCATTGTTAGAGTAAAAAAGTGCAAAGGTGTGTTGATCCTGACTCCTGAGAAATTTACAGTTTAACCTGTAAAAAATTCTCATCAACTGCAATATTCAAAACAAACACTATGTACACCATTCCAAATCAGAGAGCCAAAGTCCTAATCACAAAAGGTGGATTCCTCCAAAGCATCTGTATAACTCAGAATATGCTTCCCAGAAAATATGAAAACAAGCAATCTCGGGAAATTATAACTGAACTGTGCATCTATCCAGGAAACTAAGAGCCAATGGTCCCG
The DNA here is from genome assembly GCA_028533885.1 of Nasua narica. Taxonomy (NCBI): domain Eukaryota; kingdom Metazoa; phylum Chordata; class Mammalia; order Carnivora; family Procyonidae; genus Nasua; species Nasua narica. The sequence goes on along the minus strand of CM052809.1, from coordinate 20,114,774 downwards.
AAATGATTCTCATAAAAGATAAAATGGAAGATCTGAGATCACCGAATTAAAAAGGAAAGGTTAAGGGCCTTGCAGTTCTGTCTGAAAACTGAAGCTGCATTGGCCAGTAGGTTTTGAAATGGGTCTCTTCACAGAGACTTCACTGAGCATCCCACCACAGACTACGGAGACGAGATCACCGCGGTTACCAAAAAGACCTTACAGACAACTAACACATTCCAAATCACACAGATGAACACAGGAAAGAGAATTCAAGAGGCACTGTTTTCCTCTCCCTTCTGCCACATCACCTTTCTTTTTCTTCTGATCATGAGCATGAAGATGAGAAGACCCATCAACTGTTTAACTAAGTGTATAAATCACACTTTACTTTTCATAATGGGCGCTCAATACATGCTCGCCTGCACAGGATAATGACGTCAGAATTACTACCTACTGACTTGGGTAGTACACCAAAACTATGAAAGAAAGCTAGACAGGCCCAGTTGTGACATTAAAAGTCTGATCTTCATAGGCTATTGAGGCTCTGTAACATTTTGAAATGTATTCTATACTCCGGATTAATTTCCTTAAACAGAACTCATCCGTTTAAAGAATACTCATGCCAAATTTGGTTCACTTTTCAGTCTTAGGAGCTAGGCTGATGCCTGGCAGATAAAAATGGGTGTGTCTGTGTAAAGCTTAGGCAGGACAAAGGCAACATTAAGAGTGAAATTAAAGCAACCCTTTCCTATCTTATGAATAACAGCTTCCTGTCCATTAAATGAAATGATATATGTGAAAGCACTTTATGCAACTATAAATCTCTAGAGAGAGTGAACTATGCCTGTGTTCTACCTTGCAAAGTCCTAAGTGCTTTATCTCTAGATAACTAAGACTTTCAATTCAGCGTAAAAGCCTGCTATGTTTCCTGTACTGTGACTGTTAATAGGATCTCTAGCAGAAAGTAAATAAAACTGGAGGCCTAAAAATCACACCACCCACACAATACAGAGTTACAGCCTTGCCTCATGCTTTCTTTGGGTCTTGCAATTTATCTGGGACTTATTATTTATTCAACTTATCCAACATGTAGACTTCAAATCCATATATGGGTATGAATCCCTTCAAGTTTGATTCAACAACTACCCAAAGAATACATATGAATTACAGTTCTTACTGGTTCAGGATATGCCAGAGTAAATTGCTTTAAAGAGCTGAAGACACCTATTTTATTGAATTACACTCTTAATTAGTAAGACCACTCCTACAAACTGAAAGTAATTATTTCAACAAACTGAAATTATTCCAAACTGAGAAAGTTCATCTAGAAAATGTTATGCTATTTGGATTTCAATGCAGATGCCAAGAGAAAGGATAAATGTATTTATTTTATTATGTATAAAAAGAAGAAACACACAAAACTTTAAAATTCAGTTATATTAATTAACATATATGCTAATCATGTATTTTATTTATATATATTATGGTCCATGAATAGGAATCTGACCATTTAGAAGTGAATCAAGACACTATGCAAGATATATCTATATCTTGCATCCAAATCTTGCATATATATCAAGATGCATCTATATCTTGCATAGTGTCTTGATATATATATATATATACACACACACACACATGACAGAAAATAGAAATAGTTAATATTGACTTACTACAGAGTAAGATTTTTTGTTTTTGTTTTTTGCAGAGGGAGGGGCAAAGGGAAAACAGAGCTGGACGTGGAGCTCGAACTCACAAACCTGAGATACGACCTGAGCTGAAATCAAGAGTCAGATGCTTAGCCAACTAAGCCACCCAGGTGTCTCTACAGAGCGAGTTTTTAACCAACTTTGTTTGTAGAACTTTAAAATGGTAAGAGTTTAACTTTATGATTGAAATGCACTGTTTCTCTGCATCTTGACAGTGCCTACCTATTCCTTTGAAGAGAAAATAATCTTGAAACTCTTCAGGAATTAAATGCCCAGGTTGTAGAGATATCTAAGAAAGAAGTTTTAGCTGCCTCAATTTTACTGTTTAATTACTAATAATTATAATGGAAAAGTATCTCACTCAAGTTTCACATGTAGTAAGCTAAACAGTATGTGGACCTACAGAGGTGAGCAGGAGGATGCTAGAAACAAAGAAGAAAAGAAGTGATCTCTTCTTTCTCTCACCCTCTCTCTCTCTCTCTCTCTCTCTCACACACACACACACACACACTCATTTATTGTAAATTGGCATTACACCTTTTGACCTTCCTAAACTCACTTTTTAGTTTTAGTAGCTATTTTATGGGTTCCTTAGGATTTTTCAGGTATATAATCACGTTGTCTGCAAATAAAAACAATTTTATCTCCTCCTGTTCTATCTGCACATCTTTAAGTTTTAAATTAGTTTATTTATTTTTGCTTATGGTACTAGTTAACCTCTGGTGCAAGATTGAATAGAAGTGGTTAAGATATCCCTCATCTTATTATTGATAATACACACACCATCTTCTGCACTTAAAAAAGATGTCAATCATGAGTTTTTGTTTTGTTTTTGTTTTGTAGATGTGCATTGACAGGTTTTGGTATGTACAATCTTGCCTTAGTTTGCTGAGCATTTTTGTCCATGTTAAAATTAATGTTAAATATTGTCAAACTGTTTTTCTGTATTCATTGGCATTGTTGTATAGTTTTTCTTTCATTTGTTTCATATAGTGAATGACACTGATAGACATTTTGCAGGGTAAGCCATCCTTACAGTCTTGTAAACTCTTTCTGGTTATGATATAGTGCTCTTTTTACCTATTGCTGGATTTGATTTGCTAATATTTGCTAAGTATTTTAGGGTCTGTGTTTCTGAGAGATTAGACTACAGGTTGTTTTTTTGTTTTTTTTTTTTTTCCTGGCAGTATCTTTTTCTGGTTTTTGTTTGTTTGTTTGAGGGAGAGAGAGAGATGAGGGAGGGAGGAGCAGAGGGAGAGAGAGAGAATCCTAAGTAGGCTCCACTCCCAGCACAGAGCCCAATGTGGGGCTCAATCCCATAACACCAAGATCATGATTTGAGCCGAAATCAAGACTCAGACACCCAAGTGACTGAGACACCCAGGCACCCCTCTTTATCTGTTTTTGATATCAGGATAATGCTGGCCCCATAAAAGTACTGGGAACTGTTCTGTCCCTTCATATGATTTTAAAGAATTGGTGGAATTTCATCTCTAAATGATTCACAAAATTCACTAATGAAGGCAATCGGGCCTGGAATTTTCTTTGCAGATCAAATTTTAATTACAATTTAAATTATACTATATTTAGGGCTCCACAGATGTCCTGTAATATTTTTGTCAGTTTATGAATATGTATCTTTCAAGGATTTGTCCCTTTCACCTAGTGTTATAAACTTTCTTGACATAAAGTGGTTCACAATATTTCCTTATGGTAATTTTAATTCCAAAGAAAAATGCTGTGATGTCTCCCATTTATTCCTAATATTGATAATTCATGTTTTCTTTTTCTTTGCTCAGTCTAGCTAGAGATATAGCAATTTTATTGTACTTTCCAGAAATTTTATTTTTCTCCACTTTTTCTGCTTTAACTTCAATGATTTCTGTTCTTACATATATTATTTCCATCTATGCATACTGGGTTTAATTTTCTCTTCTTTTCCTAATTTAACATTGAATTATCTTATTCCCTGACATTAAGCTTTAATGATATAATTTTCTCAGAAGTATTACTCAGCTGTATCCCATATATTTTGATATAGTGTTCTCATTTTCATTTATTTCAATTTTTTTTAAGTTCCCTACTGAGTTCTTTGATCTATGTACTATTTGGTAGTGTATTGTTTCACTTACAAATTTATACTAATTTTCAGGAATTATTTTGTTTATTTCCATTAATTCCACTGTTGCCAGAGAACACATTAATATGTTTTCAGTTATTTAAAATTTATTGAGAAATGTGTAACAGCCCCAACACATATGATCTAGCTTGCTGACTGTTCTATGTGTACTAATTACAAAATTTTCTGGAAGTACCAGAAAATCAAGTGGTTGGGAGTACTATTCAGTATTTCCATTTTTAAAAACAAATTTTTCTACAGGCACATGGGTGGAGCAGTCAGTTGAGTGTCTGACTATTGGTTTCAGCTCAGGTTGTGACCTTGGGGTCATGGGACTGAGTCCAGGGAGATGCTCCAGGCTCAGCATGGGGTCTGCTTAGGACTCTCTCTCCTTCTCCCTCTGCCCCTTCCCCCTCATCCTCCCTTGCTCATGCTCACTTTCTCTGTCATAAATGTTTAAAAATTAAAAAAAAATTCTATATGTTCTACTAATTACCAAAATGTGAGTAAAGAGAAGAAAAAGAACAGTTTGACAATACCAGGAGTTTCTTTGTATGTGTGTGGGAAAATTCATAGCTGGCAAGAGGAAATAGTATTATAATCACCATGAAGAACAATCTGATAATATGTAATAAATATGAAGATAGTATGTCCACAGTCAACACATTACTGAAAGGTATCTACCTAAGAGTAACTCTTACACATGTGCACTCAAAACTCACATAAAGATGATCATTATTATACTGCTTATAACTCTAGAATAGAAAAACTAAAGGGGAGGGTGAGGTGGATGAAAATCAATCAATAGGCGAATGGATAAATAAACTCTACTGTATACAAACACTACAGTTTAAAGGGTGGACAAGATGTGCTCGCTTCAGCAGCACATAGACTAAAATTGGAATGATACAGAGAACACTGGAAAGGACCCTGCACAAGGACAACAAGAAAATTCGTGAAGTATTCCATATTTAAAAAAAAAATTAAATTAAAACAACACAAAAATGCAATATGAATTTTTAAAAGCCAAGTTCTAGAAAGCTGTGTGCAGTATGATTCCATTTGTGCAAATGTTTAAAATACAAAACAATGCTGTTATAGATTTTTATGGATGCATACCTATTTAATACAATTATTAAAGTATAGATGGAAAATATGTATACAAATTTGAGAACAGTGGTTACATCTGGGGACTCAGAAAATAAGATGGTTGTGGAAGAGCATCACAAGGGCTTCAAGGCCATGTGAAAATCTCAAAATGAAAATCTTAAGCAAAAAATGGTAAAATGTTGGGGTGTCTGGGTGGCTCAGTGGGTTAAAGCCTCAGCCTTCAGCTCAGATCATGATCTCAGGGTCCTGGGATCGAGCCCCACATCGGGCTCTCTGCTCGGCAGGGAGCCTGCTTCCCCCCTCTCTCTGCCTGCCTCTCTGCCTGCTTGTGATCTCTCTCTCTTTCTCTCTCTCTCTGTCAAATAAATAAATAAAATCTTTAAAAAAAATGCTACAGAAGACACATAATATATAATCCCATGTATATTATATAAGCAAAATTAAGTGTACGAAAATACCAGAAACATTATTTACCTATAGCCCTATCTACACGCCCAAAGAAAATCCTAAGAGTGGAATTTTCCTGAAAAGACTGCTTCAGGATTTTCATAAAAATGTCATAAAAGTGAATTTTCATAAAAATTCATTTAGAAAATCCCAACGTAAAAGTAACGTAGGAAAATCAGCCAGGATTTTCATAAAAATTTCATAAAAATGAATTTTCATAAAAATTCATTTAGAAAATCTCAACATTAAAGTAACGTAGGAAAACCTGTCATGGTACACAGCAAATGGTGATGGTGTGATCTCCAGAAATGTAAATGAAAGGTCCATGATTAGTGGGAAGGATGGTGGAGATGGTAGTGCACAGTTACAGCGATGTTACATTACTTCATCTGTAACAGTTCTTGGTTCTCACAAGTTCTACTGCAACGTAAACAAGTGATTAGAGCAGCACTTAACCGAAATCCTGCAAATCTATGTATAAGATGATGGAAAAAAAATTTTCTTTGGATCATTGTGTTTTTTGGGAATTAAGAAACCTGGTAGTTCTCTTTATTTGGAGCAATAAAGGGAACAAAATACCACATACGAAGTATCTTCCATTCCATGTAGCTGGAACAGAGAAATGAAAAAGGTGAGGGGATAATTCAACTTGACACCTCAAAGGGCATCTGGATGACTGAAGGCCCTTAAATTGATAGAATTTATGAGGTGAGCCATTTTTTTTTTTTCTTTTTGAGGTGAGCCATTTTTTGCCGGGAGAGAGTTTTTAAGTACAAATTCAATTTCTCAATAGAAATAATGCTGTTCAGGGGCGCCTGGTTGGCTCAGTCAGTTAAGCATCTGACTCTTAATTTCAGCTCAGGTCATGATCACAGGGTCTTGACATTGAACTCTGCTTCAGATTCTTTCCCTCTGCCCCTCCCCCTGCTCATGCCTACCCCCTCAAACAATAAATAAATCTTAAAAAAAAAAGAGAGAGAGGGAGAAAGAATAAATGCTGTTCAGATTTACTAATTTTTCTTCAGGGAGCTTTGGGATTTTATGACATTATTTGTCCATTTCCTCTAGTTCAGTGAATTTATTGTCACACGGTTGTTCATTATAGTTCCTGTTTTTTTTCATTATAGTTCCTGTTATCCCTTTCATGCATGTTGCATTTGTAATGTTGTCCTCACTCTAATTATTTATATTGAGCATTTGTGTTTTTTATTGTTTTCTTCCTTAAAAAATAGGAGTTTATCGATTATTTTTATCTTTTAATGCACCAACTTTTGATTCGACTAATTTTCCCTATTCCAGTTCTATTCTCTTTTTCATTGATATTAGCTCCTATTTTTATTTTTCCTTTCTGCTTAATTTAGGTTTCATTTGCTCTTCTTGCTCTAATTTCTTCGTGGATATACTCAGATCACTGATTTGAGATTTTTTCTTTTTTCTTTTTTCTTTTATGCATGTGATGCAAATATTTTCCTCTATGCACCAATTTAGTTGAGGTCCACAAACTGTAATACATTGTATTTCATTTTCATTCACTTACCGATATTTTTAATTTCATCTGTGATTTCTTCCTTGACCCCCATGTTATCTAGAAGCATATTATTTCATTTCTAAATATTTGAAGACTTCCCAAATACTTTTCTCTTACTGATTTCTACTTTTAATTTTGTTGGACTGAGAGGACTTACTTTGTAATATTTCATGCTCCTTAACTTCACAGAGACCTACTTTATGGCCCAGAATAAGGTATTAGGTTGGAATATATGAGCCCCTTTCTCTGAGCCCCAGAAAAATAATGTGTGCTCTAGGGTGATAGGGTAGAATGTTCTACAAATGTCAAACCAGTATTGAGACAAATACACCAGAAGAACCTTCTGCACATCAGAAGACCTCTTATTGTACTGTTGGGTCTTCCTTAGCTCTTAGGCAAATTCTAGCTTCCTCACCTCCTCTCAAATCTCAATCCTGTCTCTGTAATCAACAAGAACATCAAGCTTTTTTTTCCCTTTCAGTGCTGCATGGATTCTTCTTGGGTATTTTTTCTCTCAGAAATGACTGCCGTGTGCTACTCCTGTCTGATGCTTGAAAAACCACTGTTAATTCATGCAGTTGGCCTGATATTCGAGCTCCTATTTCATCAGGGCTGGAAGTCAAAGTTCCAGGAGTTCCAATAATTTTTTTTTTTAGAGTAAGTTTGTGGTTTCACCTTCAGTCAGGACCACTTTCTTTCTTTTTTTTTTTTTTAAATTTTATTATTTATTTGACAGAGAGAGAGAGACAGCAAGAGAGGGAACACAAGCAAGGGGAGTGGAGAGGGAGAAGCAGGATCTCCGTGGAGCAGGGAGCCTGATGCAAGGCTCAATCCCAGGACCCTGGGATCATGACCCGAGACCAAGGCAGATGCTTAACTGCTGAGCCACAGGGGCGTCCCTAAAACTTTTTTTATTCTACTTGGAAACTTTTCAAACTAACTATTCCATAAAAATGACATGATATTAAACAGAAGACAAAAGAGCTGATAACACTCAAGTTAGAAGAGCCTAGAGTTCACCTTCTGCTCTTCACCTTTCCCTTCATTCTCCTTCACTACAAAACCTGAAACATAACAACTTCTGAAATGACACTCCAGAACTTCATAGTCCTGCAGAACTCAGTCTCCAAATCACTTCCATAAAGGGTATTAACTTTCAAACCAGGCACACCTGGATTTGATTCCAACCTTGCTTCCTTGGAGACCTCAAGCAAATTCAACTTCCTGATCAACAAAATGGGTGTAATAACACCTTCCTCACAGGATTACTATAAAAACTACTCAGGTAACTGTTAAAAACCATAAGGTACAGTGCTCCAAAATGAACTGATTCATAAATTATCATTCTGTTGGTAGCTATTGTCATAAGAGAGATAAAGCATTCTATGTATTCCAAAGAACAAAACCAAAATGAACTTCAAGATCTCAGGATTTTCCAAAAGCATTTTCCAACAATCCAACTGGCAAGTGACATTAATAAATTATTTGGTTTCAGAAGGGTTTATGGTACTGGACTCTGTCAGGCATATTTTAAAGAAAATCCCTCTACTGTGTGCTAATTTCTTGCTTTGCATTTTTGAGAATACTAATACAAGACAGCAACTTGAAGGAGTAAGGAAAGATAGGTTACCTTAAAAAACAGTAATTTCTGGGAGCCTGGGAGGCTCAGTCAGTTAAACGTCTGACTCTTGATTTCAGCTCAGGTCATGATCTCAGGGTCATGAGATGGACCTTCTTAAGATCCTCTCTCTCCCTTCCCCTTCACCCTCCCCTAACCCTCTCTCAGTCTCTCAAAAGAAATTAGTAATTTCTATTATGTCAAATTCTTTTCTTATATCTACTCCATGTCAATTTCCCCCATACCTCGGATCAAAGAATTAAAATGTGAATATTATACATCTCTGATAAAACTAAAGCAACCAAATATTTTCACCATGTACACACACATGCTCACTCACACACACACCCACGTGTGACTTTGAATTTCACCTCCCAGCCTTACCAGCTGCTTGATATGGGTAATTTACTCAATATCCATGAGCTTCAGCATCTCATGTATAAAATCAAGCAACAGCATGTATCTTAGTGGGTTTCCATGAAAATCAGCCACACTGTATGACAGTATAAGTATGAGTGTGAGTACTGGGTATAGTAGTGCTCAATAAATATAGCTATTATATACTGGGCCTTGAGTCTCTCTTTTTAAAAATTAATGCAAATAGAATTCTATTCACCAATCTTTATTGATCTGAAAAAGAAAAAAATGGAGGCATCACCTGCTTCCTGCCCTTGTAGGTATGACTAGTAGAAAAGTCCAGTACCTCTATTTCTTGCAGGCATGTCACTTGTATGCCACTGCCACGGTACGGAAAGCTACTCACATCTATGTATTTGTTGGAGCAGGTCACTTCTTTTCTAAAAACGTGTAGAGATACCACAATCAAAAGATTTTGTAAATGCAGCTTATAAACTGTAAAGTACCTTAAAGACCTATTATCACAATTATAACCCTTTAAAATATCATGGAGGTCCTCCATTGTCTTCTCTTCCACTTACACTGCATTTTTTTAAGTCTCCAAGATTAATTTATTGGAATCCATTTCAGAATTACAGGAATGGGAGGGAAAATAAGCACTGAACAGAACTGAGTGTGTATCTTCTAGAGGAATGGGTAATGGAAAGAAATGAGAGAAGGATTAAGTAGACAGGTGATTACGCAGTTCCAATATAGAGTCTGATGTATTCTCTTACAAGTCTATGGTGAGTTATTAATAGGTTCAGAACACGTAAGACCATGTGACCAAGCACCCAAAAATTGGACACGGTGCACTTGTGGAGACTCCACAGCCAAGGCAAGAGCAGCCAAGTTATTAGAACACTTACTAAAATACTACAACTGAGCTAACTATAGGCAAATGCTTTGGAGCTCTCTTAAACCATATTAATGTGCAGTACTGGGCTGTCCCTAGGGATGCTGTAGTATGTTATTCCAAAAGCATTTCAAATAGAAATAAGGGGCTTCCACATTCTTAAGCTTAGAACACATTCTAAATATGTACCAGTGGATTTGCTTCTCCTCTTTCATCTTTCCAACAGTTGACCCCCTTCATGACTCTATCTTCCTGTAATTCACATAGATTATGTAAGCTCTTGGGGCCTGACAAGGAGAAAGAACTATAGAAACTGAAAAGGCAAAGTAAACCATCGAATTGCATTAGTAGTCAAACATATTTCTTGAATTGACTATTCTATCAGCTTAAGTTTGGACCTGAATTTCAGGTGGTATTTGCAAACATGTCTTATCCATTTTCCACTGACCACTCCAAAGTATCTAGCCTGGCAGAATTCTTGGGCCATCATTCTATTTCTTAAAGTGCAAATTTAAGATTTACAGGGATGAAAATCTGGTTTAATCGTGACCTACAGTCAACTGAAGCAGAAGAAATTTAAGCACATTAAAAAAAAAAAACTATAAAGATTTCCTGTGTATATCTCCCTACATTATCATTCAAAACCAAAGATTTAAATATAACTATTTGGATATCATTACTTTTTATTTCACAAGCCAAGTTTTTTCCAGAACAAGTTGCAACTAGGCATTCATAAATGTTCCCTTCCTAAAATGACACCAAGTCCACATTTGCTTTCATATTAAATTTCATCCATTCTATGACGCTGTCAGTTTTTTAACACAAATCTATGTAAGAGCTGCTAAAATGTGAAAAATTATCTACTGAAATTAACTAAATATAATATTTCTATCTTTTATGAGGCCTCTTTATATCATTATTAATGACACATATATTAACTATGTAAGGGTTTTTGTTTTCCTAACATTCCCTCAATTATGCTTCCTATAGCTGCAAGACATCTGTCTACACTCATATTACCAGAGAAATCATATTGCTTTGGTTTCTAATAAAAGGCTATATACTGGAAATCTTGGCTCCGTTTAAATAAACAGAATTATTTGGATATAAATGTACATTTAGGGAATAAGTCTGAATGTTTTTGGCTAAGGTCTACTTCCTGAAAGGTTGATTTGGATTTTCTAGGTTTGTTTGGACTTATTGTTTATTTTATTTGAACCTTGACCCTAACAACGTTTGTCGTTTTTCATAGCAATAGGATATATGAAGCAGCACTGGAATATGATACCTAGATTCACACCCTAATTGTGCAAAGACACTAAGTGTAGAACTTCCTATTTTGTATATCTTATTTGTATAACTCCAAATGAGTGGCTTTCCTTGTTCTCATAAATCCTTATCAATTTTAAATCTTATACACTATAATATGGACTATCAGTAGCTAATTCTGTTCCTTATCAATCAATGCAGTGTTCAAAAACATCCCCTAAGGACTGCTCTAGTAATAAGAATTTCCAGATAACAAAAAAGCTTTTGTGTTGTTTGAGATAGAATTACTCCCAGAAGTGATCTTTAAACACAATTCCTATCAAAGTCCAGAAGACGCTATGTTGATATTAATAATCTGAACCTAAAATTTTGGTAGAAATGCAAAGGATAGGAGTGCCTGGGTGGCTCAGTTGGTTAAGCAACTGCCTTTAGCTCAGGTCATGATCTCAGGGTCCTGGGATGGAGTCCCACATCGACTTCTGCACCAGGCTCTAGCTCCACGGGGAGTGTGCTTTTCCCTCTGACCTTCTCCCCTCTCATGCTTTCTCTCACTTTCTCTCTCTCAGTCTCTCTCAAATAAATGAATAAAATCTTTAAAAAAAGAAAAAAGAAATGCAAAGGATAGAGAATAGCCAAAACATTTTTTTTCCAAACATTTTTTGAAAAGAAATCAAACCTGAAGTTCCCAAACTCAAAAGATAAGAATAAACATACGTATGTATATAAAGACGAGCACTAATAACTCAAAAGTAAACTTGTATTTATGGTTGACTTTCAACAAAAGTCCTATGGCATTTCATGAGGAAAGAATGAACTTTCCAGTAAACAGTGTTGAGAGAAAATTGGATATATACATGCAAAGAGATTAATCTGGACTCTGACTTCACACCATACACAAAAACTAACTCAGAATAAATCGTAGACCTAAATATGAAAACCGAAAGTATAGAAGAAGACCTATGCCACCAATGGGAGAAAGTCTATGTAACTTTAAGGTGGACACAGAGTTCTTAGATACAACACCAAAAGTACATTTGATAAAACAAAAAATGATAAACTGGATTTTTTCAAAATTTATAAAAATTAGCTTTAGAAGACACCATTAAGAAACTGAATAGAAATGCACAGACCGGAAGAAAACAGTAGCAAATCATATGTCCAACAAAACATTTACACCCAAGTATATAAAGAACTCTCAAAACCAAATAATCAAAAAACAAAACACCTAACTTAAAATAGGCAAAAGATCTGACAGACATTTCACCAAAGATGATTTATGAGTAGCTATGAGACAGATGACAAGATGCTCCATACGGCCATCAGAGAAATGCAAATTAAAACCACAAGGAGATACCACTGCACAGTCATAGATTAGTTACGATCAAAATGAGACAATAACAGGTGTTGTTGAGGATGTGGAGAAACTGGAATGCTGATACCTTGCTGGTAGGAATATAAACTGGTGCAATACTTTGTAAAAGAACTTGCCAGTTTCCTAAATATATTTACCAAATGACCTAGCAATTCTGCTCCTAGACGTCTACCCCCGGGAATGAAAATACATACCTACACAATGACTGTTCATATTACCATTATTCAAAAGTGAAAAAGTAGAAGCAACCCAAATGTCCACAACTTACAAAGAGATAAACAAAATGTGGGTGTTATATAAACAATGGCTTACTGGGGTGCCTGGGTGGTGTTAGTTAAACTTCAGACTCTTGATTTCCGCTCAAGTCATGATCTCAGGGTCCTGGGATCAAGTCCTACTTTGGGTTCCATGCTCAGCATGGATCTGCTTGTCTCTCTCCCTTCCCCTACCTATGCTCTCTTTCTCTCTCAAACAAATATATAGAATCCTTTAAGAATTTTTTTTTTAAACAATGGTTTATTATCCGGCAAGAAAAAAATGAACTGCTGATACAGGCTACCACACGGAATAACCTCAAAAACATTAAACTAAGTGTAAGCCTTAAACACAAGAGAACAAATTTTGTATGATTTCATTTATATGAAACATATAGGGAAATCTATAGAAATAGAAAGTAAATTAGTTGTTTCCTGGGACTGGGGGTAGGAACAGAGTGACTGCAAATGGGTATGACCGACCGCTTTGGGGTGATGGAAATATTCTAAAACTGGGTAAGCAGCGACGGTTGCGCAATGACAAAAGTCATTGCATTGTACATTTGGGTGAATTTTAGGGTAGATAAATCATACCAGAAAAAAAAGATAGTAGAAAAAAAGCATTCGCAATATCCTTTATGTTACATTTTAAATAATGATTTACCCTACAAAAATCAGCCTGGCATATTCATGAATCTATCTTACTAATGAGAAATAATTAGATTCTACTTGGGAAAATTTTTGCATAGCAACATTCAACTTAAGAGACCGATTCAATACTTTTTAAAACATTACTAATTAGAACCGTCCATTGTGAACTGACAATATTTTAACTGGAACTCTACGGGGAGAAAGGAATTATACATGTTAGTAGACAAAAGAGAGGACGTTAAATTAGATTTATTAAAAGACAGTTATTTCCACAAGAAATCACTCAGACATTATGATTTGTTATATTTATACATAATTGTTACATGCATGATAAATGGCCCAAACTTCCTATTTTGTTGTAATAAAATTCTGAAATGCTATGTGTTCGATCTGCAAGCACACAACCAGAGCAAAAAACAACACAAAGACTTTATGCTAATTATAATAAGTTCCTCGGTCAATAACTGAACTGCCCATCTAGGAACTGTTGGGTACACTAAATATTTGATGGTAATCTAACACTTCTATAATGAAAATGTACCTATCACATTTCACTCACATACATTGGGATCCAAGTAATAATGGAAATTGAAACTATCAGAGATTAGTTGATATGACTATCTGCCTGGTCATTCCTCTAAGCAGGTTGATGTGTTTTGACTGCTAATTCTAACAAGTTTTACAGGACTCAGGATATCCAAATTCAGAGAATGTATATCAATAGATGAGACTTGTTATTTTATTTCTTTTTAGCTATTTCTGCCATTTGAGGCAGCTTACCCTTTAATTCTTACACATCTCCAAAGTTGCTCTCAACCCTACCACACTGCCCTGCCATTCTAGGGTCAGTAATTTCTTGCAAGGAGTTTATAATTTTCTCAATGATTTTCTAATGTTCCTCAACAATGTGCCTCTGTCTTCACTTCCACATCTAAACTGGCTGGCACCATAGACTCCTCTCAAGCTGAAGGTATGTTTCTTCCTTTGTTGTTGATCACTTTTATTTCATTGCAATAACTATTGTGAAACAGCTGGAATAAGTTTCCTATTACATTACCCATACAACTATTGATTGCACTTTGAAGTAATTTACCCTTGTTGACTTCCAAACTCTAGAATGGGAGGCAAGTTTCAATTTCTGTATCCTTTTTCACCTAAAGAGTAGAAAAACATTTGTACGGGCATAAAGGTCCTACTATATCACCTCCCAACTAATGAGTACATGTTTATAACTTGTTGAATAATGACTTGAAATCCATAAAATCCTATCCAGCTCAATGAGATCGGGGGGTTTGTGGGAGGATGTTAAAGGCCAGGACAGAAGGTATCTTGTTCTGAGGAATAAATTCCACTCAAGACACCTTGGGTGTAAAGTTTGATGGATATAACTCTAGTCGTTAAAGATGGTTAGTGCGGGAGTTTTCAACGCCACTCAAAATTTAAATTCTAGTTAGTGAACATATAATGTAATATTGGTTTCACCAGCAGAATCTAGTGATTCATCCCTTACGTGCAATACCCAGTGCTCATCATAGCAAGTGCCCTCCTTAATACCCATCACCCACTTAGCCTGTCTCCGAATCCCCTTCCTCCATCAACCCTCGGTTTGTTCTCTACCATCAAGAGGCTCTTAAGGTTTTCTCTCTTTTTTTTTTCCCCATCCCATATGTTCATCTGGTTTGTTTCTTAAATTCCCAGTGGCTACCCTCAAATTTTAGCTTGCACAAGAATTACCTTGGATTCTTTTTAAATGCATTCCTTGGATCTGAGGCCCAGTCTGGGATTCTGATTTAAATGGAGAATTCCCAACTCCCTCAACCTCATCCTTACCACCATGATTTTGATAAAGCTGTCTGCACATCAGACTTTAAGAAAAAAAGCACCAAGAAGCATAAGCAAAGAGCCAGTGATGTGGGCTCACTGCAGTAGTATATTTTAGATGAAGCCTGGCAGAAATAAGAGGAAAAAAAAAATCTGGGGCAAAACATTTTTATGTGCTTGTGAAGAAAAAAAATAAATGTTTAGATCTTCCTTTTTTTTTTTCTCCCAATGAAAAGCAACGGGAAAGCAGAAGATGTTAAATAATGCCAAAATTGGCCTGGGCTCATCAGCTCCATTTCCTAATCATCTGACTTAAAGCCTAAACAGTTAATAATTTATTACAGATACATGCATATTAATTATGAAATGAAATCAAGTTTCTCTTGTTGGAAAAGTCAAGTACTAAACTCTCTAAACCCCAAGGGCCTTCTCAACACCGTCACGCAATAATTCTGTACAAATATCTGGGTAGCATTAAAATGGCTTAGTTCCCATTTTCTCACTTCTCTCAGTCTAGGGTTTGGCATAAGAATAAAGATGAGATGGAGACAAGATGATGTGCTCACTATGGGTGCACCCTAAACGCACTTTGAAGCAAGTTACGGTCCTCGCTTAGCCAAGGGAATCTTAAAATTTCCTTTCAGGAAACCCCCCGAATCATAATCCTAGAGGGACTACTGGTTGTCCCACTGCCTCAAAATATGTCAAGATTACTTTCCTAAGGTAAGACACTTCCCATCTATCAGGAACCTGGAACTCCTCTGATTATGCATTACTGTGTACAAAGGAAGCCATAAAACCATCTGGGATAAAAATGTAACTGCAATTAAGCGGAAACATTCAATTGTGCGTGAGCTCAATAAAAATGTGCTGTTTCAGTGTTGCACAGAAAATACGTTAAGACTCCTATAAAGAATTTCCTGAATTTAAAAAGTATACCATACTGTGATTCAGCTAATAAATTCCAGGTCAGTATAAAATATTAATATTAATATTAAATATTTAATAAGCAAATATTATTAGATAAAATTCCTTCTCATAAGACTGGTCCATGCCTGAATTCCTCAAGATATTAAGATACAGATTAATATGATTCAAGAATTTATTGACTTTTAATGTACAATGTCACTTAATCCATCAGCATGATGATTCTTCTAAGATTAATTTTTTATTAGAATTTACTGTTTTGATTGCCTTAAATAAGACCAGAATATCTGCACAATCGACATACAGAAAAGAAAATCCTCATGTGTCACCACTGGCAGAACCACAAGCATACACACCATCCTGAATCTTAAACCAGAAAACTGTAGAATGCCTTAAAGAGATGCATTCTTCATGGTGCTAAAGACATACTGAACGCTTACTAATTACAGAATTGTGATGGACAGGACAGAGAAAGGACAAGAAGTTAAAGCAAAGGTACAGTTCCTTGGAGACTGTAAATACACTGAAACAAGGAATTACATCTTTTATCTTTTTTTCTCCAGGCATTTAGCACAATATATTTAGGTAAGTAGCCCACTCATGATGAAAATTTACAATGTTCTGCCCTTGAAAACAACACTGCAATGAAGAGGCTAATATGTAAATCTTTTGCACACATAGGAATATTCCTGAAAAGAAGGGTAAGCATTTAAAATTTAAGTACATAGAATACAAAAGCTTCGATCAATTTACTCTCCTACAATGTGTAAGATTAAGTGTTCTCCAAACATGCCCCATAGATATCATCAATTTGTATAATTTGTGCCAATCTAATGAACCAGGAATGATGTTTGAGGAAATTTGCTTTTACTACTTTACTAACAAATTTGAAAACAATTGCGTTTATTTGATACTTTATTTCCTTTTCAGCACTTTTAGTGTTAAAAAGTGACTATCTAAGGATGATAAATTTACAGATGACTTACTTTATTTTCCCAACCTGCTATATTCAGCATGTATTATTTCGTTATTAACATTTATCTTGTTAAAATACTAATAGAAAAAGAGAAATGGAAGAGAAATGAAAAAGACCAAAAATCTAATAGAAAGATGTGTACCAGATATGAACAGTACATCTACAGGAAAGGAAGTAAGAATAAAAATATGGAAAAGATGCTCACCCTCACAAAAAATAACCCAAAAATGTCAATTAAAACTGCACTGAGGTAACTTTCTTTTGCCTATTGTATTTCACAAACAGCGTCTTTAACCCATATTGGTAAAAGCATAGAGGAAAGACATACCCTCATACTCCACTGGCCTGAAGAGTAGAGTCTTACCACTGCTGTGGGGTACAGTCAGACATCATCACCCCAAATTACCAATACAACATGCCCTTTAACAAAGATTTACATTACATAGGCAAAATGGCCTATCTACAGAGTCCTATTTATTTAGCACTGTTCATAATAGGAAAATATTAGAGAATTGATCAAATGTACGTCAACACCGAACAGATTAAGTAGATTATGGAACATACTTGCAATCAGATAAAAGGGAACTATCAAAAAAATAAAGGGGAATCTCTCTGTGCACTCATGTGGTAATCTCACATGTGTGTGCATGTGTGTGTGTATAAATAATGGAAGCTTAATCAACTGCTTCTAACACACTAGAAACTAGTAACCCTAGCAACATCTAGGAAGGAATCTAGCAATAACTGGAAGAAAGTTGGAGGAAGACTTTTCATTGCATACATTTTTGGAGGTTCTTTTTTAATAAAGTTTGAGTACTCATAATTTTGAAAATATTATTTTGCCTTTAGGTTTGCATGGTGGTCAGGTTCCTAACTATAGAGAACAAACTGAGGGTTGCTGGAGGGGCAGGGGGTGGGGAGATGGATGAAACAGGTGATAAGGTAGTAAGGAGGACACTTGTGATGACCACTGACTGGGTGTTGTATGTAAGTGATGAATCACTAAATTCTACACCTGAAATTAACATTACACTGCATATTAACTAACTGGAACTTAAATAAAAACTTGAAAAAAAGGGACGCCTGGGTGGCTCAGTTGGTTGGGCGGCTGCCTTCGGCTCAGGTCATGATCCTGGCGTCCTGGGATAGAGTCCCGCATTGAGCTCCTTGCTCGGCGGGGAGCCTGCTCCTCTCTCTGCCTCTGCCTGCCTCTCTGCCTGCTTGTGTTCTCTCTCTGTTAAATAAATAAATAAATAAAATCTTAAAAAAAAAAAAAAACTTGAAAAAAAAATGAATAGTATTTGGGCTGAGTCCAGGAAACAAAATCACATTTCCTCAGAACTCAGAAACCATCAATTCATGATCCTCTAGCATCTGTCTGACATTCATTCCATTAGAGATAATCATTCCCTTATTAAACTTGTAGAATTTTCTCTTTCTCTTTGATTTTCTAATATTCTCCCACAATGTGTATAGGCATGGGTCTTTACTTATACTGTGAGCTTGGTGACTCGTCCTTTGATCTGAAGGTGTGCATCTTCCTTCATCTCTGGAAATGTGATTATGATACAGAAAAAAACTAATCAATATTAGTTATATCAGCCAAATCAACTCAACTCACTGAATTAAATAATACTCTACACACCATCTTGAAAATCTGATCACTGAGGTATACGACATGCAGAATTCACACAGTTCGTAGATTCCTGCCTTGTCTTGCTATACAAGAATCAGCTGCATTTGCTTGGACACACATAGGTCCAACATTCTGTTGTACAGAATGTACATCCTGTTGTACATAGCTACAACATTCTGTAATCATGTAATTTAATCAGTCACTAAATATTAAACAGCAAAATACAAGTGACACAAAATACAGACAGAAAATTGTCTTTTTTTCCTTGAAAATTTTGGAAAATCTTGCCAAAGGTGAGTTGCTAAAGGAAAATGACTCTAATTTTATTTGCAGCTGTAAAAGATACCAAAATTTTAAAAGTTCAGGACTCTACACATAAGTTATGCTGAGTTTGTCTTTAGTGTTTCTTCCTAATACAAAATCTATATTGGAAATTGGTTTATATGCCTGCTGGGTGTGTGCCTTTGGATGTGACCTCACATCCAAAGCTTGGCTGATATAAATAAATAAATAAACAAACAAACATATATATATATATATATATGATTTAAACTAAATTCAAATGTTTAGGGTACATTGCATGCATTTTAAAAATGCTATCCTTTATAAATGGGTGGAGGTAAATAATCAAATATGTGCTCAACGTTTACTATATAAGTGTGTTTATCCTGAAGTGAAAAAACTGTAACAATAACACATTGGTCAAATAAATTATACTACACTCACACACACAAAATTCTACCCTTTCAGTTATTTTTAAAAGTTAACCACTATTAGATAAATTTGAACCATCCAGAACTAGAACAACTTTTCTTTCATACTGTTGACACATTTGTCCTTTATATTATGCTCTGGGAGAATTTCTGGACCTGATCTTCTAGGTCAGAAATTTCCATGTCAGTTCAGTGATGGAGTTTTGAATTCTACAACAAAAGCTGTTGCTGTATTTTTTTTAATTTATTTTGCCCGTGAATATATATCTGCTCTTACACTTCTGTTAAAGTCTCCATTTATTCTATTAATTTTGTTGCTTCATATATTAACTAACCAGAGTTTGATGACTCTCCTTTATATAGTTCATTTTTTTTTAAATTGTGATATTCTTGGGTGTCAGCTGATATCTTTTTGGTTTCCCTGCTCAGCTATCTGTTGTGATTCCTCTGGTGATTTGGTGAAATAGGTGGGCTGCCTGCTGGGGGCAGGGAGCCAATAGATCATCTTTTGAAAGGGGAGATGCTGTGTCCTCTGGTGTCACCAATATGCCTAGGAAAGCTCTTTGTCCTGTCTGTTCTTGCCTAGACATGCACATGTGGCTTCCTATGCTGGTCATAACTGGACATGAGAAAAAGCCAATACCACTTCTGCTCCCTGCCTGCACTTCTGGTAAAGCCCCCACTCTTCATGGAGGTTTTCCTAATGTCTCCATGTTCTCCATGAATCCAATCCAAACTGTTTTCAGTTTTTCAGGAGATATTCAACATGTCTGAGTTACTAATAGCATTCTTCTATAATATTGCTTTAGATTTATATAGAAGATCTTTTCGGTGGCTCCTAAGATTCGGCTTGAACCAAGAAGGTAGATGTGTGAGGTTAGTCGGCAATCGTTACTTTTTTTCATTTGGATGTTCATGCCACTTCTTCCCAGTTCTGCTAGTGCACAATCCTTCCCCTGACCCTGCCTGGACACTCTCTCCTCCTGCCTTAGTACTGGTACCTGAGAAAGTACCTTGTCTGGAATGGATGCCCTAAAATACTTAACTATTTAAAACTTGCTGTGGCATCAAACACTGTGATACCAAAAAAAAGGAGTAAACTGCCAAAAAATAATTGAATTTACATAAGGCTGCCGATTCTGTATAAAAAGCTAATCAAAATGACTACTGTATAAAAGTTAAAAATTAAGGGGATAAAGTTTTAGTAGTCCCTCTTTATCATCCCGGAAAGATAATCCAAATGTTAATGATGACCATTTCAACAGTCCATTTAAAGGGAACCACAGGTGTGTTGTCATCTAGTTTGTCCCGCTTTTTTAAAAGTTTGTGTGCTTGGGGGCACCTGAGTGGTTCAGGGGGTTGAGGCCTCTGCCTTCGGCTCAGGTCATGATCTCAGGGTCCTGGGATCAAGCCCCGCATCGCATCGGGTTCTCTGCTCAGCAGGGATCCTGCTTTCCCCTCTCTTTCTGGCTGCTTCTCTGCCTCTCTGCCCACTTGTAATCTCTCTCTCTCTCTCTCTGGCAATAAATAAATAAAATCTTTAAAAAAAATAAAATAAATAAAATAAAAGTTTGTGTGCTTTTTTAAAAAAAAACTAACGTGCTAGTTTTGAGCCAACATAATTTTTGCACTCCTTCATAAAATTTAATTTGTTGCATTTTTGTATTTTAATTTTTACAGACTGTTATTTAAAACATAATCAAGTACTGTATATGCTGTATTTTGTTCAGTGATTTCTACTGAGTGTCAACTCAAAACCAGGTATCTTACAATGTTGTGGAAATGAAATGAGTAAGAAAGTAGCATCAAAGTACTTGGGGCATACTCCATTTGTACCTATTTCAGCTACTATATTTCCCTGTTTCCATTTGTCTCTGGCAAGCCCGGCTAGAAGCTCCTTGAAACATTCAGGAAGGCCTTTTTCATCTTTTTATATTCTCCCTATCTGCAAAATGCCTTGCCTAAAGGACGTGTTCACCAAATGTTTCATTGCTTAGCATTGGGATATTTATGTGCCCACTGGATCTACTAGGTGGCTTAAATAAGATTATTGTTCAATATTAGAGACTGAGAAGGGGAAACAGAAATACTAAGAACACTTCATACATCTACTGCTTGATACATAAATAAAATACGTGTTTTATAAATAGGAAAATAAGATCCAGAAAGATTAAGTACTTTGAAGAGGCAGCCCCTGATCATGTACCCAAAATATCTATTCTAGCACTTTCCCTTTCATAGCACATAGCACAAGTCAGACTGGTAACTGGAGAATGAACTGGCCAACCTTATAAATGTTTACCACTGTGCAACACTTGGTAGTTGATGATCTATCTCCCCTGATAGAGACTCTTGGGTCTTTTCAAATATGCACTAATCCAAAAGGTATGGAGGAGGTCAGGCACCAGGAGGCAAAACTAGCTAAGAGAGGGGAGAAGGTACACTTAGAATCTACTCTTTTCTAGGCAACAAATGATGAGAAAGCTTTCACTTACTGAGAAGAAGAAAAAAAAAAAACTGTTGCAAATGAAAAGCAGTTACATTTATAAATAATTCACCCCACCCTCACATTAGAATGAAAGAATGACAGATTTCTGGAAATACAGAAGAACAAGATGTAGCCCTCTGATAATCGTTCGGAACAGCCTATAGTCCAGCAGACATGGCTTCTGAGGTCTGATCTCACCAGATATTTTAGGGTCATTTCCCTTTACTGCAACTTCTAGCCCAGTCACAGGAGATTCTTAGTTTCATTTCCTTGATGAGTCTCTGCTTTTATATCTTCAGCATCATCCCTTTACCTAAAACACTCTTCAGCCTTGTTCTGCCTCGGGAAAGCCTCCTCATACTTCAGTTAAACTCTGCTTTGGGAAGTCTTCCCCACCTTCCCAAGCTGGATTCATGTCAGGCATAGGATTTGATTCAGGACCTCCCTGCTAAATAGATACCTGGGTCATAACCGCTTGTGTATACTGTCCTTCTCCCAATCTGTAAGTCCCTAATGGAGGATATAGGATACATTTAACATCTAATAGAATTTCAATTCTATCCTCTAGTTTTTAATTAAATCATCCAATTCTCTCATTTAACTAATGAAAACTGAAGCCCAGAGAGGTAAGGGACTTGTCAATTGTCAGGGTACAAGCCAATGTCAGAGCTCAGATAACAAATTATGCTCTCTTTCTTAATCCGCCCTCATAAGGGAAAAGGGACTGGTGTGGTAGAGTCTGGAGTAACAAACCCACTCTTCTTGGCTATCTGCCTAACTTTTTACTCAAACGTCTGACTGCTATACTGTATTGCTGGCAACGTCAGATTTCCTCAATAACAAAGACTTCCCAGTTCAGAACATATACATATGTGGCTAATAGGAAAAATGAGTAAAAGTCCAACATGATAAACAGAGAGGTATGTCAAACTCCTATTCAGTCTATGAAAAACCTACTCATAATTCTAACTCTGCTGCCTGAAGTATGGAGAGAAGGCATAGCTCATTTGGAAAATGTGACCAAAAGCCCACATTTCAACACAGTGAAATGCTTTATCCCCTATTGCTTCTACCACACCAGGAACTTTCTATATGTAATTATTTAATCCCTGGCCAAAAACTAGTGGACAATGAAATCTCCACAAAATGTTTCCCCCAGTGAAGTGTTCAAACATCAGTTCCACAAAAAACATTTTTAAAAGCTTTTCGTGTATTTTTTCCATGCCAACTTTTTTCACTCATGGCTAAAAATGTCCATATTTGAATATTCATCATTATAAGCATCTGGTAAAATATAGCCCTGTCCAGCAATTTACATCATTGGACTATGAGACCTTAGGAGGGCATAGGTAAAAATTTCCAGTTTCATTTTGTCTGGATTTTGACCATCTTTTTCCATTTCATGACTTTGGGTGGCTTTGATTGCGCAGATATTTTCTGCTCTCCATTCCTATTAGATTTTTCTAGAAATGAGTAGGTTGCTTTCAGACAAGTCCTTGTGCTTTTCATCAATGGCTCATTAGAAACAGCAAAATGAAGCCACAAATCACATGAGCATTTTCAATATCTTGTGGGTTTTGCCTTAAACCAGTATTAAAGGCCACAATGGTGATGGCTGTATAATAATGTGAAGGTACTTAATGTGTCTGAAGTGTACATCTAAAAATGGTTAAAAGGGTACATTTTATGTTATGCATACTTTACCATAAAGTCAAGGCCAACTTAGAGGAGGTAACAATTATTCCCAAACCTGGGTCAGGGCAGAGGAGAGAGAATCCAATGATGATCTCCACTGTTCAGATAAAGCAAATGGCTTTTACTTTCTGTTCCAACAGGTCTCTCAGTAAGGCTCCCACCCCAACTACTTTCTAACGTGGAGTGAAGAGAGAAGCCAACTGCCGCCAGGTAAAACGTAAACCTCAGAAAAGAAAAAGTTATGCCACAGAACGAGGACCCTTTGCATACCGACTGGGTTCTAAGGTCATTCATCAGTCCACAGCTCTCAGTCTTTTGGTGACTCCTTCCCCACTCCTGTCCCTCCCAGAACACTGAACAGGTGTCCAGCGTGGCTGTGCATGTTTAAATTTTAGACAGCTGTCAGAATGTAATTCCCTAGGGAATTGCTCTGACAACTTTGAAGTAGGACATGGAAAAAAAAAAAAAAAAAGGGAGAGAGATAATAAATGCAGAACTGAGGGTGGGGGCGGACCCGGAGGTGATTCTGCAGTGAGCAGATTGGTTGTCTTCCAAACTCCTAAAAGACACCACGTGGTGGGCTTATTTTGGAAAAGAGAAAGAAGTAAAACCCGTGGGAAGAATTACCAGGGGACAATTTGATACAGTACTCAAAAGAAACATATAACCACAGAGAAGGCCACCCCATTAGCCTTCAGATTCACTGACCGCCCTGGAGATGTTCAATGGAAGGTAAACCGGATAGGCTTCCTGCGTAGTGGAGACTAGGGTGAAGTTCAGGGCGCCCACTTCAGAAGGGGATGAGCGGCAGGCAAACCAGCCTGGTGTCTGAGGGGAGGGGGCGGAGTGGCGGGAAAGTGGAGAGCAGGGGAAGGAAGGGCACTTACCAGGCCACCTCCACAGGTGCTGAAAGAGGCCAGCGAGCCAGGGTGCCGCAGCACTGCCCCGGTGTAGAAGCAGGAGGCGTCGGGCGGTGCGGGAGGGCGGGGGGCGGCTGCTGCCCGTGTGGGGCCCGGGCCGGGACTCGGCCGCTGTTCCACCGCGAAGCGCGGCGCCAGGAAGCGGCCATCTCTCCGGAGGAGCAGGTACAGGTCCCGGGAGAAGGCCGGGATCCTCAGCAGTACCTCATCGCCATCTGGCTCGGCTTCCTGGGCCGGGGGAGGAGACGGGGGTGGCTGTGGGGGCGGCGGCTGCCACGAGGCCGGGGCGCTTGGGGACAGGGCGGCAGCTCCGCCGGATCCCCGGGGCAGTTCCTGCGATTCGAACTCCTCGTCCTCCTCGCCTGCCGGCGGCGACGACACCCGCGGCTGGGGCCGAGGCTCGGACTGACCCTCCGCGGGCTCCACCGGCGGCGCCGGGGCCACCGAGCGCACCTCGCGTGAGCTGCCGGCAGCCTGCGCCCGGGCGCCTCCGCCGCGTACCCAGCCTGGGTCCGCGCTGCCCCCGCTGCCGCCGGCCGCGTCCACTGGCTCCCGGCGCCAGAGTGCAGGAAACACGACTTCCCACTCCTCGCGGTCGGGGGCGAACTGCAGCCCTGCGGGCGGGGCAGACAGAGAAGTGCGGGGCTTAAAGTGCCGCGGTTCCAGTAGCACAAGCATTCCTAGGCTCACATTCGGTTCAGACACAAGGCTCTCGTGTTTAAGTGTTGGAGACCACCCGTCTAGCCTCTGAAACTCTTGCAACCCCTGAAGCCTTGCGATCAGATTACAGACCCCAGCATTTTCAAAATAAAAGTGCGATTATATGGGGGGAGGGGTGAAGGAGTGGGGCAGCAAAGTTTGGTGACAGCACTTAGTTGGTGAAGGAAAACCGGTGCAAAGACTCCAACACAGAGAAATTACTTTAAGTATATGTCAGAGCAAAGCATCGCAATCAATTGCTGTACTTCCCCACTTTCCTCCAGGTGCTGTAAACGTAACTTTGCAAATATTACTGCTCTCATTAGAGGAAAGCGAATCATTCCAGGATGCTTAAAATGAGGTCGAGAGGAGTGCATTTCGCTCGCGAGCATGACCCCCTCATCTGCACCCGCACGCTCCTTTTTATTGCTACCCACTGAGTCCTGCTCACCGCGCACCGGCTGCACCAGCCCTGCCTCCCCGTGCGTTCTCGGTTTCCCTGCGGGAAGTCAGAAAGCCAGCCGAAAGTGTCGGAAGAACTTACCTGCAACGATCCCATTCAACAAGACCCCCAGCTGGTAAAGGAGGCAGCAGCAGCAGATGTGAGTAAGGCGCATCTCGCGGCTCTTTCCGGGACCGCGCTCCCGCGGCCGCGGCTCCCTGCCCCGCGCGCGCCTCCTTGCGCGATCCACCTCGGGCGCCGCCGCCTCCCCGGAGCGCAAGGAGGCCGGGCGAGGAGTTTGCCCAGGCCCTTTGTCTGCCGGGGGTGGGAGGGGGGTGCTGTGTGACTCGGAGAGGCTGCCCGAGCCCGGGCGGGGGTGGGGTGGGATGGGGGGAGGAGCGGGGGCAGGCAGCGCCGCGGCCCCGAAGCGCTCTGGCTCCCTGGCGAATTAGGTGATGAGTCTATTTTCTGTGTTCTGGACGTTGCGAGAGTTTCCGGATCCCCACAGGATAGACCCAAAGTTCAGAAGCGAGCCGGCAGGCGCAAGGCGGGCAGTGCTGCCTCCGGACAGGCGGAGGACTGCCCTGCGCGGGCAGGAACGCCGTGGTGTCCGAGCCGTGGCTCGCCGCCTGCACCCGCGCGGAACTGCCAGGGGCTGTTCCCAGCAACCTGGTGTGCCAAGCTCCGCACAGGACTTGGGTCCAGAGTGCTGCGAGCTCTTACCCTGAGAGTCGCGGGAGCGATTTTGCGGCGGGATGAGGAGGAGATGCGACTCGCGAGGAGGGTGTGGAGGAGAAAAGATTCAAGGAGATCTGACAAGGAAAAGGGAGCAAGGGGTGCCCGCCTCGTGTGACTTTGTGGGACAAAGGTCCCAGAAAACCACACACGTGCTTACACACCCAATTGGGGTGGGGAGCCAAATTCCCTCACCTGACTGCTGATTGGCCACTCTTGGGAGGCCGATTTGCATCCTTACTCAGAGCCCACTCCCCACCTCAACTCCCCAGCTGAGGTGTGTGCAGGTAGAAGTGCCTCTCCAGTCCATCCCACCTCCTCCTCTCCCCGCCCCCCCCCCATCCTCACATCACACAAAGCAAAACTTACTGCAGGCTTGAACACAAAGCTGTGGCCCCACTTCCCAAAGACTGATTTTTCTATCCATCTTTGTCTGTAGGAATTTTCTAAGCCTGGAGATAATGTAATTAGTCATGGAGTGTGCTTCAAAGGTTCCCAGGACAGTAGACACCCTGACATTTCAGAGCCCCTTATATCACCTTATCTTTCAGGCTTCCCATTTATCACTGCTATCGATTTCCATCCCTGTCTCCATCTCTGGCTCTCATACACACACTCTCTTTCTCAAAACAAGGATGAGATTAAAGGGACTGACATTAAATATCGTATGTTAAAGATCTCAGATAAGGTGAGATTATTTTGCCTTTTTTACTTTTTTGTACATTAAAAATGTATCTTTGCTCTTTCTGTCTTTTGGGGGGAAGTGCAAACTTAAATATTCTTGCTTTCTTTGTCACAGATCTTCATGGTTCCCACTCCCTTTTGCACACCTCTTCCTTGGCCACACCAAACCTTTTCCCATCAGACTCAAGAGGGTTTGCTCTAATCTTCTATATGCATCCTTTGGCTAGGCCAGTCACCTAAAAATGAGTTAATGCAAATCTGTATTTTAAAAAATTCCAGCACTGGGAGATTGGTTCCCCACATCCTTTGTTATTTCACCTTCTGTTCCTTGTGTCAAAGGTGACTACTATGCCTTTAAGGGCCTTTAAGGGAGGCAGACTATCTTATTTCAAAGGAAAGCCATTGTTTGAATAAGCCTGGTCCCAGAATACTTTCTTTGAGTTGTCCTGGGCTTAAAAACAAACATGAAGACACTCTAGGTGTGTTCGTCAAGAGTGCTCTGCCTCCAAACTTTGTCTTGTAAAATCCCTGGAACCGGAGCAACTAGGGTGGGTGTGGATTTCCACACATTCAAGAAATATCTGGGTTACTTAGAAACCTACACACTCCTTCTTATGGAACTCAATTATACAGACCTAAACCTAGGCAAGAAATCAAAGGCAGTTTATTTTTAACAAATATAGCAAGTATTATGGCAGACGGCTAGTTTTACTGAAACACCTCCACTAGGATATACGAATTAAATAAAATGTTTCTTCTACAATTTGAACAATGATAACAAAAATATAGGAGTAAAACTAGAGAAGTAATGTGTATTGTCTGTATTTACTGGAATATCTTTGTGATTCCTTAAAACTAGATGAGGTTTGAGATGATTTGGTTAGATATATTCAGAAGCACAGGGTGCCAATTTAAGTTCCCATCTCTGTCCTTTTTTGTCCCTATTGACACAGGATCCTTACCAATCGCTGATGGTAGAGCTTAATAGTGATTGTTATGGAAAGTTCTGCCTAATTCCCAGCTAACTCTGATCTTTCTCCCATTTGACATACTGTTGTAATTTATTTGTAAATTATTATATTTTCTAAGACTTTTATAAATCATGTGGTTTGGTGTACGTCTTGTACATATTTCTTCTACTAACCTATCAATTTTTTTTGGAAAGGTAAGATTTCTTTTATATATCTTCTTTATTTTTTTAAGATTTGATTTTTAAGTAATATCTACACCCATCTTGGGGCTCAAACTCACAACCTTGAGATCAAGAGTTGAGTGCTCCATTGACTGAGCCAGCAAGGAGCCCCTCCTTTACATATATACATTTTTAAAACAACATCCTGCCTAATTCAATGATTTACACTGAATAGGAGTGGAAATTCTAAGGAGATTCTCTAAGATCATTTTTTTTTAAGATTTTATTTATTTATTTGACACAAAGAGAGATCACAAGTAGGCAGAGAGGCAGGCAGAGAGAGAGGGGGAAGCAGGCTCCCTGCTGGGCAGAGAACCCGATGAGGGGCCCGATTCCAGGACCCTGAGATCATGACCTGAGCAGAAGGCAGAGGCTTTAACCCACTGAGCCACCCATGCGCCCCTCTAAGATTATTAGAAGATGATAGAAAATGATTTCTGTATGGTGTTTCATTCCAGTTCTAATTTCTTAATCCAGATTTACAACACTAACTCTGTTGGTGATCAGCTACTATCAGCATGATTTATCTGGCTTCAGGAAGAACAAGCCTAACAGAGAAAGGACTTGTAGGAGGTTTTTGTGCTCTAAAGAAACTTGGATGTGCAAATAAGAGCATCCTTTAAAGTGCCTTTGAGTGTGAATGCATGTATGTAAAAGAACGAACTAGGCTGATTTGGAATTAAGTCAATTGTGCATGGTGAAATCAAGGATAAAAGGCAGGACTGTGACATATGTGTGCATCACTTACTCTAGAGGGGAGAAAGGAGCAGCTGGGAAAAATATGTTGCTTAAGACAGGTCACTACATATGTCACCAGATGGTAGCTAGCATCAACCAAGCATGGCTTTTGTGGGCTGGAGGTAAGTGACAAAGCATCAGGGTAAGTGGAACCAACTGTTCTTATGCACAAGGTGCTCACATGTTGGATTTTATAAACCCTGCTTCTCTATATAGAAAGTTGGCTTTGATGCATGCCTTCAGCCCTTCTTCATTCTCTCAACTCATTGGCCCTAGGCCTCTCACAATCTAAAGCTACTCTTAAACCCTTTCCCCTCCAAAAAAAACTTAAATATTAAGAAAATACAAAGAACGCTTTCACTGAGTTAGGTGAAGAGGCTTCTCTGCACAGTGAGAAGAAATCTAAACAGAACTCTGAAGATGAGCTGAGTAGGGAAGACACAGCAAGATGACTAGAATTTACAGGCCAGAGTGCCAGACAGAAGGGAGCAGTATAGAGAGTATAATAGTTTCTACTGCTACCTAACAAACTGAGCAATTTAAAACAATAAATGTTTATCATCTCACTTCATTTCTGAGCAAGAGTCTAGGGTTAGCAAGCTGGATATTTCTGGCTCAGGGTCTCTCACAAGATGGCAGCCAAACTCTTGACCAGAACTATTGTTTATTAAGACTTAACTGGAGGGGCACCTGGGTGACTCGGTGGGTTAAAGACTCTGCCTTCGGCTCAGGTCATAATCTCGGGGTCCTGGGATCGAGCCCCGCATTGGGCTCTCTGCTCAGCAGGGAGCCTGCTTCCTCCTCTTTCTCTGCCTGCCTCTCTGCCTACTTGTGATCTCTCTCTCTGTCAAATAAATAAAAATCTTAAAAAAAAAAAAAAAAAGACTTAACTGGAGATAGAGGTTCTGTTATCTAAATCACATGGCTTTGGCAGGAAACTTGCCACATGGACCTCTCCATCTGGCTGCTCTTGACATGTGTTCTCTCAGAACAAGTGATTCAAGAGAGAGAGTACACCCATGCTGCAAGCTTTGGTCTTTTTATAACCCAATCTTGAAAATGGCCTACAGTTATTTCTGTCATATTCTATTCATAAGAAGCAAGTCACAGGGGCACCTGGGTGGCTCAGTCAGTTAAACATCTGCCTTCCGCACTCTGGTCATGATTCCAGAGTCCTGGGATCTAGCTCTGGGTCAAGTTCCCTGCTCAGCAGGAAGTCTGCCTCTCCTTCTGGCCCTCCCCCTCCCCCTGTGCATTTTCACTCTCTCTGTTTCTCTTACAAAGAAGAAGAAGAAGGAGAAGGAGGAGAAGAAAGTCACTAAGTCCAGCCCACACTGAAATGGAGAAGTATCAAAGAATTCATGGACATATTTTAAAAACCATCAGAGGACATCTGATGGCCCTACCCATAAATTATTGGGTAATTTAATTTAATTTACCCATAAATTATTGGGGCATGGCCCTACCCTTGCCCCCTACCCATAAATTATTTGCATTTCTTCCATGTCCAGAATGTACTCATCCCCTCCCAAGGCCCTCAAAAGGCTCATCCTATTAAAGCATCCCCTCAAAGTCCAGAATCTCACTATCTAAACCACGTTAGGTGCGCTTCAATATTTTCAGCATCATTCGTTAAGTAGAGCTCCTTTAATTCAGCCTTTCTCCCTCTATAGATTTGTGAAACTAAAGGAACAGTATATTTGCCTCCCATACACCCAAGATCTGTGGTGGGACAGGCAGGAATAGCTGCTCTAGCCATTTCTGTTCAAAAGGCAGGCAAAGAGGAAGCACGAAGGAGTCACTGGTCCAGGCACAAAGGGGCCACTGGTCTGTGGCAATTCTAAAATCCAAGTAGGAAAATGTTTAAAGTTCCTTGACTATGTCTCAAGGTCTGGGAGTAATTCTCCGTGGTGCTGGGTCTTCCTCTGGAAAATGGTTTCTACTCCGAATCATCCTTCCATTTTCACGAAAGATGGTATGCATTTAAAACTGATTAGTTTTCTCAATTGGCTTCCTGACAGTAGAATTTCTAGATCCAGCAACTCCGTCTGATTCTATATAGTCTCTGCCCCTTTTTGTCTGGAAGTATTTCTTCACATTTAACTGTTTTTCAAACTTTGCAAGTATTCTGTGAATCTTTATGGGTTTCACTTTCGATGCATGAGACCACACCCTCAAATCTCTTTAAGATAAACCCTTCTCTACCTGGAGTTTCTGATAGGAAGCTGATGAGAACACTAAGAAGTGTTCATAGACTTGTTAGAATTCCTAGTGTTTGGTTGAAGGGATCTGGGAGACACAACTTAAAACACTTCAGAGGACCTTCACTCTGACACAAAAATGCTCTGACTGTCCAAGTGGAATCTCAATGAGTTCTTAACAAAGGATTTTATAGTCATGCCTTTGGCTTCATCATTATGCCATGCTTTCCTGAAAATGTCTTATATTTCATTTGTGTTCTGACATAATTTCTTTTTAATTTTAGCATTAGTTTACAAAATGAAGAAGCAGCAGCAGCAGCAGCAGCTTAAAAGGTCCAAAGCCATCAGGTCTTGGCTGCTTTTTGTGAACAGCCTTCTTTAGTTTCTCTCCCTCCTTTCACATTTTCTCTAGGCAGGAAAATGTCAGGTATCAACTTCCAAAATTTCTGGAAATCTCCTCAGCTTGAAGAACAAGTACATTAAGCCCATTTTCTATAGCAGACAGCAGTCTTACTAAATTTAATGTCAGGGTATTACAGATTCTCTTTTCTTTAGTTTGCAATAATATTTATCTCATTTTCCTACAACCCCTCATCTGTAGCCTAGCCCAAGCTCATATGGCTTAAACTAAAAGCCTTTACAAAGTATTAAATAAATTATACTTGCAGTTTAGAAACTTTGGAAACAGAAATCTCTAGTTTCGGTCAGTGATTACTAAACATTTATTTTTAAAGTAACACCAACTCTACATCATCTTTCCCAGAAAATATAACTTGGCAACTTAATTTATGAAGCTGGCCTTACCTTCATACCAAATCCAGAGAAAGCCAGTAAAAAATTCAAAATACAGATTAATATATATCATGAATATAGAAATAAAATCAACAAAATATTAGCAAACTGAATTCAGCAGTATATCAACAGAATAACATAATATGGTCTGTGAGATGTATTTGAGGAATGCAAGGCTGGTTCAATATTCCAAAATCAATCAATGTAATCCATTACAACAACAGGCTACAGAAGAAAACCTGTGTGACTATACCAACTGATGCAGAAAGGGCATTTAACAAAATTCAACATCTGCTTATGATTAAAACTCTCAGCAAACTAAAATAGGAATGGAAGGGAAATTCTTCAACTGGAAAAACAATACCTGTTTCTTAAAACTACAGGTGAGAATGAAAAAATGAATACTATTCCTCTAAATTGAGACCAAGGCATGGATGTCCACTCTTACCATTCCTATTCAGCATAGTCTTCGGAATCCTAACCAGTGCAATACAACACTTAAAGGAAATACCAGTAATGCAAATTGGAAAAGAATATATAAAGCTGGCCCTGTTTGCCAATGACATGATTCCCCATGTAGATAATTCTCAAAATAAATGCAAACTAATTCCTAGAGAAATGAGCAATGTCACAGGATACAAGGTCAACACCCCAAATCAACCATATTTTTATATACTAACAATGAGCAAGTGGCAACTAAAATTAAGATTCAATACCATTTACATTAGGTCCCAATGAAATATTTAGCTGTAAGTCTAATCAAATACGTATAGGATCTGTATGCTGAAGACCACAAAACAGTAAAAATTAAAGACCTCAATAAATGTAGAGATATAGTGAGTTGGAAGAATAAGCACATAAAAGGTGACAATTCTGCCAAAATATTCTTTTTGTTTATAGAAATTCCTATCAATATTCCCACAGAATTATTTTATAAATATAGACAAAATGATTTTTTTAATATACATAGAAACTATAGAAACTAAAATAGTGAAAATACTGACAAAAAATAATAAAGTCTAAATATCACCTATTAGGGTTTAATCCACAGCTACAGTAACCAAGAAAATGTGGTATTCTACTGATCAATGGAACAGAATAGAACCGAGAAATATTTTCCACAAAAGTATGGTCAAGTGATTTTTGACAAAGGTGCAGAAGTAATTCAACAGAGAAAGGATGACCTTTTCAACAAGTAGGATCAGAACAACTGAACACCAAGAACAAAACAAAAATACTCAACTTGAATTTCATATCTTATACAAAAACTAATCCAAAATGGATCATAGATTTAAATATAAAATGTAAGCCTATAAAACATGAAACTTCTAGAAGAAAATATGAAACAAAATTGTTGGTCTTTGTAACTTAGGGTTAAACAAAGAGTTCTTAGACATGTTCTTTGGAAAAGAACAAAGACTGCTTTTCTACAAACAGAAATATAATAATAATAATAAATTCATTAAAAAGTGATAGATTTGACTTCAATTAAAAGCTTTTCTTTTTTTTTCCCCCCTAAAAAAGACCATTAAGAGAATGTAAAACTGGGCCACAGACTAGAAGACATTGGAAAACCACATATCTGACAAAGGACTTAAATTCAGAATATTTTTTAAAATCTTTGAATTCACTACTAAGAAAATAAACAATCAAAATAGAAAATGGGGGCAAAACTTGAAAAGCAACTATATGCAGAACCAATAAGCACATGAAAATGTACTGAATATCATTAATTGGTAAAGAAATGCAAATTAAAACCGTGATTAAATATCATGAGATGCCTGTTAGAATGGCTAAAATACAAAATACTGACAATTCCAAGTGCTGACAAGGATGTGGAATCAACTGGAAAAAAAGAAAAGATAAAACTAAAGTGATAGATAGCATATCAGCCCCAGGTACTGTCTAGGGGCACAGAGGATGAAGGAATTTAAGGAAACTATTTGGGTGACAGTAATGTTCTGTATCATGATTATAACGGTTACACAACTTTGTTTTTCAAAACTCATTCCAACTGTACCTGTAACATCTGTGAAATGTGTTGTATGTGAATTATAACTCAACAAACCGCTTTAAGGAAAGACTTCAGATGAATAGGTGACATACCCAATGCTTCAATTTTAGGTATCAATGAGTATATGTATAGCAAATAGGGGTTTTCCTCCAGGGTTCCTCAGGTAAGATTTACCACCATCCATCCATCCAGATGCTCTGACCATAAGCCCAAGACGCCATCCTTGACCTGTCTCCTTTATCACCAACATCCCATTAGTCATCAAGTCATGGCACTTTTTTTTTTCTTTAAAGAGCCCTTAAATTCACTTACTTTCTCTAGCACTTCTAGGCTTAACCTGATACAGCTGTCTCTCCTTGATAACATGATAAACTCCAAGTCGCCTATCTAGTGCTCAACATGTCTCCACCATGATCCAGTCTCCAGGCTGCTGACGAGTGGTGATTTCACATGAAAATGATACCCCTGGAATGAACTCCTTCAGTGGCTTTCCACTGTTCACAGAACAAAATTCAATGTCCTTATCATAACCTGAACACTTGGGTCATGTGAGTCCTTCCATAACGTCAGTTCCATCCCATTCTACTCTTCTCATTTTGATCTCTCTAAATGCTTAAAACATACTAGGATTTGTCCAGCCTCAAGACAGCACTGCTGTTCCCTCTGCCTAAAGGATGTCCCTTCTCATCCTGTGCTTTAGCTCGGGTAGCTCCTTCTTCTTCTTAACACATAGCTCTTCTGTTTCCTTCTGCAAGCATCCTAAGGACCAATGAGATCTCACTGCGCTTTGCCATAGTAGGACTTGAATTCCTGCTCATAGTCATCCCTGATCTAGCATTTATTTGTAATTGTCTGCTTAATATCTGACTTGGCCCAAATCCCTTGAACTGTCCCACAATTCTGCTCTCTACGAATAATCACTGTGTGCCCCTGAGACTATTATAAAACAAAAACATACTGACAAGGCAGCATAATACTAGATGACAGACAAAACTTAAAGATATAAATATAGACTTCTCCCTCTCTTGTCTTCTAAGAGACAAGCTAAATTCCTCCTGCTTAGCACATGAACCAAACAGTTGGTTCTTTTATCCCATTAGCAGGTTAATAGGATAAAAGCCGATCCTTCAAAACCATGCATAGTAAATAACTTTTTTATTAGAAAAAATAACATATCTGGGAAGGAAAGAAGAGGTAACCAGAAAGAGAAGATGCTATGAAAACTAGTTTGGAAAGTTTCATTGAACTTTAGGATGAAGTGAAACAAAGTGTTACAGCAGCAATTTCTATGCTATGATGAATGGGCTTCGGAAAGATTGATAAATGAAGATTATTACAAGTTTCTGTGATGTGTTATATGAACTTACAGAATTGTACAGCATATGAACATTTTATTTTATTGCTATTTCTTTGGAGGAGTGGGAATATGGGACTTGCATTTTATTTGTGACTGTAACACAAGGGCATGAAGTGCCTCAGGTTTATTTGGTTTAAATAAAATTCAACACAGGAATTGGTTCTAACTAAGCAGGTATTTTAAGTTTGTTGTTTTTTTTTTTTTTAATAGTAACCAAGGCCAAGATTAAAATCTAAAAATGGGAATCCTCAATCCTCGGAAGAGTGAATGAAGTCAGTTAGAATAAAGTTCTTCAGCTTCATCAACCCCAAAGACTAAACTTCAGGCTTCTACATATACCACTTACATGTCATGTGGCAAGTTTCTGTGCCACTGAAAGTTTACAGAATTATTCCCAGACAAAAAGGACTCTTAGCAAAAGAAAAAGAAAAAAGAAAAATCCTCCATTTGTCGACTCGTGATCAAAATAAAAGCAGAATTTCATATTAGTGGGCTATGAGGGACATTGCCTTTGTTGAGGTTTTGGCTGCCCATCATTTGACCTCCCTTCACTTTGTCATGGGAATCCCCCAGTTGAGAACACGCTGGGATGGGAGGGCATTAGTTCCCACTAAAGTAGCCCACAAGTCCAGGTTCTCATTCTCCTTATCCACTAGGGAGCAGGCTCTTGACCTAAGTCTAGCTGATTGCATGTTCATAGCTGGCAGAACTGTAACAAGTAGCACAAAGGAAAGAAAAGCGATTTGGAATTCCTTTCAACGGCAGAGGCCCGTAGCTACGGTGGCGGTCATGCCAATACTTTGTTCTGTCTCCCAGGCCAGGTGCACAAGCATCCCACCCAGCTATGCCAGAGGTTGAGCCTTGACTACAATGATGCAGCTTCCTGGGGTTTCTGCCTGCTTTCGGAGCTTGGATTTCCAGCCTGCCCATCCATTAAGCTACACAGTGACATGATTTTATTAAACTCTTTTCTGCTAAAGCTAACCAGAATCCCATTCCATTGCTACAAGCAAGAACCATAACTTAACTTGTCACGGAGTAGGTTGCGGTCCAAACAACCTCAGAAAAAGCGAAGGAGTCGTGCATAGTTGGGGCGGGAGGCAATGAACATTCTACAGGTATTGTATTCATCAGTAGGAATCTGTCAGGCCATGATACGCAGTGACAAAGTTTCTCTTTAAATGATTGTCTCTTGTCTACTAGAATGAAGTGTGCACAAAGATCAGAATTTTTTGCAACTGTATACTTACTGTATGGAATTTAAGAAGTGGTGGTGGGTGGCCTGGGAGGGGGGTGGGGCCTGCTTCTAACAGTCCTCTACAAGATCAATGAGCAACCCAAATCCCAAAATTCTCAGCATAAAGCACTTGCTGAATTCCAGGCCTATGAGTGGACTAAAAGGGTGTCTAACCTCTATCCATTCTAGAATTTCCTTCTTTTGTTGGGAAGAAGAAACCCTGAGGGTAGGAGATTAGAACACTGGAAGAAACTGATCAAGTGAGTTGAGCAGAGGCCCCCTGCCTCTGCTCCCCAAAGGCCTAGAAGCTGCTCCTTTCTCCAAAGCCTTGAGAAACAAACTGATGACTGAACGGACTATCATTATCTCTAAAAATACATTAGTGACTGTTCTTCAAAGCTGCAAATTCTATTGTGGGAGGCTGCTGAAAGGGTCTCTCTGACCCTGATAGGGCAACTTGGTTATTAGCAATATAATCTAAATGCCCAGACCCACACAGATTTTGGTGATTTCTAATTCATCACAGGATTATTAGAAGTGAAAGGGGTGGGCTGCTTACTGAATCTTGTTTGATCCGTGTTTAAAAACAAAATAGAATGAACGAACAAAAATATCCACTGTTTCTAACAGTCCATTATAACAGAGGATCATGGTCTTCTTATCAAATTCCTATACCTGGCTCAGTACCAGTAGCCCCAGTCCTTGGAATGAAGGGAAGCCTGGACATCCCTGTGGAGACCTATGCTAACATCGTCTATAAGCCAAGATTCAATTTTGCCTCCCAGAAAAGACTATTTAGTAAGATTACTTTGCTTAGAGAAATAGAATATGCCCAGATACTTTGAGTCTTATTGTTGGAAACTAATTCCAACAAAACTCTAACACCTGTGGGCGCCTGGTTGGGCCAGTCTGTTAAACATCTGTCTTCAGCTCCTGGTGGGATCTCAGGGGTTCCTGGGATGGAGCCCTGCGATGGGCTCCCTGCACAATGGGGAGTGTGCTTCTCCCTCTCCCTTTGCCTCTCCACACCCCCCATCCCCGCTCATGCATGCTCTCTCTCTCACTCTCTCTCTTTCTCAAATAAAATCTTTAAAAAAAATGAAACAAACAACCCCCCGACCAATAACTGATGACCAACAACCACTGCAATTTACTTGTTAGTTTTTGGGCTTCTGAAAGTCACAAATGAATTTCCATCAGAGTCTGCTTATAGTAGGTGCAGCAAAATCCTGAGTTCACACTGTGTTAGATCACAGCAACTCTCAAATATATAATACGTAAATACATATCACACTACAGTATAGTGTAACAAATATACTTCTCAATATATAATGGCCAAAACACAACAGAAATATTTCTCACTTTTATAAGACTCTGAGCAGGTGTTCCTTATACTTTAGGACCCAGGCTCCTTGTCTCCTGGGACTCATTCATGTCCCATATTCTTGCTGCCCTACCTACAAAGGGGAGGGCATATGAAGAGGCAGACATGTTTCCAAAAATACTCAGAAGTGGTACACATGATGCCTGTTTACTTTTTTTTTTTTTTTCCAAAATTGGATTATAGGATTGTATCTACATGCAAGGGAGGACAGGCAATATTGCAGCCTGGCAATCTCTGTCACAATGCTGTGCGTTAGTCTCCGCTTATTAAATATGTACCAGGAATAGAAATACTGAGAACTGGCAGAATTCCCACATTAGTTTCCTATCAAACAGGGTAAAGGCTACTATGGTAAGACACCAAATGGAAACCACTGGAACCCTCCTCCAAATCAAAAGTAATCCTGAATTACTGTCCAACTACAGGGATTAGTGCCTCTACCAAAGACTTAGAAGATGCAAAGGGGCTGACTTTTTCTTCTTCATATTCCTATTTAACTCGCCCAGATAGATGACAGATAAGCGCTGGAATAATTATGGAATAATACCAGGCATATAATAGTTGTTTAGTAAATTCTTGGGGATGGATGGAGGAAAGGAAGGAAGGAAAGAAGGGAGAAAGGAATCGAGTTCAACCTCTCTAGAAACGCTCAGCAAAGAGAACTGGCATATACAGGACTACATGCAAGCTGGTGTTCACAGTCCATTTTCCTCAACGATTCTCTCAGGAGAGGAGCATGCTTATTCACCTCATTGAAGCCCTTTCCACAAACTTATCTGTCGTTTCTGGGAAATTCTCAAAGAGCAGTTGGTAACTAAAGAGGAACAAACTCAGCCACATTCATAGGTTTCTCTGTGCGCTTTGCTAGCACCAAGCACACGTGGACTATGGGGTGCTGCAGCTTGCTCTGGAGTCATCCTGAAGGACAACAGGCTGAATTTCAAGCAGCACATGTTTTGTTCAGTCTAGCCAGCTGGAGAGATGCATGGCATACAGTTTCTACACTAATTAATGAACGGGGTTAAGGGTTTGCTAAAGTTGTAAGTAACTAGGAAGAGATCTGATGGAGGGAATGGTGAGAAAGGAGCCTGTTTAAGAACGATGGGTATGGGGCGCCTGGGTGGCTCAGTTGGTTGAGCAACTGCCTCCGGCTCAGGTC
Organism: Nasua narica; assembly: GCA_028533885.1. Classification (NCBI taxonomy): domain Eukaryota; kingdom Metazoa; phylum Chordata; class Mammalia; order Carnivora; family Procyonidae; genus Nasua; species Nasua narica. The sequence continues at coordinate 20,075,653 of CM052809.1, read as the reverse complement.
ATGATCCTTGAGTTCCGGGATTGAGTCCCACATCGGGCTCCCAGCTCCATGGGGAGTCTGCTTCTGCCTCTGGCCTTCTCTCCTCTCATGCTCTCACTTTCTCTGTCTCTCAAATAAATAAAATCTTTAAAAAAAAAAAAAAAAAGAACGATGGGTATGAACTTCTTCACCTGGAAGCTTGAGAACTTTCTGGAGTGGAGAACATGTGTCTGGTGTGAATGCTCCTCAAAACTCCACTCTGTGAAAGAGGGGCTCATCCCTGGATTTTATAAAACAGCCCTCTCTGACGACATCGGCCAGCCTTTTTCTCCACATATGCATGGGTGATCAATGACCACATTTCTGAGAAGCACTGGTAGCTTGTATGGAACTCTTCATTGACTCGCAGAATCTATTTCCCTCATGAAGGTTTATTTACCTTCTACTACTGCCGATGGTCAGATATGCCAGTGGCAAAAACATCACTACGTATTTGAACAATCTTTTGGCTGGGGAAGCCTTTGCAACAATATAAAAAGGGTAAAAATCACAAAGAAAAAGAAAGACATTTGACTTCAATTATTTGACAATGTATATATTATAAAATGCATTTTATAAAGCCCAAACCAAATAAAACCAAGGGTTGATATCCCTAATATAAAAAAGAACTCCTAGAAATTAACTTTAAAAGAACACCAGCAGTCAGGAAGAAAAATGGGGATAGGACAGAAGTCGTCACTGAGGAAAGAGAAAACACAACTGAGAAACAATCACAGTGAGAAGTTGCTCAGCTTCACCAGTAGGGTGAGTAACGCAGATTTTTAAGAAAATATCCTGTTGTGATTTTTTTAATCCCCCCCCCCCCCACGCCAAATGTAGTAAGAGTCAGTGCAGGTGAAATGTGATAGGTGGGAACAGTTTTACCCTGCTTCTGAGACCCTGCGTGCTAAGCCCTTTTAGGAATGGTGCTGGTCATCTATAGCAAGACTTAAAATGACACATTCTATTGATCCGGTAAAGAAACGTGCCTTGGAGAGAGAGGAGCCCAGGTCCCTAAGGACGTCATACAAAGTTGTTCATAGTGGTAGGGAATTAAATGAAAGTCTCCTTGTTCATTGTCAGGCAAATAATTGCATACTGCACATCTTACTATGGAAAATTGTCACTTACTTTTTAAAAGCATTTATTGGGGTGCCTGGATGGCTCAGTGGGTTGAAGCCTCTGCCTTTGGCTCAGATCATGATCTTGGGGTCCTGGGATGGAGCCCCGCATCGGGCTCTCTGCTGGGCAGGGAGCCTGCTTCCCCACCCCCCACTCCCACCTGCCTCTGCCTACTTGTGATCTCTCTCTCTGATAAATAAATAAATAAAAAGTTTTAAAAAATTAAGAAATAAAAGCATTTATGTTTTTCCTACAGATAATGGAAAAGGGTATACAACGTATTATAAAAACTTCAAAAAGTCATCATGCAATGGATATAACACTTCCTCTGATATGCAGTGGGTGTATATATGTGTAATACTCTGCAGGAAGGAATGGTAGAACATGCAACAAACTCGATCTTGCATCAAAGACAGGTGAATGCACGTAAAGTGTACTAAAGCCGTAGACAGAGAAACTTCTCATAATGTTTTCTATTGTGTCACTTAATTCTCTACAACCTTAAAAATCTACTCAAGAATGTATAAAAGGGAAAAAAAATTACAAGTACTCAGTGCTTCTCTGTTTTATTTCTACTTTTACCTCATTGACTCATTAATGTTTACTGGGTCCAAGTGCAAACAGAAAATCCATCATTCTAGAACAACTGCCTTCTAAATGAAGACTTTAAATATTAAATACCACAAAGTGTTCAGGAAGAGCTCTTTTTTTTTAAAAATTTTGTTTTGTTTGTTTGTTTTTACAATGATTTAGCTGTTAATTATTTGGGCATGTGTTTTAAACCTACGACTGATGATGCCCTTGAGGTTTTGTTTTGTTGTTTTTTTTATCAGCTTGGGAGACATTTGTTTTAAATTTTTTACAATTTAACAAAAATACACTTGATCCATAGAAGAAACTACCCCAGCCGGAATACCTCTTACTACATTAAGGTCACATATCATATGACTAAATTAGAACCAGAAACTTACGTCTTCCTGTTTCTGGAAAGCCTTTCAAATGTTACCTCAGGATAACAAACTTAAAAAAAAATTCAAGAAAGATTATTAACTGGTTTTGCATCTAGAAGCACACATATGTATGCTGGATCTTGATTGTTCTAAAATGCTTTCTGAAAAAAGTGGTGTCCTCTTCTATAAGGGCAACAAGGTATTTCTGTTCATCTAAACCATTAATTTATATCACATCAGGCTCATGATTTTCAGAGTTCGATGTGTAATTCTATACTAGATTTACAGGCTTAAATAAAAGAGTTGTTTATATACACAATATACATATATATGCATGAATTGAAGATTATTTCAAAAGCTTTTAAAAAACAATTAAGGAAAGCTTGCTCTTGGACAAAGCCCACTTGTAAAAAGGCTTAAATACAATACAGAAAAACAGGTAAAAGAAAGACATGAAACAGCTATGAATAAACAGTGTGTTGTTAACAGGTCTTACTTCCTTCATCTCTGCTTTTTGTTACCCATCTAAAATAGTCCCCTGTTCCCTGGAAATGAGAAAAGATAATTTTTGCGCTGAAAATATTTTTATTATATCATAAATATTTACGGGTTTAATCGCAAATTCTCTGTGAAAAGCTGTCGTGGACTTTCAGCCATCTGTACTTAAACGATATTAAGGGATTTATTATAAATTGACACATGACTTGTTTCATGTAAACTGCCAATGAGAAATCGGAAAAACATTACAGTAATGTATTCACTTTATATACAGTGTTTTGTAAGAAGAAAGGGGGAGAAATGAAGAGAAAAGAGAACTTTATGAATGGACATAAGCCCCAAATCTTCGCACTAACTGACCTAGTTGATTCATATTCTCTTGGCTGTCTCAGTACTATTAAAAACCCCCAGGGCAGGGGCTGGTCTGTTCTCTCAACAAATAATAAATAGTACTATTTAGGCAGTGCCTGTGGGTAGACTTTGTGGGATTGTTGTTTTTTCAATAGCACTATTTAGCAGAACACTAACTGGATTGTCATTCAAGATTTTCTTGATTTTGTCATGTGGGTATTGTGCTGAGGAGAAATGCTCAAATTGATCGTTGATACTTTTAAAAATATGGCTTCATGAAAAAGCAATTTAGTAAATTGTTGAGGGCTGTTTTATATCACCGAGTGTTGTCTTCCCATAGAACAATTCCACTTAATGCAATTCACTGGGAAGTTTAGTCTAAGCTGAAACACAAAACTGTTGCTGCCTGAAAGGTTGCACGCTTGCCTGATATACAGAAGTTTCTAGAACAAGCATTCTTAGCTTCAGATACAAAACTTTGCCCCACTCTTTCCACCCAAATCCAATCACTGAAAATGAGAGGCATTATGAAGAAATTAATTCTGATGTTTTGATTAAATTTAAGGAAATCAGTTTAAAGGTAAATTTACACACACACACACACACACACACACACACACACACACACTTAAACACAGCTGAGTCAGTAAGATTACTTTTACTAGATTTGTTTTTATCTTTTTTATTACTCAAACAATCCTAAAGAAACACAAGTAAGTTTAAAACACTTGATTAGTCAAGGGGCGCCTGGGTGGGTCAGTGGGTTAAAGCCTCTGCCTTCAGCTCAGGTCATGATCCCAGCGTCCTGGGATGGAGTTCCACATTGAGCCCCACATGGAGCTCCACATCGGGCTCTCTGCTCAGCAGGAAGCCTGCTTCCTCCTCTCTCTGCCTGCCTCTCTGCCTACTTGTGATCTCTCTCTCTCTCTGTCAAATAAATAAAATCTTTAAAAAAAAACAAAACACTTGATTAGTCAAATCAATTTGAGTTCTTGTATTGGTAAAAGGATATAAAACAACGTAAATTCATTTTCAGAGATATGAAATATGGTGCATATAGAAAACGTCATGAATTTGAATTCTAGTATTTCCATTAGCTTTGATTTTTTCCTATGGTTTCTGTCTCTATGTTCGAATTGTTCCTCTTTTCTTGCATGTTGTCTATCTTTTCTATCAGAGCCTTTAACATATAATTCATAGTTATTGTAAATCCCCAGTCATTTCCAGCCTTTGGTTATATCTGAAGCTGGTTTTGATAATTACTTTCTATCTTCAGACTGTGTTTGTTCCTGACTTTTCAAATGCCTTATAATTTTTGTTGGAAGCTGGACATATTGTATAGGACAGCAGATTCTGAGACTCATTTCATTTATCTTATGCTTGGAGATGAGTACACTTTTCCTTCCCCTGCATAAAGGTTTGCATTAATCGAGGTAAACATGTGGTGGGGTTTGAAGTCTGGGGTTACAATTTTACCCTCTGTGCCCTGGAGGCTTCATATTCCTTTAGCAATACCCCATGTTTCGGGGTGGGCTAGCTCAGCAGGGAATGCTTCTCGATGTTTGTGTGCAGAGAAGCTGTTTCTCACAATTCTCCCACCTGTGACTTACTGAGTGTTTGTTACCTCAGTGGGGAAGTGGAGGAGGAAGGGCATCCTCTGACGCTCTTAGTCAGCCTCCATCTTGGCAGTCCCTAAGAACTGGTGGAGCATGGCCTTCACAGTTGCCCTTGTCCCTCTTTTACCTATGGTGCAGGGCCTAAGAAGTACTCTTGCTGTGCCCCCAGGTAGAGCTTTTTCCTTTTTCCTATTCTCTTCTCCTACTTGAAATGAGTTTCCTGTGTAGTAAGGTGAGAGCTGTCCTTGCTCTTTCCCCTGCAATTTAAGCTTCCTCTCTATAAGGAAGACTGGAGGTAAGGAGTGGGGGTGGCATAGGAGGGTCGGCTTGTGATTTCTGACATTGCCTGTTGTTCCTTTCTCCCAGCTTACATGACTAGGAAGCATTCTCCAGAGTCCCCTCAGTCTTTCTGAACATCTGCTGAGGTACAAGGAGGAAAAGGTACTGCCCCCTAGAGCTACACACACGGACACTATTCCACATTTTAAATGAATCTTCCTACAAGGTTATATGGCATGTGAAGGTGTATGCCCCTCGGGAAGCAAATACCTTTTTTGTGGTAAGTTTGGTCGAATGGATTGGAACGTGAGGTCACGTGCCAATGGATCCATCATTCTGAACAACTTTAATTAGCAGTGCTAGCCAGGACCCTATGAGTAGGAAATGCAAATCCAAATTCTTCATATTTATCTATTCTTTTGAGAACAAACTGCTGGCCTTTCCAGAGTAAAAGGGGTCAAATATAGTCAATATGGCACCAACTGCCTGGTTGGTCTTATCAAAGATTGGTGCCAAAATGGCGAATGATTGTTGGTATTTACTCTTGGCCATCTGGACCTTTTACATTGGCTTAAAGTAGATCAGCTAGTAAAAGCAAATGCTGTTGGGCACATAGCCTCCACCTCGGGCACCAGGACCATGTTATTCATGTGCCTAATGTAGCAGCACTAGAGTGGCCAATGAGAGAGGTAAGCTGATGTCCCCAGCTGGGTTATTCTTAACTCTGGCCTCTTCTGTGAGCAATGTTTTCTTGTGAACATTAACATGTGATATAACAATATTTGCACCCCACGCCCACTCTCGTATTTCCTAGCACTTCTGTCTAATCTTTTCCTTTCTTTTCCTTCCAGGGCCCCGTCAACCATCTAAAGCACAGATCACCACCGATTAATCTTCATATATTCTAACCTTAATCCTCTTTTAACACAATGCAGATAACCAGATTCATAATCTGAAGAGCTACTAACTAGAAGGGTTTTCTCTATCTACTGTCAGGTCACCTCTGAGTTAAGTGGTAAATCCATTTTGTACCTAAATACTGAGTCAGTCTCCAAAAACTTAGGCATGATGTAAGGGATAGATGCTGCCACAGCCAGTGATGTTGCCTTGGGAATTAGGGTACCTTCTTAGGCAGCTTGCTCATGCTCCCTGGCACTGCTCATGCCTGATCCTGGATGTTTCCATCTCAAGTTATAACGAATTATTAATGGGAATGCCCAACTTATGAGACTCACCAACAGGTGTGACTGACAGGATCTAGTTCATGACAGGCACTTGTGGCCACATGCTCACGTAACGTCCCACAGTCGGGTGCTCCAACTCTACCAATGCCCACTAACATGCCCGTGGTTGTTTCTTAAAATAGGAGTTTCCATTGCAGATGGCATATGCACCAGAACCCCCAAACTCTTGAGATTCTCCCAACAGGACTTGCCATAATCTCTCAACAGCCCCTTTCACACTACTGACACCGCCAACACCACAAAGGTCTGTTGGATCAAACGGCCCAAATCTGGACCGGGTGGAGGAGCCATTCCTTCTCCAGAATTGAAGAAAGCCCTGCTGAATCTCTGATTTTGGCCCAGTGAAACCGGTATAGGACTTCGAACCTACAGAACTCTAAAACAATAAATTGTGGTAATCTGTCATGTCATCAATAGAAAACAAATGCAATGTACAGAGAAGTCAAAAACAGTACTTAAAATGTTAGTTCGTCTATTAGGACAACTGCAAGCTATGATAGAAAAAGTAAGAGTCTGAGTTAGGAGATAGGGTACTAATCCATGTTCTATTTAAAACTACCAATAGGGTGTCTGAGTGGTTCAGTCGGTTGAGCATCTGCCATTAGCTCAGGGAATGATCCCATAGTTCAGGATCAAGTCCTGCCTCGGGCTCCCAGTTCAGTAGGAAGTCTGCTTCTCCTTCTGACCCTCTCCCATCTTGTGCTTTCTCTCTCTCTCACTCTCTCTCAAGTAAATAGATGCAATCTTTTTTTTTTTAAGATTTTATTTATTTATTTGACAGAGAGAGAGATCACAAGTAGGCAGAGAGGCAGGCAGAGAGAGAGGGGGGGGGAAGCAGGCTCCCCGCCAAGCAGAGAGCCCAATGCAGGGATTGATCCCAGGACCCTGAGATCATGACGTGAGCTGAAGGCAGAGGCTTTAACCCAGTGAGCCACCCAGGCGCCCCAAATAGATGGAATCTTAAAAAAAGAAAAAACAAAAACCTACCTATAAAACGTTGGGAAAATAGTTCATGGATAGTGGGGATGGTGTAAACAATTGGGTTTATCAAACAGATTTGACTAGAATATTTAGAGTCGAGGTATGATATTTTGGAGAACATAAATTCTGATGGATTTGCATTAAATACATAATAGGAAGAGATTCTGATTAGAAGTGGTATCATTCTTAGTAATGGAAGAGACAGCTTAAATATAACCAGCTGTACATGGTTTTTTCCTAGTTCATAGTGAAAAAAAAATAGGAAGAGGTAAGCATTACATTCCTTTCTTTCCAAGGCTGGTTTTGGGTAGACTGCTATTTCATTTCTTCTGACTACTATACTCCATTTAGTTAATATTAAATAACAAACCTAAAGCTAAGATGTTTTATTTATGAATACTGGGCATGCCAAATGGCATGTGGCAAATTACCTTGCTGCAACGACAGCTTCCAAGTATAGCACCAAGGAAGTTTTCCCAGAGGGCACAGAACAGGAAGACTCAGCGATGAAATTCAAACCCTGAGGTAATAGTTAGAAGGGGAACCATCAGGAACAAGGGGAAACAGAGCAAGCTAACTCCCTTGACAGTGATTAAGTGGGGTACAAGGACCCCACTACCTGAATCCTGGGGTGTGACACATTCATATGCCCTGCCTTTCTCTCTCCTACCTCTGCTTTCCCTGCTTCAGATGTGAGGACTGGTATCAGAGTCTAGCAAGAGGACCCACAGGTAGAAGGTATCCCAGACCAGTGACAAAAATTCCCTTTATCAGAGAGTCACAGGGACAAGTGTGCTTGGTCAGAGCTGGATCTGGTCAGTTAGCTTCCAAATGAATTGGGTTTCATTTGTATTTCTTAGGCAGAGGAGACATGGGCCAGAATGACTGTCGCCAATGGGGGACCAAGTTAAGCACTCATGGATATTGAGTGCTTCATATGTTTCATATATATTTAGAGCATTCTCGATATGTAGTGTATCACAAATATTTTGTACCTGGGGCCTCATGAATATTAGGTAAAATTTTTTTTTGCTTGTTCTTTCTCCTTTCTTTTTCTTTATTTAAGTAGAAATGAAATGCAAAACTACACATATTTAATTATGTATAAGTCAATGAGTTTGGACTCATGCATACACCCTTAAAACCATCACCATAATCCAGGTAAGAGACATATATGTCATCTCTAAAAGTTCTCCTGTACTTCTTTCATTGCTGTTGTTGTAATAACATTAACATGAGATCTACCCTCATAACAAAGTCTAGTGTACAATAAAGTACTGTAACTATAGGTACAGCAAATCTCCAGAACTTATTCATCCTATATAAATGAAACTTTATGCTCATTGAACAACTTTCCTCCCCACCTCCCCTCAGATCCTGGCAACCACCCTTCTATTCTCTGCTTCTATGATTTTGACTATTTTAGAGACCTCAGATAAGGGCAATCATGTAGTGTTTGTCCTCTGTGGCCAACTTATTTCACTTAGAACAATGTCCTTCAGGCTCATCCATGTTACAAATGGATCACAAGTGTTGGTAAGGGTACAGGGAAATGGGAGCCCTTATACACTGGTGATGAGAATTTAAAATGGTGCAGCCACTATGAAAAACAGCATGGAGATTCCTCAAAAATTAAAAATAGAACTACCATATGATCCAGCAATTTCACTTCTGAGTATTTACCTGAAGAAAAAACACTAACTGAAATATGCACTCCCATACAAACGACATCATTACTTACAATAGCCAAAATATGGAAAGAGACCAATGTCCACTGACAGATGAATGGATAAAGAAAATCTGATATATTCATACACTGGATTACTGTCCACTCTTTTCTATGTTTAGGATTAATATGCTAAGTACTTATCATTATTGAACACATCTTACGAATTGTGCCTACGTCTAATAAAATCTTTGCTTACTAGCTACCTGCTTATACTTAAAATTTCTTTATCTGTGTTTTACAAACTGCAGACCTGTCCACATTTCATAATAAAATTCAATATTCTGAGAAGTAAAGGTACGTTGTGCCAAGCCCCAGAATTTCCTTTCATGTAAGTTGACATGATAGTCCTGTAGGAGTGCTATCCTTCTGTAAATATGAATGCATTATAATTGGTCTGTAATATAGGAGCAGTCCAGTAAAGTCTGGAAAAAGCTGCACGAGAATCAGAGACTTCCTTTCTCTTGGTAAGCTGAACTGTAGAGTCAGAAGCATATTCTTGGTAGTGGGAACAGAGAGATCAAGAGAGGAAAAGAGACCCCAAGTGGGGGAGCAGGGAGGAAACAGGATCCATGTGTAAGCACAAGCCGAGAAGACCTTCACAGGAAAGAGTGAGTGATTGGTCCGACAGAGGGAACAGAAAACAAAAGTGAAGATACATGTGGCAAAGAGACAGAAATGTAACGGATAAATATTAACAAGATGGATATTGGTAAGTTTCTTATTCTAAGGGGACAGTTAGTGGACATTTTGAATTTTGAGAAACTGGCCAGTCCCCAAATTTTCCGAGGTCTAACTCCTGTGACAGTGGTAATTTTCATGATACCTAGTTTGGGAGCTTTGTCTACATTCACATGAGATATAGCCCAGTGACTAAGATTCCTGTTGACTAGTTTATACAATCACTATAATGAAATGGACTTAATTTTTTCAAGATGTACCCATATAATGACCTGAATGTCTTCTCAGGGAGAATTACCTCAACTTTATTGACTATGGAGTATTATTACTACAATGTATCAAATAATTCCCACAAAAATGTTTAAAAGGCACCAAGCAATATTTGGTACACAGACTTTTTTTCCTTCAAGGTTAATGTAAGCATCAACATAAATAAAGCTACTGTTGTATTTCCTTGCAGTACATCTAGCATATGGAGGTAATATTAGGAAACTGACACAAATGATGGTGATAGAGTTTGGTAAAGAATTGGTTTTGGAGAGGATATCTACTATTTGGAAAATAAATGGCAAGTGGACCCCTTCCATCTTCCCATTCTATGACTGACACTATTAATTAATCAGGGTTTTGTTTCTCCCCAAATCCAGGTAAGTTTGTAGTTAGACATATTCACAGCACTACAGTTTAGGTCTCATTACCAACTGGGCTAAGCCAGCACTCACAATTAAAGCTCTTTGCGAGAAACATGTTATTTCCTCCTTTGGACTTTTCCTTCTGGGCTGGCTGTTTTCTCCAAGTGATTAATGTAACCTCATTAAGTTAATGAATCTGGTACTTCAGCATTTCTTCAGGGGTAAAAGAACTAAAATTATTGGCTATCTACTACTCCGAACACTAATACATTTTCTTAATTTATTAAAAGTGTTTATAGAAACTTAAACATGATTCAGAAAATCTCAAAAAAAAGAGAGATCCTGGGGAAAATACTTCCAACATATTTAGAAGTATTTCCAACAATTTCCAACAAAGAATTTCCAATAATTTCCCAAGATAACTGATATCATTAGTAAATAGAATATTACTATAAATAAAAAAGTCCCCTGAATGACTATTTTTTTATTTTTATTAAAGATTTTTTAAAAATTTATTTGACAGAGAGAGAGATCACAAGTAGACAGAGAGGCAGGCAGAGAGAGAGGGAGAAGCAGGCTCCCAGCCGAGCAGAGAGCCCAATGCGGGGCTTGATCCCAGGACCCTGAGATCATGATGAGCCAAAGGCAGAGGCTTAACCCACTGAGCCACCAAGGCACCCCCATAAAATGACTGTTTATGAGGTGTTATTAGAAGGGGCACAAAAGTGAGGCCACACTTTGAAATACTTTTTCCCCTACTTGTATATTAGAATAAGTCCATATATGTGCACTTTTTTTTTTTTTTTTTTTTTAGCCTTAAGAATTCCCTTTTAAAGTGATAGTACACTTAAGAAAAAAGATGACTGAAATACGCATGAGTTGGAATTGGTTGGAAACAAAAATGAGACAATTTCCATCTTCTGAGCCAGGTAGAAAGGGGGAATATAGTAGTTATACAGGATCTATGTAACTATTAAGTACTCTTCAAATATTTTTGTTTTAGTTTTTTATTCCAAATATCATAAGATCACATATGATTCTAGGCAATATTAGCCAATGGCTTCTATCATCAGGCAGACGTGGATGACGGAAGTACACAGCACTATGTAGTCCTGTCCTCCCTGAACAAAGGTTAACAAAGTGACCAAGACTCTGAATCTAATTAGAAATTTACAGGATAAATAAGGGTCAGTGGAACATAGTAAACAGCACCATGAGACTATGATTTGCAAGATACACACTGTGGGAAACTGTACATGATAAGCAGCCTGTTTCTTCAGTGAGAAAAAATGAAGTCAGTGAGGGTGAGAAGAAGAGAGATTCTATAGATTAAAAATAGAACAAATTAATAAAACTAAAAAAGAAAGAGGCATATCAACCAACTACAATTTATGCATTTTAGTTGGATCCTAATCTGAAAACAAATTATTTAAAAAAATATGACAAATCAAGGAAGTGAACCCTGATGACTTCTTTAATGAGAATGACAGCTATTAGGTAGTTAATACTATCTGTGATGACCAATCATATTGCTTTTCCCAGGACCGAGAGGTGTATTTTTTATTTTATTTTTTTAGATTTTATTTATTTGACACACACAGAGAAAAAGAGAGGACAAGCAGAGGGAGAAGCAGAGGGAGAAGCAGAGAGAAAAGGAGAGGGAGAAGCAGACTCTCCAAAGAGCAGGAATCCGATGCGGGGCTTGATCCCAGGACCCCGGAATCACAATCCCTGCCAAAGGTGAGTCACCCAGGCAGCCCAGGATTGAGAGGTTTTTTTGAGACTTGGAATTTCCAGTGCTAAAACCGAAAATGTCCTGCACAAACGGTGATTTCCATCAAAACTAGCTGGGATAGGAGTTGTGAGGTTGATGAGGCTAGAGATAAACTCAGCAGACTTTTAGAGGAGAGCTCTTCAAGTGTAGGGTATATTTGAAAATGTCCAATATTTTTAAAAAGTTCCATGGACCAATATTGCTTGTATGTGAAAAGATGGAATGGATTTTTTTTTTTTTACGAATATTCAGAAGCTTCATGAAACCACTGTATCTGGTTCGTTCTTCCTTTCTCTCACCAGTTTTTTGTTGTTGTTTATTTTTTTAAGTAAGTTCCATTCCCAGCGTGGAGCCCAACATGGGGCTTGAACTCACAACCCTGAGATCAAGACCTGAGACCAAGAGTCCAATGCTTACCCAAAGGAGCCACCCAGGTGTCCCTGGATTTTTTTCAAAATGGAAAGAAAATGTCCATCTATCACTGTAAAGTTTCTTGTGTTTTAGTAGTGCTAACAGACAGTAATTACTGGGTGCCAAAGCCCTGTGAGATCTCCTGACATAGCCCAAGTATGCGAATTAACCATGAGGAAGCAAAGGATTCTGTTTTTATAGAGCTGACAGGAGGAGGCACTCACTGATTCACATACGTATCTGAACATATGATAAGTATATGCATTATTCCGAAATTGAACAAGATCTATACATCCACTAATATTGGAAATGGAATCTTGTAGATGAATTTGCCCAAAACAGAGAGCTTGAAAATTTTCACAGAATCCAAGAATTTTTAGGAGTCTATTTTAAACACTGCATGAATACCTTTGGTGTGTGCTTCTTTCTTTTTATACAGTCCTCAGAGTACAAGTGATGAATGGTGTAGTTGACTTCTTTCCCTAACAATACTGAATCAACAATGTAAAAAAAAATGAAGTTATTGTAAAATAACTTTCATACTCAAATCAGTGCCTTAGTGATTTGTGTGGATCATGTTCCAAATAGAATAGTCTAGCAACAAAGTCCAAATTTCTTAGCGGAAGAAAATTAATTAACCTACCAGTCATCCTGCATTCAAATTGTGTGATGAATATCCTCTCTGCTCTGTTTCTCCCCTAGAATGGAGAAAGATTCCATTATTCTTGGCAGATTAAAAAAACAACAACAGTGTTACAGATTTATGTTTTTCAAGTGCATTTATTCATAAAACTGAGATGCGGAACTTGCAGAACAGGTTTTATGAGACCACATGAGTTGTGAGAGCATTTGCCACGTCCCACACTGTGTCTTCAAGCTGTTCGTTAGGGGCAAGCAATCCAGGGCCCAAAATGACACCAGAAAAGTTTGAAAACATCAAGGAGTGACAGATGAGTGGAGCATAAAATTACAAGTTCTTAGAGCCATCCTGAAAAATGGGCCAAGTGCCACAAGCTTCACATTCATACACCCCCCAGACAATCTCTTTCTGGGAAGCATGAGCCCAGAGAGAGCTGTGGCAACATGCTTTCTAGCCACTTCCCACTTGGCTGAATGAGGACATCCAAAAGGAAAGGAAAGCTAAATCACAGAAGACTCAAGAGACCCCAACCAATGTTCTCAGAATATACTCTGCTTTAAGTTCTTGCTTCTTATCGTGACTTGCTTCTGCATTCTTTCTTAATACCCCCCAGTTACTAGTCTAACCTGACCTACCCTTCTGTCAAAAGCCAGTCTAACTGCTTCTCCTGAAAAGAGTCTGACGAGATTCCCTCAAGTAGTAATTACTTCTCCTTCTCAGATATTTTCACAGGGTCTCCAGACACCTTTATTATGGCATGTGTTACAGTTAGCTCAAATCCATTATTTCTTTTATGTGTGTATCTTCCCTTAAAGTGGAGTGACCATTTTTTTAAAAAATTCTCATATTTACAACAGTTCTACTACCATAGAACATATTTTCATAATACTGGTGGAACTGAAATAATATATGTAAATTGGTTGCTTGTGTTAAGGTCTCATTAGAAAAAAGAGAGAGCTGGTAGACTATTCCTCAGTATTTGTGGAGCACACATACACGCAAAGGAAAATGAGCAAATAAAATATATACCTGAGCTACCGATTTAGTTTACTTATCTTTTACTCATTCTATAGTTAAGCTGCAAATGTGAGAACTCAGCTAATTAAGACAACTGATTCATGGGTTACACATTTTCTTTTTGGAACATGATATAAAAGTTAGGAAAGTAACTACTCAGATGTAAAGTTTAAGCTAAGAAACTCGAGTTTCGAACGTATCTTTGTCATTTGTTTAAACTTTAACTCAACATTATCAAAATGTTTACCAAATGTGCCATGGTTATAAATGCAGTCAAATGTCAAAGTTTGTAATTTGCTCTCATCCCTTTTATTTCCATATAGGAAAAATGCTGTTTAAAAAAGCCCTTCAGTTTACATTTCCAAATGACTTCAGAATTTTAAAGACTAGTTAGATAAATTGCTTTTAAACTATAAAACTTTGCATTCCAGACCAGAAACCATTGTCATACATCTGCTTTATGATAAAAGGATAGAGTTATATCAAGATCAAATTACGTTACCCTTTTCAAGACTGCTAACACAAGGGTAATTACTATGTTTCTGTCATTTTCCTTCTCCATCCTGCCTCTTTGTTTCTTGACTTTCTTGCTCTCTATCTCCTAGGTCAGCAAATGAAATAAATACAATTTTGCAACTACCTTCCTGAATCAATATAAACCTTTCTTGGGAATCAAAAGCATGGAAAAACAGCCTTGCAGAAAGTATTTCACTTAACTACTGAAGCTTTTTTTTTTTATGTGTATTATATTTCTAAATTATATTTGAAAAATCTATCATTTCCACTCTATGTTACAAGTTCTTGGTAACAGAGGTCAATGTAGACAGATAATGTGGTAAACAGTTTTAATGAGACCTAATTCATATACTATGAAATTCACTCATCTAAAGTATAAAGTGAAAGTATAAATTTTTAGTTTATTCACAGAAATATATCACTATCACCACAATCTAATTTGAGAACATTTTCATCACCCCTAAAGGCAACCCTGTACCCAAATAACTTTCTCTTCCATTCTGTCTTCCAGTCCCCAGTAACTACTAATCTACCTTTTGTCTCTATAGATTTTCATGTTTTGGACATCTATAAACAAATCATACAATATGCAATGTCTTAGGGCTGTTTTTTTCACTTTCCATAAAGGTGACAAGATTCATCCATATTGTAGTACTTCATTTCTTTTTTTTTTTTTTTTAATTTTATTTATTTATTTGACAGAGAGGAGAGAGATCACAAGTAGGTAGAGAGGCAGGCAGAGAGAGAGGGGGAAGCAGGCTCTCCGCTGAGCAGAGAGCCCGATGCGGGGCTCAATCCCAGGACCCTGAGATCATGACCTGAGCCGAAGGCAGAGGCCCTAACCCACTGAGCCACCCAGGCGCCCCACTTCATTTCTTTTTTTGGCCACATAATCTTTGGATATACCACACTTAGTTATCCAGTCATCCTTTGACATGGGTTGCATCCATCCTTGGATGGTCATGAATAATCATTAGTGTACGGGTTTTTGTTGAGGCATATGTTCTATTTCTTTGGAACTGCCTGATTATTCAGAGAATTTTACAAGAGTGTTCATGATTATAACTCTAGTTTGTTGGGAATGGTATAAAGAACATATTCACAAAGAAACACTGTGAAACTTGACTCCTTAATCGTACACAGCTAGATTTAGATATCATATATAAAATGTGAGTGTCTGTGTGACAGAACATTCAGTGTTACAGGGATAGTGTCATGACTGGTTATATCGTTAACAGAAGAGCAGACAGTTCAAAAATAATGAGAAAGAACAAAGCAGGCAAATTAAGTTACAACCTATTTCCCCCTTTTCATGGGCCCTGACTTGGAGATATGGCTAAATGGTTTGGAATAATAAAGTTCTCATGATATTGGTTGAATTTGATCTCCAAAATATGAATGTCATGAATTTATTATGAACAATAAAGAAAAAAACGTAATCAGAAACAGAACAGGGCTTATTCAGATTTAAAAATCAACATGTGAAGGGACATGATCCATAGGTAACTAAGAGACACCTGTGGTCACAGCTCAAGAACTCAGTTATACCTGGGGGCACCTGGGTGGCTCCACTGGTTGAGCATCTGACTTGATTTTGGCTCCGGTCATGATCTCAGGGTTCTGAGATGGAGCCTCGTTTCCATCTCCCTACTTAGCGGGGGGTCTGCTTGGGATTCTTTCCCTCTTCCCCTACTGCTGCTTGCGTGCTCTCACTCTCTCTCAAATGAATAAATAAATCTTAAAAAAAAAAAAAAAAAAGAACTCAGTTACATCCAGAGCCATGATATCAATTTAGCCATGACCACTAGGACAATGGCCTCGGAGCTACAGTTTCCTTTCAAAATGAAAACACGGGACTGGAAAATTATGAATTAGTCAGGCAGTATCCACACCCAATGGCTTTAGAGCGAGTTGTTTAAAATTTCCAAACTGATATCCAAAATATTAAAAGATAATCCAAACAGACAGTTCTGTTCCCCACTTGACTCTCCCAAATTCTTTCCCCTTCTCTAGAGCTAGATCATTTACATATTTAGACAGTTGCTTTGTGGGAATCTCAACACAGATTCAGAGACTCTTACAACTGGAACCTCAGGAATCATTGGGTCAGTGATGCAACACTCTTGTTTTACTGATTGTAAAAACCAATTATGACCTGTGCAAGGACACATCCCAGCGACTGGGGACCCAAGCCTGGCCAGGGCACCTGGCTCTTTCAACTCGGTAATGACACTCTTCTGAAGGATTCCTGGGAGTCCACTGATCCAAAGGTCTGTAGCTGCAGCTCTGTCTCTACCACAGAGGACTACAGATGTTTTTTTTTTTTTAAATTTTTAATAGAAACAAAGTATCATTTACTAACTACCTATTAAAAACAATAAGTTGCTGACAGACACTAAGGTTTTAAGTAAAGGTTATCACTTGCTAAATTCTTCCTTTTTTCAAACACCTGGAACATCAATCAATGCGTCATTCTGAATGAAAGAATGGATTCTTTTTTAAATCACTCATATCATGCAGGGAGGTTGATATAAATATCTACCAATGATTCTTTTTTCCTTCTTAGAAACCCTCAGCTATGTCCTTTCCTGATGGCATTGCTTTTGAAGAAAAAAGCAGTAATAAATTACTTGGCTTTGAGTAGTCGCCTTCTGATAATTCTCTCCAAGGTCACACTGTGTGTCTCCTTCATAACAACTTCTGCGGTTACTGAGGTGTTCCCTTTTATCTATATGTTTACCATCTGCCTTCTTAAGCTAAAATGCTCATTCTTTGGGCGACAGGAATTCTGCTTGCCTTGTTCTCCTAGGTGCCCATGGTGTTTAGGATCATGCCTGGTTCATGGTCAATACCATTTGCTGAGTGAGAGATAATAATACTTATACCAATAAAGACTCTGCACAGGAGACAGGGAGGAGCTCCCCGATTTTCTGCATTTCTGTGAACGTCTGAATATGTATAGACATGAAGATTGACGTCCAGATATTTCAGAGGTTTCTAGGTCAGCCTGGGGGCAAACTAGTTACAGTTCTATTACTAATTTTTTTTAAGATTTTATTTATTTATTTATTAGGAAAGAGAGAGAGTGAGAGAGAGCATGAGAAGGGAGAAGGTCAGAGTGAGAAGCGGACTCCCCATGAAGCTGGGAGCCCGATGTGGGACTCGATCTCGGGACTCCGGGATCATGACCTGAGCCGAAGGCAGTTGCTTAACCAACTGAGCCACCCAGGCACCCTCTTTTTTTTTTAAATTTTTTATTTATTTGAAAGAGAGAGAGATCACAAGTAGACAGAGAGGCAGGCAGAGAGAGAGGAAAGCAGGCTCCCCGCTGAGCAGAGGGCCCGATGAGGGGCTCAATCCCAGGACCCTGGGATCATGACCTGAGCCAAAGGCAGAGGCTTTAACCCACTGAGCCACCCAGGCGCCCCTTATTACTAATTTCTATACATAAAGATGACGTTATTGACTTACAAGTGATTATTAATAGTGTGAACTATTAAAGTACTAAAGGACAACTTTAATGTCCAAAGAATGAAGCATATCTTTATTTAAAGGCACAGGTCAAAGAAGGTAACTCTGGAATTAGGCCTACATTCAAATTTAGGTCTGCCAATTCTATTCATCTCACTGAGTTTCTGGACTTTAGAAATACAGATAATAGATATAATATTTTCTACATGTTCCTGATACAGTATGAAAATAGTCAACCTGTTGCAAATGTCTTCATTTGTGGCAAGAATTAAGCTTTAAAAATGCTACAAAATTAGTGATAATTAGCATTGAATATGGTAGGTGTCTGACAGATGTATTTATTTTTATGATTATCAGTCCATGGTAACCTCAAAGATTCACACTATATAAACCAAAAGTGATCGTGCCAACCTGGTCACACTGTGATCGCATGGCCGCAATGTGAGCAGCACTGAGATTTTTAAATTAGTCTTTATCTGCCCCGTGGGCAAGGACTCCTGTGGATAGACAAGACGCTGGTAATGTTATCATCTCTTGCCAAACTTTGTCCAGGCCAGCACAGTGGGTTTCAAAGTATTGCAGCCATGATGATAAACGCCTGGCTTAGTTACAGAATTCTATTATCAGCCTTCCCGGTTTATGTTTTGCCAAATACAGCATGAAAAGTAAGAGATGTAGTGAGTTGCCCGTCAAAAGGACATGTTCAAGCACAAGCTATACGGTAAACTACAAGAGAACAATGTGAACAAGGTTCGGTCTTTGCTGTTTTGTTTTAAAACTCAAAGCAACATTAGAGGTGACATTTGGAGGGTCACAAATGCTCTGCAGTCACTGCTCATAGTTGTTGAAGTCCTTTTGTTGAAGTCCTCATAATATTGTTAATGGATTCCTAGGTGTGGCATGTGTTTAAGGAAATCCTAATCAGGCTCCTGTAAGACCAAGGATTCTGTCTGTTATCTGTGACCGCTCTTGGCACTTGAAAATTCCAATGAAGTTTATAATGCGGTATCTTGCCAGCTTCTCTGAAGGAGAATCTTTTGAAGTACTTCCCATCTCCTAAGGCCTGGCTGATCCTTTACTGAGGCGCGTGCCGGCAGACGGCTTTACTCCTCACTGCTCTCTCGCTCACCCCACGGTAAGGCACTTTGATTTTCTCCTGCTAGATAAGGTCAAGAGTCAGTTTGTCCAGGACGCTAGAGAGCCCTACGTTCTGGGGATAATTCTCACCTTCCTGGTTCCTGTCGGCCTTAACAGCCCACTCTCCTTTTATACATTTATTTCTAAACAACAAACTGAAAACCTATTATGGGTCCCAGTTCTTCACTCTAGACTCTGGAGACTGTTAGTGTGGTAGGAGGATGAGATATACTCACAAAATATGTGAGAGATGGTGCAGGAGGTAGAGAAACCTAAATATTAAGAGTGAGGCGTAAAGGAAGTCATTTCTCTTGGCCTGGGCAGAAGACAGTCTCACAAAAGCTTCACTCAGGAAGTGAACACCTAGCAGGAATTCTTCATATGAGGATGAGGGTCAAGAGCTCAGTTGTCTCTGAGGCCCAACCCACAAGTTTCCTGCAGAGGTAAACAGATCGAGAACTCGGGCACACCAGGTTGAGTGCTGGAATCGGCTAATAAAACTTTGATAAAGAACACCAATTGTTCAAATTTGGGGAATTTTGCAAGCTGGTCTATAAACACAGCCATTTTTAAATATCACATAATATAAAGTTATGATCATATAAGTCATGCTAGAATCAGAGATAATATCCAAACTTTTTAACTTCCCAGTTATTTTCATGCAACTTTTATGAATGTGTTTGAGGTTATTTATGTCCGCTGCATATTTATGGTAAAAATACTGAAGGATGATGTGCTGCTGTGCATCTCTTTCTGACCCTCATACTGTGACATCTTGTTAGTAGCTTGAATTTGGCTACGGCGGGAGCATTTATGGCAGGAAAAATCTACAAACCCGAAAAATTGAGTTTTTATTTATTGTTTTATTGATCACCTGGGCTTAAGAAAGTGATGATGATATGTTTATGCAGACTGCACTTAAAATATCTTGTAGTAATAGCTGTTACATTGCAAATAGAGCAAAAAAATTGAATAAGGATACTTCCAGTATCACAAAACCCTTTATTGATTAAGCCAAGTTGCTTATGTCATTGACTAGCAAGTGAAGTTCCAACATATGCCATCATTGTTCATGTTCATCTTAATCACTAATGTAAATAAAAATATCATTAACATTCACATCAGAACTAAAGCTGTTCATCAAATGCAGTCAGAGCTTGGCTCCAGATGTAATAACAGTTCAGCAAAAATCAATTGGCTATCTTGAATTTATAAAAGTATTTTGTGTTTATTTTATTTGTAAACTGTATGCTTTGCATGTATATGGTATACGCTTTACATCACAAAAATATACTGAACTTATGTTTATATACATATACACGCACACACGTGTGTGTACGTGTGTGTGTGTATTATACACGTACCCTTTTTTTCCCTCATGGAGAGCAGGTTGTTAAACACTTACAGACTTACCACTGTGCACACCTGTTATTGCACTTAGTATGCCAGGCAGAAAGCTCAGCGGAAGTTAAGGGAGCCGTTTAATAATCTAGGAAAGGAAATTACATGACTATCTACATTTTGGCAAACTCCATTTAACTGAAGTAAGGAATGAAGACAAGAAAAAATTTTGGAGACAACTCATTTAGTTCGGGTAAATCAATATTGAGAACCTTAGGTTAAATCAGAAAAAAGGTAGAGATGATCTGAGAGACACATTCCAGTCAGAGTTGTAAGAACATGGTGGCTGATTAACTGTGAGAGAGGGACAACAGGAAGATCACCTCAGACGTGCAGCTCTGAAGAAGAGAGGACAGCAAAGTAATTAAGTAGGCGAAGTAATAATTTAAAAACCATACACACACTCACACACACACACACACTCACAATTTTTGGGAAAGGATTTAAGAGCTTAGTTTAGGACCCAGTTTGAAATACTTCAGATATTTAAACAGAGTTACCCGGCTCACAGTTGATGATAAGAGTCTGAGTGACTGGAAAGGGATCTTGTTTGGGCTAGAAATTTTGGGGGCTTGGAAAATAGACAGTGGGAGAAGACATGAGTTATAGAGGGAGGCACGAAAGGGAAGAAGAGTATATGACTCTTGATCTTGGGGTCATAAGTTCAAGACCCACACTGAGTGTTGAGCTTATGAAAGAAAGAAAGGAAGAAAGAAAGAAAGAGAAAAAGAAAAGAAAGAAAGAGGAAGGAAGGAAGAGAGGGAGAAAGGGAGGGAGAAAGCAAGAATATATATCACAAAAAGGGAAGGAAGACAAGATTCAAACCTTGGAACCACCCATATTTAATGGTGAGATGAGAAAGGGGCTTGAAAATGGAGATGGAAAAGAATGAAGATGAGAAAAGAATCAGGAGAGAATGGTGTCTCAGAAAGGAAAGTTTGAAAAAGTTATAATCACAGGTTATCAGTGGAGTGGAGAGTCAAAAAAAAAAAATCCAAAAAACCAAAAACCAGTTTCACTGAGCACAGTGGGGTCATGTTAGAGTATCTGCTGTGCCAACTCCAGTAGGATCCGGTTTCAGTCATCAATTGCTGCATAACAAACTACCTCCAAAATCAGAAGCTTAAACAACCGCAGTTTATTATTTCTCATGATTCTGAGGTTTGGCTATGTTCAACCTGACAGTTCTGCTCTCCATGGAGTCTGCTAGAAAGTCCAAGATGACCTCACTCGCATGAGGCTGCTGAAATGGCTGGGAGCCCCCTGGGCCTCCCTCTCTCCCTTTAGAGTTTCTCATGCTCCAGGGACAACTGGTCTTCTTTAAATGGCAGCCAGTTTCCAAGATAGCAAAATGGGAACGTACAGGGTCTCTTAAGGTCTGTCTCACACATCTCATAACATCGCTTCCACCATATTCTACTGGTCAAAGTAAATCACAAGTCTAACCTGTGGTTGAGACCATACACCTCACTGCTTGATGGAAGGAGTGGCATGCATGAGCAGGGATAGGAGAAATAGTTGTTGACCATCTTTGTTGACACTTCATGTGTTCTTCTTCTGTGCGAATTGATATTTTTAAATCTTGCCCCCCCCCTTCTTATTGTAGTCTAGGCAGCTCCAGGATGAATATGATGCCCCATTTACACACAAGAGAAACAGAGTGAGTGTGTGTATCTAAGATCCACAAATGAGCTCCTACCCAAGTGCAGGTCTCAGGAGTCATGGAAATGAACAACTAAAGGCAAGACCTGTATTAGAAGGTGGGGAAGGGGCCAAGGAAGAAGGAACACGCCAGAGATCCTCATCTATATAAAGCTACAGAAACACAAACAGAGCTTATTGACTTTCCCACCTACAAGTCTTTTCTTCAGCACCCAGACATCTTTTGGATCACCCATCCATGTCACCTATCCTATTTGATAGGATTCAGCTATCAAATAACTGAAAAGGGGAGAGGGGACTTTTCGTATTAACAACAGGCTCCTTGTCCACACTCAGTGTGGACAACAATACCTTAATATGCAGAGAAATACCGTAAACAGGACAACATTTTGCAAGACAAGTTTTTAGGACATATGTTGGCCTCGTTATGTATCTCTATACCATATCACGTAGGCTAGTGGATGAGTCTTCATGCTGACCACGTGTGCACAGATGACTAGACTTTTGTGTTTGGTTCATGCGTTTCTAAAGTAAAGTAACCTCTGTACATCAAATAGGTGACTTGAATCACTGTTTTATTTTCCATTTTTGGCTTTCAAATGGGCACACATGGGCTGATTGTATTATTTAGCATCATTTCTTAGGAGTAACTAATTTCCCTAACAATAAAACAAGTCCATAACACAAATGACTTGTATATGTAAGTACTGCATGATAGAGGAAGGCAAACAGGCTGAAAGTCGTAATAAAATTCCAGACCCATAATTATAGGGGTTTAATTGTAGAGTCCATTTGTTGAAGTCCCTAATTATCATGGTTGGATATAGTCTAGCTGGCTGTGAAATCTTGAGTTACTCAGTTTAGGATTATGTTAGGACTAATAAATTTTTACACACAAACAAAAACCACTTTTTAGATGTCATACAAATAAATGAATATTCATATGCAAATTCATAACCCTAAATTTTATGATAAGCAAACCCTACTGGCTTTGGTCTAATCTATTCTGGCTGAGTGTGAAACTGTAAGCTAGTAATTTAACTGCATTGGAATGCATTTTTACAATTTTCCATTGTTAAGAACAGTGAACAGAAATAGATCATCCCAGGGGTGCCTGGGTAGCTCACCTGGTTAAACATCTGCCTTCGGCCCAGGTCATGATCCCAGGGTCCTGGGGTCTGCCTTGGGACCCTGCTCGGCAGGGAGTCTGCTTCTCCCTCTTCCTCTATTGTTCTTCTGCTTGTGCTCTCTCAG
Source organism: Nasua narica (assembly GCA_028533885.1). NCBI lineage: Eukaryota > Metazoa > Chordata > Mammalia > Carnivora > Procyonidae > Nasua > Nasua narica. The sequence continues at coordinate 20,052,272 of CM052809.1, read as the reverse complement.
TCTCTCTCTCTCAAATAAATCAATAAAATCTTTAAAAAAATATATTCTTTCAGTGGTCCTTCCCCAGCTCTAAAATTCTACCATTCCTTGGTTCTGAAAATGACTTAGAAGTAACTAAACATAAAACAATACAATTTCCAAGAACAACTTAATCTTTCTACAGTATACACAACTAATTCATTGTATAGGCCTCAGAAGATCAAAATATTAGCATTAGAGGATGACAACCTCATCTTCAACTATGTATCTTCCATATGTATCTTCCCAATGTATCTTCCCCAAGACATCTCACTTTTCAATATAGGACTAGGAAAAGGCAAAAATCACTATCCAACCTTTCACATGAATATGATGAAAAATCATGACCTTTCAGAGGAAATGTTTCCACCACAGTCACACTTCACCTGCTTATAAAGTCAGACTGTTCTAGATTTTCAAAGTGTACAGGTGCTTACTACATTTAGCTTGATTTTCATTTGTTACAAAGAGTCATTCTACTCTCACTGATGCTGATGGCTTTTGCCATCTTTTGACTACTACCAACATAATTTTTTTAATGAAGTTGTGTAGAACAAAACAGGGGAGCTTGGATACTGACAAAAAAAAGCAAGGAACTGGCCATGGAAAGAAGGAGGCTTCTGTCGGAGAGCCTCAAAATCTGAACCCATCTGTTTAGGGTGGCATGGAGATGAATAGCCTTAAAAGACTCTAAAGTCACGCAGAACTGAGTCTGAATCCCAGTTACTTATGAGCTTCATGTTCTTGGGAGAAATTCTTCCTAACTCTAAACCCACTTCTTCTTGGAATAATTTTAGCAGCAGTATCATAGGCAGTTATTGGTGGGAAAATAGATTGTAGGAGCCTAGCTCTGAGCTTGACATTATATGGTCATGCTCAAATATTTGCTGTTGTTGCTATTCTAAGTATTACTAAGTACTACTACTACTGCTATCATCAAAGCTAGGATCCAACTGATCTTTCATTAAAAAGTCAAGTATGAGTGAAATAACCAAGAATGCAATATTTATATACTTCTAATCATTATAAAAATCATTATTTTTATATTTTATTATTTTATTTTAGTGTCATACCAACCCTTAGCAGGCGATCTACCCTGCTAACAAATTTGACTACTTTGGATACATCATATAAGTGGAATTATGCAGTAACTGTCTTACTGTGACTGGCTTATTTCACTTCCCATAAAACCCTCAAGTTTTATCCCTGTTGTTGCATTTTACAGAATTTCCTTCTCTTTAAAGGTGACAGAGCATCTCCTGTGTGTATAGACGACATTTTCTTTGTCCATCCATCTCTCAGCAGACAATGATGCTGTTTCCACATCTTGGCTACTGTGAACAGTGTTGCAACGAACTTTGAGGCGCTGACTTTCAGTTCTTTTGGATCAATACCCAAAAGTGGGTTTGCTAGATCATGGAGTAAAAATATAGGCCACACACTGCCAAAATAATGCCTAAAACTAACCCAGGATTTTGACTCAGAATATATAAACAACATTTCTAGATCAATAAAAACATTATCAAATAAAAAAGTGATTGAAAAACATCAACAGGTATTTCACAGAATCAATGCACATGACTCAAAAGGCTATGTAAAGAAGCTTCGCCATACACCTAAGGAACTTAAATCTATAATAATAGTCAATTTTATATTTAGCAATTTAATAGTGATGAAAGTTAAATGAAAACCCATCAATATGGGCCACCGGGGTGCCTCACTTTGTTAAGCCTCTGACTCTTGATTTGTGTTCAGGTCATGACCACAGGGTCATGAGATCAAGCTCCACATTGTCCTGAGCGTGGAGCCTGCCTTAGATTCTCTCTCTCTTTCCCTTTGTCCCTCTCCTCCATGCCACACCCCACCACCACGCTCCTGTGCACTCATGCTCTCTTCTCTCTAAAACAATAACAAACAAACACCTATCAATACTATGTGTGTTCTACCATGAACGGGATTGTGACTGACATACTTATGTTGTTGGTTGGTTGGTTGGTTGGTTGATTGGTTGGTTAGTTGGTTGGTTTTGGCAATTTTAACAAAGATGAACATGCTCATTGGCAGTTATTCATTGAGGTTCCTACTGGAACTCAAAGAAAAAGTCTCTTAATGTGAGCAATGAAAACATATATTTTAATGTTATTATCCACTAAACTGAAGTGACTCCTTTTACTCAATTTTATCTCTACAACATACCACAAAAAATATTCAAAAAGGAAACAAAAAGTAAAAATAAAAATCATTACTATTCACACGTTTGCCTATGGATGTGAAATGGAGAAAAGATAACAGGGTTAACTATTACTTTCTAGGAATTAAAAAGATAAATCATTACAAATATCTGTGACACAATCTATATCAGTAAGTCAAGGTTTTAATTTTATGGGCAATCAGGAAGGATGATTGAAAGAAGTGTGTGTCAACAGCAGTATATGGGAGGAATCACCACAGTGTTTTCTTTAGTAAAGGAAATTCTCTTAAAGAGATTAGACAACTGCTCATTATGTAATTAAATTTTCTGGTCACTAATATGATATACGATTCTGGTGAAAATTTTTAATACAGAGAAGCATACAATCAAGTATTACCAAAAAATCAACTATCCAGATATTATTTCTTTTACTCTTTTTTTTGAGATGGTTTCTATTTCCATATTTTATTTTTATAGTCTTTCTCTGCATAATTGGTATACATACTGTTTTTAAAATACTGTATTCTAAAAAAATAAAAATAAAATAAAATACTGTATTCTATCATAACAATTTATCAAAATTAATATGCTTGATTAAAGATGGATATATACAGCTAATATTTTATTATAACATTCTGAAAAAAGCTCTCATAGATTTAATTCTATGACTAACTGACTGTTTCTCTAGGAAAATTCTCTTAATGGGAATTGTTGGGACACAGTTGATCCTAATTAAGGCTGTTGATAATCCATAACAAGACCATTTGGAAGTTTCTTTGAAATATTAGAACAATTTGGGGCTGGAAAGGGTTTTCTAGATTACTCAAGCTCATATTTACCTTTTCTTCCTCTGAATGTCCTACCAATTGCTACATAAGCATATAGGGTACTGTCTGCCCTGACATTTAAATATCTCATGCACAGGATTCTTATGTATACAATAGGGAAGTTGTGGGTTGTAGATAATGAATCATATAAAAATTTATACGCATCATCAGTTACACACAGAGCCATGTTGTGTAGTGTGCAATGCATACTTTCTGGTTTGCACAGTAACAAGAAATATTGAGAGAAGTTAGAGAATGAAGACAACTCAGAAGAAGGAGAGTCAACTGACAACAGGAAATACTTAAGGGAGGACTTTTCAATACCTGATAATAACAAAAAAGAGAATAATACTTTGGTGGGTTTTGTTTTGTTTTGTTTTGGCAAATGAGATGGAGTGAAAATGTCCTAAATGGTACTTTGCAGTTCCGTCTTTGCTAACCAAGAAATCATATGCCCATTTTTCGATAAGAGAGCAGACTTAACTCGACTGTTGATACTTAATGCCAGAAGAATGGATAAAGTAACCAAACTGAGAATACAGAGAGTGAAAGGAAAACAGGATTCGGCCCTCGAAACTTGCAAATTTTATAGTGCAGATTAATAAGGAGAAGCAAGAAATGCCTAGAAGGAACAGTTTGCACGTTTGCAAGGTAGAAAGGCTCATAAAACCTAGGAGAGGGGCACCTGGGTGGCTCGGTGGGTTAAAGCCTCTGCCTTCAGCTCGGGTCATGATCTCAGTGTCCTGGGATCGAGCTCCGCATCGGGCTCTCTGCTCGGCAGGGAGCCTGCTTCCCTCTCTCTCTCTGCCTGCCTCTCTGCCTACTTGTGATCTCTCTCCTGTCTGTCAAATAAATAAATAAAATCTTTAAAAAAAAAAAAAACCTAGGAGAGAAGAATATTTTGAGAAAAACATAGTGCAGCTGCGTCAAAGGCTGCTGAGAATCTGAATAACCTCAGTTAAAAAAAAAAAGGCAAATGAGATTTGGGAAAGCTATAAGAACTGAACAATTTCATGATGCTGGAGGCAGAAGCCAAATGGGAATGTACGTGGACGGGTAATGAGGAAGTAAAGGGAGGACATACTGGTGCATTTTCCATAAAGCTTGGTGACAAAAGGAAGAGGACAAAATGGAACCCTAATGGAAGGGGAAGTGGATCCAGGGACTTTTGTTTTGTCTACGATGATGCGCCTTGTCCATTTCCCTCCAAGAATGATCTGCGGAGAGGAGAGAGCAGTGAATCAGGAGGGACAGGTGGTAATAATAAGAGAAGTCCTAGGGGCAGGGAGGAGGGGGAGTCCAGTGGTTGAAAGTGTGCCACGACCTGCTCCAATAGCACTGCCATGGGGAAGGGTTAGCACAAGTTTTTCAACTGTACAAATGTGCTAATTCTTCCCTAGCTTCTAAAATCCTCCATGTGAGAATAAGTGAAGCTTCCTCACTGCACATAGTCGAGGAAAGCCCTACAAATTCCATTTCTGAGCATGTGATAGAGAAAGGCTCAGCAGAAGGCCTGCGATAAAGATCAAAGTCGAAACAGGACTGTTAATATTGTGCATACCTTTTTTACCGTTCCTGGAGAAATCGCAGAAGCATCTAGGATAAACGTGAAGCAATACTAAGCAGACTCTAGGGCTACAGCCGGAGAGTAAGCAAAACAAATGTCCATCATATCAAGATAATGTAAAGTACTGTGGACACAGAACAGATGTGAAACCAATGCACTTTGTCTCAGGAAGCACGCAACTCTACCTATTCAAATAACCAGGCCAACATCTTCCTGAAAACACAGTTCATGAAAATAGATTTACTCACATTTCAGATAACCTAAACCAGGGCTTCAGCGGTTTCCAAAATCCCAGCAAGTTCCCCTCTTATTAAGGCCATGGAGAGGTTTTTTTCGCTATTTAAAAATGAAATGAGATTACATGTGTGAGAGTATGTAAACCAATGCCTGGTACACGGCAGGCCTTTAACGATATGCTAATTAAATCCAAACCTTTACCCCAAGGGAAGTAAGCCAAGGAAATAAGGGACTAAGACATTTGAGGCTTTGTGAGAACTTGTGTGGTTAGGACTCTAGTAAAAATATTTCATTTGATTTTATTTTTCTATTAAGGAGACATAATAGTAAATATTTCATAAAGTCCTAATACTGGGGAGAGGAGAATGAATCAACAAAAAGGGACTTTTCATGGATTTGAATTCAACTAATTTTTTTTTTTTTTTGAATTCAACTAATTTTTGAGCATATGACCCTTGGTACGTGCTAGTGTTCTTGGTTAGGCTAAACGGTAAGTAATATTCATTGACCCAATTTATAGACTTGCCTTTCTAAGAATAACATTTCAGTCCATGTATTTCGACTTCATTTATCGGAACAAGTTGAAATGAAAAGCACTAATCCCTATTAGCTCTCAATTTCACTTTGGAAAAGTGTTCAGTCAAATCCGGTTTAATGAAAATGAATGAGAGGGCTTCCTTATAAATCTGAAAATATGACATTAATAAGCCTTGACAATGACTAAAATTTTATGAGTGACTTCAATGGCATATTCAAACTATTGTCTATTATATATGCTTATATTAAATATATATTTCCAACTGCTAAAATTACAGCTAGAATATATTTAAAAATTTTAGGGTTTTAACAAAACACATCTCTTTTCAGTTTGTAGCTTATCTTCTGATCTACTTGCAGGAGACTGTATGCTTTAAGTTACTGCTTTTGTGCCAGAGAGTATTCTGTTCTAAACAACGTACTTTCACTGCTATGATAGAGTTTATATGATGTCATGGACTGTGGGTTATATTAGTGTTAAATTACTAAAATATGACTATAATTAATTGTTTCAGTGTATTTTTTGTCTCTTAGAGAAAGGACAGAAAAGTTTATGCATCATGACCCAGAGATTTACTGCTGACTTGGATGCACAGTGGAAATTATACTCATCAGGAGAAACAGTGGGGACATGAGAGAGAGACGACAAAGATCTTGGGAAAGATCACCCCCACTTGCTCTGACTCAAGAGTCTTTACCAGAGGCAGGGGACAATACATCCACCCCTCAGTCTATGTATTAGTGAAAGAAATTATACGTTGCTTGATAAAAAGGTGCCCGAAAGACAAAGTGACAAGTCTTCAAATCACAAAAGTTCCAAACGTCCACAGAGTTCTACGAACAAATGGTGCCCTGAGATCAGATGTCACTGTTTCTTCGACATCTCTTATGAAGAGAAAGAGGACCTCGCTGAGGAATCACTGTGTTAAGTCTATTTTCCAGTCACAAAGGATATGAATCACTGAGGCACAAAGCACTTGAGTTCCCTGTCTTGCAGCTGCCAACCTGGCGTGAGCTGAGCGACATCTTTGAAGTTATCACCTCATCAGTATTCAGTCCGGCTGCAGCTTTCCTGGCATGCCCTCTGCTATTGCCTAGGCTCGCACTGAGAGGGGAGGCACCTGATTATAAATGAGAGGACTGAAGGATCTTCTTTAGATGTGACAGTTTGAAAAGAATGTTTGTGGAAGTGGTTACTTGAGAGCAGCCTCGAGGGCAAATTCCAACAAAATCAACTCTAACACTTAAAATTAGAGGCAAAGATTATTTAAACAAAGTGAAGTGACCATGGATTTGGATGTCTTGGAAGAATTTAAGGCATTTTCCAGTAAGTTTAAAGAAGTTTGATTATTTTTCTATAATTAGAGGGGAAACACAGTGGGAGAGATCACCTACTCCATCTTCAATTTCCTCTTCTGTGAAGCAGTAAAAGAGCTAAGCAAACGACAAATTTTTTTTAAATCTCATCCCTGGAAGCTGTTACTTAGCATCTAGTGACTTAAATTATCAGAGGGAAAATAACCCTACATTTTAAGACATTTTAATACTCTAAAAATAATCAGCTCAAGAAGAAATAAAATATTCCTGTATTTCTCCAATACAATTTCTCAGAGATACAGGTGAAAATACCTTTGAGCAAAAATATAAAAGATATTACTCAAGGGACTCTTGGTTTCAGCCTATGACCTTGGGGTTGTGAGATCAAGCCCCGTGGGGAGCTCCAAGCTCAGGAAGGGTTTGCTTAGGAATTTCTCTCTCTCTCTTTTTGTCCCTCCCCCTTGCACATATGTGTGTGTGTGTGTGTGTGTGTGTCTACTCCCTCTCTAATAAATAAATAAATCTTTAAACACACACACAAAAAGATAATACTCCAGCCATACCAACAGCAGACCCAATGGTCTACTCTGTGAAGACAGGTGATACTGAGAAAAAATTAAACTAGAGAATTTAAGATTCTCTCTGGTATCATTTCAGGTACAGAGAGTGATTTGTGTTTACTTGCCTAATAAGAGCTTGCTGTAAGAGTCAAACCGTGTTTAACTGGCAATGTACATTTTACTGTTAATTGTCAAATAGTCTCAGCGTCTGAATGAATGAGCATGTCATGTTTAAATCACAGAGAAAAAAAAATCTCCACTCACACTGCCTTCATATGGAATGTTCTGGGATATCCGAATGACTTAAGAAGTTCTCTGTTTCTCTCCTTTCTGCTTCTCCTGCCCATTTTTTTAAGACTTTATTTTATTCATTCATTCATTCATTCATTGATTCATTTTAGAGAGAGCGACCTGGGGGAGGAACAGAGGGAAAGAATCTCAAGCAGACTCCCCACTCACTGAGTGTGGGGCTCAAGGCGAGGCTCAATTTTGCGACCCTGAGATCATGACCTGAGCTGAAACCAAGAGTCAGATGCTTAACTGAGCCACCCAGGCACCGCCTCCGGCCCATTTTTGCTCATGCCCTTTGACACCCATGCTCCCTAAACTTTAGCAATCTCCAGCCTCCTGCCATTATCAAAGCAATCTTGGTCCCTCTCTCATCAAAAACAACGGACCTATTGCTTCTGCTCAGATCCTCTCCAGTTTGCTGGGAAACTCCACTGCACCTTTTGCCATTTGGCCCACAGTTTGTCATGGGTTTTCACAGATTCCTACAAGTAGGACTAATCGTTCCTCTTCCTTTAACTCGGTGTTTGGTGCCTTTATTAGAGCATTCGTCATATCCTACTCTAGTTATTTTTTTTAATTTTCATTTATTTATTTGACAGAGAGAGAGTTCACAAGTAGGCAGAGAGGCAGGCAGAGAGAGAGGGGGAATCAGGCTCCCGCTGAGCAGAGAGCCCGATGCGGGGCTCGATCCCAGGACCCTGAGATCATGACCTGAGCTGAAAACAGAGGTTTTAACCCACTGAGCCACCCAGGTGCCCCATATCCGATTGTAGTTATTATCAACAAGGTCAACTACCAAGTTATTTTCTTCTCCTCTTGGCACCAGCTTTATTTCAATAGATACATGGTATCATGTCATGATAGTAGGGAGTCAGTTGCATGGAATCAGAATCTAGAAAGATGTCCAAACCCCAACCCCCACCCCACTCACTCCCTATATATCAGGGGAGTACTCCTTGGATGGTCTCCCCTTGAAGCCTCTATCACTGGGTCTGAAGTAAGGAGGCCTCTAATGGAACCAGGGAGAGGAAATTCCTTAGCATTCCAACACACCTCTGCTAAGACATTCTCCAAGTTTCTTCAAACTCGGTTCTTTCATATGTTGTTTCAGGATGGCATTACAAAAGTAGGGGTTTGTTTACTTCTACAGGCCTTAAAAGTTGTGTAAGGCACTTGGTTTTTAAAGTGTGCACAACGCTGCTAAAGACCGTGTGATTTTTGACCTTTTGGGGCTGCGACTAAAATTAAAATGGAAAGTTATTTAGGGAAACAAGTTATTGCCAGGCAAGAGTTCTAGAGAAAACACCCTAAATTTCCCATACCCTCAAAGTGGAATTTGCCACGTCTCCCGAGAGGGCAGAAAGTTAAAACAAGTAGTGTCTCCCTGCCTGAAGCTGTCCAGCGGAAGAAGGTGGGCTGGACAGCCCTTTCAGGGACTGAAGAAAGGCTCACAGCTCCACGGAGCTTCCATACAAGGGCAAACTGAGTCAGAGCAAGAAACCTAACCAAATGTAACCCCAATCAAATATCCATTATATACTCATGAGCATTCTCAACGTGAGGAAAACATTCAGAATTCACCCTCACCTCCGCAGATGGCATGGAGATGACTCACAGAGTCATAAAGATCTTTAAGATTTTCAGGCTAGTGCCGCAAAATAGACGGACAGCCTTCATAAAGCCACATGGGACTGGCTGACATGGAGTAAGTTGTCATAAAAAGTCCTTTTATTAGCAATCTGTGGCATGTGATTCTAAAATATGAGTGCTTTTGAAGTTGATACTTCTTGACATTCTTAAGCTTGCACTTAAAAAAATGGTTACTGTTGGGGAGCCTGGGTGGCTCAGAGGGTTAAAGCCTCTGCCTTCGGCTCAGGTCATGATCTCAGGGTCCTGGGATCGAGCCCCGCATCGGGCTCTCTGCTCAGCGGGGAGCCTGCTTCCCCCTCTCTCTCTGCCTGCCTCTCTGCCTACTTGGGATCTCTCTCTCTAATAAATAAATAAATTCTTAAAAAAAAAAAAAAGAACATACCCACATTCTAACTTATGTACTTTTTTTCCTTAGTCATCATAAATTAATATGTACATATTTATTACATAACTATATATTAAATTATGTATAAGTCAAAATATGAAATATAAACAAACCATCCATCATCATTGTTATGCCATCCCACTCTGTTTAGATTCCTCTCATTTTTTTTTGTCTTCTTACCACCTGACACCTCCAATCTTCCATCTGAGATACTGCATATTCCTTCTGAAGAGATGTTTTTCCTCCCAACTCCACCACTAATAGTTCTTTCAGCATCTGTTTGCCTGAAAATATCTTTTTCTTCGCTTTAATTTTCTAAAGGCACTTTCACTGTGTATGGAATTCTGCTGGGCACTTATTTTCTGTCAGCACTTTGGAAATATCACTCAACTGTCTTCTGTTTTCCACTGTTGCTATTGAGAAATTAGGTTTTAATTTAACTGTCATACATTAGAATATAATCCCTCAAGTTTTCTTAACCTTCTGATTGCTTTTCAAATTCCTCTTTGTCTTTAGTTTTCAGCAGTCGCTGATGTGATTAGGTGTGGATTTTCTTTTGTATTTACCTTGCATGCTGCTCGGAGTCTTTTTGAAAAAAGATTTTTAAAAAAATGTTTTTTTGGGGCGCCTGGGTGGCTCAGTGGGTTAAAGCCTCTACCTTCGGCTCGGGTCATGATCTCAGGGTCCTGGGATCGAGCCCCACGTCGGGCTCTCTGCTTGGCGGGGAGCCTGCTTCCTCCCCTCTCTTTGCCTGCCTCTCTGCCTACTTGTGATCTCTCTGTCAAATAAATAAATAAAACCTTTAAAAAAATGGTTTTTTTTGTCTTTCATCGGTTTTACAAAAATAATATTCATCATGTCTTCAAATAGTTCCTTCCATTTTTCTTCGTCCTTTAGGATTCCATCTACAATAATGTTAAACATTCTAACCCTTTCCTCCATGGCTCCGGCGGTTCCCTCCCTTTGTCTCTTTGTGCATTATTCAAGATACCTTAGCTCTTACACTAAAATTCTTTATCAGTTCCTTTTAATTTATTCTTACACCACCCACTGAGTTCCGCATTACAGTTATTTTATTTTTCACTTCTAGAACTTCTGTGCATTTTTTATAGTTTGGAATTTTCTCCTGAAAATTTTAATTCTGGCTATTATCCCCTTACCCTGAGTATAATTATTTCAAAATTTGTTTCTGATATTTGGAGCCTCTGTTGGTCTGTTTTTACAAATCTTAAACCATTTGGGCTGCTATAACAAAATAACACAGACTGGATGGCTTCTAGACACATTTATTTCTTACAGTTTTGGATGATGGGAGTCTAAAACTGAAGTGTCAGCACGGTTAGATAAGGGCCCTCTTCCTGGCTGCAGACTTCTCATTGTATATTTATGTGCAGGTAGGGGCTCGGGAGCTCTGTGGGATCTCTTTTATGAAGGCATTAATGCCATTCATGAAGGTTCCACTCTCATGATATATAATCACCTCCCCAAGGCCACAATTACTATTAGCATCAACTCTGTTGGTTTGGATTTCAATATAAGAATTTGGGAGGACACAAACATTCAGACAATGGTACTATGATTTGTTCTTGCTGCTGGTTTTCAGTCATGCTGTTTTGTCTCCTCATTTGTCTGGTTATGTTAGGATAATTTGATTATTATTATTTTTGTTTCTTTTTTTTAAGAGAGAGACAGAGAGAGAGAATGTGCACGAGTGGGAGGGAGGGGCAGAGAGAGAATTTTAATCAGGCTTCACATGCAAAATAGACAGACAGAGCCTAATGTAAGGCTCAGTCTTACAACCCTGAGATCATGACCCAAGCCAAAAGCAAGAGCCAAATGCTTGACTGGCCACCCAGGTGCCCCAGATTATGTGTTTGAGAAGTTGTTTGGAGAAATAATTTGAGACGATAAAGGCTGTCATATTCCAAACATATCATCTTATTTCAAAGTCTTTATTTTCCTTGTATTAGCTGCATGTGGCACTAGAAATCTGGGATTGCTTCAATCCATCTGAGAGACTGAGATTAGTTGGATCTGGGCTCTGATTCCTGGAAAAAGCTATTTACACAAAGTTCACTCTTACATGAGGGTGGGGCTCTCTTCACTTAATAAATGAGAAGTCAACTAATTCCTCTTCTTTGGAGGTTTCTGGACTCCAATCCCCATCTCCTGGTCTATACCAGACTATCAAAGTGCTTAATTCACCTCTGAGCACTTCGGTTTTCCGGTCTTGAGCGGCATAATTAGAGGGGAAAAGCAACTCCAAATTCCAGGCTTACCTCACTGGGGGCTCTATCCTTTCCCAAATTCTGGTCTGATAAATTTTAACTCTCTTTTCCCACCCTCCTGCATTTTCAGAATGCATGAGTTTTCCCCTAGTTTCTCTAGATTTTCTCATGACAGTTTAGTCCAAATTATTTTATCTACTCTACTAGAAGCAGAAATGTCTTCAATTATATTTTTAATTCCTCTCATATTAATCAAATATCATTTGTGATCCCTCGTTTTGAATATCTCACCTTTGATTCATTTTAAATTTGTGTTATAAAACATGTCCCCAAAGCCAAGGCATTATCATATACAAGAAGAAATGATATTTCTTCCTTTATTTGTAAAACTGTGATCAACAGATAACGAATGTATTTTTAAAAAAGTAGGATGCATTTCTAATTATCCAGAAAATCTATTAATTAGAAATATTCAACAGAGGCAACCTGACGTAAATGTCCATTTACTTGGGTCAGATTTTCCACTCACAAGATGAGTGACTTTGGGCAAGTTTTTTACTTACATGTGTTTCATTTTACTCTTATATATTATGTGATAATGACACTTCCTTTCATCAGTTGTTAAGGTTTAAATAATGTATTTACTGCATTTTATCACAAAATAATAAAAATCTCTTCTTTTTCTAGGACTGGTAGTTTGCTATTTTTTTCTTCTTCTTGTGGCTCTCTAAATGACCCATTATAGGAGAAAATTTATATTTTGGCCATTGCTTCAAGCTAATTCTCTGTCATTATTTTCAGATCAAAGTGATCTGAGAAATCACTTTTATTTTCAAAAAAGTGAAAATGAATGGTAATTTATTCACTAGCTGGATTTTATCTTCACACTATCAACAATGCCCTGAAGTGTTGTCACAATTTCCCAGTGTCCTCTCTCTCATCTACCACTTATAACTTAGGAAAGCCATTTTTATTTGCAGGGTCTCTATTATTATCTTGAGGTATATTTTTTTATAAAAGAAAAGAAAGAGTAAAGTTTTATAATTCATCACTTTTTTAAACAAAAGTGAGTAAACATCGTACAGGTCACAAAGTGTACAGGTGGTACACGGGTCTGCAAATTTTAGAAACTTCAACTTGGGACACGGTGGGGAGTCTTCTTCATCAAATTTAAGAATGCTTTGTGGACTTCGGATGGTAGTAATATTTAACAAAGTAATATTTACCCAAAGTTTAGTAATAATTAGAAAAATCGACTTTTATTTTTCTCTTTTAAACGATTCCATGAACCATATGGAAATACATTTCTAGTTGTAGAAATGCTTTTTTTTTTTTAAGTTGTAGAAATTCTTGACCTCTCTCATATAAGTTCATAGATATGAAAAGCAGCATAAAGAGCAAAAAAAAAAAAAAAAACAAAAACCAAAAAACACCTCACTTTGTACTCCGACTAAACACACAAAAATAAATGGATTCCTATTGAGTGCTAACTGTACACCAGGCACTAAGAGCACTTTTACATGTAATCTATCATTTGATGCCCAATACAAATTTGTGGTATCTGACTTGTGAACTGTGCAAACTGATAAGATCATAACTAAATACAGATAACTTCCAGACATAGCTCTTCTTTCACATCGTGCCTTTCCTGGCTCTTCTCTAGTTTTATTTTTGTTCAAGTCAGTCACATGCCACCTAGTGATATTATAAAGAATTGCAACTTATTATTTATTGGCATACATTTTCCTACTTTTGGATGCTTTTCTTCTAACAACTTTCTTCTTTTCTCCTTCTTCTCTTTCTCTCTCCCCCACCCTGCCCTACATGCTGAAAGGCACTTAATTATGCGGTGGCAATGTGTGCTTAGCCACTGATGTGTGCTTGCCCCAGGCAACTCCCACATAAGTTGTTCTACTAATTAATAGATAAAATCTCAGCTTTGACAGTTACAAAGTAAAAAGGAAGTGAGAAGAAAAGAAGTCAAGAGAAAATTTTAGTAAAAGTAAATATACTGAGTGTCAATTACAGTTAGACAAAATACAAAAGGAAGTAACTTTTAATGTATTTTGATCTTACTGTGTGTGTAATATGTAGCTATATATCTTGTGTTATTCTTCCCATCCCTTCAAGAAATTCTAATTATTTAAATATTCTCAAATTTAAAATTTCTCTCAAAGGAATTGTCTTTGAATTGTCTTTGCTTAACGTAATTTGAGCACAGTGTTTCTGAAGTTAACTGCCTTATCTACATCTTTCCACTTTTCAATATCAAAGAAGAGAACCTACCAGTTATAGATTGAAAGAAAAAAAATGCTATAATTGCAATATCCATGTAGTGAGGTATCCATGTAATGCTATGTATATTTCCCCAAATATTCCATATTGACTCTACTTAAAAAAAGAAAAGGTGATTCTACACTGAGCCACTTCACTTACATCATGAAAAATAACAAGGACAAGAATTACTTTGCGCTCAATGACTCAGTAAGACTGTAGTATTAACCTCAGAGTATGGAATCTTAAAGTACTTTCTACAAGAACCAGGCCTTTGGGGCTTGCTATATATAAATGTACCATGAGATGTTACCTGTCATAGGTTATTTGGGGAAGTGCCTTTGTCATCAAAATACCTCTCCAACGTGTTAGCTAGACTTTCATATTTTTTTCATTTAGAAATTTAGTTTGGGGGACGCCTGGGTGGCTCAGTTGGTTGAGCAACTGCCTTCGGCTCAGGTCATGATCCTTGAGTTCCGGGATTGAGTCCCATGTCAGGCTCCCAGCTCCGCGGGGAGTCTGCCTCTTCCTCTAACCTTCTCTCCTCTCATGCTCTCTCTCACTTTCTCTGTCTCTCAAATAAATAAATAAAATATTAAAAAAAAAAAAGAAATTTAGTTTGGGACTCTACAGTTAAAGGGGACTTTAACGTGCAAGTGAGCCCACAGTAACAACTAATGGAGGTACAAAAAGGGTGAGCACCTCCCTCCTACCTGTATCACAGCCCTTCCTCAAGTCTCATTCCATAGCTGTCCTCGAGTCTGAAATGAAGCACAAAGGAGGACACAGTGAAGAGTGGGAAAGTGCAGGAAAGCAGATGCCAGAAAAATGCTCTGCCTTCTCAGTAGTGTTTCCTCAAGTGACCTGCATCCTTCTTGCATAGTTAAGAACTGAAGACTCTTCCAGAATTTCTGTTCTTTACTTTTAGGCGTGCTCTAGATGAAGGGAGGGCTATAGGCAAAGCCAGCCTCTGTCTATGCACAGAGTGACAGGAAGAGCTAGGGGCCGCTAACTTCCCGTGACAGCTCTCATGGTGGGGGCAGATGTGAGGAGAATAGCAACAGCATGGGACCACAAGCCATCTTCCATATGCCTGCCCTTGGTTTCGGATCTTGCCTTGGAGTTAATATGGTTGAGTCACTGATGACACGGACCTCAGAATAATAAGGAGTAATCTTTAAAAAGAGTGTGGTAGGTCTAGGAGACCAAGAAGAGAGAAGCAGATTTAAGTCTCATAATAATGGGAAAGAAGTAATAACACCATGTCTATGATGCCGTTCATGTCATTCCACATAAAGCCAGTTTCCCCACAGTTTTTTTTTTTTTTTTCACAAATGGCTTTATTTGTCTCTAGGAGGATGAGCAACAGTTTACGCCAGCAAAATACATATTTTATATATGTCTATGAGCTCTAAAGGATGTTCAGCCTTGAAGAGAGAAAATGTGCATTAATAACAATTTATGCCAATTTAATTAACAGAGAAATAAATTACTTAATATTTTTAAAGAACACATGGCATTATAGGAAAATAAATTATTCTATATAAAATTTGTAGTGCTTCCTAAGTCTATCTCTCATCTGTCTCGCACACACATAAACACCATGCACACAAACTTCCTTTTTCATCTTCAATATTCTTCTAAATAAGAGGACTTCACAGGCCTGGTCTTGATGCCAAAATGAACCCCTTTCATTTGCTGATTGAGATCTGGCTCAACAGCCAATGTTTCCTGCTGGGTCCTTACAGAGGGGTCATTCATATTTTATCCTAATTTATTCATTATCAAACATCAAACCTTTGGAAGATAAAACAAAAACCGAGTGAACAATGCCTGGGGAATTGATGGGTTTGTTTTCATCTTCACTCTCAGATGAAAGACTTCTTCAGTAGCACTACCCAGTCTAACAATACACGATCCAGGTAATTGGGGGCAGGGGGTGCGGGAAATGACAGGCCGGGCCAAACCAACCTTCTGCATCCACTGGGACACCCGATAATCTCCAACATCAAAAGTATCTAATGAGACCCTGAGAATCCATGGCATTGAATTAGTTGACCCAATCTTGCGATTAAGTATCAAAAATCCCCAAGCTATTTGAGAGCGTTTACAAGTTACACACCCAGATCTCTACAGATGCAAAACAAAAGAGCCAAGTCAGACTCTCCTTCTGGGAGGAAATCTGGCCAAGCATCAGATTTTTCAGTAGCAGCCCCAGTTTCTGTGTCAGTTCTGCTGCTTCGAGGTGGCATTAATAATGGGTAAGTCACATATTCATATCCATAAAAAGGGATGTCACCTTCCTCAAGTGTATTTGAGAAGATGGATGAAATCATAATGGGAAAGTCGCTTACAAATGTAAAGTCCCATAAACCCTGATAGTATTGCTTGCACAAATCTGGTAAAGCAGCCAAGACAGCAACGTCCTCCACTGTAAGGGGCCTCAAGTAGGAGTGGTTGCAAATCTGCTGGGATTTAAGACACTATGTCGGTATCGTCATAGCTCAAATATGTAGATGTCTGCCCTACTTAAAATTCGAAAATTAAAAACTTATTCTTTGGCTTAAGATATGTCATATTATGTTAACGGTGTCCTAACAACATGAAGCAAACATAATTCACTGAATATCCATCCTCTCTTGCGATTGTCACTAAAAATCAGGAGACAGCAGTCACAATAAGACAACGGCACATGGAGTGGGGAAAGAAGTAAATTCATAACCATTATGGGCAGAAGCTAGAGCTATCTTTAGAACCCTGACTGGTTTGAGATTTTCTCGGGTGTTTCACCAGAGTTGAAGTCATTTTAGGTTAGTGTTGCTGTTGGGGTGGAATCAGGGCAACCCCTAAAACTCATCCTATTTTTGGCTTACGTGATCATTTGCAGTATGAAAACAACGGACCTTTTATTGAAAAGGCTGCTCAAGAGCGCCTGGGTGGCTCAGAGGGTTATAAGCCTCTGCCTTCAGCTCAGGTCATGATCTCAGGGTCCTGGGATCTAACCACGCATAGGGCTCATGCTCAGCTGGGGGTCTGCTTGTCTCTATCCCTTCCTCTCTGTCTCTTCTCCCCCACTTGTGCTCTCTCTCAAATGAATAAAATCTTACCAAAAAATGAAAATCAACTCAAACAATTTCCAGCTATCTCCATCACCCCCTACTGGTCCTTATACTTTATCAAAGCACTTGGGTCCCTTCATGTGGATCCAAGGAGATAAAGGTCACCTCCTTTTAGCCACTTCTTGTATAATGATAAGCTCAAAAGAAGTAGAGGGTTACATAGTCATTTGGAAAAATCGGGATTCTGCTAGGGACATTTCTGGATTTGATACTCCTTTCGTTCCCTAATTGTAAACTCAAGATAGCCTGGTTGGTAAGCCCTCCAGATGACACCTGGCCAAAAGGTGATCTAAGGAATTCAAACTTAACTCTGGTTTGGCTATCTAGATTCTCTTGTGGAGTGACATGATTCTAGATCATAAAAATAACGCCGCATATAGTGCTCACCAGGAGACTACATGTGCCAAAGAGTGATCAATGGGTCTCTGTTGGATAAAAACGCCCTTTCTCCTCATGTACCTGTCCCTTCTTGACACAAGTCTGGGCTTAGGTAGGGGATATCTGGGTCAAAAAGGAAGTCAGAGCAGCTAAGATAAGACCTTCTGATTCTGTGGTAACAGAGAAATAACAACCTTTGCACAAGGGTCTGAGGGAATACCTTGGACCCCGAGAATATTAGGAAAGACAAGGATATGGTTTTCTAAAAACTTAGATAAAAAACCTGTGATAAAATCTTGAGCTTGTGAAATCTGAAAATGCGGCTTAAAAAGTGAATGAATTCAAAGAACACTCTGGAGTATCCTGGATTTGCAAGATGATCATATAAAAATGGAGACACTTGTTTGAAGACAAGAACAGACACTTCCCCAAAGAAGACATACAAATGGCCAACAGATATATGAAAAAATACTCTACATCTCTTGTCATCAGGAAAATACAAAACAAAACCACAATGAGATACCACCTTACACCAGTCTGAATGGCTAAACTTAAGACAGGAAACTACAAATGTTGGTGAGGATGCAGAGGAAGAGGAACCCTCTTACACTAATGATGGGAATGCAGCTGGTAGAGCCACTCTGGAAAACATTGTGGAAGTTCCTCAAGAAGTTAAAAATAGAGCTACCCTATGACCCAGCAGTTTCACTGCTGGGTATTTACCTCAAAGATACAGTAGTGAAAAGAAGGAGTACCTGTACCTCAGTGTTCATAGCACCAATGTCCATGATAGCCAAACTATGGAAGAAGCTGAGACGTCCTTCAACAGATCAATGGATAAAGAAGATATACACATTCATATATACAATGAAATATTACTCAGCCCTCAGAAAGGATGAATACCTATCAATTACATTGATGTGGATGGAACTCAAGGGTATTATACTAAGTGAAATAAGTCAATCAGAGAAAGACAATTATCATATGGCTTCACTCATATGTGGAATATAAAAAATAGCACAGAGAATCATAGGGGAAAGGAGGGAAAACTGAATGGTAAAAAAATCAGAGAGGGAGACAAACCATGAGAGACTCTTGACTCTGGGAAACAAAATGAGGGTTGTGGAAGGAGAGGTGGGGGGATGGGGTAATTGGGTGGAGGGCATGTGTAGTGATGAGCACTGGGTGTTATATGCAACTAATGAATCAATGACCACTACATCAAGAACTAATGATGGCTAATTTGAATTATGATATGTTGGCTAATAGAATTAAGAAAAAGATTAAAACAAACAAACAAAAATGGAGACACTCGTTTGATCCTGGATCATGGAAGCAGATTGGAGCCGCTGATGATAACTATGGTGGCTTTAATATGGGACACATAATATGCTAAGTCCTATATGGAGTCAATTCAAAAATAAAGAAAAATTAATTAAAGAGGTTTTTTTTTAACATTTGAAAAAATATTTTCTGTTTTATTTGATTCTTTCAGCCCTCTAGGATTAGTTTATCTTGAACAGATGTCAATTTTAACAAGACATCAATTTAACATTTATTTAAAAATAAAGATTAAAGTTGATTTATTTTTTAAAGGTGCACAAAGGAAGGTGATGATCCTTTGGGCTTTAAGGAAGAATCCTAGACAATCAAAGAAAAATTCACTACAGATCACCACATAAAAAGATGAATATAAATCTTATTTTTACTTCCATGCATTACAAATAAATGTACACCAATATACTTATATATACACACATATGTATTTCTATATTGCACACATATATGCATATATATAGACACCTATATATTTTAAATGATTGAAATGTAGATATAGTTTTCTTCCAAATATCTTAAATATATGCCATTAATTAGAGCTTTTTAACTTTATTTTCATGTTTAAGATTAATGGGAATTTTAAAACATTTTTAAATATATTATATTGGAAAAATACAGTAGTATAATTATTCTCAAAGAGAAACAGCAAAGTGCCCAAAATAATGGATTTTAAATAATTTGTTTGCTTTTTAAGATCTATATATTTACTTAAAAGATTGTATTTATTTATTCAAGAGAGAAAGAGCGTAGGAGGGGTGGCAGGCTGAGGAAGAGGGAGAAGCAGGCTCCCCACTTAGAAGGGAGAAAGACCCAGGGCTTGATCCCAGGACTTCAGGATCATGACCTGAGCCTAAGGCTAACCAGCCTGATGGCTAGCCTGATGGCTAACCAGCTGATCCACCTAGGCACCTCGAGATTTATTTTAGAAAGGGTGCAGAGAGCGAGAGAGTGAGAAATAGTGTGAGCGCATGTGAATGGGGGTAGGGGCAGAGGGAGAGGGAGACAGAATCCTCAGACTCCCAGCTGAACATGTAACACAGGGCTCCATCCCAGGACCCTGAGATCATAACCTGAGCTAAAATCAAGATCCAGGTGCTTAACAGACTTAGCCACCCCAAATTTTTTGTGTTTAAAAAGCAGGTGAATACAACCATGTAAGAGTGTAGTGCCCAAGATCTTTGCTATTTTTTAAATCTACGTCTTATTTCATGGATTGGCCTGTAACTAATTTTTACCCAAAAACGCTATGGTAATTTGGTCTTGTCTCAAAGACACCAGTGCTTTGACTTCTCTCTACTGCCTTCTTTTCCTTCCCTATCTATCTCTCTTTGCCTCATTTTGAGAGTAGCAAAGCTCTTCCGAAGCCACTGAAAAATAGTTTTTCCTTATAAAATCACAAAACATTTCCTGAAATACTAATACCATTGTTACTAAATATCAATATTCCAATCACCAAAAGGGGAAAAAGATTCAATTGTCTTCCAAGATCTAGAGGGGAAATGCCAGAAGAATTTTAGAGCATTTTACTTATATTTTTCTCCCTTGGGACCATAGGTTGATTCTTAACCTGTTGCTTCGGAATTAAAAAATATTTCTAGGGGTGCCTGAGTGGCTCAGTGGGTTAAGTGTCTGACTCTTGATTTCAGCTCAAGTCATGCTCTCAGGGTTATGAGACTGACCTCTGCATTGCATCGGGCGCCATGCTCTGTGGGAGTTTGCTTGAGGATTCTCTATCTCCTTCTCCCTCTGCCCCTCCCCCCAAATCTCACTCACTCTCTCCCTCTCTAAAATAAATGGATAAATCTTAAAAAACTACATTTGTAGACCCTAACTTCTAAGCTATTTTCTTTTTTAGAAGTTGGGCAGGCACAGAACTTCTGTTTAGAGGCTGTATAAAATTAGAAATATAGGTATATATACTAGGAGTAAATGATATATATATAAAACTAAGAAAATTAGAAAGCCACATTTACTAAAAGAATATGGTTATGGGAACACTTTAAAAAACAAAACAAAACAATCTATTCTCCATGCCAGAGACTTCCAGCTTTAAAGCCATTTTATGAAATGAAAAAAATATGTTTAATACAAATAAACTTGGTGCTAAAAGAGGTTCCCATACGGTTCTAAATAAAGATTTGCATATTTGTGAATACACTGGGTCTTATCTTAAATCATTTACAAAAATTCATGCCACAGAATGCCCAATGAAAGTCATATGCCTTTAACAGAGGACTCACATTTTATCACCACCATTCCTTTGGGAAGATAAATTTTAATTTTGGCAAAAAGGCTCACAAAATTTAAATACTGGTAATACAAAAAAGCAAGCTGTGTCCTGTATCTGATGAATAACTTCAATGGAGTTTTAAGTTACTACTCATGTTTCCGCTGCCCATTCAGATCACGTTTCCACGTTTCCATTACTTTCTGTTCCTGTTGAAATTGATGAACGATTCTATGCAAAGAAAGTCTTTTGGAGGTACTCTGGAGGTTTTCAAGTCTCTCTTCTCTGTCTTCATTTAGGGCAGTTTCTTCCGAAAGCTAATGAAGCAAACACATTTAGGAAGAAAGGCTAAACTCCTGATGCTTAAAACTTTCAGTTGAGGATGGAAAGTTTAGTTCCCTTTCTAAAAAAAGAAAAAAAAAAAAAAACGCAGATGGAGAATCTGAGCTTCTCAGTTGAATTCCAAGATCCTTCCACACAGCAAAGTAAAAGGGATGCAATACAAACCTAACATTCTCATACCTGCCGTAATGCCTATTAGGAAGGAAAATTCCAAGAATAAAAACCAAACTCCAAGATCCAGGCATTCAGAGTGCCTACTCTAAATATGGAGTTGTCTTTCTAAAAAAAATGATTCATATTTACTTGAGTTATCTTGGCGTGCCTGCACAGTGTGTGATCACCTCCTTTTTCCTGTATTTGGGGATACCATCCATGTACCACGACATCCTGAAAATACTTAATTATACATATGCTTTATCTTACGCACATTCTTTAAAAAGTAACAAAGATAGATTTCATAATTCATGAAATGAATTATGAGAGTTCTGTTTTGAATTTCAAAATTATGAGAGTTCTGTTTTGAATTTCAAAAATAATATTGGTTCACAAAAATAATTCCAACACTTTAGAAAGTTTTACAACGAAAACAATTCCTTTTTTCTTTTCTCCAATTCATAACATAATTCTCCAATGTGAAATCCTAGAGAGTTAATGAATGTATTTTTCAGACAGTTTGACCTATACACAAATAAACAGTTGTATCCTGCGTCAAAATAGCTTCTGCAAGATTTTTGTATCATCTCACTTGATTTTTTTGACCACTGAACTTTATTTACTTGAAACATTCTCAGCTTATATTACCTAGAATTAGTCATTTTGTTTTCTTTTGAAATATCCATCCCACTTCTTTCCCAGATTCATCTCCTAATGTACTACCCATCCTTCCAGTCTCAGATAGAGTACCACTTTTTCAAGGACATTTATGTTGCAGTCTGAGACCAGGGCAGTTGCTTCCGGAAAGGGGAGATTGCCCCCTCCTGCCCAGCACCTATCAGAGTAATCATTTTAAATTTACTAATGAAATATTTTGATTGAGATTCCTTCACTACTGCAGCACAATCTCTAAGGGGACAGAGAATATATATGGTTTGAGCTCAGCGGTATCCTCAACAAGTTGTCGAGTTTCTGGAAAAAAACCCAAGAACTTATTAAAAAAACCCAAGAAATAATCATTAAATAAATTAATGAATCAATGAGTAAATGGATAAAAATTCTCCTAACAGAAATCAGAGGACAAATTTCATACTATTCAGAACCTCTTCAGTACATAGTTCAGATGTATCTTTAAACTCTCTTGCATCTTATTGTGGACCTGTTATCTTCCACAATGGGTGTAGGTATTGCTGGTTCATGTTTATGAGGGTGGACGTGGGATTGAATTCACTATGACAAGTACAAACTTAAAAGTACTCCATCGAGGGGCGCCTGGGTGGCTCAGTGGTTTAAGCCGCTGCCTTCAGCTCAGGTCATGATCTCGGGGTTCTGGGATCAAGTCCCACATTGGGCTCTCTGCTCAGCAGGGAGCCTGCTTCTCCCTCTCCCTCTGCCTGCCTCTCTGCCTACTTGTGATCTCTCTCTCTGTCAAATAAATAAATAAAATCTTTAAAAAAAAAAAAGTACTCCAGCGAATCAAATTTGTGACAATACAGTTTGCAATACTGAGTAATGACTGTAAATGAAACACAATCTATGAAAATACTTGGGTCCATGATGATAGTCAACAAAAAAGAAATCTCAAGTTTTTATTCAAGGAAACTACTACAAAACAGATGAACATATGGGAGGGGATAATAAGAGAGAGAGAGGGAAACAAACCATAAGAGACTTTTAAGGATAAAGAACAAACTGAGGGTTGATGGAGGAAGGTGGTTGGGGGATGGGCTAGGTGGGGGATGAATATTTCAAAAGACACTTGTTAAGATGAGCACTAGGTGTTGTATGTAAGCGATGAACCAGTGAATTCTACTCCTGTAACCAATGATGCACCGTATGTCAATTAACCAGAATTTAAATAAAATCTGAAAAAAAAAACACCCAACTTGATCCAAACAAATTAAAAAAAAGAAACTACTAATTGATTCTTTCCTTTGAAATTTGCTAATCAATGAGCAATAATTACTCTTTGTTGAAATAGCAAGTGTAGTTTAGGGCACTAACCAGACCCATTAAATAAAGGAAAGTGGAGAATTCTGCAAAATAGTCAGGAAGAATAATCAATTTTTGCCAATCTTGATGACAATATAGATTCTGACAACAATCAAATGATGTTGAAACTGTAAGATTGTAAGATGAATGGTTGTTAGGAACCAGAAATTTGTACAATACCAACTTATAAACTACTGATTACTTTTGCTTACATGGGAACAACTTTAATTGTACATTGGTCTTTATTTAAAAGAAGTAAGAAGCAAATTAAATCCATGGTGTTGGGTTTCTCTTGGTTTGCATATTTGGGGGCAATAGGGCAAGTTTGGAATTTAAATAATAATAATATGGCATATTAAGACACCATTATTTTATTTTATTTATTACTTTTTAAAGATATAACTTATTTATTTGCCAGAGAGAACACACAATCAGGGAAGAGAGGAAGGCAGAGGGAGAAGCTAGCTCCCGCCCAGCAGGGAGCCCCATGTGGGGCTTGATCCTAGGCACCTGCGATCATGACCTGAGCCGGAGGCAGAAGTTTAACCGACTGAGCCATTCAGGCATCCTAAGATACTATTATTTTAAATGAGATAATATTATTAGGGGTATGGAGGAAAATATTGTTATTTTTTAAAGATGCACACCAAAGTTGAGGAATAAAGGCAAAATAAAGATATTCTCTAACACACTTAAACTGTGAAGTTTGTTACTAATAGATCATTTTATCAAGTAGAAAAAAAAAAATGACCCTAAAGGAAAGGTATAAGATGCAAGGAATTTAGAAGACAGACAACGGAAAACCACATAAAAATTTGGCAATGGGGCACCTAGATGACTCAGTCCGTTGATCATCTGACTCTCAATTCTGGCTCAGGCCGTGATCTCCGGGTCCTGGGATAGAGCCCCATTCTGGGCTCCCTGCTCGGCAGGGAGTCTACTTGAGGATTCTCTCCCTCTGCTCTTCTGTTCACAGGCACTGGCTCGCTCTCTCAAATAAGTAAACAAATTAAAAAAAAAAAAAAAAGCCTTGTCAAACAGCGAGTACTATCAAAAGTCATTTAAAAAAAGAAAAATCAGATAAAGTAAAATAATAATAGGTTGGAAATATAATTTATAAGGAAGAATAGAAAAGTTATGTGCAACTTAAAGTTGCAACTAAAGAGTTGCTACTTAAAAGGTGTTTCATGGAAACATTAATCTCAGCTGGGAGTTTATTAGAATGTAGATTTTCTGGTTCACTCTAGACCTACAGAATTAAAATTTAAATTTACTTTTTTTTTTTTAAAGATTTTTATTTATTCATTTAACAGAGAGAGAACACAAGCAGGCAGAGAGGCAGGCAGAAGCAGAGAGAGGAGCAGGCTCCCTGCGGAGCAAGGAGCCCGATGCGGGACTCGATCCCAAGACGCTGGGATCATGACCTGAGCCAAAGTAGTCACCCAACCAACTGCGCCACCCAGGCGTCCCTTAAATTTACTTTTCAACAAGGTCCTTGTGTATTTCCATATGGGCCTCAAACTCAGCAGTCATTTAATGTCTGGAAATTTTTCACATTTTCTAAACTAGCAGAGGGAGAAAAATGAAAAGGGAGTAACTAAAAAGACAACAAATCAGATAAAAATATAGACTAAGCAAATCAAATAGAATCAGAAAGTGTGATATAAATTCAAACAACAGAGTACAAGCATTAATTCTTTAAGAATTCTTGCAGTGCCTGGGTGGCTCAGTTAACATCTGCCTTCGGCTCAGGTCATGATCCTGGGATCCTGGGATCCAGCCCCACACTGGCCTCCTTGCTCAGCAGGAACCTGCTTCTACCTCTCCCTCTGCCTGATGTTCCTCCTGCTTGTGTTCTCTCTCTGTCAAATAACTAACTAAATAAATCATTTTAATTAATTAATTAAAAAAATTCTCTTGAAAGCCAATCAGTGTTTCTCACTCCTCCTAGTCTGGGATGACATGTATGGTTCCTGCCCAAATGGTAGGACTTAAGAGAGTTTTTCCCAAAATTGTGTCCACTCACTTTCTCTATTCCTACCTGTTGATCTAAGGAAGACAGAAAACTAAGGGTAAAAGCTGTGGCTGACATAGGAACTCTTGTCAATTTCTGATGGTGAGTATGGATTGCCATGGAACCCCTTTTTTCATCTTATAGCTGCTCTATGTGGCTTAGCCTTCTGGTATTTACTAATATTTTGGGTAATACTTCTAAGTTTTGGAGGTGGTGGAGATTGGGGAGTTTCATTCTTCCTGAGAATTCCAAGAATACTTTTGGATAATCCTCACAAAAAAAACATATGAATTACCCATTGTTAACAACTTATCCCAAGATCTAAAAGCCTAAATCAACTAACAGTATTCTCACAATATCTGAGGCTCGAGGATCATGGTCTAGGTAAGCTGAGTGGTTTTGGCTCAGGGTCTATCCCTGGGTTTCTGTCACGATGTCAGCCAGGCCTGTAGACATGTCAAGACTTGTATGGCACTGAAGGATCCACTTCCAAAATTATCCCCTGACTGTTGCCAGGCCTCAGTTCCTCAGGGGCTCTTGGACCAAGATTCTTCGTCCCTTGTCATATGGGATTCCCATAGCACTAATAACAACATGGCAGGTTGTTTACCCCATCATGAGTGACTAGAGAGAGATAGAGAGGCATTGTATTTTTTAACCTGAACATAGAAGTGACATATCATTTCTGGCCTATTCTATTTGCTAGAAGTGAGACACTAAATCTAGTACATAGTCACAGGTATTGGAATTAAGCATTACCGGTAGAAGAAAGGAATATTAAAGCATATGTTGATGTAGTTTTAAAACCACCACAATGTACATGAAGGACTATAATACAGGATGATGACTAGATATTGTACTTTTTTACTAAGAATAAAAATGAAGATTGTTATTATAGTAATACACAAAATGGCAGATAAGACCATTTTCGTTCAATAAATTTCTTCAATAATTTTATATTCTCATTACAAGAGATTCATGTTCATTATACTGGAAAGTGTAAGAAAATATGAGTAAGAAAATGATGTGTGGTCCTATTTTGACAACTGCAAATAACTCTGTATTTAGACCCTTACAATACCTTTTCTTCCAAACACTTTTATATACACATACTTTTATATGCATATGTATGTGTTGGCAAACCTCTCTTACTCACTCCATACCTCTCCTTCTTCCCAATGGTTTATGATTTTGCATACTTTCACATTTGAAGTTTCCTTAGTCCCTCAAAGAGAGTGCCAGCTTCTACTTAGACATAAATCTGAAAGGCATATTGTTTTGTTTTTTTGTTTTGTTTTTCTTTTTTCATAGAAAGTTGATTAATGTCCAGTGGCTTTGCTTTCCTTATTAAAGCTGAATAAATACAAGCTGATTGGTGATTTTGGCTGACTCCGTTTTAAAAAGTGGGTTAAAATGGCAGATTTCCTTTTCTTTCTTTTTTTTCATTCCCATTTGGGTTTACTTAAGAGAGACCTATCAGAAAAAAGAAAGCCAGAGCAAACAGCCAAAGATAATGCCTAATCACCATCTATCATAATTAAGCTTATGACAGTGCTAATCTTGTGGAACAGTTGGGACCTGGCAGTCATTGGAAACCTCTCAGTTGTACTTCGCCCATTGTTCTAACATTTTCCAGCATCGTTCCCCAGGACAGAGTTTTTTTTTTTTTTTTAGATTCATTTTTTCTTTACATTTGAAGTGAATCCATTTCAATTGTGAAAGAGAATCATACTATAGCAACTGTTGTAATCCAGATCCGTGAATGCCTGAGTATGAGTCAGAGTGAAAATACAAACACTATCCAGCTTCTTCATATTTCAACTGTGGGTCCCTTTGCTTACACGTGTCCTCACAGAGGCATACATACGGTGCTATGCATTTTGTCGTCGTTAGTTTCGTTTTCATACACAGAAAAAGAGAAAAAAAAATTGAATAGCCTATTTATGAAGGGTAATGGATACTAGGAATGATCTTGAGCTGCTTGTAACAGAGACTTGGACTTGTATTGGTTTCAGATTCCTTTTCTCTCACACAACATGAGTAGGATGGTAGCTCTATAACGTTACCAGGGCGCAGGTTCCTAAATGGACCTTCTGATTCTACCATCCTTAATGCAAAGCTTCTATGCTCACATTCATCACATGATGACAATGGCTACTGGGCTGCCACAACCATTACTGGATTCCAGATAGGAAACTAAGGAAAAAGAGTAAAGCAAAAGATCCCCTGGCTGTCCCAGAGCTCTTAGAGAACTTTCGCAAAGCTCTGTTAATAAATTCCACTCACATATCACCCATTAGCTACCACACAAGCAAGGGAGATTAGATGGGAGATGGAGATGAGTACATTGCTCCTCCTTAATGACACAAAGATTCTGAAGATAAGCAAGAAGTGGGGAGTAGACGGGGAGCAGGTATATAAGTCATATGGGGGAAAATCTGAATTTTTACCATATAATTCAAAGGTTAGGTAAACTAAGTACTAAGATTCTTTTTTTCTTTTGTATTTTTTTGAGGATAGATGACATGCAATGTTACATTAGTTTCAGGGGTTCAACTTAGTGATTTGACAAGTTTATACGTTATGCTGTATCCACTACAAGTGCTTTTTTAAATGCTAATCATCTTAAACAGATGCTTGATGGTCACTTCACACAAAACTCTAGCCACTCAAATACTGAAGTTAATTATATATTATATCACCATTAGAATAGCACATATTTAAAAATTTAATGTATTACACATAAAGATGAGGTCTCAGGATTGTTTCATTTGAATTTGTTAATACTATGTAGGTTCTTAATATCTGAAGAAATCTGGGCTGTGAAGTGAGGCTGGCTATGTGATTGCTAAGAACAGTCCTCTCCTTTCTAGCCCATTCTTCTAGATCTTAATGCATATCTCTGCAACTGGATTCTGGAAGAGAATAACCAAAAGAAGATATATAATGAAGAGAAAATAAAATTACAGCACCATTTTACATTTGTGTAAGATTTCAAACTAAAAATAGAGAAAGGCTTTTTGTGTATGTTACTTCTAAAAAAAAACCAAACAAACAACACTTAACACTTCTGGGAGATGGATAGGTACCCTTATCCCCATGCCAGTGATAAGGAAAACTATTCATTCTAGAAGGATCAAATAACTTGCACAACGCCATCAAATATATTTGCAGTCTTGCTGTTTCTTGAATACAGATCGCCTTGCAACTCGATGATTCTTACAAGAGGAAACAAAACCCCCCAATCATTCTCTCTCAGAAGAGGACACTCAAGACAAAGTCAGGTATCTGAATTAGTGGCCACTGAGGGATAGGACAACAAGATCATGAAAGCAGAGGCTCATCAATTAAGGGGAAATTAAGCCCACTATGCTGATAGGTGTGAAAGCTAAGGAAAAGACAGGTTAAACCTACTTGAGTCACACGACTTTTTCCGTCTCAACAATCATTTGGAACATATATGGAGACAGTATAGACACGGGGTATCAGTGGCAGAGGGGGTAACAGCTACTCAAACAGGAAATAACATGGCAATATCATAACCTGGATCACATTTTTATTGTCTTAAAATGCAAGGCTCCAAAATGAGAGACTTTTAGAGTGCAAATTTCATTTGACAGAAAAACCTGATTGAAAATTAATTGATTATAAAGACAACCGTTGTCATTCATTTTCCAAAGTGAAAATGGATAAGGAAAAATAGCAACATTTTTCAGTGGAGTTGAAAGTTCAACTTTTATAAGGCAATACCTGTTGCCAGACTGCTCTATAAAAACAGCATAGATGACTTATTAGTTACCTCTTTTAATAGACTGAATACAAAGTCTTAACATCTGCTCTTGTCTTAAAGCTGCAGACTCCAGCTATGCATCACATAGTTTTGATGTTCAGATGACAAACAGACCTAACATAATTAATCCAGAAAATGACTCATCAGCGGCCATGAATCGGTCACAAACTGCCACTGTTAAAATGCAAATATATCATCATGCATAAACAAGAGAGCAGACAGCATCATTCCCATGTTAGACTAAATCTTATAATGAATCCTTGACGAAGACTATAAACAATTTTATACAGTATCTTATGCCATATTTTGTGTGTGGAGAACTTGGAAAGAGTAGAGAGAAAATGATTCAAAGGGCTTAAAAAGGAAGATAAATGATATGAATGAACTATTCATTTAGTTTTAAGACGAAAAATTCCAATAGTACCAATTCTCAGATTTTCAAGTACATTATATGATTGGAGATTTGGACCATATATTTTTATCTTTAGGGAACACCAGAAACATACTTTAACAAGATACATTTAAGATATAAATATGTGGACAATTCTTCACTATAAGAGCTGTTCCTGAGAACAGCTGACAAGAGGATTTGGAAAATTTCCTTCTGTTACTCACCTTAGGCATAGGGTAAGTAGTCAACCAACTAGACTTGTTGGGTGAATGATGAAACATGCATTATATGGTAATGTGGAATACATGGGGGTAGTGACTAAAGATATAGTTTAAAAAAAAGAAAGAAATAGTTGGGTGCCATATTGTGAATGACCCTGTAACCCAAGCTAAGTGATTTGGAAATTATTTCGGAAGCAATGTAGAAAAGCAGAAAATGATTTTTAACTGGAGAATGACATCAGTTTTATTGAAGGACAGGCACTTAAACAGACACTTAATCCTTTTGTGAGATCTAAGTTTCAATACACTTAAGTTACTTGTTGAGTTTTTTATTCTGCATGAGGCACTCTTTTGACAGAGTTAAAAACTGCCTATGAAATTGTTGGGAGTAGACAGAAAGCCACGTAGCATATCGACTTCAAAACTGTCAAAAGAATTCCTTCAAAATTCAAAATAAGAAGAACTGAATATAATTTTACTATCTTTTATGACTTTAAATTCTCTGAGTCTATGATTTTTAAGGATACATAAAGTTATTGTATCCAAGAATAATCAGCTGGAGTCTACTGTTTTGTTTTGTTTTTATGTGAGAGACAGAAAGTGTGAGAGAGCACAAGCAGGGGGAGCTGCAGAGGGAAAGGGAGAAGGGACATCCCCACTGAGAAGGAAGCCCAATGCAGGGCTCATCCCAGGACCCTGAAATCATGACCTGAGCTGAAGGCAAATGCTTAAGTGACTGAGCCACCCAGGTGCCCCAGGAATCTACTAGTTTTTAAAATACTGAAACATTAATTTTTTGTTAAATACATGCTATTCTTTGATTCATAAGAGATGTCTTACTCTCCTGATACTGTCTTAATGAGATTTATTACATGTATTGTCAAATTAAGAGATCCTCAGAAAGTCTATTCCCTAAATTCAAAAGGTCCCCTCTACTAATCCAACCACAGTTAATTTGGACAAAGGCTTGACTTTGCACATACATCAGACATAGCTTCAAGATTTCTATATCAGACTCTTATGGACCAAAAGTTCTACCCATACTGGTGAGATTATAGAAGCTAAACCCACCAAGTTCATAATGACTCATCCCAACATTTACCCAGGCTTAGATACCACCATAGGAAATCAGAAGTAAAAGACAGAATAAGATCATTCTGGAAGGGCTAAGAGATGTAGGACTGATCCCTTGAGTAGCCCTTGTAAATTTTTGTTTTTTTCCAACTTTACCTGAAGCATATTTTAAACTTATAGATTGAGGTTCTTTTTTCTTTAGATTCCTTTTACATTTGGATAATCAACACTTGTCCACCTTGACTTGAGAGAATCATCAAGAATACAGGGCTCTCACATCCCAGAGATTTCAAGAAACTTTGTCTTACTTTTCGCGGGTTTCATGACCTCAAATTTCCCAATAATTCTACCCTCATTTAATATGTGGTTCACCTGTTGCAAAACTCTGAAGATGAAAAGAGCTCCCAAAGTCACCTTCCACAGAAAAAGAACGCAAAGCGTCAAGGAAAGACAACTATAGTTTGTCACCTAACTTGAGGCAAGATAGGCTTCAGGGAGATATGCCCTTTACCTCTAACTGACCATAAGTTATTGAAAGCTTCCCTAGGCAAATAACTAAAAAAACAACACAAAACAAACAAACAAACAAACAAACAAACAAAAAACGGTTCTAGAGAATTCTAGTTCTCACCACCTCTTTCAGACATTGGGCTCCCACCTTCCGCAAAATCATTATTTTTCTTCAAGTTGCCAACATGAGGCTGCATTTTGCAAACTGAAGCAAGCTCTAACAACCACTTCCTCTAGGTTTGCCTAACTCCATAAACCCTTCTCTCTGTACACTCATAAACCATCTGGTCAGGCTTATAGCTAATTATAGTCTTTCTCTTTATCCATTAACAAAGGCTAACCCATCTTTCCTCAAGGCTATGGAAGCTGGGGCAAAACACAGGAAAGCTTCTGCTGACATATTTTTGGGGTCTTTCATGAACCTAATGATCGTCTGGAGGAATAAACTTTGCTAGTTAATGAAAAATACTTATTTCATCGCAAGCTGGCTTACATTTCATGACTGTTGTTACGTCTTCTTTTATATACGGCTATTCATCACATAAACATGACCTCTCCCCTTCTCTTACCAAAAAAAGAAAAGAGAAAGAAATGACTGTTTAGCATCTGTCTCACAATTATCTATGCCCCATGTGTTCTTACTAGAAATTCCTTAGGAAAATCGAAATTTGACTGTTTATTGATGGATCATATATCTAAATGCAGAAATGAGAAATTATTAGTCTGGGTATTGGTTTATAGATTTCACATCATCCACAGAATATAATCCCATAATGTAGAATAAATCTGTTACAATGACAAAAGTGATAAAACAAAGCAAAACTAGAGAGGGAGACGAACTTTAAGAGACTCTTGATCATAGGAAACAAACTGAAGGTTGCTGGAGGTGGCGGGATGAGGTAACTGGGTGATGGACACTAAGGAGGGCATGTGATGTAACAAGCACTGAGTGCTTTATAAGATGGATGCATCACAGACCTGTACCTCTGAAACCAATAACACATTACATGGTAATTAAAAAAAAAACAAAAACCAAAAACCAAAAAACAAAACTAGTGACAAAAGTATTCGCCTTCCCTAGAAGTTTCCAGCTAGCCGGAGAAAGAAAGCTGATTTAGAAACAGACTCTGATGTGTCTCTGGGTGTCTATGACATTGAGATGCTTTGGCAATATTGAGTCTCCCCAATTTCAGAAGGAACCCCGAAACACTGGACAAGTCGAGCAATTTCTAGGCACCCTAATGCAACAAAGATCCTATTATAAAAGCAGTTAAAAGAGCGAGCTTAAAATGGCTGATCTGGACTAGGGGAAATACCCTTGCTCATCCTTACACTGACCAGGCCACACTTGCAGAGAGATTTGTGACGTCCTCCCAAACCAAGTCTGGTGGAGTTACAAGAAACTGTTACAGAAGGCCACAATTCCACCCCAACGTCAGGTAAAAAAAAAAATAGTGGAAATGGTTTGGATATAAACTACTTTAAAAGAGTCCGATACTCTTAAACCGTCAGCCGGTTGTGGCGAAGGAGGTCACACAGAAACTTGCTAACACATTACACGAGATCTGTCCACCATAGTGGGAAGAGATTGGTCACAGTTCTACAGCAACACTCTGGGAGGTGAGTTTTGAGCCACAGAATACGTCTTTTGTGCATTCCTCACCTGCCAAAAACCCAACTCTAACAAGACTGTCAAGGTGGGGCATGGACAAAAGGCAAAATTCCAAGATGCATGTAAATACCTTCAAATGAACTCCAAAGTAGTAGCCGCTATAATGGAATATGGATGTGCTCTGGTTGTAGTCTGTTATTTTTAGGAGGAGTCCAGTCTTTCCCTCTTGAAGAGCTACACAACTGAGAGTGGCAAAAATGCTACTCAGTCTCACGTTTCCTGCTTGGAAAACAGAATCTACCTTTACAGTTACTCTCATTAACAAATCTACAAAGCACCAACAGTTACACAAATAAATTCTGTCTGTACCAAGGGTTAGCAAAACTATGGCCCACAGGAGAAATCCAGTCTGCCAACTGCTTTGTAAAGAAGGTTTTATTGGAACATAAATTCATGTCATAGCATCTATGAGCACTTCTATGTTACAGCAGCAGAGTAATTACAAGAAAGCCCACAGAGTCTACAAACCTAAATTATTTATTACCTGGGCCTTGAATAGAAAATCTTGGCTACTTTCAGGTCTATACCATCCTTGATCTTATTGCAAATGTAAGAAAGTTTCATGTTATACTGCCCCAACTCTTCTGAACAGTTAAACCTTCCAGGGCCAGTGCAATGTGTCACAGTTATAGTACAAAGGGATCAATTTATCTGGCAGTTGCTAACTTATAAATCCAGCGACACCACTTATAACCTTGAGCTGCAGGAAGACATGGTCCAATAATGCAAGGAGGGACGCCTGGGTGGCTCAGTTGGTTGGGCAACTGCCTTTGGCTTGGGTCATGATCCCGGCGTCTTGGGATCGAGTCCCACATCGGGCTCCTTGCTCCGCAGGGAGCCTGCTCCTCTCTCTGCCTCTGCCTGCCTCTCTGCCTGCTCGTGTTCTCTATCTGTTAAATGAATAAATAAAATCTTAAAAAAAAAAAAATAATGCAAGGAACTCACACAGTACACACAACCTTAACAAGCGATACCACCTCTCTTCAACATCTAACTGGCCACCCCTTGCACAAACGAAAAGCCTGGAGACTTGGTCTTCTGGAAGAGACATCGAAATGGAAACAGTCCTTGGACCCTTTTGGAAAGAACCTTATTAGGTACTCTGAACAACTATTTGCAGGGGTAATCTTCAAGATAGCTATGATTCATCGATCTGTGAGTCCTCGTTACAGAGGCAAGTGCCTGTGGACTACAGGAAGGCCAAGTAGAGAGCTCAACCTTCCACAGGGGAATCCAAGAATCTGTTTTACATTTTGAAAAGATCCACTTGTACTGTTGGCTGGAAACTAACTTGAAGGGAAGAAAAAGTTCTAAAGAAGGAAAATTGTTAATTAGCTACTGCAACTGTCTAGGTGGACTGATAAGATGTTGGCTGATCGTTTTGGATTGGTCACTTTCCATTGTGTTCAATATAGGAGAGATCTGAAACGTACTTTGGAGTGCAGACTCAGAGATGTAACTGGACCATTTCCAAGAAAAATATGATGAAAAGTAAAATTGAAAAGACTGATAATCTTTAAAGGAACTGAATCCCAAATAAAAAATATCTATTTTTCCAGGTCTTTTGCCGCCAATTACAAAGCCCAGATATTTGAAGGGACAAGTTTATCAAACTGTTAAGGAAAAACAAATCTCCACTGTATACAAATTACTGAGAAGAAATACAACAGAGGAAGGAGATAACAACTTCATTTTAGAAAAGTGTGATAACAACGATATGAAAATTGAACAAAGACTATTCAACAAAACAAACAGATAAGTTCATGTTACTTACTCGCTTCTGTATAAATGTGACATCAAGTATTACCAAATAGCTTCCTGAACATTATGAAAAAAGGACATCATGTCCAAGTAGTGTTTATTCAAGGTATAAACGGCATCTAATATGATT
The DNA here is from genome assembly GCA_028533885.1 of Nasua narica. Lineage (NCBI taxonomy): Eukaryota > Metazoa > Chordata > Mammalia > Carnivora > Procyonidae > Nasua > Nasua narica. The sequence continues at coordinate 20,017,078 of CM052809.1, read as the reverse complement.
TATCACCTAAAAAGATGAAGGATAAAATTTTATGTAATCTTCTCAAAAGCTTTACATATTTTCATGTTTTGCTAAGAATAGTAATTACAACAGGTCATGAAAGGATCTAAAGGCTTTTGAAGCAGCTTTCAGCGGCAGGTGTTCTCTGCTAGGAGATGTTTTTTTAGCATTGTTTAGGCAATGTGTGACACTAAGGGTCCTCTGCACAGCTACCCTAGTGGCCAGTAGGCAGGTCAGAGTCTGATACCCAGTATGCACATAAGTGGAGCACGGGATCACCTTGAACCCCAAAGAGAAGACTGAAAATCACTTTACAAAAAGGTAAAGAAAAGTAACATCCATTTATCTACTTTTAAAAAGTGCTAGGTCTTGGGGCACCGTGATGGCTCAGTCATTAAGCATCTGCCTTCAGCTCAGGTTATGATCCCAGGGTCCTGGGATTGAGCCCTGCATTGGGTTCCCTGCTCAGTGGGAAGTCTGCTTCTCCCTCCCTCTGCATGTTGCTCTCCCTGCTTGTGCTCTCTCTGTCTCTCTCTGTCAAATAAATAAGTAAATTCTTAAAAAAAAAAAAAAAGTGCCAGGTCTTGAGTGGCAGACAGTGGAAAGACCAAAGGACTCAACACCTTGGGCACCGATGCCCAAATATTGAGCTCCGCCGCCGGGGGTGGGGGACTGGGTCTTGTCCTGACTTCTAAAGGTTAATTGAAGCATTCCAGGTTTTCTTCTTTTGGAGAGCTTCTGTTTTAAGATCTTGTTTCTCCACTAAGTTTCTTGTTTTTTTGTTTTTTTTTTTTAAGATTTTTATTTATTTATTTGACAGAGAGAAAGACGGCCAGAGAGGGAACATAAGCAGGGAGAGTAGGAGAGGGAGAAGCAGTCTCCCCGCTGAGCAGGGAGCCAGATGTGGGGCTCGATCTCAGGACTGGGGATCTTGAATTGAGTCGAAGGCAGACGCTCAATGACAGAGCCACCTAGGTGCCCTCTCCACTAAGTTTTTAAGTGTGCCAGTTTAACAAAGAGCAAGTCTTCCTTAGTCCTAAGGTCAAGACCAGGAATACTTCCTTGGTAAGGCTTAAAGCTGAGTCAAGAATGTGGAGATCAAACACCAGGATCTTAAAAAACTGAAATGTCAGGGGTATCTGGGTGCCTCAGTCATTTGAAGCCCTGACTCTTGATTTCGGCTCAGGTCATGCTCTTGGGGTTGTGGAATCGAGGCCTATGTAAGGCCCGACTCTCAGTGCAGAGTTGGCTTGTCCCTCTCCCTCTGTTTCTCCCCCCAGTCATGCATGCTCTTTCTCCCTTTCTCTCTTTCCCTCTCTCTATAAATAAAATCTTTTTTTTTAAGCCAAATGATAGTGTAACTAGTGCGCATTTAGAAAAGCACACATGTGACTATATGTTGATTATAATGGTAGGTAGGTAAAATTTGAAAGACAGAATATGAAGTGAAACTAGAATGGTTAAAATTGCGCCACAATTATTGCCTTTCCTATCATCTTTCTATCTACTACACACTAGAATGAGGTCTTGGTGCTCAAGAGCGAGGGCCTATGACGGAGCTGTGGAAACGATCTTGAGAGTTACTCGAACAGTAATATAGAAAGAATCCTTTTCCCTGGATGTCTTTCTGGTTTAGCGCCATCCACTTGCCATGGACTACCTACCCACCGTGGATTAAGAGAAACAACCTTCTGTGTGCTTGAGCCACTACCTCGTTCAGTTGCTTCATTATATAATCTTCATTTACAAATCAGCCCCTGAAGAGGGGGAGAGTGCCCTAATAACATCTGTGATACCGATTTATTTACTAGTGCTGTGAGGCAGGGCAAGGAAAGAAATGGAATATTCTGAAAGGCTGATGATCACTATCATACCACAGCAAACATGTGACCAAATTCTGCCAAAGCTAATTCTGAAGGCCCATTATGTGCAGAATGAGATTGTACCAATACGGCAAGCATCTTTTTTTTTTTTTTACTGTCAAATTTCTTAATTTATTTTTAATAAGTAAAAAAATCACTCAGTGGTATCGTACAAAATCAAATCATTTTTGCACTTGGTATTTTCATCACCAAAAGTGATCTAATGGTACAGAAATAAAATAGATAATGAAAAAAAATTGTCATTAACGTCACACCCTGGCTTTCCTGCTTAGTAGAACTAAATAGAGATTATTAATGGCAATAACCATTACCTACAAGGGAAAAAAAAGCAATGATAAAATGGTTTCAAGTATAATCACAAAATGAACTTAATCCTTATTGATTTTGCTTATGTCCATTAAAGCACTGATCACTACAAATAAGAACTGATAGCATGGCTCCAAATTTACTTCTGAAAAGATGTGGAGATTTAGATAAAATATAAGCAAGCTATTTGATGATAGTTGAGGATTACTGAATGGCTACCTAGAAAACATCAGTTATTTTCGCACAAAGAAAAGTGAAAATGGGGAAAAGGCTTCTTATAGCAAAGTCCTTTTTTATTGCTAGCATCAAGAGTTCCAAGCCATAGAACTCTGATGTTCTTGAATTCAATTTTAAGTAATTTTAAACGTTATACTTAAATAAAAATTACTTATTTCAAGGGTATCCATTTCCTTTAAATTCATCCCGTCCACCTATCCTTGCCTCCAATGCAGAGCATCTTTTTATTAATATGGCAAGCATCTTGAAGAAGTCAAAACAATGGTAGGTTTGACTACTCTTCATTACGTTTAGCAAGATGCTACAATCTAGGAAGAAAAGCATCCCGTTTCCAAATATTAAGGACCATTCTCTTCCTTAAAGTTAGTACAGATGATGAGATAGAATATTAGAAGAAAGAAGAATATATAGAAGATAGAATATATAGAAGAAAGCGGTAACATTGCCAAAGGCTCCCTGTGGCCCAAAACCCAAACTGACTGAGACTGCAGAAATTTGGGAGGAAACACTACTTCAGTACCTTCAAAGATTAGGAAATGGAAATGATACAGAGGGTTTCTTAAATGCCTCCCATTATTATTCTCTGTTACTAAGAAACAATTCAGCAGCTAAACTCAGGTTAAGGTTTTGACCTACCAGCTAGATCTTTAAATTCCGGAGACCTCAAGGTAAGTACCATTAAGTTGAGGGGGAAGATAACAGGCCAAATATGGGGGATCAGCAAGTAAACATGTTAAGGATTAAAGTAATGAGCAGCTACAATGGGTTCCCATTTCATACACAATAAGGCGTCTGTAATCAAAAGACAGATAATGTCAAGTGTCGGCAAGGTTGGGAAAAGACTGGAACCTTCATGCACTGCTGGCTGAAATGGTGCAGATACTTTGGAAGATAGTTTGGCATTTCTTCACAATGTTCAATATAAAGTTATCGATGATCCATGTCCATTTCTCTTGGTATAAACCCAAGAGAAATAAAAACATTATATGCAAAATCTTGAACTCAAATGTTCATAGCAGCATTATTCAGAGTAGCCAAAAAGAAGAAACAATCCAAATGTCCATCAAGTGATGAATGGATAGGTCACAATACGTCCATACAATGGAATATTACTAAGTAACAAAAGGAAGTGAGGGACTATTATGTACCATAACAAGGATAAACCTTGAAAACATTCTGCGAAATGTCACACAGGGTCACACAAAGATCAGACAGTAAATGATTTTATTTATACACAACGCCACAACAGGCAAACCTAGAGAGACAAAATAGATTCACAGTTGCACAGGGCCGCCAGCAAATGGTAGGAAGGGGGATGATGAGGGTGGGAAGAAGTGACTCCTAATGGATATGGGATTTATTTTGGGGTGATCAAAATGTTCTTCAATTTGTTGGGATGGTTGCACAATTTTGTGAATATGCTAAAACCTCTCAAAATATACACTTTAAAAAAGTGAATTGTGTGCTATATGAATTGGAGCTCCATCAGGCTGTTTCAATTGGAACCAGGTGAGAGATGAGCTACGCTTGATTTCATAGGAAACTGACTGGAAATAAACAGATAGGAACCTACCAGTTTTTGTTTTTGATTTGAAGGAATAGCACTGCTGCCGAAATCACAAGCTTGACCTTCAATGCCTGTGTTGGCTTGACTCTTAAAGCAGACTCCATGCTTCTAAAACATGCATGAGATCAACTCAAAACCCAAGTGTCCCAAAAAAGACACCATCTCTAATGACCACTTCCGATTCACAGAAGAGTCTCTGAGAGAACCAAAACAAGGACAAGGACACAGGCAAGGGTGCTTAACCAGGATCTAACTAAGCAGCTCACTCTACTACGAGAACATGAGTCTTTACAATTCCTGCCCAGTAGGGCTGTTCGATAGGATTCAGTGAGCGTTGTGTTTCCTATTCTTCCTCTTTCTGAATGGGGCTTTTATTGCTGTTAACTGTTCTTACTCCAGCCTTCTTTAATGAATGTGTGCGTGCATGTGCGCCCATGCTCCCAAGTCACGGGGATGGGTGGGGCAGCTGACTCGTCTGTTAGTTGACACATCTCTGGACCATGGAGAACCACGTGTGACTTTAATGACAAGACCACACTATGCCCACTAATGCTGGACCCTGAGCTGGATAGCTTCAGTAGAAGAATGGGACTTTGGGTGGTCTCCCTTGGGGAGAAGGTGAACGCGTACTGTGTGTGGATAAAAATGGTATATATGATAAAAAGAGTATGTATGGGATGGACCCCACCTTTTATCCATTTTATGCTGGAAGACAAGAGACTGCAAGAAAGACAAAAGAACACAGTTTAATAAGTCAAGTAGAGAAGGTCAATTATCATATGGTTTACAAGTAAGTAAAACTTGTGGAGCATAAGGAATAGCACGGAGGACATAAGGAGAAGGAAAGGAAAAGTGAATTGGGGGAAATCGGAGGGGGAGCCGAACCATGAGAGACTGTGGACTGTGAGAAACAAACAGGGTTTTGGAAGGGAGGGGGGTGGGGGGATGGGTGAGCCTGGTGGTGGGTATTGAGAAGGGCACGTATTGCATGGAGCACTGGATGTGGTGCATAAACAATGAATCTTGGAACACTGAAAAAAGAAATTATTAAAATACACACACACACACATATATATATATTTAGGTGGCCACAGGCTGAGAACACACTAGCTGCTCAGACTAACCAGGCTAAAAATCAACCATCACAGAAATGTGCCAATCCTTCTAAACCCATTGCATGCTTGTAATACTGACCACCCATCCATGCCATCACATCCTGCCAAAGCTGGGCAAGGACAAGAGGAGACTGCATTATCAGTGGGCTGAGATCCCTCAAGTGCTCACTGTGCTATCTCCTAATCTCTAATTTCTTGTATTTTTTTTAAATGGTATTTTCTGGTTGCCAGCAAAGAATTGATAGCTTCAGCAAATCATTATGCTTTTCTTTTCCTTTCTTTTTGTAGATCTTATTTCTCCCCCTAAGGATTGATAAGGACAATTTAATGACTATAATAAATGCTAATTTCACACCAAGATAATAACTTATAATAAAAGTTATAATGGGACACTTTTTCTTTCTTCTTTTTTTGTTTTTTGGCATTGTTTCTTAATTACTGGAAATGAGAATCAGAATTTCTGCTTATTCCCTATCGAAATATAGAAAGCAATAGATTCTATGTATGCATAAATATGTATTACATATATTTACAATAGATATGAAAACTTCTAAACCATTGCATATGGATTAAAATATTACAAAATATTTACTTATTTCCATATTACAAAATATTTTATCTAGAACGGCATTGATCTTACCAAATCTTTTCCTACCTGTAAAAAATAGATTTTTACTTTTGTATTATTATGATTAATTTCATTACATTTCCTTATACTGAGACCTCTTTATATTTTTGGGTGACATATATTTGGTCTCAGGGTGTTATTTTTTAGTGTGCTGTTAGTTTCTTTATTTTTAATAGGTTAGAAAATTTTGATCGAAATTTAAAAAATGAGGCTAGTCTATGGTTTTTAGTTTTTTGTGCATTTTGTCTGGTTTTTATCATGCTGTGCTAGAGTTGTAAATTGTGAGAATTTTTTAGGCATTATATTACTTTGGTAGATTAAGCTGGGGAAATTGAAAAACATCTTCCTAGCTCTCTGTTCCCTTTCCAGAACAGAAGATTTTTCTTCTTGAGAGTTTGACTTAATTCACTTGAGGAAATGTTTGCGTAAGATCCTTTTGGAGATCATATTAACAACTTCCGCTATACCTATAGTGGATCTAACCTCTTCAGGCTATCACCTATAGGTCAGTTTAAGTAATTTAGATATTAATAGAAAAATTATCCATTTCACTGAATTTTTCTATTTACTGCAATGTTACCTTCCAATGTATTTGAAATCCTTTAAAATAGTTTTTACATACTCAATTCTTCTTTTATGTATGAATACTCTTTTAACCTTTGTGATCTAGTAGATTATCTGTACATTTTAAATAAGTTTTTTTTTTTAGGATTTTATTTATTTATTTGACAGAGAGAGAGAGAGAGAGAGATCACAAGTAGGCAAAGAGGCAGGCAGAGAGAGAGGGAACCAGGCTCCCTCCTGAGCAGAGAGCTCGATGTGGGGCTCGATCCCAGGACCCCTAGATCATGACCTGAGCTGAAGTCAGAGGCTTTAACCCACTGAGTCACCCAGGTGCCCCTAAATAAGTTAGTTCTATTTCCTAGTTCTTTTCAGTTTTCAGTTTTATTTTTTTTTTTATTTTAAAGATTTTTATTTATTTATTTATTAGGAAAGAGAGAGAGTGAGAGAGAGCATGAGAAGGGAGAAGGTCAGAGTGAGAAGCGGACTCCCCATGGAGCTGGGAGCCCGATGTGGGACTCGATCCCGGGACTCCGGGATCATGACCTGAGCCGAAGGCAGTTGCTTAACCAACTGCGCCACCCGGGCACCCTTCAGTTTTATTTTTGTCTTTGTTTTTGGTGGGTACAGTTTAATAATACTTTGACTTCACTGCTATATTTATATTTATGTGGTCTTTGTTAGAAATATAAGTATTTATCATAATAAATAATACTTTAAACACAGCTCTAGTCAATGCATCCTGTAAGTTGTATATCACAAAATTTTGCTAACATTTTGTACATACTCCACAACATTGATTTGTTCTTGCGACCTGAGTTGAATAAGGGTAAATTTTTTAAAAGTAATTTGAACACAGTACTTTTTGTTTTGATCTTCTCTATCTGTTATCCAGTGATCAGCAAATGTGGTTGGGGATGTTATTTTGTTACTTACAAATGTTTCACAGTAACTTGAAAAGAATTTTTAAATGCATTAATATACCTATGGCACACAAGCGGCCTATGCGTTTTAAATTTTCTATTTGTTGGGCAGCTGAGTGGTTCAGTCAGTTAAGTGTCTGCCTTCAACTCAGATCATGATCCCAGGGTCCTGGGATGGAGTGCCCACAATGGCCTACCTGCTCAGTGGGGAGTCTGCTTCTCCTTCTACCCCTCACTCCTGCTAGTGCTCTAGCTCTCTCTCTCAAATAAATAGAATAAAATCTTAAAAAAAAATAAAAACAAATTTCTATTTAATTAAATCTTCTCCACACTTACTTCCTTATTTCCTCAATCTGTTGTAGGCTGATAAAGGGGAACTAGAGTCTCCTATGCTCTAATTGTTTCCCTTATTCCTCACAACTTTGTCAAATTATGCTTTGCCATTTCATATCCCTTCAGTTGTAATAAAATGGGACTTTTATTATGAAACGTCCTTTGTCATTTTAATACTTTATGAGTTAAGTATTTGATATTTTTATTAACTTTTGCTTTTATGTAGTTTACACGTATGTGTCTACATTTGCCCATTATTTTACTTCTACCATCCTTAATCGTTTGGTTTGAATGAATATCTTATATACAGCAAATGGTAGGGTTACTTTACAAGCAAACCTTTCAATCTAATAATTGCTCATTTAAGGGGTGGATTAATCTATTTAAATTTATTAATATGAAGGGCTTATTAATTTTGCATTATATTTTAAAACATGCTCTCGAATGTTATGCTAAAAATACTCTGGTAAATGGCTTGTGTCGTTCTTCTTTGGTTTCCAGCGTATTTTATTTCCATTCTTTGCTACCTCTGTAGCTGACTTGTAACAACACAAACCAATAACTAATCCACTGGAATGTTGAGGAAACCAGCATACAGCTCTCATTCTGTTCATGACTGATTTTCATTTTTTATTTTGTAATTTGTCAACATTTATAAGGTTTTAAAATTGTTCTTGTGCAAACATTCATTATTCTTCAAACTTAGTTCTTTATTTAAATAGACCAATCATTTCTAATACTTATATTGTGTTTCTCTATTTAACAGTAGGGGAGCCAGAGTTCATCTTTGCACACATTTTCCATAAGGGTTTCTGGATACTGTATTCCTGGGTTCTTGTATACTATAGTCAATGAAAATTTGGCTCATACAAATATAGAAATAATTGGTCTGATTATTTTTCTTTTAAGTGATTTGAATTTGTCCAATGGATTTTGTTTTGCTTTTAACTGGTTCTATTGTTTTCCTCACATATACTGTTTAATGTGTTAGATTTTTTTCTGTCCTATAAAATTTTTTAATATATTTTATCTGAAATACATTTTGAATACCTGTTTTTTTTTTTCTTTCACCACATTCATTTGCTTCAGGCATCTAAGCCCAACAAATATAAGGGCCACAAATGCGTGGATTCTTTTCATTCACAGAGGGCAAAGGATGAAAGAAATCAGGCCTTCCATAATTAAAGGAACTATATGCCATGTATTTTAAATGCTTGAAAATAACACAAGACTGGCCTTAATGTTTTCATTACCCACTCTCAATTTCATGCCCCCTTTTGTTCTTCTGAACCACTGCTGTGACTCCCTTTCTTTCAAATGTATATTGGAATCTTCTTTCAAACATTATTGAACCTTGTTTACGGGATATCCCTTATTTTCAAAATGCGATCTGGAACTGCTTTTCGGATATTAAAGAAAAACTTTGACTTACTACGCATTCAAGGAATTAAGTATTTAGAAGAAGGACAGTGTGATGTTTGAAAGAATGTTAACTGCTCAATAATAACTTCATTTGTTTAACAAATCACACAGTTTAGCTCAGAAAAAGAAGAGAGTTTTCATTTCTACATTTCCACGCACACAACGTCCCTGGGCTTTCAGGAGCCTAATGTGTTTTTCCTCTCTTACCTTTGTAGGGATCTCTTGCTGATTTGTGATTCTGGTTATTAGTCATCTTTGAAAGGGAGGCCGTTTTTCCTTGGCCAGCTCCTTCTTAAAAGATGACGTGAGGCACAGCTCAGACCCGCACTAGCTCAGTCAGCAGACTGCTCCCTTTTGCGCTGGTCGTTTCCTGTCGCTTTGGTACCAGGCACTAACCCAACATCTGCGAGCAGTCTGAGTCCACCCTGAGCTGGCAGGGAAATGCTGGGCCCAGGGAAGATGGCCCTGTTTGTTGTGATGATTTGGAGGTTACTCTTCTTTCTCGGAAGAAAACCAGTAGCGACAGAGCTGCCTGCCCTGCCCTTTTCTCAGACCCTCTTTGACACACCGTCAACCTGCCCAGAGCCTGAGTCATTCTTGTCTTTTTTTCCACTCTTATAGGTCCAGGCGGAGTCAGGGAGGCTTCCCCCCAGCACTGTCTGAAGCAAGAGGTCACTGGATTTGACCCTCAAATTATGGAACACATTTTGAAGGGCTTTACCTGATATTAATGATCTGCACATGTTGTTGAGTTTAAATAACCACCAACATCATTTTCTTTTTACTGCGCTGTTTCAAAGAGCATGGCTCCTGGTTGTGGCTGCTTTCCAGGTTCATCAGAAATAATAATTACTGATTTATTATAACGTAGAGTAAATGCTTACATAGCACTAGAGTGCCAATCTTTTGAGTTTTGACAAAACCCCTATGAGGTAAAAACATATTTAGTCTCCTTTTACAAATAAGAAAAACAAGACTCAGGAAGATTAAAGAATCTGCCCCAGAACACACAGCTAGTAAAGGATCAATTAGAACCCAGGCAAACTGGCTCCTGAGTGCCTGTTTTCAATTTCTATACACTCCATACACTTTCACTTGTTGACTTTTGCTCATTTTCAAAGGAAGATCAGGACCTAAAAAGCAACCCCCCTCTTTTTTTTTTTTTCCAGAAAATGTTATTGGAAATCCTCTCAACATTTTAAAGAGTGCAAGTGTTTTGAAAATTTTAAGGCACATCTAAATTTCATTTCATGATTATACTCTACTTATGTACACAATCCTAGGAGCTGATTCTTAGAGTAAATTCCACACTGCGAGAATTTTTGAGAAGACTGATTCATTGATTGATTTTTAGAGATGGAGAGGTAGAGGGAGAGGGAGAAAGAGAATCTCAAGCACACACCCCACTGAGCCCAGAGCCCAATATGGGCCCTGATCTCATGAACCTGAGATCATGACCTGAGCCAAAACTGAGTTGGACATTTAACTGGCTAAGCTGCAGAGATGCCCCCAGGCTATAAGATTTTAATGGTTCCACAGCTTTTAGTTATTTGTTAGCTCTAAAATTTTATTTTTATCTTCTTTACAATAATATAGTATTTTTTAAAAAGATTTTATTTATTTATTTGACACAGAGAGAGATCACAAGCAGACAGAGAGAGAGAGAGGGAAACAGTCTCCCCACTGAGCAGAGAGCCCAATGTAGGGCTCGATCCCAGGACCCTGAGATCATGACCGGAGCCGAAGGCAGAGGCTTTAACCCAATGAGGCACCCAGGCACCTCTATAATAATATAGTAATTTTTAAAAGAGCTGAATAATTTCGTAATAACAACCATAATATAGTCAAGTTAAAAAGACTAGACAAAAGGAGATAAATTAAAAAGAGATACCTGATTTTAAAATATGTTTTTTACTAATGCACAAACCAAGAGAGGATTAATAATATGAATTATGGCCCTTGTACATACCAGAATATAGCATACCTCTGAAAGGGAGATTTATTTATATTCATCAATAGACAAGATACCTAATATTGCTTGTGAGATGAAAGAAATCATTTGTAAAGATATATGGTAATATGATCTTACTTATATAAAATTATATGGATATAATACAGAAAAGTGACAATACGATCATAGAAAAAGATGGAGAAGGTGTAAAATAATGTTTGTCATTATCCTTTGGGGGAGATTTCAAAAATATTTTTTTCATTTTTTATATCATGTATTTTTCAAATTTTTTGGGAATTCTGAGATATATTAGCAGAAAACCTAAACGAGTATAATTTAAAAATACTATGTTTAACTCAAGTCACAATGAAAACTGATGTTAACAAGAAGGCAAATCCACCTAAAAAGGGAGTAGATGGTGTTATTTCCAAGGAGAAAAAGAGGAGAACTCTCTAGTGAGGCTGAAAATCTGGTGTGGCAGTATGTAATTGTTGGGAAATAACACAAAAACATAAGAGAATGCCAGAGTACTGAGTCTTACTTGTGTCTAAGTACAGAATGGAAAATTTTAGGTCTATTTCAAGACCTAAAGAGGTCTTCATACAGCACATGCTACCAGATAACGGGCTACAAGAGGCTGAGATGGGGTTGCCTACCAATTCCTCAAAGGTCTCCATGTTTTTTCAGAAGGGAGATGGGACATAGCTGAGGACTGAGCCAGGGGTTCTGCCCAGGGCTGGCAGGGTGAGGGATGAGTGCATCCTACCTCGGTTCCTCAGTTAAGGGTGGTAAGACTAAGGAAGGTTTGTCATCAGAGGGAAAAATCAAGCTGTATCCAGATGTGCATGAAGGACCAGGGGAATCCAACCAAGAAGAGGGAACCAGTCTTGAGTTTACCACACACGAGCACTAGGTGGCATTAGGGCGTCCGATGAGGTGGCAGAGAAGAAAGTACCAGAGAGACCAGTAAAGATCCAAAGGACAGCGCAAACCACAACATCCAAACACATAAATGGTATTTCCGGGAGAGGAAAGGAGAATATGTATAAAGATAATGAAACTTTGGGGCACTTGGGTAGCTCCATCGGTTGAGCATCTGACTTTTGATTTTGGCTCAGGTCACATCTCAGGGCTCCACACTCAACAGAGACTCTGCTTTAGAGTCTTTCCCTCTGCCCCTCCTCCTTGCTCTCTCTCACTCTCTAAAATAAGTGAATAAATCTTAAAAAAAAAAAAAAAATCCATTCCAAAGAGACCAACTTACCTCAGACTCCATTAAAAGGAAGAGTCTGAAACAGCCTCAATTGGCAATATAAACTCTGACTCCACACTTCCAAGAAAGTTATAGATGAAGACTACAGCAATCACAGATATTCAAGCAACCACATTTCATTCATACTCTCATAGTAGAAAATGAATTGTTTATAATCATGCAGTCTTAGAAACCCTTCCCCCTTAAAGATTGAAATGATGAGTACGTGAGCGAATCTGAGGTTAAATCCTTTCCAATGAGGGAAGGATCTCAGGGATAAACATAACTGCCATTCTATAGTGTTACCACAGGCTTTGCAATAGAATGGGGTGAGTCCGCATCTGATCCCCTGGTAGACCTTTCCAGAATGGTCAGTGTCTTAGTGCATTCTGGCTATTATAACAAAATATCAGTGACTGGGTAGTTTAAGAACAACCATATTTTCATGCTTCCAGTTCTGGAGGCAAGAAGTCCCAGATCAAGGCCCCAGCATGGTCATGTGATAGTGAGGGCCCTCTCTTTCTGGTTCATAGGTGAAGAATTCCTGCTGTGTCCTCACATGGTGGAAGGAGCAAGGGATCCCTTTGGAGCCCTATAACAGGACACTAATCCCATTAAAAAGTGCTCCAATCTCATGATTTAAGCACCTCCTAAAGGCCTCTCTTCCTAATTCTGTCATTTTTTTTTTAATTTTATTCACTCATTTGAGAGAGAGAGAGAGAGATCACAGGTGGGCAGAGAGGCAGGCACCTAATTCTGTCATCTTTGAGGGGGTTAGGAATTTTGGGGTTACATATACAGTCAGCTCTAGGAAATGAAAACATCGGCCAAGGTGAATTAACTAGTCCTGCTACTGTGAAGCAAGGTCGAGGACCAGCCAGTCACTAATGGTAACACCAAACCCTAAACTGCATACTTGGCAATGTCAGAGGTCCTAAATTGACTGAGCATCATAGGATTGAGGGTAAGAGTCCCAGAAAACAAAAAACTTGAAAGTCTCAAAGAAACAAAAGAGAAGGAATTCAAGTTAACAAAGGTATAGGTTGAACTAATATAGATTATTTGGGTACCCAGAGATAAGGATGGGTAAGAGGTGAATTTCAACAACAGAGTGAAGATGTGGCCAGAGGTCCCAGAGACATAACCATAGAGATATGGGGGATATGTTTAAGATTTAACCAAAATTCATTTTCTCAGATGAAATAATATTTCTGGTAGATAAGAACACTGTGTACTCAGAACTAGGATTAAGATCTTTATCCAAAATCAAAGCCAACTAAGGAATATTTATCCAAACTTTTCTTTGCATGTAACTTGATCCACATCACTTTCAGCCCTCTACATGTGTTCACTGTTTTGTTTGGTTTTACTTTAGTTCCTTCCTTGACTGGCTTTTCAGAGCATATTCCAATTTGTTAAGATTAACACTTGGGTCCCTGTTTTTTTGAATATGTCAGTCCAGATAAAGCCAGGTGTCAGGGCAGCAGGCCCATCTGGTCGGTGTCCCTGGGAGATTCACAAAACTCGTTGGGACAGGTAGTAGGAATCAAGGCAGAATGTAGTCTAGACTAGCCGTGACTCCTTCTGTCTGGATTCTTCGTGCCTGGCACGAACATAAATGAGATTGTCATGGAAAATGTAGTTTCTCTGTTATCGATTCTCCTCTTATTCCTTTAATTATGGGATCCTCTCTTTTTATCTGAGTACAAAGCTACTGAATGAAAGGCTAATATTTCCAACCTCCATTGAAGATAGGAGTAGCCAATGAAAAATGACCCTAAGGGAAGTGTGCAAATCTGAGGGTATGCCCTTAAAAAAAAAAAAAAAAAAAAGGATCGTGTCTTTTCCTCTTCTTTCCAATTTCACTACCTAGAATGCAGTGTAACATCAAGAATTCGGGCCACTTTCATTGACTCCCAGACAGAAGATTCTGTTGCATGTGGCAAAGCAACACAGTGGAAAGATTTTGGATTTCTAACAACTGGAAAGGCTTCATATCACTCTGGACCAACCCCTGAAATTTTTTACAAGAGAGAAATAAATGTGTCTACTTTTCAAGTTCTTGTTGAAAGCAATCTCTCACAGCAGCGCCATCATTTCTGTAGGGTGGAGACTAAAACCTTCTACGAGAACAACATAGATTTTGAAATATGACATCTGTGCAATCATCCATCTCCACACCAAGTCTCGTTTTTAGAGCATCTGGAGGAAATCTAAAATTTCAGGATCAAAATACCAAAACTTTTATGAAACTACTGTCATTGTCCCTTAGCAGTATACTAAGATAAACATGGTCTAGCTCTCCAATGTCAGTTTTACTAGATGGCTCACAGAAAGAAGATAATCTGTGAAAGATCGTGATACATAATATACAATGTTTCCCAGATTTAAATTCTTAACTTGCTTTACTCCAAAGCCTATGGTTCAGTCACCACTTTTTATTACACCTCTTTCTTATCATGGAGTTATGTATAAAATTACCATTACTTTTTAGATCAAAACTTGGTAATTTTAATGTCATCTTCCAATCATCAGGGACTTTCATCCATTTTCACTATTGTAAATAGTACTTCATAGATAAAGGTTTAAGAAGCAGTGTCTTAGGTCATTTTACTTTACAAATTCAAGGACTGTCAATATTGAAACCGAGTCCAATGAATCTCTGTTGAGGATAAACAGTTAATGTTGATGATGACTTTTTTTCTCTATCATTTTTCCATTTTTTGACTTCATATGTGACTGTTACTTGTCAAAGAAAATGAGAACTTCTATTTATTGAGCAACTGAGTATAAAAGAATATGTTACATATGTTTACATAGTTATTTTATTTAAATTTTAGGACAGGCTGCATAATGTTATTGTCCTTTCACAGAAAAAGAACTGAGCTTCAGTAAAGTTTAGAAAAAAAAAGAAAAGTGACCAAAGAATAAGAGAAGCAATGAACAGTGCCTATTTAGAAATACTAAAACTTTTGGGACGCCTGGATGGTTCAGTGGGTTAAAGCATCTGCCTTCAGCTCAGGTCATGATCTCAGGGTCCTGGAATGGAGCCCCACATCGGGCTCTCTGCTCAGCAGGGAGCCTGCTTCCTCCTCTCCCTCTGCCTGCCTCTCTGCCTACTTGTGAGCTCTCTCTTCTCTGTCAAAGAAATAAATAATCTTAAAAAAAAAAGAAATACTAAAACTTTCAAATTATGTTACTTGGATAACAAATAAAAATGTTTACTTCAGCTGGAAAGAGTATTTTTTCCTTGTATTTTCCCAAAGGAAAGTAAATCACTATTCTAGCATCCAACTCAGAGATCATCTTCAAAACTGGTAACAATGTCCAATATCAACAACCCAGTGAAAATTAGTGGATGATGAATGTACATTTCAAAATTTTGTATAAACCTTATCAGACCCAAACATAGATATGCATTACAGAAATAATAAAATACACAACCATTCCCAGAAATATACACATATATTTATATACATACCTGATGCCTTCAGTTTTCCATTTGAAAATACAGATAATTTTTCCAAGAGGGAAATGTCAAAGAAAAATTAACATTTTTAAGCAAATCAAAAAACTCACAGATCCATGGGTAAGAACCAATAGCTTCAAAGGCCCCAGGAAAGCAGGCGTACTATTTTGTTAATATGCCTATTTTGTTAAGTTTATATCTTACCATTGTTTACAGTAACTGACACCTTATAAGCACTCAGGAAAGATTCACCATTGGCTGGTTTATCTCATGAAAAGGAAAAGAAAGACAGAAACTGTGTTTGTTAGTAAAGGTTTTGACAGATTTAATTTACTTGGGAATGCAGCCACTGACTTCTCATAAAGGGCCTTATTAAGCAAATCAAGGTGAATTAAATAAGAGTAGTCTCACTAAAAATCTTCTAAGATTTTTAACCTATGGCACTCTTCTCTAAGTATTATAGGACTAATTAAAGAAAGCTGAATTTAAGCAAGCCTGTGCTCAAAGCTTCGCTAACTCTGAGATCTTGTCAATGCTAAGTTTATAGGGTTGTAGCTATTGCCATTACTACTTTATTTATAGAAACAACAAACTATGTAAGTTTATTTAAAAAAAAAAAAGAGGGGGCTATGTCTAAGACCAAAGTGTACCCTTCACAAGCATGATAGAAATCTAGAAGTTAATACACAAAGGTGCATTTTACTAATAACTTCGAGAGATTCCTTGCAGCTCTTCTGTGAAGGAAGAAACAGGGCAAATAGACTAGTTAGATAAATCATATTATCACCATATCATCTTACAACTTAGTGGTCACTACAATAAATGCTTCAGCTATGAAAAGATTTACAAGATAGGTCAGCTGACACAAAGAATTCCTAAACATTATATGTAGCATGATGCTCTTGGCAAGTCTGGAGGAATATAAAAGAAAACATACTCCTGGTGAGAGGTCTGATTTTAGGATAGAGAATATGTAACATTTATGTAATACCTACTTATAGGGTCACATTTTCCCCCACAAATGGCAGATATTATGTTCAAAAGATTAAAAACCATCTGTCATATTAAGTGGGAAAAAGATTTTTTTTTTCATAATTTTGAACTGATGCTTCTTTCCTTTTCAGCCACAATCAAGGTTAGCAAGGGTTTCATCTCCAACCTGTGTTATTATGATAGTAAATTTACTTTTTTGTTTTCGCACAGGAGCCTGAAAATAGTGCAGGTGTTTATAGTCAAAATTATTTATAATACTAAATATGAGAATTTCTTCAAGTGGAAAAATTCTCCTCAAATGAAGGACTAACTAGAAATACATTCTCTATCACTTGTCCCAAGTCTAAAATGTATGTATTACCTCTCTTTAAAGGAAGACGTAAGATTTTTTGAAAACACTGCCAAGAACTTAATAAAACATTTGCCCTAAGGCTTAAATTGAATTGAATATTAATTTGCTCAGAACTTAATTGAATTTCCCTCATGTAATAGAAATGTAAGTAATCATAGAAGTACTAAAAGTCATTATGTACTTTTGTATTCAAAAGTAACCCCAGTTATTATCTCTTCTGGGTAAAGGATATTCTTGTAAATGTGTACCGCCTAACACTTGAAATGGTAAAAACCGTTTACTGTTTTTTCTTACTCTGTAGCTTTCCTATTACAAAAATATTTCAACTGTGCAAGGGAGAACTGACTTCCATCATGTTAATTTAAAGAAAGCAATGAATTTTAAGAGTTTGAAACATTTACTCTAAAATGTCAAACATAAAATGACTAGGAGGCACCATCTTCCACGTTCATATACTTCTGTTAGCACAAGTGAACACAATTAGAGCAGTTAACAATCCAATGTTGTACTGTAACATCAAATATATTCTGAGAATTGCAGAACAAGATTATTTATACATATTAAGTCAATGACTTGGAAAAAGCCTTAAAGGTGTTGGTCAATTTGAAGGGTTTGCTGCAAAGCAACATTATTTTAATTTAAAATTTTTAGATAAGCTGAAAGTGTAATATCCGATGTTACTGCTTCATGTTATGTTCATTCTAATGAGACTGCCTGAGGGAGAAACATGTCCTTTCTGTGCCTTCAGAAGGATGAAAAATGGAGCCAGATTCCATTTCCCTCTTCTTCACTTGCTTGTTTTATTTGGTGGGAGCTCCTTTTGAAGCTGAGAAGGAATAAGAATTTGGCCTTTTGTTTCTGAATGGATAGTTAATCCCCCTTAAATAAATTCCTCTGATCAACCCGCTTCTAATTAGGATTGGATCTTTTCTCCTGCTTCAGAACTTTTCTGTGGGACTTAGGAAGTCTGGTGAATATTATACACTAAGAATAAACACACTGTGTTGTAATTGGCATTACAAAACAGCTTGTCCAATTAACATAACATTTTCTTCATTTTTTTTTTTTAAATGTAGCCCTTCACCAGGGTATTTTTGAGACAAACTGCAGAATACTTCAAGACATTTTATTATATGACTATGTTTCTTTCTGCCTCCACGTCAATGAAGTCCCATCTCTGAAACGGCACAGCCTCCTTTAATTATCCCACTGAGAAATTATGAGCCACAGTGTTATATTTGGTTGGTAGATTTACTGGATGTAACCAAAATCCAATTAGATGAGCTCCAATTTGATCTGATCCAAAAAATTAATTCTTTCAAAAATGTTTATATGCAAAGCAGAACGTCCCCACTTTTTTTTTTTTTTAAGGGAGGACAGAAATGTTTAGGCAACTAGATCCGATTTGACAATGCAACTTTTAAAGGATCTGAATTACTATCTGATGAAAGGTATCCTGGCCTTGGGTCCACAGTCATGAGTTCTAAACCTTGATATATTCATCAGCTTAGCTTTGCAGTCTGCCTTTTTGTGTTCTAATTATTTTTCAATCCACACATTCATTCAATATACGTTTATGAAGTTGGCACAGAGTAACAGATCAGTAAATGATATTTGTTTCCCTTCCCCTTGTCAGGGGGGTCATGCTTTTTCCTCACTCTCCCTCACCTCTCTATTATCACTTTTTAAAATAGATTTATCACAATAAACTCTGTTTATTTTTCTAAATGCACCAAAATACTGTGTGCTCCTGAAGCCCAG
>CM052809.1:19982205-19997825 GCA_028533885.1 Nasua narica | reverse complement strand
CCCCATCCCCCACCCCCTCCCTTCTGTAATCCTGTTTGTTTCTATCTATACAGGAGCTAACTTTTTAATCTGTGGCCAGTCTGAATTTTAGTTACAACCAACTGACACAGTAAGTTGAGCTTATTCTGTGATCACCTAAAACTCTGTCTCTGCTACTGGTTTCCACTAGCAACAATTTATTCCCCACCCAAATAATTGTATTTTCAGTGACCAATTAAACCAACAGTATGTTTTAAATGTATGCAGAACATTCCGGAGATTCTCATATATTTACTGCTCACAGTTTACGGTGCAACATGGTACCAAAGGCTAAAAACATGACATGAACACTGTTGCAAATATTCCACAATACAAGAGAGAAAAGTAAACTTTGTTTTCCCCATGACTACCTAACCCATCGTTCTGATAGGTTTCTCTTTCTCTAGCTATTGTGATCCACTCACTAGGGTATTTTTTTCTACAGGTTAAAAAAATTCTTTTGATTGCCATTTGGACAGAGGAAAAAACATTATTGCTTAATAAAAGGTGGACAGAGATCCTTCCCTATGTTTAATTTAGGGAGCTGTCTACTTTCCCGAGTCACCAAGTGCAGGAATTTCAATGATGAAAACTTTTTTAATGAGAATTCACATCTATTCAAACCATGAGCCCCGTGAGGAAGCAATGGAAACAATTTCCCACTCTTTGGGACTCTATTTGGGCCACAGTGTTAGGGATTTAAAGGAATGTTTTACTCCTAACTTCTTCCTGTGTTTAATGTGATAGTCTCTTAGCACCATCCTGATGCTCATCTCTGGTGTTTAAAATGGCCAAATGCTGACTCTACAAACTTCCTTCCACGAACGTATACAGTTTCTATTCTAGGTAAGACACCTCTGATCTGTATCAGCACACACGGATTCATTATGCTAAGCACAGAGACTACATTATTTCCTTTAATCCTCCTGACTCCCAGATGACATGAAAAAAACGATGGCTTTGAAAGATCAAACAACTCACCCCAGGTCATGAATCCAGTAGTAACTGGCTGAATGGTGATTAATATCCAGACCTTTTTTATTCCAGAAGAGCTCTGTAATTGTACAGATAGGCTAGATAGAAAATACAGTGAATTTTCCTTCTAACGACCTGAGAAACCCTCAGGACTGTTTTGTGTAATGTTTTACAATACAGTTTCCCCTAAGGTCCACACACAAGGCATTGACTATAATGGGATCCTGATTCGAACAAATCAGAGATTAAATCTACTTAGAGAAAAAGGGTAGAAATTTGAATATGGATTGGGTATAATACTAGCGAATTATTAATTTTCTTAGGTAGTTACTACCATGGTGTACACGGAGAAGGGCTTTCTTAGGAAATGGAGGCTGAAGACTGTGGGGATGAAACGGTCATGTTCAAATTTTCAAATGCATACGTACACAGACGTACAGATGAAGCAAATATGTAAAATGTTAACATATGGTGAGTAATCAGGCATTATTATACAATGCGTCCCATTTTCTGTATGGATAAAATTTTCATAATAAAAACTTAACAAAAAAAAAAAAAAGGATTTTATCCCTGAAGTCACCACCTATGAGCTTGAAGCCTTCTCTACCATTTTCTATCTTGAGAAATGTTATATTTATGGGCTTCATATTCTCATAGGTCAAAAGGTCATAATAGCAATAACTACTTTATGAAGAGTTGAATTCTCAGTAACTACAAATACACTTTGGTATTATTCAGCATTCCCAAATTATTCTCAGAATAGGACTGTCTATCAAGCTCATGTATTGTTGTTTGTATTATCTGGAATCCCTTTGGGAACTGATCCAGACAGCCTCTTAAAAAAACCAAGTTAAATTAGTAAGAACATGTATAGCCGGTACTGGCTAGGAGGAGGTTTGTTTTTGTTTGTTTTGTTTTGTTTTTTTGGAAGTTTGCTTTTTTTTGTTTTTTGTTTTGTTTTGTTTTTTGTTTTTTTCCTGTAACTAGAATAGAACCATGAAAGTTGGTGGTTCTTACCTTCTGTTGGGTATAAAATGATTCTGACTACAGTTTTAAAATAGTAATTGATCATTTTGGTATAAAGCTAGGATAGGAAAGCTCTTTGCCTATGATAACGAAAATCCTGAACCAGACAGGTTATTTATGCATGGTTTTGAAGATAATGGTCGTAGTGATTTCAGCCAAATATGGAATCTCTTCAAAAGGTTATCTAAACAATGGCTAATGGTCTCTTAGGAAGTATTCAGAGGTGTAACTCTTGGAGCTTAATAACATCCCGTGAATTCAGAAGCATAAAATAAGTTTAACTCGTTCTATAAAAATAAACCCATGGCTTCTGCTTCAACTTTATCACAGTTAAAGCAAACTAAATCTAGATCATCTCACAGTAAATGTAATTTGTGTATTCTTCACCCCAACAGCCTTTAAGTTTTAGTTTTGGCATTCTTAGATTTAGTGACATTTACACAGATACACACAAGTCCTTACTGAAAAGGTCATCTTCAAAATACCATCCCTGTAGTATCACCTCTAGCATTCAATTTCTTATCAAATACAAACATACAACTTGTACGGAGCCTAACACAGATTTCCTCAATCCTCCAGCTGATAAAGCCATCTTCCTTGTTCCAAAATTTAATCACCGCATTGTTTAAAGTTAAAACCCCAAAATGTCAATAATTCTTGCCAAACTTAAGACTTGTTTAACGGGTAAATTTTTATTAGTTTCCTAGCATACTCTTCCTCCTTTGCCTTTTCTTCTTGCTCAAGGGTCTCTAATTCCTCTTTGGAAACTCTTAACTTCTGAGGAGTCTCACTCCACCTAAGCTCATAACGAAATTTAAGCTGATCAGCAAATCTCATATCGCAGTGACTGGATGAAGCCTGAGCACGTGACTTAAGGCAATTTAAGGGGAAAGAACACTAAAGATTTGCTGTGAAGAGTAGGAAAGGTTTTACTGACTTTTTAGTTAATGTGCACAATCAGATCATACAAGGAGCCGCTGAATGCCATCTTGGATCCCCAGAAGTGGTCAGTGGGAAAATCAAGCTGACCTGTGGAAGAGGGAACAGGAGATGGAAAGAAACCAAGTCTCAGATGGCAAGGTGGTACCAAGAGATTACCCATATGAAACCATCTCTATCTCTGGATATTTACAAAAGGCACAATTAGCAAGTTCTTCCCTGCTTCGGCTAGTGGAGTCTCATTTCTGTTATTTGAACCTTAACACTTTCTCATACATATTGTTAGCTATCTGCTATGCTGTGGGTGCTAACATAAGCCACACAACTTTGGCGTCCCATACAACTCCATGCAATTATGGAAACCAGAGCATTACTGAACTTGACCCTCATTTGAAAAGTCTTTAAAAATTCAAGTCTTCAGAGAAAACAAATCACTCAAAGGGAAAGAGTTTATTTTCAAACTAAAACCCAAGAGTTTATTAACGCCCAAGTTTATGATTAGAAAATGAATAGTATCTCATGGGTACGCCACCATCTGTACTGCTGCTTGTACCCTACTTGCTTTTGGGTTTTGACTTGGCATTTTTCAAACCAACATTAACACAAGAGATGAGCATTTGCAAAAACTTCTAATCAGATTTCTGGGAATCAATGTTTTGTTTTAGTGAGCTCCTAACCGCTCTTTTAGTTGGCATTATGATTCAGTGGTGGGACGGGAAGACATCAAAGGCTTGCCTTTGATACAAAATTCTAACTGCACACCTAGCCATCCACCTACCTGACCGCATATCTAAATACACACCTAAACATCTTAAAGTGGATGCTGGCCTGAAAGTTCAGTCCCTCCGTTCTGTTTCTGCTCAGGTCTCCTGTAATTCCCTCCTTTAAACCTACTCACGCGCTAATGTAGAAAACAGTTCTTTGAACTTTGGCTCCGAACTCATTAGGACTGGAGTACTGGTGGTGTGATATTGATAAAATCCAAAGTGGTTGAACTGGATGTTACTTCGTTTACCCGCACATGCCTATTTTGTGCATACTTTATAGGAGGTAAAAGGACGTTTTGTTTCCAGGCAGAAAAGAGCCTCCCTGAAATATCTGTTCTCAATTGCTCCCTCAGCCCCAACCCCTTAACCCCTTTCCATCTCCATAAGACTCAAATCAGTCTATAATCAGCCCTGCAGCTCTATGTCCTATACAATAAATGTGATAACAACCCTGAGTTCTTTCCAGCACTTCTTGGCTTCAGATCACACGAAGCTTCCTTTGACGGGGGAGAAAATGGACTTTGGAAGATTAGAATTACCATGTAACAGATACACAGGAGCCAAAACCCACAGACCATTGAGAAGAGAGTAAAAAAAAAAAAAAAAAAAAAATACTGACTGTGATGTCTTTCACTGTCCAGTTTAACCAAAAGAGTCATTCCCCATCTTCAACACAGTTACTGGGCTACAATCTTATTTACAGATAAGACTGTAAGATTTTTCTGTTTTAGGGTCTCTCTTTTTTTTTTTTTTTTTAATGTGAGTATGGCTTCACTGTTGCTCACCAAAGCATCTTAAGTCAACTCTTACATTTGAATTCTAAGTTCAACAGACCACTCGGGGGTACTGTGTAATCAAGCCAACAGAAAAAGAAACATAACGAGGATACAACATCTCATTCTCAGTCTAAATTTATAGAAGAACTCCTCAAGTACTGATGTTCTGACTGTAATCAGAATCTTTATGTGAAATGCCAACCGCTGTCCTAAAAGACAGAGGCAAGAAGAGAAACAAGAATCTTGCAGTGACTTTTCTTTCATGTCCCCAATAGTGGGAAGCCTGGGGGGCTCAGTCAGTTAATTGTCTGCCTTCGGCTCATGTCATGATCCCAGGGTCCTGAGATCAAGTCCCACATCGGGCTCCTTGCTTAGTGGGGAGTCTGTTTCTCCCTCTCCCTCAGCCTGCAGTAGCTCCTGCATGTGTGCTCTCTTTCTCTCTCTGACAAATAAAACCTTTAAAAAATAAAGCCTCCAACAGCCATGAAGCCTGAAAAACCAATTAAGTCACTTGGTTGGGGTTTTATTTTTCCTCTATTTGCTTATCTGAGCTTCTCCAAACACACTATGTGTGTATATATACATGTCTATGCACATAGATATGGATACACATATACATATGCATACATATATGTATACATATACAAACATACATACATACATGTACACACACACACACATATATAAACTATTCAGCTGGGTATCTTGAGATTCAAATATAATGCCTTAACTAAAAAAAAAAGGAATTGAATCAGTATCAACTGGCATTGGATTAATGCTATTTGTGTAAGGGCATAAAATGATTCACTCGCTACTTTTTATTTTAGGATCTCTATTCATTCCATAAATATTTATTACAAGCCAACTGAATGCCAGATTTTTTAGTGAGTGCTCTATATAAAGTAAATATCCTCTCCTATTACACTATAATCCAATAAAATTTTTGAGTAAATGTTTGCAATAGGTAAATTTGTATAAAAATAATGAAAAATAATGGAATCAAAAACTTCCCCATCGCATAAGTTCCTTTTTCCCCCCCCTCTCCTCAATGAACACGTGGCTTTTGTGAATTAGGTCCATTTCAGGAATCTCTTTTGTAGGGCATACTGTTGAGGGGCCCAACCACAGGAGACAGAGTGAGAAGTGATGTCAGACAGAGGGGTGAATAAAGAAAAGGTTTGAGCAGCTACGATGTGGGAAATGGGGAACTCACCAAAAGGGACTTTCAAAGAAGCTTTCCATATGAGGCACACTATCAAACACTATCAAACAATGTAGTTTGATCCTCCTCCAAAAGGATCCAAATATAGGTCTCTATTTTCAAGGCCTCTGGCATTGGATACATTCCCTCTGAATGGGACACCACTTAGACTGAACCTCATGGGGTTATCACCAGGTATTACTAATAGATGAGAAGAATGTAAAGCACAGTATGGACAAGAGGTCATAGGGCAATGTAGCCCCAAGAGTCAACTCTGGGGTCCAGAGGTTAGCTCCTGTTTCTGGAAGCCATCGGGCTTTCTTCCATTTACAGGAGACAAACTCGGGCAAGCAAATTTCTAGAAGCTCATCTTGTTTTTGGGTTATCTCCAAACTGCTTGCTCCAGTACAGTATTCTATGCTCTACACTTATATTTGATCCTGACTCTCCAGGTTTTGGACCTGAGGCTCTTTGATTCCTGGGCTTAGGCATTAACCCCTCCCAGTCTCTGCTCAGCAAAATTTCCTTTGATTCAAGGGGTTAACAGTCTTAGGCTACGGTTTCTCTCAAACATTCCCAGAGACTCAGGGATTCCTTACATCAGCCTGGTAACTTGAGTATGGGGGTTGAGGGCATGTGTGTATAGTTGAGAGATACTTTTCTACATGACAATTCCTGTAGAACAAGATTCCACTCAATTCCAGAACAATTCAAAACTGTTACCTTTTACTGCTCATCATGTGCTCTCCTAATACATTATAATCTATACTATACACTATAATCCAATAAAATTTTTGAGTCAATGTTTGTAATAGGTAAATTTGTATAAAAATAATGGAACCAAAAGTTTCCCTAGGATCAGTTCTGTGTTACCTTAAAGCCTGTGAAGAATGGATGGTAATCATTATTGCTCCAAAGCCAAAGTCAAGTGCAATTTTAAGGCACTGAGTTTTGGGGAAAGAATGCAATGCAAGGACCTTTTTACCCACGAAATGAGGAACTTCCACACCAACAGGAAATTCTGTTTACTTTCAGTTTTCTGTGCAAGCTATTTCGCCTCCTTCTCTCTTGCCGGGTTCTCTGCATGAGAGCACGACTAGCAATTTCTAATATGTCTGCTGATTTACAGAAAAGTGCTCCCTAACTTCTGGAATTACATTCTCAATGCAGAACATTCGTCTATGCCACTCCTTATGTCACATTTTCTCTTGGAAGTCTCTGAAACATTGCCGGTGTAAGTTTTCCACATCCGATTTTCGCTCTTCAGACTTTTCCATCTAAGTCAACACCCTCCCCCCCCACCGCCCCTGCCACTGACCCACTAGCACGGTCAGAAAACTGCTGTCTCTTTACTGTCAGCATCATACAAGTTTTCCTTTTGACTTCCCGAAAGTATTTTCAAATCACCCACGCGTCCCAATCTCTAATTCAAATGACGGTCACCAACATCCTACACTGGGCACCAGTCTCCTTTGTCAGCTTTCCTCTACTACCAACTCTTAGCTCCCACCAAGCTATTATCTGCACAGCAGCAAGGGTGATCTTCTGAAAATTTAATGACCTTCCCTGCTGGAAACTCTTTTAGAGTTCCCTGTTGTATATAGGATATTATCCTATCCTGACAACATGGTCAGCAAAGTCTTACATAATCAGTCCCTAATAATCTTTCTATCTCTCTGCGTAATATGCTCTCGGGACCTTGCCAGAATCCTCCATGCTGACTTTTTTTTCAGTTACTTTTAAGCACTCGACCCTTTCCTTCTAGTCTCCTTAGCTCATGCTATTTCTTCTTCCTGAGACGTTCATGATCTTTACCAGGCTACTATAAAACATCACTTCTTGCCATATGTACTATCCAGACTTTTAAAATATTTTTAACTAGTATTTCTTGTCTGGAGGTATTCCCTGACCAAAGGCTACTTACTCAGCCATGCAAAAGGCCGGTCACAAGCACTGGGGAATTTATATTTTCTATCCCCGTTCCAGGAACAGACTTCAACCAATGACTAAAGGGAGTTCAGCCAGTGCCCTCCAATGGTGACTGCGATGGGGGGTGGTACCCACTGTCTCTCAGCATTCCTAGAGGGAGTGAGCCCCTCTAACCCAAGTGGTAACCTGTTTAACAAGGAATCCTTAGATGATTCCTTCTTTTCTGTTTTATATCTCCAGTCTCCTACTGGTACCTTCCATATACTTTATGCGCCTTTATCCCTGCCTTGTGTTAGCTTCTGGAGGACTCTAACTTAAGGCACAAGGCACTTCGTAACAAAGATAGAATAATTTCTTTTTTTTAATTAAAAAAATTTTTTTTATTATTAACATATAATGTATTATTTGCCCCAGGGTACCTGTCTGTGAATCATCAGGCTTACACACTTCACAGCACTTATCATAGCACATACCCTCCCCAATGTCCATAACTCAGGCACCCTATCCCTACCCCCACGACCCCCTAGCCACCCTTAGTTCGTTTCATGAGTTTAGGAGTCTATTACGGTTTATCTCCTTCCTGATCCCAAATGTTTCATTTCCCTCCCCCACCCCCCACAACCCCCTGCCCTGCCTCCCAAATTCAAGACAGAATCATTTCTTTAAGTAAGGCACATATACATAAAGCATAAATGGGAAATATTTCACTGATTATGACTGTTTTGATAAAAATTGATAATTCTAGAATTATTCAGTAATAATGTCCATTAATCTATAGTTATTCATGTTTCTGTATGCACAGGTATGCCTACTTGAGTTAAATGTGGGACGATTTTAACTATGTGAAATCAATGTTTGTATGAAATAACTGGGAGTACTTTATCTAATTATTGATGGGTAAACGTATGTACGCAGACATATGTTTGCATGTGTTACCTGTTCACTGTGTGACTATTTGTATGGGGAAGTTTTTGTTTTTGTTCTTTTTAAAAATTTTATTTATTGGGACGCCTGGGTGGCTCAGTTAGTTAAGTGACTGCCTTCGGCTCGGGTCATGTTCCCGGGGTTCTAGGATCGAGTCCCACGTCCGTCTCCTTACTCAGCAGGGAGCCTGCTTCTCCCTCTCGGTCTGCCTGCTACTCCACCTGCTTGTGCTCTCTCTCTCTCTCTCTGTCAAATAAACAAACAAAACAAAATAAAAAGATTTTATTTATTTGACAGAGCAAGTGAGAGAGAGACACAGAGAGCAAGGGAAGGAGGCTCCCCGCTGAGCAAGAAGCCTCACTTGGGGCTTGATCCCAGGACCCCGGGATCATGACCCAAGCCGAAGGCAGATGCTTAATTGACTAAGCCACCCAGGTGCCCCAAGGGGAGGGTTTTTTTTTTTTTAAAGCTTTTATTTACTAGAGAGAGAGAGAGAGAGAACACAGGGTGGAGGGACAGAGGGAGAGGGAGAGATAATCTCCAGCAGACTCCCTGCTGAGCACAGAGCCCAATGTGGGGCTCAATTCCACGACCCCAAGATCATAACCTGAGCCGAATCCAAGGGTCAGACGCTTAACCAATTGCGCCCCCCAGGTGTCCCCGCATGGGGAGTTTTTAAAAGAATATTATTTTCATTATTTCACGGTAGAAAAAGAGAGTTTGAAAGCCCTATTAAATAGACTTTTATTAAGAACATCGTTCATGGAGTAAACACATTAGATACAATATTCAACGACTGAGTAACAGGTAGCCAAACAAGTGGACCTGAAGGCTTTTTGGACTAAACTTTGACTCCCTGAGGAAAGCATCGATTTGGATAAGTTCAGAGACAGCAGCTTCCGGGAAGTGCTTGAGGAGAAAGGGCCAAAATGCCCCTGTTTGAGTGTCTGTGGCTGTTACCACACCCGCCCTTTACAGGCCAGGCTGGTCTCCAAAGCTGCTTCTCAGTCAGCCTTCACTGCAACAAAGACACACCACGTTTCTAACACTCAACTTTAGAGGCTGCTTGTCAGCGAAAACCCTGAGGGTGGTCACTTGAAAGTCAGCGATACAATCAGAATTCATAGGTCATCCTTTGATAGAGAGTAATCAAGAAGGAATCTGTGGGGCCATTCCATAAGAGGGCTCCCATTCCATAAAGATGGTATTTTAGTGCCCATTTCTAATTAAGTATCTACTACGAGGGATGCATTACTTTGTCTTCTGATTCCCTCTCTTCTCAGAGGGAGTACTTCTTCCCTCCTTCCACCTGAAGTTGAACATTGGGAAGTTGAGGTAATGACAAGGTGGTCGCGCAAGGAATGCCGGTGTAGGGGCTGTGCTTTCTCGTCCACGTCCAGTGCTCTGGGCTGTGCATCCGGAGATCTCCAGG
Source organism: Nasua narica (assembly GCA_028533885.1). Lineage (NCBI taxonomy): Eukaryota > Metazoa > Chordata > Mammalia > Carnivora > Procyonidae > Nasua > Nasua narica. The sequence goes on along the minus strand of CM052809.1, from coordinate 19,987,838 downwards.
GCTGTCAGACACATACAGTTCTTGGGTATCCTGAGGGACATCTATCAAAATGTGGCTCATCCTTCTGGTTTTTTTGGAGTATCACACTCATGACCAAGTGTGGAACCTGTAAAATTGTCCTTCATGCTGGTCTCCTTAGAGTGGATACAAACGTCACTTACTTTTTTGCTTTGTTTAGCACCAACACGTCTCTAGCACAGGCGCAAGGAAGTTCCTAAGCCTGGCTTGTATGCGTGGCCATCAGGGCTCTGTCTCAAGCCAATGCTAACAGACATGGTCATCTGCCTTTTCTCTTCCATTCCTATGCCATGTTGAACAAGATAGTGAAGTGTTGTTGCAGCAGAACTTTCCTAGGGCTTCTCTAGGATTTCTCTCATGACATGCATTAACTGCTCAGCTAGTTTTTCTTAGCACCTCTCTTTTATTGTTCTTTCCTAGGGTGAACTTCCCACATGAAATATCCTTTGTCTACAAGGCACTTTGACTGACTGCTAAACACTATACTTACACTACTCAAGGGTTGCTTTTTTAAAAATATAAATACGATCCAAAGGTCATTTGAGAAATCAAAACTTGGGCATGGTATCTATGTTTGTGTTACTACAACAGAAACACAAGTGCTCTTAAGGCAAGGAACACCTCTAGCTGAGAGAGAAAGAAAGAGAGAGAGAGAGAGAGAGAACACTGAAGAAAAATAAGAGGAAAAGCTCCATTACTGTAGTTCAAAAATAGAGTAATTTCCTTCATTATTTTAACGACAAATGCCACAGAGATTCACACTTCCATAGTCCTACCTAGATTTTGAAAGTTGTCCAATTTGGGATGAAGTTGTGTTACTGACTTTTTTTTAGTCCTTTCAACTCTCTTTTTCCTTATTAGTTGACAACAGATCAAATCCAACTTTCAAAAATTGCATATGAGATCGTAAGCCCACCCTTAGGTCAGAGAGCACTTATGAAGAGGAGCAAAGACTGTGGCCTTCCATTAATAACTAAAAGCAAGCAAGAAAGAAAATTTACTAGAGAAATTTTATAAGAAAACAATCAGCAACCATGATTTTATCCTATTCTTTAGTTAAGGAGTGGTCTCTTACAAGACAGACTATTAGTTTTGGAGGATGACTTAATTTGGAATGTGGAACCAGGGTTACAAAATTGAGAGACCTGCTTTATCAATAATGCATCCAGCAGTTAAAAAAAAAAATAGAAAAAATTGCAGTGTCCTATCCAGTAACAAGTTTTAAAAGGGTACGATAGTAAAGATGTGGGCGGATGAAATGAAAACCTAAAATAACATAGTATTACTCAAGGCATTTCTTACCAACTTGTGGAATGTGAGCACATGAAAGAAATTACACTGTCTCTCTAGGAAAAGGTTTATTTGCCAAACTAGGTTCTTATTCTTCTTGTTCCAGGTTAACCTCGCTCCTCAAGCACACAAGATACAAGAAAGAGGATTTTCTGTGTTCACTGTGACTAAGAAAACATACATTTTGATATGAATTTCTATTTCATATCTATGTAAGTTCTCATAGATTTTGAATTTCACCTCGAAGTAAAGTAACTCAAAAAGAATGGTGCTTTTCATGATAGAATAGAGAAGTATCATGTTTCTTATGGTGTCAAAAACCAAAAGCCTGCAGTCATGCACTGATGAATAACAGAGCACAGAGTCCTTTTAATCATGTCCTCTAAAATAAGTCTTTACTTTCTCGTTACAGCAAAACTATAAAATTACTTCATAAAGTCCAAATGCAAATACTCCAGAATAAAAGCTACTGCATTATGTTGTTCCCCCCAAAAGTAATTTAAGCCAAATGTTTTTTTGATTTATACGGATTCGAATTTACATTTCTAAATTAAATTTTGCATGAAGTACGCGCACAAACATAAAATTTTGGTTCACTACAGCCTGAGATTGGAAGAAACTTAATCGCATTTCATCGATATTATGCTCTTAGCCTGAAAAAGGACCTAAGGTTTCTAGGTTTGCTGTCTTTGCCTGTTAACTTTTTTGAAGGCATAGCTACAAAAGATGCACTTGTGTTATCTTAAATGGAAATAGGAGAAGGTGACTGGGATACTAGGGATACAGAGGACTTCACTCTAAGGTAATTATTCCTGGATGGGGTTCAGGGTGATCAAACCGAATCTTTTCATGCTTTTAAGACAATTTATAACACAGGCAACCTTAGATTGCGATGGGGGCATCTAGGTAAATTGATTTCATGGGCTAGTGGAGACAGTTTACAGAAAATACAGAAATTAACAAAAGCTATGTCTTATTGTTCTGGTTATCACTGTAGGTAACCATCTGTAGGTAAAATAAATACACCATCAAAGCAACTTTGTTCAAACAATGTGAGATGATACATATTGTCACGTGCTCTTTTTTCTTTTCACATAAAGTTAGGCCATACCAGGGAGTCCTAAATGGGAAGACAAATGGGAGGAAAAAGTACAAATGGTTCAATGTTTAGGAGCCCATCTTCTTCAGGAACTTCATTTGCCGGATTTAAGCTATAAATGCATAAAACTGATGATACTCGTGGCAACCACAGTATGAAAGCATAAATACACAATAATAAGACCTGGGTGGTCCTAGAGGCAAAGTGGCATTATTGTGACATACATAAGGAAATCCTTAGGTCAACTGCCTTAGGGAGCCAAAGAGCCACATCATAAAACCAACCCAAGCCCACGATCAAGTTAGAAGGAGAGTCTATCCTAAAGCACTTCATGTCCAAAACATCTTTGAAGAAAGATGTCATAGAACAGAACTCAAAACCTTCTAAATGAGAAGTGAAATCCAAGCAGGAAGAGGCAAGTCACCAATAAGTAGGGACAAAGGTAATCAGGAAAACATTCTTGAACAGCTGCCACACCATTCAATGTGCAGTAAGAGCAATCAAGATAATCTTGCTCATTCATTCAACAAATATTTACTTACTGAGTGCTCACCATGTACCTGGTCCCACTCAAGACCCTGGGAATGGGTCAATGATCAAAAATAACAGAAATCACTCTTCTCATGGATATTACTTTTTAGTGGTGGATAGTAGAAAATAAACAACAATGATATAGTGTACTAGATGATGATAAGTGCTATGTAAGAAATGAAACCAATTAAGGCAGGTAAGGAACTTTGTAGAAAGGGACTTGGATTAAAAAAGTTTTCACTGAAGTAAGCAAGCCATGCTGACCTCTGCAGGAAACATGGTCCACAAAGAGAGAATAGTAGGGAGAGAATCTTAATAAAAACAATGTGTCTGGCTTCTTTGAGGAGGAACGAGGAAACCAAAGTGACTGGAATGGAGAAAAAGTAGCAAGAGAATGGATTCAAATGAGGTACAGCCTTATAAGCCATTTGCTCTAAGGACTATGGCTTTTACTGTGAATGAGAGGAGACACCATGGGAAGATTTTTGAATAGATAAGATGATATTTTTTAGAAGATCACTGGCAGGCTGCTAGGCAAAGAAGAAATAACACGGAAGTGAGAAGGGAAAACAATCTCGGTAGCAATGGAGCTACCATTCAGGTGAGAAAAGAGGCCAGCCACCAAGAAGTAGTAAAGGAGGTGATGAGAAGTGATCAATTCTAGAGCAGGGTTCTCAACTTTGGAGCTACTGATAATTTTATTTTGTGACAACTGTCTTGTGCATTGCAGGGTGTTGAGCATCAGCCCTTATCTCTACTAAATAGATGATAGAAGCAAAACCTCACCTCATTTGTAACAAAAAGGTTTGTGAATACTTCCAAATGCCCTGGGGCAAAGACACCAAATTCTCTTTAGAACAATTGTTTCCTGGACAAAGTCAAACGCACTGCAAAGACCTGAGTCATCTGTAATATATTTGCTATAGGGTAGTCGAACTTTGGTCACCATGACACAAAAATTAGAATGGCACAAATAAAACAAATAGGGATCATCAAAGACCAGCCTGGAGGGGAGCCCTGCCATCCTAAATATCTCTCATCTATCAGGTAACTCCTAAGAACTAAACCAATTTTCAACTTGCAGAAGAGAGGAATAAACCATAGGGAGCTCAAAAGACAATTCTAAGAACGTGAAAAGGAACGTGCAGGCTTCACTTTCATTCATATCTCATGGTAGAAAACTCAGCTATACGGTGGGAACATATGAACATGGGAACAGTACTGAACATAGTAAGGTGTTAACCTGACTTCCAAGTAGAAATATTAACCAGATCGGAACAAAGTTTCATAGTAGAGACATAAATGTGGGAACTCAGGACTATAAAATGGATCAGCTCACAAAACTGATCAGCTCCCCAAGGGAGAGAATATATAGTAGTAAGGGATTCTAAGAGGTAAATCTCAGGGTCTGCGACTACTTCCAATTCAGAAAAAACAATCAACAAATGAGACCAAGAAGTAGCAGGTAATAGGAAGAAAATCACTGAAGTGTCTCCGAGGCTTGCAGAGAAAGGGCTCTGAGGGAAATAAAATGATCAATTATGTTAAACTCTGATAAGGTCATACGAGGAAGATGAAAAATTAACTATGGTGATCTTGATAAGACTAATTGTGATGTAAAGTTCTTCGTGAAAATGGTTCAGAAGGGGTGCCTGGGTGGCTCAGTGGGTTAAAGCCTCTGCCTTTGGCTCAGGTCACGATCTCAGGGTCCTGGGATCCAGCCACGCATCGGGCTCTCTGCTCAATACGGAGCCTGCTTCCCCCTCTCTCTCTGCCTGTCTCTCTGCCTACTTGTGATCTCTCTCTCTCTCTGTCAAATAAATAAATAAAATCTTTAAAAAAAATGGTTCAGAAGAAAATGAGCCAAGGGAACTGGGAACAACTATTAGGGCAACTTATCCAAAGAGTTTTACCATATAAAGCAGAGCAGAGGGATGGAGAAGATAATGGGTGGGGGTGGGTGATGGTAAAGTAAAGAGATTTTTTTTTTACAAGCAGATTAGTAATAAAACATGCTATGGAATTTATCAAAACTATCCAGAAGAGAGGGCAAGATTAACATCAATTTCTGCTAATTACTTCCAGCACCTCAGAGGTTAACCAGCTTGGTTCTGTTATAAACCCAATTAAACTCATTATTTCCCACTTAAAAAGTAATATGCCATGGAAAATTTTGTCTTTTCACTGAGAAAATGAAATACAATGCAAAAGACATAATACTTTTATATGTTAAATACTGTATAAGAGATATTACATGGAATAAAAAGGTTGACTATGTGCTGACGGGGTCATCAACAACCCTAAATTTTTCCCTAAATAAATAATCTTTATACTTAGTTATATACCACTCACTTTAAACACAATGAAATAATAAAAAATAAAAGAGGATGAGTGTCTGAAACAGAAAAGAAGATAATAGCCAAATACTAACAAAATAAAGATTGATATAACTAAGAATATAAAAAACAACTGTAAATCAAAAAGCAAGTTGGCATACAAAAAGGGGTAATACACAATGAAAACAATCCAAGCCATCTGGAAGGTAAACCATTCTTAACAATGTATATACTTCATAGCACAGACTTAAATATATAAAGCAAAAATGGACTGAAATCCAGGTAAACAGTGACAAATGCACACTCATAAGAATTTTAATAGTCAGTAATTACTAGATCATATACACACACACTAACCT
>CM052809.1:19964276-19981705 GCA_028533885.1 Nasua narica | reverse complement strand
TATTTTTCTCTTATTCATATGCAGTACTGCATGAGAAGTAAAAGACCACAACAACATGGTGAGGCCATCAGAAGAAGAGTTCTGCCAGTAATCAGCAACAGTACTCTTAATTAAAATTGGAGTTCTTGATACAGAATTGCTACATTTTTCTGTCCCCCTGGAACCTCAAAATAAATGAATTATACTTTAGTTACACGTGAAGAATGCTTTATTTTCAGAGAATTTTTAAACATACTGCATAAAAGATTAATAGATGCAACAAAATGTATTGGACAGATGTGGCTATAGCACCGGCTCCAAACGCCAGCTGGATTTGTAATTACATTTTTGGAGAGGCTGAAGACCTGAATGGTTGCACTGAATGTGATATATAATATTTCCTGAGAGTCGGTTCTGCTTATCGGATGCTCTCTTTTAATTAAAAAGGACATATAAAGTTATTTAATACACATAATGCATTTTGTTATATTTACTTTTTAAAACTGAAGCTATATATCCTTTAATAAATGTAAGAGAAATTGATATTAGAATATATACCCTTCTAATAAACAGGAGATAGGTATGTATTATTTTTTTTTGCAAGATTTAATTTCTATCTCCTTGTCTTCAACTAGAGATAGAAGGCAATTCTTGGAAAAGAATACAGTGAAATAGCTCCCAGCTTATTTTAAATAAACTATTTTAAAATAGCTTGATCAACAACCCTGATATTTCCCTTATCAGCACAGATACGAACAAATTTATCTGCCATTTCAATAAATGTATAACTGAGAAAATCAACAGATGGGTCCAAAAAGACAATCAGTTCAAAATTAGATGCAAGTGGAGTCCCTTCAGGGCACCTGGGTGGCTCAGTGGGTTAAGCCTCAGCCTTTGGCTCAGGTCATGATCTCAGGGTCCTGGGATCGAGCTCCGCATTGGGCTCTCTGCTCTGCAGGAAGCCTGCTTCCCCCTCTCTCTCTCTCTCTCTGCCTACTTGTGATCTCTCTCTCTCTTTGTCTCTCTCTCTCTCTCTGTCAAATAAATAAATAAAATCTTAAAAAAAAGAAAAAGAGTCCCTTCAAAACTAGCCTTCTAGATTTACTGTTAATTACAAGACAGGGGATCACAGATCTGCGTTAAAGACCAAAAGATGATGGGGCACCTGGGTGGCTCATTGGTTAAGCATCTGACTCTTGATCTCAGCTCAGGTCTTGATCTCAGGGTTGTGGGTTCAAGATCCCACATTGCCCAGTGTGGAGCCCACTTAAAAAATAATAAAGGCCAAAAGATAAGAGTGAATTGCCAATGCCCAGCTATATGTAAGGAAATTGCTTTTTAAAAAGAACAACGGTGAAAAATTTCCTCCCTGCTTCCCTTCTCTGCTGCCAGGCATCATATTCTGCCTATCTTTGAAAAATGAAGAGGGTTTGTCTCACATGCACTCTTCTGTTACCACCAAGACATCTCTCCACGGCCCCCCACGGATCCCAGCTCTGTGGTTACATATCACGGCACTCCCTCCCCACTGAGCTCACCAGGGACTCCAAGGCTGGCTCTGTTCCCGGTGAGGCCACCTCAGCGAGGGGGACAAGTGAGCATGCTGCCTTTTCTCTCACAACCCCTGAGCTTCATTCCCTATTTTCGGAAACGTTCAATTCACTGCAATCTAGGAAATAGCTAGAAAGTATTTTTTCAAAGATGTGTGTAGGACGGAGGAGATAGTTTTAAAAGTATCTTCTCAAGAGGAGACTTTTGGGAGTCCAAGAAAAAAAATAAACATTAGTCTTTCACAGAGGAACTCCTTAACTCCTCCTTTTTTCTAGCTTTTACCTTTCTGCCAGAGGGTCTCCTCCCCCTTCATTTCCTCAGAGATAAATTCTGTTTTTCCTCTTCCCAATGCAAATCCCCAGTTTTCTTCAAGAGATTCTCAGTGCTTTACCTTCGGAGGAACTACTGGCCTGAGAATCTAGTCCCCTCCTCAAATGTTCTAGTTCATCCATTCATCCAGCTGGAATTCCTGAATGAAGCGTAATAGTAGCTCAAGATGCACTAGCAGCAGACCAGTCAGGACATGGCACCCTGTGCTCAGGAGACTCAAAGTCTGCTCTACTCAAGACTCTCCTCCACCTTTCAGAGAGAAATGCATGCTTTCTTGGTCTTCCTAAAACAGGCTGGGTTGCTACTTTCTAAAAAATACATCCACACAGAACTTTTACCATGTGAACATCTTTTTCCATAAATGGAACATTTCCCCCAGTGAAGACAAACTAAATCGACAGGACTTAATTAAATTTAGCAAAGTCTCTTTCCCTTTGTTCAAACTTACTTTTCCAGATGATGCGTTGAGCCACCATTTTCAAAGTATGGTTTGAGGACCTCTAGAGGTCCAGAAGGTCAAAATTATCTAAAAATAGTGACTTATATGTCATTTGCCTTTCCTAAGCTCATTGTAAGTGTACAGTGAAATTTTCCAGAAGCTAGATATCCCCTATTGCCATCATCATTCTGATAGTGGTTGTAACCACTTATGTGATTGGGAGTCCTTGCATCTTCTAAAATATTCTAAACTAAGTTCTTTGGGGTCTTTGTTAATTTTTAAAAGTATAAAGAAGTCTTAAGACCAAAACATTCAAAAACCATTGGCATATGAGATAATAAAAACAAAATCACTCATTTCTCCTTCTTTAAACCATAGACAGAGTCACCTCTGACGGGCCCTCTTCAGGTATACCACAAACACTGAGAATTTTACAAGGACATCTTCTTGTCCTGAGTTTGCCAAATATGTGGCCCAGGTTTTCTCCCACACACATCTGTTTTAGCACAAGGCTAGCAGTGTGGTTTCCCTTTAGCTCAAAATTTGGATTTTTATTCCCTACTACCTCCCAAGTTTAGATTTTCTTTTCCTAGGAGGTAGCTACATATCTTTATCTATGTATTATATATAGATTCACACTACATGTGGATAAAGTCTTGCTGTTAAAACTGATCCTTCTTATATATTTTTTTAAAGATTTCACCCATTTATTTGACAGAGAGAGAGAGATCACAAGTAGGCAGAGAGGCAGGCAGAGAGAGGGGAAAGCAGGCTCCCCACTGAGGAGAGAGCCCGAAGGGGGCCTCTATCCCAGGACCCCGAGATCAGGACCTGAGCGGAACGCAGAGGCTTTAACCCACTGAACCACCCAGGCACCCCACTGATCCTTCTTATAAACTACAGGTAAGACATTGAGGAATTTCTGTAGATACTCTGTCATCTCTATAATTGATAAGCTTTCAGACTTTAGGAAATGATAGTTGGTAAAAGAACATACAAACACAGCCCCTTATTTTACTAGAGAACAAGATGAAAATGCAACCCAAAAGAATGGGATTTGAAATGCATTCATATATTTTATCCAGAATGAGCTATAATACGTAAACCTTGAGAAATACCAGAGTGTCATTTGCCATGAAGTTTGAGAGCAACCAACCAGTCAATACTAACTACCCAATTATAGTTAAATAGTGAAAAATAAGCTTTCTAGTTTTGGATTTCTTTTGGATTCCCTATATTTTAGCCACCTTAACAACAATGGGAAGGGAAAAAATGCAGGAGAACTGTATCAATAAGCTAAAATTCATCTGTAAAGCTGATTTCTGGTATTCCTATTCCATATGGCTTCTATGTGTACCGAGAGGCTTCCTGTTATTTACTTAGAAAGTACCTCTCTCCTTGACTACGGGACCAACCCATTATTATATCCCAGATCCTCAGAGGCAAAGCATAGCTCAAGAACTTATAAAATCCAACTTCTTATTCAGAGACTCTTTCCCACTTGAAAAGCTACCTCCTGCTGCCAGATGTACTGAAAAACCACTAAAAGTGGGTCACAACCAAAAATAATGGGTCAATGCAAAAAGACTTAGGAATTAAGGGGAAAAATGACCTCTATTTCATAATTACTACTTTTAAACATATTTTAAAAAAAACAGCTTTGTTTTATGATCATTCAAGCATTGTAAAACCTATTTGGAAGTTACTTCAAAGTCCTTTTCCCTGGCTTTTCATTTTGTTAGTGTTAATACACAGAATAGAAATAGCAGGCATGATTTAGAACTGAAAACAAACCCCAGAACCTACAGAGTTCCCAAGTGCTTATATCTTGGAAAAAGAACAAAAATATCTAACATTCCCTACTTTGTACCTTTAAAGTCAGTACAACAGTTAAAATAGAAGAGGTTTCTCTACATACCCGCCTTGTGAAACGGTCTCAATATTTATTGTTTTCATAGTCACGTTTCAAAGTGGCAGCCAAGCCCAAACCCAATTCTTTAGAACTGAACTTTCAGACACATTCTCTGCTCAACGATCAAGCCCATCTGTAAAGCTCATGTCTCTCTGATCACATCTGACCTAGAGAGTTTAGTAAGTGGGGTTGGGTCAAGCAGAAAGTATCTTTAAGAATTTTAACCAAGAAGAACAGATGAAATAACACACGAAAATAGCTAGATGGGGGAAAGCAACTCCCCTCTTACACAAAGGTGTGCACACACATGTGCACACACACACAAGCGTGTGCGTGCACATCTATACGTATCTCATCTAGAGGGTATGCATAAGCCTCACTTGAGCCACACGTCCTTCAAGAAAATACTTGACCTTCTCAAGATCCATCCTATCTCTCCCTCTGGCTGATACACTAATAACTAGGATCAAAGCCTCAGTATAGCCCAACCAGGAAAGTAATGACACTACAGAAGATAAAGAGATCACTTCTGTAAGGACCAGCAGTACCTGGCAGATAGGCTCCAGCAGGAACTAAGAGAACATGCCTGGGGATAGGTTCTGCATGTACTAAACCAGGGCACAATATACAGCTAAGAAATGCAGTGTTTGCTGACGGGGGATATCGTCCCATGACACAGAAACCATGCAGTTGTCACAACCCTCAAAGGGGGTTCTATTGAGGTGGAGTTGCTAGAGCTGCCTTGGCCTTGACAGCCAAGGGAACAAAAGGCTCGTAGATGGAGCATATTAGAATGAATCTACTACATACAACTCCAGAACTTACCAAAGGATTAGGTTGACCAGGAAGACAATGGAACGTGTCCTGCACGAACATGTAAAGAAAGGTGCTAGTGAAGAGTTCAAAGCATCATCGACCTCAATAATGGCTCAGTACTGGTCCTCTGCTGGACAAGACCAGTGGGAAGGATGGTGTTACAGAGATGGGATCTTGGACAATTGAGATGAGAAGATTCTGAAATAAAAGAGGCCACACAGTGGGACTTACCATAAGCTTCAAGTCTGATGAGGAGCGCCTGGCTGGCTCTGTCGGTTAGGTGTCCAACTCTTGATCTCAGCTCAGGTCTTGAACTCGAGGTCGTGGGTTTGAGCCCCACATTGGACTCGACACCGGATGTGAAGCCTATTAAAAAAAAAAAAAAAAAAAAGATTCAAGTCTGATGGAATTACTGTAGCTGGCAGCAATACCAGATCACTAACCAAGGGACTGTAGCCCGTGGTCATGACTAATAAACATAGGAGTAATGTAGATGGGAAAACCAAGAAGGTTATTGCTCGATATTGAATCAATAGAAACAATCACAGTCCCTAGCTTGCTCAGTTTCCTGTCCCAAGCAAGTTCTCAGAGCCAGGGCCCACCGACTGAAGGAGAGGATTAAAGCATGACACTGGGTCTCTGTAACACTAAAGCAAGTTGTAAAAGGGAACCTACGGCCAGTTACCAAATAAAGGAACACGGAAAAAGTGTGCAGATATTTCCAAAGATTTTGTATACAGGATCTGATTTACGGTTGATACTAACGGGCCCCAAACACTGTGAAAGCTCCTCTATTACTGGAGGACCTGTGCAGGCCAGGTAAGAATATCCTGGCCCAGGTCCATCTCACACTGAGGCCAGGGCATCCAAAACACCACCTGGTGGTCATTTCCTGAATGCCTAATCACCGTGGATATATTTGGGAGCTGGCAGAATGCTCACATTGGCTCCTTGCCCTGCAGAATGAAAGCTATTATAGTCGGATATTCCAAGTGGAGGCCTCAGAAACAGTCACCTCTGACTGAGACACTTCATCACAACAATACAGCAATTATTAATCAAAACAATACAGCAATACCCCCCCCCCAATCTATTCAGAGTGGGGGGCGTTGCATGGGTGGCTCAGTCAGGTAAGCATCTGCCTTCAACTCAGGTCATCATCTCAGGGTCATGGGATCCAGCCCTGCTGGGCTCCCCTCGGCAGCGAGTCTGCTTCTCCCTCTCCTCCCCATTCCCTCCCATGCCCTTTCTTTCTCTCAAATAAATAAATAAATAAATGCGCGCGCGTGCAGACACACAAAGAAACCCAACAACGCAGCATTCTAGGTAAAATAGAAACACCTGCAGACTCAATAACTTAAAGTTCTTGGTTATGCTGTGATATCCCCAACAAGATCAAGAGCTTTTTACACTGCCTATCACTAAGAGGCACTGAGATTGGCAGTCTGCTTCAGGTTTTGGAAGCAGTATATACTCCGTGAGAATACTACTCTAATCAATTTTTATTTCAAGTTTTAAGAGGAGAGCAGGGCAATCACAGGCTATGCAGTAACAAGTGGGAGGCTGCTTGGGCCACACGACCCAGCAGTGGGCCACGTGCGAGACATACCCGGGATAGATAAAATACAATATAGAGTCTCTGGCATGCTACACGCAGGAACGTGCATCGACATTGAAGACTTAGGAGCAAGGCCATTCCTTCAGAAAACAGTTCCTGGCATGCTACCTGACCCTAGTGGAGACTGAGCGTCTGATCCTAAGAAACAGACTGCCTAGGCACCATAGCCACCAACTGTGAGCTGTGTGGTAATGAATCTACCAAGACTAAAATCTTAGGTGGCCACAGCAGACATCCATTGGATGACAGGAGTGGTCCTTTGGGGATTAAGCTCTAGAATGTCCTGAGGACACAAGTAAATCCCAGGAAGAGTTATCTCAGACCTCCCTCCCTCAAGGTCATATACCTCAGCTGTACCAATGATCTCACGGTCGCTGGCGTTAGGAGGTCCCTAATGACTAGTTGAACAAAGAGGAAACACAGGGCTGAATCAAAGGTACATCAACTTTCTATGTTGGTGCTGGCCAAACATGGATTGCAGTCACATTATAGCCCACTAAATGGAGGCCATCGAAGAGAATGTGTACATGCGTATGGATGATGGAGTAGATTCCAGTGAACAGAACGTAGGTGCCTGTGGTCTCTCGGTTTACATGTAAAGAGAGAGGAGCTTGAAGAAAGAACACCTGTGGATTCTGGAGCAGCAGCAAAGGGTTTGGCTGGATGGCGTGAAAGGAAGGAATGATACTGCAAAGTTGGAGCCCAGTAGGTCTGCTAAATGGCCGCGCCTATTCTAGACTTGCCCATTTTTCTATCAACTCTTTTTTCCTCCCTTGATTTAGAAAAGCTCCTTGTTTATTTTAGATACAAACCCTCTGTTGTCCTATGTACTGCAAATACATTTTCTTACTGAGCAGTTTGCCATTCCACTTTCCTTAGTGTAAAATTTGATGAATACTCCTAACTTTAATTGAGTGCAATACATGAACTATCCATTTTCCTTCAGAATTCACGCTTTTGTGTGTGTTGCATAAACGTCCCAATGTCAAGGACAATCTTTATTTTTGTTCAGATGTTTTGTGTGGCGTCTTTCCCATTTCAATCTAGATATAGCGGGAGCTAATTTTTGTGTAAAATGTGAAATGGGATAGGGTGAAATGAAGCAGGATTTCCTTTTAAATTTTTTTTTTAACACAGATAGCCAATTGGTCCAGAACCATTTATTGAAACCCCACCTTGTACCCTCTGCACAGGAATGTAAAGTATGTCACAAGGTAAGTGACTTTTAAGTATTGGGTTTGCTTCTGGACTCTCCAGCTGATTCCATTCATCTGTTTCTGTTTTATTCTAAGAACAGTTAGCTGCTTTAACTATTAGAATAATTCTTGGGGCGCCTGGATGGCTCAGTGGGTTAAAGCCTCTGCCTTAGGCTCAGGTCATGATCTGAGTGTCCTGGGTTCGAGGCCCGCATCGGGCTCTCTGCTCAGCAGGGAGCCTGTTTCCCCCATCCCCTCCCTCTCTCTGTCTGCCTCTCTGCCTACTTGTGATCTCTCTGTCAAATAAATAAATAAGATCTTAAAAAGAAAAGAAAAGAAAAGAAAAGAATTCTTGACTTGAAAGGTTCTGGTTTCATTGCAGGTGTGTGTGTGGTTTTTTTTCCTTCTTCTTTCCTTAATTGCCACAGCTTTTTTTTTTTTTTTTCCTTAAGATTCATTTATTTGAGAGACAGAGAGAGAGAATATGAGTGAGCAAGGAGGAGGAGTGCAGGGAGAGGGAGAGACAATCTCAAGCACACTCCCTATTGAGCTTGGAGCTGGATAGGAGCTCCATTCCATGAATGTGAGATCATGACCTGAGCTGAAATCAAGAGTCTGTCACTTAATGGACTGAGCCCCCCAGGTGCCCCCAAATCTTTTTGTTCTTGACATTTGTTATCAATTCTAGAATCAGCCTTGAATTACGACAAATGGCAATGGCTACTTTCATTGAGCTTCACTGAATCTACAGATGAGTTTAGAGAAAACAGACATCTTTACGACAAGGCATCTTCCGAACAACAACAGGAAACATCTCTTTAGGTTTTTCACTTTCTCTCATTAATGTTTTGATGGTTTTAGTACAGAAGAACCATGCACATCTTTTTTAGATGTGATAATACATATATGATGTTTTAATAATGTAAGTACTTAGAATTCGGTTTCATTCTGGTCACTGGCTTATAAAAACAACTGATGTATACATACTCATTTGGCTCCTATCAAGTCCTTTCTCTAGGTTTTTTTTTTTTTTTCCTTAAGAATATGGGGCATTATTCTTCCTTTGAGTTTTAGGTCACTGCACAACCTATCCTGGATGCTACGTTTGTTTTATTTTGAGGCTTAGGGGTGCTGTAACATTCCTCCCAAGAGTGATACTTTTGGTTTCACACACAATTAATGTGTCTGGTTATTATCTGTAACTTTGTCTTGTGGGCAGCAACTCAAGTTGCAGTTCAGCTCCTGCCCACTAAACCAGGACCGTCTTAGTTCATCCTGTGCACCTCTGGTTCAGGTATCAGCCAGACATTTTGCAAAGGTTATAGGCAAAATTTTGGTTTTCTCTTCTTCGGCTTTTGCTTCTTACTTCTTTCCCATATCTTTGGTAGCCCACAACTCCGTTCTCTGGTTCCTCTGGCCAGAAATACTGTAGGTCTTCTCTTCAAGCTGTTTAGTCCTACCATATGGTACAGAATTAGGTCTGCTTGCAAGCGAGAAGCTCTGAAAAAGGAAAGCTCACTCACTGCTCTTTTGTTTTTATAATTCACAGTCTTCCTTGCTTTGGTTTGGGTAGTGGGGAGTACTTCCGTCCACAGTTAATGGTGATTATCTGGAGAATGGGTGGGCACTTGATGTGACAAGAGCCTCAAGCTATCATAGTTGTTTTAACCTTAAATTGGCTCATCTGTTATTTTTTTTTCTCTCCTTTTTATCCCTCTTAGTCTTTTTTGGGGGGTACAGTATTCTATTATTTATAATTAACAGACCTTATATATAAAAATTTTAGAAACTCTGGGTAATGTTATTTCCTTCAGAAAGGGATAACCATATTGAGGGGGACAGGGACCTTAATCCAAGCCAGGACTGGGTTGGCTTATAGCACCTTAAATTTGTTAACTTGCTTCTGGCACTGTGGCTCTTCAGAGCTGCCAATTAAGAGAAGGTATTCAACAGAACATGTCTTCTTTGATCCTAAGTTCCTATTTTTCCCTCCTTATCCCTGGGTGAAAGTATTAACCCCACCCCACCCCCCACTTTCCAGAGGCTTTCTGCTTAATATCTATGTCTTCTGTCTTATGTATTTTAAGAATTTGGCCACTTTTGCAAGGGGAGAGTCAATATTGAATGTGTATTGCTCCACGGCGACTACTCCTTTCAATTTAGTAGTGGAAGCCTTGAATACATTATTTTGAATAAATGAGTGAATGAAAATCTTTTCAAGTACCCTGTAATTGCATGTCGCCCTATGTAGTGAGCGCACTGTGCTCTTCACCCTTCAAAGCAAAACATAAATATCTTACGTATATATTATCAAATACATTTTCCAAGCGAACAGGAAAAATACCTATTAAAGGCACATAAAAATAGTGTATTAAATTACTCAAATAGGTGAAGCTCCAACTTTCACATCCAGATTCCAGATGAATCTCAAAAGTGTGCCTGCCATATGTAAATTTCGGGACAGACTCAAAACATGGATGCACAGGCAAGTCCGGAGACAGGGCTGCAAAGACACTCAGTGTGACAAGGAACCTCAGCATTTTGCATTGCTGTTTATCAGTTTTAAGGGACTATTTGGTACAAGTTTATGGAAAGTCCAAGAACGATGCTAGGGAGGTTAAGGATTTTGTCTCTAGAGTGGGGTAAAAACCAGTTCAATCTGGTGGAAAGTTGATCTCACAGCATTTCAGACATAGGATGCAACTGTGAGTCCAAAAAGAACACAAATCAAGTGTTCTTTTTCTATATCCTTAGAGGATCTCTTATAAAAACAAAACAAAACAAAACAAAAAACCTCTTTTTATACAAGAAAAAGTTTAGAAGCTCAAAATAAAAAGAGGGACTTTTGGGCGCAATTTAACTCTGTCTCGAATTTACTCGTTTACAGAATCCATATATACTTGTAAAATTAATGTAATGAGACTTTTAAAATAAGTACCTATGTCCTTTTCCATTCCATCCACTTCCCCACTTCCTCGGCAGCATCAAAATAATGTTAAATATGACTATATCCCTGGAGGCTTTGCCTTCCTGTATGCATCTATATGCTATGTCTTTGCTTATGTGTGTGCACGTTTAATATATATATACACACATTTGTAAGCATTTTTTTCTTTAATCTTGCTCTTTTCACTTAATAATCTATATTGAATACTTTCCATGTCAGTTCATAAAGATCTAGCTCATCCTTTACATTTTGTATTATGGTATCACTTTTTTTTTTTTTTAAGATTTACTTATTTATGAGAGACAGTGTGCATGAGTGCAAGGGGCAGAGAGAACGAGAGAATCTCAAGCAGGCATTGAGCATGGGGTCTGATGTGTGGCTCGATCCTAGGACCCTGAGATCATGACCTAAGCCAAATCCAAGAGCTGGATGCTTAACTGACTACACCACCCAGGCGACCCCACATTTTTTTTTTTTAATTCCATTATCTATTTACTTACTTTGTTTCCATGCTTTTTTTTTTTTTCATTTTTAAATAAAGTTGCAATAAATGCCTTTGGATACTAACCTTTTCACATCTGTTAGACCTTATCTATGGGACAGAATTTTTGAAAAATAAATCCTGGTAAAATGTTTCCTAAGAGATACTCCATATTTACGTTCCTACTACAATGTCTACAAAGTACTAGTTCTCCATACTTTTTTTTTTTTAAGGATTTTACTTATTTATTTGACAGAGAGAGAGCAGGGAGAACGAGGGAGAACGAGACTACAAGCAGGGGGAGCTGCAGGCAGAGGGATAGGGAGAAACAGGCTCCTCACTGAGCAGAGAGCCCAACATCGTCTCAATCCCAAGACTCAGAGATCATAACCTGAGTGGAAGACAAAATCTTAACCAATTGAGCCACACAGGCACCCCAGGGTTCTCCATACTCTTAATAACACTCAGTATTTTCAACATTTTCAATCATTTTCATTAGGTAATAATATTTTTATTTAATTTTGTTTTATATTTACCTGATTTGTTATTGATTTCTAAGAAAACTTTATTTTTTTATTATTTCTTTTTTATTTCAATTCATTAACATAGAATGTATTATTGGTTTCAGAGATAGAGTTTAATGATTCAACAGTCTTACATAACACCCGGGACTCATTACATCATGTACCTTTTAATGCCTATCACCTATTTACCCCATCCCTCCATTTCCCTCCCCTCCAGCAACCCTCAGTTTTTTTCCTATAGCTTAGTCTCCTACGGGTTTGTCTCTAGGAGAACTTGCATTTTTTTATTAACATATAATGTATTATTTGCCCCAGGGTACATGTCTGTGAATCATCAGGTTTACACATTTCACAGCATTTGCCATAGCACATACCCTCTCCAATGTCCATAACCCTACCCACCTCCCCACCTTCCAGCAACCCTCAGTTTGTTTCTTGAGTTTAGGAGTATCTTATGTTTTGTCTCCTTCCCCATCCCATCTTGTTTCATTTCTAGGAGAACTTTCAATAGCATGGCTATTAACCCATTATTATTCATGCTACAAATATTTTCCTCAAGCTTATTTTTTTAATTTGATATCTTTTGCTGAGCAACATGTTTCTTAATTTTAGGTATCTGTATTAAACTTAACTATAATTTTCAAAACCTGTGGATCCTTGAGTATTTTATTATTTGGTCTTGTCTTTTCTAAAACAAACAAACAAAAACAAAGTGTCTTACTGCTTCCCACAGTGATTCTTGTTTTCTCTAGTTCTACTTGCTTTTTCAATTTCAAAAAGTTTGCCCTATTTTACATGTAAACTCATTCATGACCTATTTTTTTGGAAGCTTTGCCTCATTGTCCCAAAAAATGCTATTCTTCCTTAAAATTTCCCACTTTTCCTCTTTTCTGCTTGTCCTTTCTTCATTCATATGGGTTCAACTAGTTAGATTCATTTTTGTTCTAGATGGTTCTCTTAGAAGCAGTCACTTTGATGGTCTTTTAAAAACAAAACATAAGATCTTTGTCTTTAAAGATAGCTCATTAATTTTTTTTACTCATGATAAGTTTGATTTTTTTCCTCTCTTGACTTTTTAAGATTTAAAAACTTTTATTGACGTTTCTTACTCTCCCATATTTGAAGATAATTTGAGTTAAGTTTGCTACAGTTGTCTTATTTTAGCAAATCATCTTTTTAATTAATTTTTAAAAATTAAGCGCTTGGACCTGATTTAAAGGCATACTATTTTTAACATATTGCAATTTGAAAATATTTTTGATGACTCCTAGAATTCCTGATTATAACGGTCTTATGGAGCATTTGATAGGTTTTGGAGAAGCCAAGCTGATGAGTCAAACATTAGCATATTGGAGATACAATTGTAAAATTTTAGAATGAATTTTAAGAGAGCCAGATATAGAATATCTGGGTCAAATATAAGCAAAACTGTTCCCATTTTCCCTTTGCTCCTGCTCAGTGACATACTACAAGCAGCCAGAGCTTGCCAATGCTTTCTTTCCTTCTTTCCCATAAAAAGGAATGGTCACGAAGCTTCTCAAAGTTTAATTCTATTACGTAAGAAAGGAATGGAGACTATCTAAAGTGTTCTCCAATATTACTGGTATTTTTTTTAAAGATTTTATTTATTTGACAGAGAGAGAGCACAAGTAGGCAGAGCAACAGGTAGAGGAAAAGGGAAAAGCAGGCTCCCCGATGAGCAGAGAGCCTGATGTGGGACTCAATCCCAGGACCCTGGGATCATGACCTGAGCCGAAGGCAACCGTTCAGCCGACTGAGCCACCCAGGCGCCCCTATTGTCGGTATTTTTTTTTTAAAGATCTTATTTATTTATTTATTAGGAAAGAAAGAGAGTGAGAGAGAGCAGGTCAGAGTGAGAAGCGGACTCCCCATGGAGCTGGGAGCCCGATGCGGGACTCGATCCCGGGACTCCGGGATCATGACCCGAGCCGAAGGCAGTCGCTCAACCAACTGCGCCACCCAGGGGCCCCGCTGGTATTTTAAAGGAATGCTAGACAATAGAAATCAAGCTCTCTTATGTGGAATTTCAGATACTATGCAATTGGTAGAAATACACTCTTTTAGCAGACTCTCCTTTTGTTCTAGAAGCCATAATGCCCAATATTCTGCTCACCGTAAAAATAAAAAGTGAAAAAGAGAGAAAACATTTTCTCTAGAAAATCAGTATAACAATACAAAATGCAAAGAAAATGCCCCCTTCTAGATTAAGATAGTAATTAAAAATCATTGCTTCTGGCATCAGACTGGCTTTAACCCTACACTATATGACTCCACATCCTTCTCACCTGGGTTCATAGAACCTCTGTGCCTCATTTTCCTTCCCTCCTTCCTTCTTCCTTCCTTCCTTCCTTCCTTTCTTTCTTTTTAAAGATTTTATCTATTTGTTTGACAGAGAGAGATCACAAATAGGCAGAGAGAGGGGGAAGCGGACTCCCTGCTGAGCAGAGAGACTGATGCGGGGGCTCGATCCCAGGACCCTGAGATCATGCCCTGAGCCAAAGGCAGAGACTTTAACCCACTGAGCCATCCAGGTGCCTGCCTCATTTTTCCCATGCGTAAAATAAATAACAGCCCACAGCACTTATTTTTTTAAATTATAATTTAACGAGGCTATATATTTATACACATGCATGCGCACACACACACACACACATTTAGCATTTAGCACAGTGTCTTCATGGCATATCATAAGTGATTGGCAAATATTAGGTTATTCTTACCCAAAAGAATATGGCATTTAGCTTTCCATGTCATGACAGCTTCATATAATTTTTAAAAAAAAGCAAATCCTCATACACAGACTATTTCTCAAAAGAGAACAAAATTCTGAAACATATTTACTTTATAGACATTCATAATGAACACTAACAATGGGAACAAAACTATTTCTAAATGATTTACAGTGACTCTTGCCCAAAAATGAAGATATGATAAGAAGATAGGATATGAGAAGGAAAATGCTACCTTTGTACTTGGGCCATTTTTCCCCCTACTTTTTTTTTTCCCCAAGACTGATTCATTTATTTATTTGACAGAGAAAGACAGTGAGAGAGAGAACACAACTAAGGGCGTGGGAGAAGGGGGAAGCAGGACTCCCGCAGAGCAGGGAGCCTGACCTGGGGCTCGATCCCAGGACCATGGGATCATGACCCGGGCCAAAGGCAGCCACTTAACAACTGAGCCATCCAGGTGCCCCTTTCTTCCCCACTTCTAATATGAAAGTATCTATGTATATTTTTAAATGACTCATTTTAATGTGTACGATTCAGTGGCATTTAGTCCATTCACCACGTCGTTGGAGGAGGCTTTTTTTTTAAGATTTTATTTATTTATTTGAGAGACAGAGAAAATGAGAGAGAGTATGAGAGGAGATGTTAGAGGAAGAAGCAGACTCCCCGTGGAGCTGGAAGCCTGAGGTGGGACTCGATCCCGGAACTCAAGGATCATGACCTGAGCCGAAGGCAGTTGCTCAACCAACTGAGCCACCCAGGCGCCCCTGAAAGCATATTCTTAAAATACCTCCACATAAAGAAAAAAAAATGTATGATTAGACATAGATTCTAATTCCGGTTTATTGCCACTTCTTTATCAAATATATAATTGTACTGAGGGGGAGGAGGAAGATGGCGGATAAGTAGGAGGTTGTGATAGAGTTGGATCCCAGAAGTTCATCTAGATATTTATCAAATAATTCTAAAAGCCAGCATACTCAACAGGAGAGAGAAGAGGCGAAAAAGAGCAATTCTAGGAGCAGAAAATTGACCACTTTCCAAAAGGTAGGATGTTTGGAAAAGTGAATCCAAAGCCACGGGAAGAGAGACCAAGGTGGGGGCGGGGGCGGCTCCCTGCAGCTGCAGAGCTGTGGAGTACAAAATCCAGAACTTTTAGAGTCTGCTCAGCTGAGGGACATCCCCCCAGAGGCTAAGGAGGAGGTTTAGCCCTGGTGGGAACAGAGTGGTTTCAGGTCCCGCGAGGTCACAAAGAGACTGGGGTGTCTGACTGCGGCAGAGCTCCCAGATATCGGGGCAGAGAAGCCGGCAGCAGAGAAAGAGCCACACAGTGCGATTTCACCTGGGGCTTACCTTAGACCGTGGCCGCGGCCCTTCGAGCGGGGACCACATAAGGCATTCCGGAGAGACCCCCTCCTTCCTCCTCGGGGAGGAGCGGCAGCAGGAGCGTTTGGAGACTCCAAACGGGGCCGCGAGCCGGAGATAGAAACGCGCCGCCACCAGTGGCTGAGCCTGGAGCTTGGAGCTTGGGCGGGGACGGGAGATGGGAGTGACTGACTGCTTTCCTCTGAGGGTGCGCTAAGGAGCGGGGACCCCAGCGCTCAGCTCTTCCGCCGGATACTGGGAGCCGTGATTTGCATTCCCGGCCTCCAGGGCGGTACGGAAAGCGCTAAGGGAACAAAGACTCCTGAGAGCGAACCTGAGCGAATTGCTTGGCCCCTCCCTGGGCAAGGGCGGGGCAATTCCGCCTCAGGCAAAGACATCTGAGAACCAAGTTGAAAAGCCTCCCCCTAGAAGATCAGTGAGAATATCCAGCCAAGCCCAAGTTCATCAATCAGTGAGAACTGTGGAACTCCAGAATACTTTTCTCTCTCACTCATCTAGTCTTAGCTCAATAAAATGACAAGGCGGAAAAACTCAACACAAAAAAAAGAACAAGAGATAGTATCTATAGGTCTCTAATAACTAGAGACCTAGTTAACACAGACATCAGTAATATGTTGGAAATAGAATTCAAAATGACAGTTATCAAGGTGCTAGCTGGGCTCGAAAAAAGCATGGAAGAGATTAAAGAATCCCTTTCAGGAGAAATAAAATCCCTTTCGGGAGAAATAAAAGAAATAAAATCTATCCAAGATGAAATCAAAAAAGCTATTAATGAGGCTCAAACAAAAATGGAGGTTCTTAATGCTAGACTAAATTAACCAGAAGAATTAATGACACAGAAGACCAAATGACAAAGAATAAAGAAGCTGAGAAAAAGAGATACAAACTATTGGACCACAAGGGAAGAATTCAAGAGATAAGTGATACCATAAGATGCAACAATATTAGAATAATTGGGATTCCAGAAGAAGAAGAAAGACAAAAAGGGGGGGAAGGTATATTGGAACAAACTATTGTAGAGAATTTCCCTAATCTGCTGAGGGGAACAAGCATCAAAATCCAGGAGGCACAGATAACCCCCCTCAAAATCAATAAAAATGGGTCTGCATCCCATCATCTAATAGTAAAACTTACAAGTCTTAGTGACAAAGAAAAAATCCTGAAAGCAGCTCGAGACAAAAAATTGGCAACATACAGAGGCAGGAATGTTAGATTGGCAGCAGACCTATCCACAGAGACCTGGCAGGCCAGAAAGGACTGGCATGATATATTCAGAGCACTAAACGAGAAAAATATGCAGCCAAGAATACTATACCCAGCTAGGCTGTCACTGAAAATAGATGGAGAGATAAAAAGCTTCCAGGACAAACAAAAACTAAAGGAATTTGCAAACACCAAACCAGCCCTACAGGAAATATTGAAAGGGGTCCTCTAAGAAAAGAGAGAGCCTAAAAGGAACAGAGACCAGAAAAGAGGAGACACAATATACAGTTAACAGTC
>CM052809.1:19946974-19963776 GCA_028533885.1 Nasua narica | reverse complement strand
CAACCACTCTGGAAAACTGTATGGAGGTTCCTCAAAACGTTGAAAATAGAGCTACCCTACGACCCAGCAATCACACTACTGGGTATTTACCCTCAAGATACAAATGTAATGATCCGAAGGGTCACATGTACCCAAATGTTTATAGCAGCAATGTCCACAATAGCCAAACTCTGGAAAGAACCTAGATGTCCATCAACAGATGAATGGATAAAGAAGTCGTGGTATATATATACAATGGAATACTATGCAGCCATCAAGAGAAACGAAATCTTGCCATTTGCAACAACGTGGATGGAACTAGAGGGTATTATGCTAAGTGAAATAAGTTAGTCCGAGAAAGACAATGATCACAGGGTCGCTCTGATATGAAGAATGAGAGGCAGGGCAGGGGGTTATGGGGGGGGTGGGGAAGAGAAATGAAACAAGATGGGATGGGGAAGGAGACAAACCATAAGAGACTCCTAAACTCACGAAACAAACTAAGGGTTGCTGGGAGGTGGGGGGGTGGATAGGGTTATGGACATTGGGGAGGGTATGTGCTATGGCAAATGCTGTGAAATGTGTAAGCCTGATGATTCACAGACATGTACTCTGGGGCAAATAATACATTATAAATAAAAAATTATTATATATATATATGTATTATATATATATTATAACTTAAGCCACTTTAGATTCAAGTCAGATTGACAGGTTTCTTTTTTTAAGATTTTTATTGATTTGTCAGAGAGAGAGGGCCAGGCAGGGGGACAGACACACTCCCCATTTGCAGATGTGCTGGCTACGATATAAAGTACTGACTTTTCTGGAAAATCTCTTCAGACTGCCTGTCTTCTTTGGAGGTTACAAAAAATGTATGAGGGAAGGAGAGATACCCCAAGAGACATGAAGAAAAAACATAAGAGACTGAGACCCAAACGAGAGTAAGAGATGAGCCCAGCAAGAAAGATAAGGAGATGGAGGTAGAGGAAAAAGATGCAGAGAGGTGAAGAGGTGGGTGGAGAGAAGAGAAGAGATTTTCTTACCCTGCCTTTTTTCCCTATTCAAACTCTAGGAGCTCTGTACAGCCGCTGTTGCCTTTTGGAACGCCATTTGTATTTAGCACATAAAGATCATCTACACCATTCTAGCCTACACCAGAGCAGTGTGGGATACAAGGAAAGTTTCTAAGAGGACCTTCATGCTCTAGATATTCCTCATTCCCAGGCACGATTTTTCAGACACTCTTTACTCTTGGTGGATGCCCTTGTTTGACTCCCATCTGTGACCAGGGGAAAAACCTCCATTATTTTTTCTTCCCTTGAAGCTCAGAAAATTGCATCTGCTGATGGTGGATGTAGGAATTGGAGCCCCCACACTACCCGAGCATCTGTGAGGCGCTGTGGCAGGGATGAGACTAGCTTCACCCGGGCACGCCTGTCCCTGGTGCTGTGGAGGGGACCATCAAGACGCCAGGAAGGTTACCAATATGTCCACAGGCTGAGCTGACCTTATCCCCTGTACGATAGCTTATCAGGGGCTTTATAAATCTACTGGATCCCACAGAGGAAACTGCAATATCAACACACTAAGTTCCAAAGATTGAATAAAATGGCTGAGACAGTGACGTGTGGGGTTGGAATTAAAAACTCGTCAATCTGGGAACACCTGGGTGGCTCAGTTGGCGAAGCACCTCCCCTTCTCTCATGATCTCCGGGTCCAGGGATCGAGCCCCACATCAGGCTCTCTGCTCAGGCTCTCTGCTCAGGGGGAAGCCTGTTTCTCCCTCTCCCTCTGCCTGTCCCCCTGGTTGTATACTTTCTCTGTCAAATAAATAAAAATCTAAAAAAAAAAAAAGGACTGTGAGCAGTTCATCAGCTGTGAAGCCAACTCCCCTATTACACTCGCCACTAGCTTTCTCCAGCTTCTTCGTGTATGTTGTTCAGAGGATCTTCACCACCTTGAAGCGCTTCACTCCTTCATACCATCTATAACCTTAACTCTTTCAACTTCTCAAGAACCTTCCAGTTACAGCCTTTTTTTCCCCCTAAGATTCCAATTATTTTAGGAACAAGAGATAGTCTTTCTCACATTGCTACCTTTAGTGCTTGAAAATAGAATTTTTTTTCTGTAGAGTCCCTTCAGTGTTAGCAGGGTTATAATTTCCATCTCTATCTCAATCATCCCCAGAGGGGTGAGTCTGCCTTGACAATTCTCATCATGATAATCACTCTTGACTTTGCAATGTCTCTTCACTAGTTTATTAAAAATATAGGACTGTCCTGTTTTTCCATTTTACCCTGCTATAACACCTGCTTATAAGCATGAGAGTACATACTGTGGGATGTACTTTATTCCCACTTAAATGGGTTTTATCAGGTTTTTAGCCTCTGAGAATCCTAATTAAGTGTCCTAGAGGCCTGACGGAAGAACGTACAAAGAGATGAATGCACGCTCACGTAACTGACCAACGTTCACCGGGAGCATCTTCGGCATGTTTATAAAACACACGAAATTGTTTTTGCTTCTTGCTCGCTTATCTGCATTTGACCTTTCAGTCTGTTTAAATAATTTACTTGGATCCTTTCCAGGAAAGGTACAGTACAAGAAGGCGATGATGCCATTTGGGTCTTTCAAAAAACATCTTTTTTATTCTCAGCTACTGACTAAGAAATAAAGTTGCATGGGGTGGCAGAAATAGATGAAGTGGAAACACCTTTTTCCTCCAAATTTATGGAAAAATCACAGTTTAAAAAAATTCTAGATGGCAACAGCAGTTCTGCCACATCTTTTTAATTTTTAAAAATCTCCAAAATATCTTAAGAGTTCATCTCTTTTATCACAGTACAGTAATACTAGGTCCTGCACTAAAACACCGTAATATCTTAAGTAAACGTCAACTATTAACACTTGGAGCTGGAATGTATAATAATCATAGCTTTCATTAATTGTTGAATAGCATCCACATTTACATGAATGGATTGTAGAATACGCATCTTCAAAGTATGTAAAACTTTATACCCTTAAAAACAATTCCAATTTCATAGTCTCAACCTACTTTAAAATTTTGTCTTTAAACTCATTACACATGTGTGTACTTCCAGATTAAAAGGAAAGGCCAGAAGATCATTCTAAAATGTAATTTACATATTCCTGTTAAAAAAAAACTTCAACATCAACGAAGAAAAGTTCCCTTCTCTGCATTTCTGCCTCTGATTCTACTGCCCTCCTACTCTTCTCATTTCTCCATAAACATTTTCATAGACGAATACTAATGTATCTGGGTGCATGCTAATATTAGTTTATGCTTTAGCTTTTTATTAAAAAAGTAATGCTTGTCCATGGTCACATTCAAAGACTACAAAAGGGTAAACAATCCAATATAAGCCTCTTTCCATAAACAGACTCCCAGTCCCTCTCCAAGAAAGACTGTACGCTTACGTATGATGTATGTGTTATGTGTGTCTGATAGGCACAGAGAGTCAGAGATAGAACATACTGGATTCATTCTGGCAAAGAGAAGCAGACTGCATTAATTGTTTTGGTCCTTACATTGTCCCCTTAGAGTAATCCTTCCAAATCAGCACACAGAGAAGGACTTGTTTTTAACCATTCCATTGCACAGTGGACACAAAGGTCAACAAAGAGACACAGTCAACAAAGAGACTGCATCAGTGAACACAGTTTGAAATAAATCTTCACACATGTGAGTATGTCTGCAGAACTGTTGAATTAAAGGGTATATTTTTCACTCTGATATGTGTTATCAATTTCCCTGCAAAGATAATGTCTTTCTACTCGTATCTTTCAGATACTGTGTATTACTTCATGTTTTTCTGGGTGAGGTAGTACAGTGATTTAGATTTCATACTCTGGTGAGTAACTGCTTGAGAGCAAAAATTATTTCAGCCACTGATGAGCTTTGTGTCTTTGGACAACATGCTGAACTTCTCTGTGCCCCAGGTTTGTCATTTGTAAAACAAATAGTTATCCTATCAGTCAGTATCTATAGAGTCCTATTATGAGCTAGGCACTTTTCTAAGTACTAACAATCTAGAGTAAACAAAGCAGACAAATGTACAAATTTACAAATGCCTTGCTTAGGACACAGCAGACAAATTTACCTATAATCCACAAATGTTCCACTCTAGAGGGAAATAATAATCCCTTGGGATTTGGTGAGACTTAAATAACTTGAATCACGTAAAATACTTAGGACAGGATCTGGCACACAGTAAACGCTCAGTAAACCTTTATTATTATCGCTGTTGTCATTGTTACGACAGCCTTATCACTATCGTCAATGGTATTTCAAAAGAGAAAAAAATGACCTCTCAATGTTTTCATTTCTACTTTGATAAGTTCACCAATACTGAATGCATCTGCATAGGCTAAAAAATTTGAGTTTCTTTTGCTGCAATTTGCTACTGTGTTTTGGTTCATCTTTTAATGTACCTTTTAATGTGTCTTTCTTTCAATACTTTGTAAAAGCACTCTAAACATTTAATTAATTATCTTTTATATGACAGGTGATTTACCATGTAGAGACTTAAATATTTGAAATCTTCAAATGTAGCAATCTCTTAACTGCTACATTTATAGGTTCCATGTTTTTATAATGGCTTCCTTAATCCAAGATTATCTTTTAAATTTTCCTTAATTTTATTTCAGAACTTTAAGACTCTTTCTTCTTTTTAAACAATTTCCTAGTGGATATAATTTTCAGTTCGCAAACTCAAGAATGTAGAAATTATGATTTTGCTTTTTCTTGACTCAATTTTTTTATTTGAATTCCTATCTCACTTCATTGGTAGGAAACCCAATTTCAGGCTTTATGTTTCCTTTTAGTTTCCCTCAAATTCGAAGAAGTTCTAGGGACTCTTACAAAGCCAAATTTCAGGAAAACAGCGCTTATCATTGATTCATTTGTCCAAACAAGTTTTGCCTCTCATCAACGCAGCACTTCAGAACTCACAGCTTAAAAAATGTCCTGTTTAGGACACAGGGATCTTTTGTTTGAAAACCACCCATGACCTCATCTACCTAGTTGCACTCCCCAGCCATTTCCTCCCTGGGATCTTGCTGCCTTGCTAAGGGCATATTAGGAAAGCTTTGCACAGACATCTCTCCCATGCCCATATCCTTAACTCTCCTTCTCTCAGTCCTCAAAAATTCCTGATTTGAGATGACCTACACTAAACCTTGATTCTGTCCCAGACACTTTATCAATCCCATTCCAAAGCATAAGTTTTTCAAAAACAAAGCCAGAATTTCTGCTGAACCCAACTGTATCCCTTTCCTTAGGCAATGTGGCAAGAAGGCTGAATTAAATGGGACACGAGGAAAGTGAGAAATCTGAGTAGAAAAAAAGAAAAATACAAAGAGTGGGGTATTTAGCTTTGCAAATCAAGAGAAATTAACTCTAGCCACATAAAACAAAAAAGAATGATAATTTATGAAAAGGATATTAGTTAACTCCTAATCCCCAGGACAACTGGAGGACCTAGAATACAAAGCCAACAATGTCTAGAAGCAGGCCATTGTAATAGACTGCTATAAACATCACTGCTGCCTCCATTAAACCCAGACTCCACAACAAGGACTGCTTCATGGTGGCCACTGGATCTCATCACAACTGCTGTGCCACTGCTAGCATCCAAACATGCAAATTACTACCACCACCACGGCTATGTAGCTGACCACATTTGATGGTTGATGTCTCTCTTTATGTCACAAGTTACTGATAAAAAGTCTATCTTCTGGTGACTGGTTAGTAGGAATTCAGTCATGGGCCTCCAATGGAAGAGAAATCATCAGCAGAGTGTTTGACATTTTCAGCTTTTACAGACTCCAGTCATCTCTGATACCTAAGATGAATGCATGCTTGTCCAAACATAAGGTAGCAATTTATGACTGAAAAGGCCTATGTTTACTACAGAGTCTCACCTTTGGCTATGGTAAGTAAGTATTTTTATTTGTGCTTCCATCTAGAACAAATTCAATCCTGTCTAACTCAAGTAGCCCTTGACAACAAAAATGCACGTAACTACTCTGTAGAAGGCATACATTCAAGACATCATCACTTATCACTTCCAGATCCAAGTCCAGAATCTCTGGGAGACATGAATTCTTCCTATGGTCCCACCATGCTTCCAGAGGAGTATTCTTTAACATATTGAGCAAGTGATACATTTCACCACTATCACCACACCCTCTAATATACATAAATCAATATGGCAGCGAAGAAAAAAACAGTATCCTCAAGTAATATGGAGATCTTTTTAAGTATTTACAATTTCCCTCCTCTATCACTCTTTGTATGATCTTTTGCTTCAGCTACTACCTCAGCTGAATGGAGATTTAGTACCAAATAAAGAACTCAGGCCACCATTCCTAAGGGATTTCGATACTTACAGATTCTGCTTGGGGTGGCTACAGCTTCCATTAACGTTAAACACTGAACCCAGAGAACTCAGCCTCGTTGTAGGTTGGTGAATGACTGGTGATTCCGCGTCAACGCGACCCAGATAGGACTATGTCCTGATTCATTCATATTTTCTCTCCAATTAAGAAATGGCAGTTGATAATTAGTAGTTCACTTCACTAGCTGGGTCTTTGGAGGAAATTTGAGATAAAATGTGAACCCCTTCCAAAATGTAATGGAAAAGTTTAAGGGGTGATAATACATGAGAAGTTGCTATGTGTCTAATGACAAGGACTTGTGTGACAGCCTTCAAAACTCTAAGCCCTTGATCAGGGAGCAGTGGTGCTGCTGTAGTACTAGCTAGCTTTATATCTAAGACTTCTGGCAGGATAAAGAAGGGGGAATCTGAAGACATTATTGAAAAAGAGACGGTTGGTGCTTATTTTTCCTATGAATGCAAAGATTCTTACTGTCATTTGGACAGGGATCCCTAAATACAATTTTATTTCCCAAACCCCTCATAAGTAGGCCTTGGTTCTTCTTCTTCTTCTTTTTTTTTTTTTTTAAGATTTTATTTGAGAAAGAGAGAATGAGAGAGAGGGGATAGAGTTCAGAAGGGAGAAGCAGACCCCCCTGCCGAGCAGGGAGTCTGATGTGGGACTCCAGGATCATGACCTGAGCCAAAGGCAGTTGCTTAACCAACTGCGCCACCCAGGCGTCCCAATAGGCCTTGGTTCTTAAAACTCTTCTTCTCCTCTGTCCACTCCAACTGTCATTAGAGTATTTAATTCTTCCGAACCATGATGATGAGAATCAAAATAGGATACCTGCAAATCCCTAAGTTCAGCCCATTAAAAAGCATTCTGCAGAGCGAGGGACAGTATTAACTACTACAACCAAACACGGGAGGGGTGTTTGGAGGATAAGATAATGAGTTGAGTTTTGCACGTGCTGTGCTTAAGGGGCATGATCAACACTGAGAGGAAGATGTCCAATAGATGGGGATTATGGATCAAGATTTCAAGAAATAAGTCAGAATTGTAGTTATATTTGGCAATCACTGTCATAATAAAAGTCCCACACATGGTACTGACCATCCGGAGAAAGTATATAGAGAATCAATGGAATAGGACCAAGGATAAAACTTTGAAAACCACCAAAATTTAAGCAGGAAGATTAACTGGAAGAGAACCCACAAAAAGAAGACAAAGCATGAAAAGGCGAAGGTCTTGGAGTCTTTTCTTATGTCTTCAAAAGGAGACACATTTGATTTATTACGTTATTTTCGAGTTTCTTATTCAGTGGGTAGGCAGGAAAGTGGGGATGAGAGTTCTCCTTAATAGATTAAATACAAGAAATTTGTCTAGGGAGGCAGGCCAGTCACAGTGTTCTGAGGACACTGAAAATTTGAGCGTTTTCATTGAGATGAATGGGAGAAATCCAGAAGGGAAAAGATTTCCATAGAGCTGGATATCCCTGGTGATGGAGAATTTTAGTAGTATGAAGAATGCAAATAGGCTACTGGATTTGGAACATGTATCACTTGCAGACCTTAGTAAGACTGTATTAATGGAGTCTGAACTCATAGAGGAGAATATCATTACCTTTCTACTCCTTCCACTAGACTGTACTTTTTCCTTAACATACAAACAAATCACTGAGGAGAATTCCCATTCGCATTCACCACCCCCTCCGTGGTTTCCAGGACACTGTACTGCCTGGAGTCTCTGGGTCCCTAATGCTCCCACGTGAGGCCAAAAGGCCTGTGGCCAGCACCCAATTCCCCTCCAACCCCACCTACAAGTTAAAACAGCTCTTCTCCTAAGCTCCAAGAGTAAATAAGTGAGAATTCTATTCACAGCACAGACATATTGAAGCTACCATGATCACATTAGCCTGAGAGTATGAATTCAATCCTTTTTGTGACTTTTCCTTAGCACTCCTCTTCTCAGAACTCCTTCCTCAAGGTGGAGCAAAACCAAGGCATTACTCTACGGGGACAAATGAAAGCATAGGGCTTTCCCCTGATAGTTGAACTAACTGTGGGCGTGGGTGGGTGACCATCTTCAACAAGAGCAGCTCTTCATACTCTCACCCACCTCCCCAAAAACCACGGGCCCCAGAAAAATCCCAGCACATCAGTGAACATGTGGGGCTTTTCAGTGGATACCCGGCAGTTGCCTTTACTTAGGAGAGACTTCCCACAGTGGGTCATGACCCATCTCAGAACGAAGGCTATTCTGAAAATTACTTTTTCAGAACAATAAGAATAATAAGGGCAAGTATAGGACCTTTGGAATCACTCTTAAAGTGGAGAGGCGACTGGTTCCACCATATCCATTTCTCTAACATTTATTTATTTATTTACTCACTTACTTTCTATTGCAAAAGCCAATGGATGAATGAACTTGCAGAATGTCTGAGATGTGAGCTCACAAAAAACAAGGGCAAATTCTATACTTGCCAGTCTCACATCAAGTTTTTCTTTTTTTAATTATTTTTACTGACGATTGTACATTTAACAGCTTCACTTGAGCAGAAATCACAAGACTGTGTTTACGGGTTCCTGTGCAGCCTTTAGGATATAAGGCCACCTATGGCCCAAGCTTGTTTCTATCTCCAAGGCTCAGATTGCCCAGAGAGTCCTTAGTGAAATGAAATTTTAAAAAAAGAATTCTTGATGTGATATATATATACAATGGAATACTATGCAGCCATCAAGAGAAACGAAATCTTGCCATTTGCAATGACGTGGATGGAACTAGAAGGTATTATGCTAAGCAAAATAAGTCAGTCCGAGAAAGACAATGACCACATGATCTCTCTGATATGAAGAATTTGAGAGACAGGGCGGGGGGTTGTGGGGGGTTGGGGAAGGGAAATGAAACAAGAAGGGATTAGGAAAGAGACAAACCATAAGAGACTCCTAAAATCACAAAACAAACAGGGTGGCTGGGGGTTAGGTTGGGTAGGGATAGGGTAGCTGGGTTATGGACACTGGGAAGGGTACGTGCTGTGGTAAATGCTGTGAAATGTGTAAGTCTGATGATTCAGACATGTACCCTGGGGCAAATAATACATTATATGTTAATAAAAAAGTTTTAATATGTTAAAAAAAAAAGAATTCTCTTTGTTTTCTAGGTGATATCAACTCCTTTTAAGTTTTTCTTCAGTTGGTTTATTTGGGGAACACCGCTTCTAAATGATGGTCACAGGAATAATATTCCTTCAAAAAATAACTGTAGAATTTCTGATTTTACAGTGACATTTAAAATAGTTAACGGTAACTATGCAAATCATTAGGGTGTCTTTATGCATTTCAAGGAAACAATCTTTGTCAATTCAAGAGTTACTGCTATTTAATGAAATACATTCCCTGGTAACCAAGACAACCGGTAATTTCTTTTTCCAAATAATATAAATTCATTGTTTCCAGGTTTTAGAGACAGATAATACAATACCATCAATTTATATTTGCTTGTTATTTCTCTCTATTCTCATTGTGGAGCCCCAAGAGTGATCTTTAAAAGTTGGAGGCTTATGAACATTCTCTTTAGCAAGATAAAGGGCTGTTCTTTTGGCTAGGACTCAAACAATCGAGGGAACAAAAAATTTTTTACAGATTTTGGTGTTAGTGATGTGACTTAAGTTTTAATATCTATTTGTGAATCTATTCTCACGAACATCTCATAGCCTTTTGGAGCTTATGTATCAACAGAGAAACATGGTAAATTTAACAAAGAGAATTTGATTTGATCTCCTGGCCTCTTCTCTCTTACTGCACACTTAATCTTGTCACTAAACGGCTCTATCCCTACAGAAGTGAGAGCAATCAAGAATGAAAATCCAACAGTCTCAGGAAAGCGATGAATAATATTTAGACACATGAAATATAAATTAAGTGATAAAGTTTATGAACTTTACTTAGCAAACATGCATAAAATTCATGTTTTAGCATCTATCGTGTACCATACAACTGTGCAGCATGCCTGTAACAGACGTTACTTAAATTATCTCACTAATCCTCATCACCCCAGAATGCTATTAGCAGTGTCTTTCTAGAGCTGAATAAACACATTTAGAACATGAAGTGATTTTCCTAGTACTTAGTTTATTTTTTTTCTCAGTACTTAATTTAAGTCCTAGGGTTTCAACTCAGTTCATGTTGCCCCAAAGCCCATTCTATTTGCATCATGTCATATGGACTTTTAGGTAAGGAAATAAATACAATTAAATACACACATATGTATGCATACACATGACTAAGTGCACATGTACTTACTTATGCACATACCCTTAGGCATTTACATGAAGAGATATGGGATATCAGAACATGCAGGAACTTTGAATCTGTGCCTATCAGCACTAGATGCAGAAAAAAAGGAGTTGAAAATAAATTATCCAACTGATAATAGATTATTGTACACCATATTGATGGAATAAGATAAAAGCACTTGAGAATAATCTAGTATTTATGATGAAAACTCTCAACAATAACCTCTGAGCAGAAGAAAACTTCCTAAAGCCTCTAAAAGGAATTGATTAAAACCTACAACTGTCATCATAGTACAGGTGAAAAACTGAGGGCATTATGATCGGAAACGAAACAAAGATGGCCATCCTCACCAATCTTAACACTATACTAGAAATTAATGCCAGTATAATCAGGTGAGAAGAGGAAGAAAAAGGCAGCTAGACTGGAAAGGGGGGAAAAAAACAGTCTTTTCAGATTCCTCTGGTCTACAGAAAACTTTGAGAAATCCATACATGTACAAAAATAAAAACTCCAAAATCTATCAGATTAAATAAACACCAAAAAAGTCAAAGGATAGGATAATAAAAACACAAAAAAGATACAAAGGATACAAATACAGAAAAATAAACTGTATTTCCATATACTAGTAATTGTATTTTCTAATCATCTAAAAGTGGTATTAAGATGATAATTCCATTCACACTAGCATAAAAAAGATGAAAATATTTAGTAGTAAATTCAATAAAGCAAAATTAAGACTTGTACATTGAAAATTCCAAACACTTTTGGAAGAAATAAAAAGTTTTAAATAAATAGTGATATTTTATGTTCACGGATAAAACATAATAGTGAATATAATAAGATGAAAATGCTCACTATAATTACTATTATACCATACTGCATTGAAGATCTTTGTCAGTAAAATTGTATATATGTATGTGTCTCAGTATATATATGTATATCATTT
Source organism: Nasua narica (assembly GCA_028533885.1). NCBI lineage: Eukaryota > Metazoa > Chordata > Mammalia > Carnivora > Procyonidae > Nasua > Nasua narica. Next base: position 19,952,151 of record CM052809.1, on the reverse strand, counting down.
ATATATATATAATTAATATAGAAAATATTATATATATTTACATGAATATGTATTATAAATTTATATATTTACTTATATATTTATATTGTGTGTTATTTATAAATTACATATTTTATAAATATATTACATAGTTTATCACATATGTTTTGTTTTATAAGTTATATACTATACATATTATATATGAATTATATGTATTTTTTGAATTATATGTATTATATATAAATTATATATATGTATGTGTGTGTGTACATACATACACCAAGACACACACACACACACACACACATACAAAGAGCAGACTTTGCTTCCAAATGATATGATCACATAAAATATTCAAGAGGCTATATGAAGAAATTATTAGAGCCAAGAGTGCCAGACACCAGACACAAGGCCAACGCATATGTAGAGATTCTTCCAACCTACGTGAAATTAAAAAAATAATAATAGCACAAATGTCAGAAAATTTGGGGATCCATTTTGATACAATCATAATAAAAGCTGGAAATTTTTTCATGGACAGAATTATACAGCTTTATTATTAACATTTAAGAAGATGAAGGAACAAATTATACCCTATTCATAGAGAGGAAGCCTAAAGCAATCAGTTTTCCCCGAACAAACCTATATGCATCTGATAAAAACATCAAAATATCAAAATTGCACTTCTGATCAAAACATCAAAAAGATTTTACAGTAAACAGACTTTCACAAATTCATATTAAGAAAGAGAGAAAGCCAGAACCACTTCATGTCAAGTTTTACTCTAAAGTTATAGTGGTATTTTCAACAATGTTATATTGATACAGGCATAAACTAATCATCCCGTTAAATGTACTAGACTTCTCGAAAACAGATCTAAGCATAAACGGTGAGCTCCGCAGAAGGAGAGATGTTATTTTTTATCAGCTGGGGAACGAGTAAAGGAAAGTGACTTTCTCTTTGGGTAAGTTTAAATATCTAGCTCACAAACAAAACTCAAATGTAGTAAAGACCTACATATGAGAGACAACACAAATTTTAGAAGAAAATATGAAAACTATCTAGTAGTAGGGATAGGGTAAATTTTTAAAAATAACCTATGCAGGCAAAAAAAGAGCTAAAAAAGGAGAGCAATAAATTCACTCAACCAATAACAAAAAGTTACGTATGTCCCAAGAAATCATAACCAATGGTAAAAGACAAGCAACAACTTAGAGATATATAAAATAAAACAGAACTAAGCAATTTGGGAAAGACAAACAGCCAATAGCAAAATGGTCTTAGGATTCAGGATACTGATCTCAATCTAGACTCCCAGAAAGAAGAAAAATATTGACATTTTTTAACATCATTGTTATTCTAGGAGATTGAAAGTCTACTAACAATTTGTACCATTTAAATCACTGGAAGAAACTAAACTATGACAACATCAAATACTGTTTACAATACTCAGCTAAATGCTGGTCATAAAAAAAGAACTGGTCTAGCTTCTTTGACATATAATTTGCCACCATGTAAGAAAATGTGAAGTATAAGTGACCTATGATGGATAATCAATCCTGTTCAAGTTAAAAAAATTTTTAAAAAGGAATTTACTAACAGAAATTAAAAACCCAGAGAATATATTCAGAATTTAGAATGGTTAGAGGCAGGTATGCACTCAGTATCAAATCGCAAAAGGAGTAGAGCTCTCCCTTTTAATCGGCCCCTTTAGAAGTGTTTCTCAATGTGATCGCTCATTCTCAAGACATGGTCTCTCCCCAGGTGACAAGAACTTTATCGACCCTTGGAGTCAACAAAGGGCAGCTACTTCCATGTAGCTTACACAAAAGTCCTGGAGTGTCCTCCAAGGTAAGGAACTTGGTGGGATAAGCAATCTTAGTCAATTGACTGAGGACTTCTCAGGGGTTAGCACCGCTAAGTCTTGCATCTCAAGAACCCACTCAAATCAAAATGGGTTGCCCAGGACTGTCCCAGTTTTACAGTTGAAAGCCCCATGTCCTGGAAACCCTCGTGCTCAGAGGGCGAACTGGGACCATTGTTGCTCTACAAGACATGGGGATGTGATTACAGCTCTAAGAGAGGATCAGCATTTATTCAAGAAAACTCTGATGAGAAAATAAAATGTCAATGTCCATAGGGGATGTGGATTGCCTGTGCTGTGGTATTCACCCAACCCAATGTGGCCTCATGCAAGAGATACAACAGCTAAAACAATGCACAAAAACTTTTGAACAACAGTGAGGTTTCAGGAGGTTCATCCTTTTCCCTACCAGAGCATTATCCTTCACTCACATATACACATTAGCTGTGTATTTTCTTGTCTCTTCTGATTTATTTGTTATTTAAGAAAAATACTTCAAGGTCTCCTGGAGTGAGTCAGTTTTTAAAATCTCCTATTCTCAACTTGAGGTTTCTACTTATATTGTGGGGCATGTTAATGCCCGGTCCCGTTTTCTCTTCTGGCTTCACTGTCGACTTCTCTCTAGGTGACTGTTTTCCATTAAACTTAAAAAGGTCAATGAAAGCGAAGTTGTACTGTTGACATGAACAGAGCTAGTAGTCACTGCTGTGATCTTACCTCACTCAGCTTCTAAGAAAAATCGGCTTGCCTGCCTGGTTTCTTTGACCTCTGTCTGTGTCCTTCCGCCTGGAGGAAAGCCCAGGACAAAATGTGGGGTGCTTCGAGTGTGATGAGCTGCTCATCTTGCCACAGTATCAGTCTGAGAACAAAGAATGGCTCCAAGTCTGCAGGAACTAATTTTTCCAGTCATTAAGGAGAAAACAAGAGGTTGGAGGGACAGATGAAGAAATCCAAGAGCTGTTTGTGGAGCTGCAAAACTGTGCATTTGCAAATGTCTACAACCAGCTGGATTTGGTAAACACTGAAAGCAGCGTAATTTTATTTACATTTATTCTAAGTCATGAGAATGCCTTGGCTTCCAAAGCAGAGCAAACTTCCTTAAATAGAGCTACATTGTTTCTCATTACAATTCATTTCTAAGAGCCACAGGTAAATTGTTATTTGTTTCAAGGTTGCAATGTTAACCTTCTTCTGATTTGGAGTACTAACCCTAAAGCCTCATTGCACATCAGCTTTACAGAACCCATCCTAATTTGAATATGGATTTAACTGATTAAAAAGGAAGTTTAAGAAAGAAAAACTATTGAAATAAACACTGCCTATTCAGGAGTTATCCCTGAGGAATAGAAAATGGAAATGCATTTTCAGTTGATTATAAATTTTACGTGAGCCACTGTAAGTGATATGATTGTTAGAAATAGGCCATGATGACAGACTGTATAAGAACCAATAGGCACTTTTGGGTAGAGATTTTCTCTTACTTCACCTAGAAATTACCTGCTCTGTGGAAGGCAGAATAAAATCCTTCCCACCAAAGATGTCTACAGCCTAATTTGTGGAATCAGTGAGTATGTTCCCTACACAGCCAAATGCACTATGCAAATGTGCTATCAGTGAAGGAATTTGATAGGGAGATTATTGTGAATTTTCTGTGTAGACGCAGTCAAATCACATGAGTCCTTAAAAGCTGAGGACCTTTCTTGGTTCTAACCAGAGACCTATGAAAATAGAGTGAGGGTCAGAGAAATGTAGTATTTCTGGCTTTGAGGATGAAAAAGGAGCCTAAGTCAAGTAATGTAGGCAACCCCTAGAAGCTGGCAGATACAAGACAATGTGTCCTCCCATTAAGCCTCCATAAGGAGCTCAGCCCTGCCCATACCTTGATTTTTGTCCATTGGGACTCACGCTGGACTTCTGACCTGAAGAAGCATCCAACTGTAAATCTGTGTTAAGCCACAGACTTTGAGGTAATTTATTATAGGGCCATCAGGAAGCTAACATGGCTCTTAATAAATGAGTATCATTCCTATAAAATTACCAATGTTTATGAGATTGTCTTTCCGTTCTTCCTTAAAATACCTAACCTTACTCGAGGAGTGTTATCACAGTATGAAAAACAAGTCTGTGGCTTATCCAGGTTTCCACAGTCCTAATGTTTAAAGTTGAGCTTGCTTGTTTCATCTACAGGGCTTTGCAAGTCTAACACTTCTCTGTTGGAAGTAATCTCATCCTTGAATTCCCATGTCTAAATTTTAGTCACATAATTATATGTATATATGCATATATACTTTTCAATAATTTATTTTTAAAATCCCCTAGTATTTGTTCTTACAGGAAGGCAATGTCCTGCTCAAACATTATCTGAAGAGTCCACGAGTGGAGCCTAAATCTTTCTAAAAGAAAGTTATGTACAGTTTATAGAAACAGAGCTCACTCATAAGAAATGTGATACAGGAAGACACGTATCTAATCAAATTCCAGTGGCATTTTATAACCTAAACATACTGATGGGCTTTGGTAAACAGTTATTGTAGTCACTCCACTGAACAACATAATCACTTATGTAATAGCCCCATCAGTGGAGGACAGCAACCATCTTGGAAAGGAAGAGGAAAGCTTCGAAACTCCTTTCAGGCTCCAGTACACAAAGCCCTTCTTGCCTCGGTTGGGTCTCCATTTCCATGAGCATGGACAAGATTAGCTCCTTTTTAAAAAAAAATTTTTTTGCCCTTTTCATTTTTGACAAGTCAGTGCTAGACCCCTGTCAAGAGTAAGAAATAGACTTCTTAATAGCATTTTGAGTATTTGGATGACATTATAGTTCCCTAAACAAAACATCAGATTTTCCTTGTATACATACATGTTTATAGTAAGGATATCATATTTTTGCTGTTTTTAGATTCATTTCATATTTTCAGTCTTAGCCAAAAAAAAATTTTTTTTTAAGATTTTATTTATTTATTTGACAGAGAGGAGAGAGATCACAAGTAGGAAGAGAGGCAGGCAGAGAGAGAGGGGGAAGCAGGCTCCCTGCTGAGCAGAGAGCCCAATTCAGGGCTCCATCCCAGGACTCTGAGACCATGATCCGAGCCGAAAGCAGAGGTTTCAAATCACTGAGCCATCCAGGCGCCCTCAGCCAAAAAAATTTAATTGAACAATAGAAAATAAGCAGTAATTTTATAGGATAAAATTAAAAAAAAGTAATTTATAAATATAGGAGATGTCTCAAATAGTTGTTCCCCTGATGTAAAACCAACTGAGAGTGTAGGGAATATAGACAATAATATAATTTGTGTGGTGATGACTTACCATGGCAGTCTTTTTTTTTTTTTTT
>CM052809.1:19873158-19946474 GCA_028533885.1 Nasua narica | reverse complement strand
AAAAAAAAAAAAAAATTACTTGAGAAATTACTCTTCAATATAGAGTATTTAATAGGTAATTGTGGAGACTCACCCAGTGTATTGGGCCAATGTACCCATTCTCCAGCTGCTCTATTGAATGATAACTATTAAGAGCTGTACATATCACCTGTGATTTGACTTTGGCCTGTGCAATCACTCTTTCAGGCATAGCTCCCAATAAGGAGCTGTCTAACAAGGGACACATTAGGCCCTCCAGTCTCAAAGAGAGTGATTCTGTAGTGCCATTCATATATTGGACCTCCCCGTGGTACTAAGTCTAGGCCAGGCTTCAGCTGAATTCCTATTTTTGCCTAGCTTCTTCCCTTGTCTTAGTTAGCTTTGTTCACTCCCTCACAGATTTCTCTTAAGAACATTCCCTCAGTAAGTGCCTGATTCCCCATGTCAAGCTTGGCTTTCGGGGCAACAAACCTAAAATATGAAGAAAGTAATGAAACAGAAAATGAAGATGATAGAGATGGAAGATGAAAGGCCAGGAAACAGAAAATATAAGACTTCAAGTAAGAAAGACTAGAGGTTAAATAATCAAAGAAATCAAGAAATTTTCCCGAGTTGATGAATGTCTTGAATTCTCTCAGATTCAGAGGACTCCCCAAATGACACGAATATCTAAAATTCACTGCCATCATTTAAGACTATTTGGAGATTCTAATCACTAAATTAACTCAGAAAAATCAAGGGTACCAGTCAGAAAAAAAATAAGCAAAATTACCATTATTTGCAGACGATTTGATCACAAATCTAGGAAATCTAAGAACTCAAATGGGAAATTATCCAAAAGATGCTCAAACTATGTAATCAACCAAAGAAAGAAAAATAATAGCTTTCCTTCATAGTTGCAGTGACTATTTAGAAAACATAGTGGGGAGAAAATTCCATTCACAGGATCAACAGAAATTATCAAGTTCTAGGAATAAAATCAACATTCAGGAACTAGATCCATTTTTAAAAGAATTTGTAAAATTTTGCTAAAGTACAAAGAACAAGATGTATATATGCAAATCAAGGCTCCTGAACGGGAAAATTATAAGGATGTCAATTCTTTCCAAATTAACATAAAAAAATAATGTAATACAAGTGCCAAACTTAAGGGAAAGTTTTGTGGTGTATCCAAATCTTAAGAAACTAAAAATGAGGTTCATCTGGGTAAATGAATTCATGTGTTCTATTTAATTAAAGATAGATTGACACAAAAGAATTACAATTTTAAGAACCGCGTTAGAGGGGCGCCTGGGTGGCTCGGTGGGTTGGAGCCTCTGCCTTCAGCTTGGGTTGTGGTCTCAGGGTCCTGGGATCGAGCCCCGCATCGGGCTCTCTGCTCGGCAGGGAGCCTGCTTCCCCTGCCTCTCTGCCTGCTTGTGATCTCTCTCTCTCTCGGTCAAATGAATAAACAGAATCTTTGGAAAAAGGAAGAAAGAAAAAAAAAAAAACCGTGTTAGAGAGCCAGTTTTCAGTTTTATTAAAGTTGTCTGGATTGCTCATGAGTAGAGTAACCAGAAAATTTTTCATTGAAACTTAACCATGAAAGAGGGAACTGTAAGTATTTATAGTAGGACAACGGGTGTTAACAGGCCTGGGACTTGGGCAAACAAAGACCCCAGTCATACTATTTATGGGCCATATTTTCTTAGAAAACATCTTAGTATCAAGAATATTAAAAGAGTAAGAAGGCAAGTTATCTCATTAGTAACTCAAAATTCACCCTTAAAATCAAAACCCAACTATGTTTCTTTTTTTTTTTATAAAGATTTTATTTATTTATTTGACACAGAGAGAGAGATCGCAACTAGGCAGAGAGGCAGGCAGAGAGCCACCCAGGCGCCCCCAACTATGTTTCTTTAGACTCATTCCAGCCATCTCACAAGATCAAAAATTTCTACTTTGTAAGTATAGAATACTAATGTATCTAGATAATTTACCAGTTCACTACCCCCTATGGGATAACATCCTTAGAAACATAACCTTGCCTACCTCTTCCTCTTTCCCAATCATTAAATTTAGAATGCAGAATATTAACGTTTTATTTAAATACTTGTATGATACCTGAGTACACAAGTTATTTCAACAATGGATGTGTTTGGCCATGTGGTGGTAATGTCTATGAAGCTATCTTAATACATATACAATTATGCTTCAACTGTATCTCAATTAATGGTAACTGGGTATAATTCACCCTAGTTCATCTATACAGGAAATTCAGATAGAGACTCTGAAGCTCTTAAATTAATGGCTCAGCAGTATTAACATGGCAAGTTTTAATGAGTACTTAAAAATTATTTCCAAGAATTTTTTTAAAGATTTATTTATTTATTTATTTATTTATTTATTTGACAGAGAGAGAGAGAGAGAGAGAGAGAGAGAGAGAGAGAGATCACAAGTAGGCAGAGAGAGGGGGGGAAGCAGGCTCCTTGCTGACCAGGGAGCCCGATGTGGGGTTCGATCCCAGAACCCTGAGATCATGACCTGAGCCAAAGGCAGAGGCTTTAACCCACTGAGCCACGCAGGCACCCCTCTTTTCAAGAATTTTTTAAGTACATACGTACATCTATTAAATTTGATCTTCTCCTGTTTAAAAAAAATTCCTTTCCTGGTTTTCAGTATATTACTTCAATAATGCTATCCAAGTCCAGAATGTACAAAATTTATCTGTAATTAACAGAGTCATGATGAAACAAATTCAAACTGCAAAATGGCTACAAAGCTTGGGTGTTTCTTTCACAAACTCAATGCCTTTCCTTCCTCTATTTTTTTTTCATTGTTGGTATTTTTCAACCTCTGAGAGTTGCTACCGTAGAGGCTAACAGTAAGAAAAACCTTTGATGGCTTGACAAGAATCTTGTAATTAAAAGATGAAGAAGAAAACAGATACTACTTCATCAGTATAAATTTAAAATATATACTAAGAGTTGAAGGAATCTTCTAGGAACTACAATTTTCGGTTTCACTAATAGTTTCTTTTGCAACACTAACAGAGCATGTGATTACATATTCCTGACAATTTCGGTGACTTAAACACAGTAAAACTTTTAGCAGTCTCTACACTTGCCTAATCTGAATAATCTTTGCATAATAATACAGGAGAAAAAACTTAGCAATTGAGTTTCAGTATGCACTGAACTCTGAAAGTATCCAGTAAAAGCTGTATTAGTTTCCTATTGTTGCTATAACAAATTACCACAAACACCAGGGGCTTACAACAAGGCAAGATTATCATTGTATAGTTCTGGAAGTCAGAAATCCAAAATGATTCTAAAATCAAAGTATCAACAGGGCTGCATACCTTCCAGAAGCTCTAGGAGACAATCAGTTTCCTTGACTTTTCCCGTTCGAAAAGACTACTCACATTCTTTGGTTCCTCTCCCCATATCACTCCAATCTTAGCTTCTGTAATCACATCTCTCACTGACTTCTCTCTTTCCCTCTCATGAAGAAGCTTGTAAATATACTGCAATCATCTGGATAATCCAGGATAATCATTTCACCTCAAAGTCCTTAACTAACCACTGAGCAATTTCCTTTACTGGATAAAGTAGCACAAACACAGATTCTATAGATTATGATGTAGACCTCTTGGCAGCCATTATTCAGCCTACCTCAAGGCTTTCTGAAAGGAATATTTTAGCTTGTACCTCCACATCTGCTCTGCTCTTTCTTTCTAAAGTAGGAAATGGCCAAAATGGAGACGAGGATACAACTCAACTCATTGTTCTGCTTAATGAAGTATCAAGATATGTCTCTAACATCTGGCAAAGAGAAAGGTACATATATCAGTAAATACAAGGGCCAAAACAACATCGGTGAGATGTAACCCTTCTCCAGACTCAAGTCTTCTCAGACAAAATGTTTCCATTATAAATTCTCAGAGGCTTCACTTTCCTATGGAGAACTAGAGTAACCTAGAGTATTTATCTGTTTTTCCTAAGATGTAGTGACATCTATGAAAGGTTATCCTGAGTGTTGGACATAAAATAACACCTAAAATCTCTCTCACACACACACACATGCACAAATGTTCTGAGAAACGTGAAGTACTTCTCCTGTGTTCCCCTCAAGTATCTTGATACGGTTCAAAGGCCTTACCCCTGCATTACAACAGACCCAGAGAATATGAACTTCCCTTTCAATATTGTGTGGATACCTAATAGCAGAGCTAGAAGCATAGCCAACCTCTAGAATCCTGCTCGTGTGCCCACCGAGGGAGAGGAAGGGTATGAGGGCGGGGGCATTTCAGGGGCAGGATGTTTTAAGAGCAATCAGCCAGCTATGTTTCTTATATATAGTCTCTGGAGTTTCAAGATAACAAACCAGACAGATGGGACAGAGCCTATCCAAGCACATCTCTAGCTGCTGAGTGCAGGGGGGAAAATAATCCTAGGAGTGAAACAAAGAAAATAACTGCTCACGTTTGGCAAATATATAGCAGTGTTACATGATGAAAATGTATGTGGATGAATAAACCATTCTTAAGAACTGGGAAGGAAAATAGTGCACATTTCACCCAAACACAACACAGAAAAATGCATGTCTTTCATATCCTAGGGAACACATCTCCCTGAAATTTATGTCAACTGCTTGGCGTTAGTGGTCTTTTTCACTGAGGTTGTCTTTCCTAAAGAACACCATCAGTGGGAACCCAAGAAGTCCCCAAACAGTCTCCATCCCCTGGAGATAATGCCCTATTAATAAAATCTCAGAGTACGCAAGCTGTTTGACCCATTTTTTCAAGTCCCCTATTAACACGTGCCTCAATAAACCAATACTCCCATTTTCTTCCTATTTGCTCCCATGTTCCAGTCTCTGCCCATGTCATTCTCAATATCTGCAAGGACAGACTCAGTCACCTACTTTTCCCATGCTCATTTTGGGACTGCATCCTTGCTGAAACCCACCTAAGACATCACCTTCAGCTTTATGGCTTTTTAGGTAAGTATAGCACCGTTGTTACCAGGCAGATCCTAGAGTCAAAATGAATTTGACACCCGGATCACCTATTTCCTAGTTAGGGGCACATTAGCTGTCCTTTACTATAGTTTCCTCCTCTCTTAAGATTAAAGGTTTAACTTACCACAGGGTTATTACGAGGATTAAGTAAATGAAGATACATGAAGGACACTAGAATCACTGACTAATGCATAGTGAATTCTCAGTAGGAGTCACCTGCCAAGTTTCCAAAGTGAAACTAATCACACTTCACCCTGATTCCAACTGTACTTTTTGTTCTTTACCCGTCTTTCCATTTTGAATTAAGTATTAATGTATAAATCTTACCTGCATGCCCAATTGTGTTTTCTCTGAGCACAGGAGAAAAGCCTGACATAACCCTTCCGTATTATAATAATTGGAAATCTAGCATTTTCATATATATCTCACATATATGTAACACATACATGTAACAGTGTGTGCCAGAAATTATGTGCACTTTTCATACTCGTCATCTCCATAACCACCTGAGGTGGCAAGTAATATCAACCATCCCCACTTCACAGATGAAAAGACAGGTTAATAGGTATTTTCTGATTCTAAATCCCTAATGCTTTTTTTTTTTTAATTTAATTTTATTTTTTCAGTGTTCTAAGATTCATTGTTTATGCACCAAATCCAGTGCTCCATGCAATATGTGCCCTCCTTAACTCTTAACAACTATGTTTTTCAGTCTCGGGTTGCTCTGCCATAAATGTGTTGAATGACACAGTGAATGACCATAACCTTCACCATAAAGATTTTTATAGGCTTTGCTATGGCACATTTGTAAACAAGCACTACCTGTCTTAGAGAGCCAGCCTTGACGGCATCACCCAGACGCCTGCTACAAATGCAAAACAGTCTTGGACCGAGAGGCATTGAATCACTATCCCTAATTTAATAAAATCTCCAGTTTAAAAATCATTAATATAGAGGTCATCAACCAGCAACTCTCTACTTCTTAAGAATAGAAAAAATTAAAATTGCTTGGACCTAGGGAGATTTTCTTTCTAAAAGCGAATGTTAAGATATGCCGTGGAGTAAATTACAGAAGCAACGTGTGAGAGTGCCTTTTCAAGAAGTTACTTTTAAATGATAGAGTATCCTTGATCTATAAAACCTCAGCCAAGAAAAGGGTCTTATTTCCTGTGCTTCTGTAAGACTATAGTTCATTCTAGGATATAAGCTTCCTACAGAGTCTTTGTCACATTCATTGCTGTATTTTTTTTTATTGCTATATTTTTAATGCATAGGACAGGGACTGGCACATAGAAGGAAGATAAGAGAACTACGCTGAATGAACAGATGTATGTTTTTAAGATTTTTAGGGCAATTTGAGTACATTCTCCAAAGAGTAGGATTCCAGGGTTCTAACTGGCTCTAACTCTGAGGCGTCACTGTCTATGTGTCCTAACAGAGAAGTTTTCTGCCATTGAGAAGGACCCAAGGAAATGAAGAAAGCACAATATTATTACTTTAATGTGTCTTGTATGGAGATCAATTATAAATTATTAAACAGAAAGGGAAAACACCTTTTCTTGATAGCTAGGTAGCAGTTCCATTTTCTTGCCTTAAAAAACTCTTGGGTATAATAAGCACAGATTTTTTTTTTTTCTTTGAACATTTTCCCAGGAGTTTGGCTTGGGACAAAATGATTGATTCGGCACTCGTTCTAGACCAACCGGTGAGCACATCTCAGAAGAGGCCCCAAAACAGAGTCAGAACTTGAGCTCAACTAGTGTCAAGAGAACAGCTGTTTTCACTCCAGAGTCTTAGTCACAAACGAAAACTTGAACTGGGTCCTATCTTGTGAGTTAAGACTTCAGTTCCAAGAAACAATCCTGATGATATTATAAAGGAAAATATTAAATCAGTCTAATTAGCCCCTCAGTTTAGAGTTCAAGAAAACAAATGTAGACATAAAACAACCGTCTTATTAACTAAATACTGCATAACCAAGGTTTCTCATTATCCCAGCATACTGAGAGTATATGATTCATTTACCAATTTCACTCTTAGAATGTTGTTGTGAAGTTTTTGCTAAGGTTCAACAATGAGGCATTCACCATCAACGATGGAGTCTTAGAACCAAAAGGGCTTTTCTGCCATTATCAATAGCAATTTTTAATGTTTTTAGCTAAATGACTGGAATAAAACCGGGACTATTTTTATTATTGTTTCCCAAAGCCATCTCTATTAATGTCATTTTCAATACATTCATATTGTCATTTAACAAAAGCAAAGTTTTTTATTTTGTCTTTTTTTTTTAAAGAAAACTTTACTTCTAAGTAGGAGAATACTAAGATTTTTTGGTTTGCTTTACCATCGTGACAGAAGTGCTACGTTTGAAAAAAAAAAAAAAAGCTATTTTCTAAGAATTTATTGATTAAAGCACTTAAACAGGGCCACTGTTCTTCACAAACGTTCTTGGCTGTGCCCTCACTGTGCCTGCTTCTGAAAGCCATCTGCTTACCTCCCTGATAATTCTTGTGGGTAAGCCCATGGCAGTAACTCCTAAGACAGGGAAAAGTGAAAATACCCACGGAGAATTGAAGCAGTATTTCAATCTACCAAGCAAAGTATTTCGAAAGGGTTGATGGATGAGAGGTCAAAAAGGTCAAGTGCTCCAAAAATTAAATAGTTCACTCATAAATCATTCAATGCAAGCAAGAGCAAAAATAATAGTGCTTGTCCCAACAATCACCAGAAAGGGCGACATATTCCAGCCATCTTGACCACACTGCCTTCTGTGGACTCTCTAACAGCGGTATGTTTGGGAACATATGTAGGACAAAGAAGAGAAACAGCCAGCTCACTGGGCGGCACTCTAGGACAGATCTCCCAAGAATCATGAACAAGAACTGCTGGTGTTTAGACAAAAACAAAACAAATTAAGAAACCAAAGAGTGTCTTTCAAAAGAGAGAAATACCTAACATACCCTGAAACGCAGAGTCAATTTTAGCTGAACTAGACAAAGCAATGGCAAGGACGTAAAGGTCAGAGAGGCCTGTTCTTCCCATGAGGTACACACCAAAAAACAAATGATGCTTCACAGGTTCAAGGTCAATAGGGTAGCCGATTAATCATACAAATATGAGTTACTGCATACATATCATACTTATACCTAAAGCTGCCTGAGGCTGCTTACCTCCAAGTGCAAACTGTCAAACCAATGACCTTTGTCTTTTCATTTTTTTTTTTACCTAGTTATTTGTTTGAAAATAATATTGCTACTGGTATATAGCTCTTTTATTTTGCCTTTATGTATATAACGTATGTGGCTTGTTTGGTTTGTTTTCTCCACAAATCAAAGCTTTTTTTTTTTTTTTTTTTATGTACATGGGCACTATTCCCACCTGGTCTCTTTTTGCTGAAAATATATTTCAGATCTTTCTTTTTTGGCACATAAACATCTGCCTCCCTTTTAACGGACTAGATAACATTACGTTGATTGGATATTCCATCATTTATGCAACTCGTCATTAATACTAAAGTTATTTTTGTTCTTTACAATTAAAAATAACACAGTGACTCTTTGTCTGCTCATAGCTGAACACGAATAGATCTGTAAGTTGGCAAATGTTGAATTATTGGCCAAAAATCTACTTTTCTTCCCGATTTTGAGAGACATCAAGTTGTCTTTTAAGGGTGCCAATTTGTCTTTCGAAGAGTTTAATCTGCCACCAAACCTGTGGGAGGATGTGTATTTACACATACCCTCAACCACTCTGTACTTGATCTGGGCTGAGTCCAACAGGCGAAATGCCATTTCCTTTTACCTTTACATTTTTATTTTCAAAATTATTACTAAGATTAACATCCACTCATCCTTCTAAGTGCCGTTTGCATGTCTTTAAATGTGAACTTGAATTATCTTTCAATAACTTGTCAAAACCCATCCTATTTCATATTCCATCAAATCTAAGACATCATTAATTTTAACAAGAAAAAAAAATCCCTGACTATCAAATTGAGAAGAAATGCTTTCTTATCACCTATAACTTCTAATGTGAATGTATTAAGACCATTCTTTTACAGGTAAGAAGGCAGGAATTTTTGTCAAGTTTCCTTCTCACACATATAGACAGGAAACGAAGCAAAACCACGTTATCTCCAGTTCCGCGCCTGACCCTTCAGAACCGCTCTGAGGCAGCAACGAAATCTCCATGTCCACGGGTCTTTCCTGAAACGGGGTCCTCTGCATCGGCATCGAAACGTTTCTTAAAAACAGTCCGTCCGAAAAACAACAACAACAACAACAACAACAACAACAAACAGTCCGTGCGAAAAACTAAAAGCTGGGCTGTGCTCTCACAGACACAGCCACTCACTGGAGCAGGCAGCTCGCTTGACTCCTGACTCCCCTGGGGCAGGAATGTTGCTGGTACGCCACCGGTGGGTCTGGGGGCCTAGCATGTCACGTGGCCATGCCATTTGCGGAAGCTTCCACACATGGCCATGCTCCACATTGAAATACGGGGAAGATGTGAATTACAACGAACAAAAGCCTCAGTAAGGAAAGGAGCCTTGCAAGAGGGGTTGTAAAAGTCTCTTCTCAGTTTTACTTCCCTTTCATGTAATTTTTTGATCATTAAGAGTACTTGCTTTTTCATGTAGTCTTTTTTTTTTTTTTTGTATTATTATGGAGTATGAATTTTATGCCTGGAGCTTCCTCACACCACTATTACAGAAAAAATTGCCATTACTTTCCAACAAAGAGTTTTTGCTTTGTTTTTTAACTTTTTAACTTGGGAATCTAATAGGAGTTAGCAGATGTGTATATTTTGTGTTTAGAAGGACATCTGAAATAAAATTCTAGCCTTTTTTTTTTTTTACCCCAAAATAACTACCCATGGGTTCTATCATCATCATATACTACATTTCTGCATTTGTGTTAATTAATTTTATAGTATAATATCCTCTCTTTTACACAGTGGTCTTTAGCCCCAGAGACTGTGACAAAATCATCATATGCAATTTCATGAAATACTACAAATACTACAAATCTTGCAAAGCTAATGGACTTTCAATACTTTTTTTCCTTAAGTTTCCTGCATTTTATTTCTGTACTTCTTTCTCTGAATTTTCTGATCAGTTTAAGCTAAAAAAATTTTTTTTCTGTTTTTATTGTTACACTATTGAACATAATTTCGAGAATTGAAATCTATTTCCATTTTTGCATTTATTTAATATTCTCATCAAAACTTTAAATAATATATGATGTTTACTAAGTGCTTTAATAAAGCTGTGTAACATAGTGTAGAATGTTGGTTCACAATCAAAGGTAATTTTATTCACCTTTTAATATTCCTAAAATGTCAAGCAGTTTTCCTAACAAGACAAAATCAGCCTCTAGGTTTAACTTTCAAAACACTAACCTATATACTGAAGTCAAACTATGAAATTATAAGAAAGTTTAAGAACTAGGATGAATTCCATTTTTGACAATGTAGTGGGCTAGTTGCCAGAATTAACTGTTCCACCCAAATCAGTAAGTATTCCTTGATATAAAATAAAATGGAATATTACATCTCCCGTAATACGTCACTGAATTAGCATAAGAATAAGATATTCTCAGGGGAAGGAAGGAAGAGAAGGGGGAGGGAAGAAAGGAAGAAGGAAGGAAGGGAAAAAGAAAAGGCAGGGTCTAAGGTTGTAAGTAGAAAACTGCTGATTGCAGTTACTTTGAGGGTATTTGCCTTTTTAATACTGTAATAGTATGTTCTTTCCTAGGACTGTACCACAGTACGAGTAATCCAGAAATCCTATCACTGCCTCAGGAATTTGATTCCTCATACCTGGATACTAAGTTCAAAAACGGAAATGCCAGCACTCATAATTTGCAACCAAAATCTATTTCAAAGCCCAAATTGAAAACATTCTCACTGAGAGAAAACTCAGGCAAGAATTTCATTGAAAATCATTCTGAGCCATTATGGTCTCCAGGACTCAAGTAAAGTCTCTCTGGAGAAGATCTTTTCTTCCAAGTTCACAAAGAATGTTCAAAAATAAAATTCTAAAGCCAATAAGCATCATACCTATAGAAACTAAAAACTCAAGAGCACTGTAAAAACAAACAGCAGACAACAGAACCAGACTACATACGGACCAAATATTCAAAGTGGAAAATAACTATAGTTAACAAATTAGAGGCTTCAGAGGAAAAGGTAGACAACATATATGAACACACAGGGAATTTTAGCAAAGAACTAGACGATATTTAAAAACAGTCCCTTGGGGAAAAACAAAAACAAACAAAAAACAACAAAAAAAAAGTCCCTTGGATAAAAATCCAACACATGATAACAGATAAAGAATGACCTCATTAGCACATGTTGTGATGAGCACTGAGTGTTATATGCAACTAATGAATCATTGAACACTACATCAAAAACTAAGGATGTAATATGTTGGCTAACTGAACATAATATTAAAAAAGAAATTTAAATGACCTCATCAGGCCTCGGTGGCTCAGTTGGTTAAGCACTTACTCTTGATCTCAACCCAGGTAATGGTCCCTCCCAGCACCAGGCACTTGGGTGCCCACCTTTTTCCCTAACCCCAGGTTGGGGTCTCACCTCCTCCTCCGGAGGGGGAGGGAATGTGATGGTCTCCAGCCTCCTTCCCAGGCTCCAATTTGAGAGGGATCCCCGCCTGGCCTCACTCCCTAAGTGCAATATGGCGCCCAGCCTCTCCTGTCCACCTACCCCGCATGCTATGACCTGTGTGTGTGGCTGTGTCTCCCCTTGTGCCACTCCTGATGCCCACTCCTGACACCCACTCCTGACACCCTCCCCACAGAGGCCCTCTGGGACAGATAGCTCAGAGTAATATCCTCCCAGGCCCCACCCAAGTGGGCCCCCTCCCCACCAGCTCTCTAGGACCCCCACCAGCCACTTCCAGAAAGTTTACTACAAAAATAAAAGAACAGAAAAGAGTGTTTAAAAAATAACAAAACAGTCTCAGGTCCTGGGATCAAACCCAGCATCAGACTCCTGACTCAGCAGGAGTCCACTGAAGATTCTCTCTTTTCCTCTCCCTCTGCCCCTCCCCTGCCCCACTTGGGCATGCCTCTCTCTTTCTCTCTCTCAAATAAATAAATAAATAAATAAATAAATAAATAAATAAATCTTAAAAAAAAAAAGAAAAGAAGAATGACCTCATCAGGAACAAAAGTAGATTGGATATAGCTGAGAAAACCAATTAGTGAACTAAAGGAAAATCAGTGTATTTTACCCAATCTAAAACAGAGAGGAAAATCAGTGTGTGTGGTGGGAGAGGAACACAGAATTACCACGGCACCTAAGAATTGTGGGAAATTATCAGATGGTCTAACATACATGTAGTTGAAGACTCAGAGGGAGAATAAAAAACCATTTTAAGTGAAAAGGCTATGAATTTTTTTTAAAAAGCCATCTACAGATCTATAAAGCTTGGGACATAAAATATTTTAAAAATTATATTCAGTCTGCTGAAATCCAGACAGGAAAAGAAAACCTTGCAGGCAGTCAAAGGAAAAATAACAAGAAATAGTACCTACAGAGGAACAAAGAACTATACCAAACTTATCAGAAAATAAACAAAACAAAGTTAATTCAGCAGTCTGTACACAATGAAAACGTCTTTCCAGTAAACTGAAGGAGAAATACTTCTCAGAGGAAAAAAATAGAGAATCTGTTACCAGTAGAATTGTCCTATAGAAAATTCTAAAACAATTTCAAGAAAAAAACGAGTATGACACCAGACAGATAATTGTTCTCTTGAAATAAAGTGAGGATAAATGTAAAATATTTCTTGTCCCATGCTTAATTGCTCTATAAAGTAATTAATTATGCAGCAAACATACTAACAATGTACTCTGGGTTAATAGATGTGTAAGAGTAATATATATTATCAAGATAACACAAAGGATGTGAAAAAGGAATCTGAAATATACTGCTGCAAAATTCTTACACTGAAGTACAATAATATTATTTGAGAGTAGACTGATTATTTACAGAGGTATATAGTAAACCCTAAGGAACGCATTTCTTTTAAAAAATAATAAAAAAAAAGGTATCAATTTTAAGCTAGTAATGAAGGTAAAGTGAAAGCAAAAGAAAGATTATTAAAATGCAGCAGAGGGCGCCTGGGTGGCTCAGTTGGTCGGGCGACTGCCTTCGGCTCAGGTCATGATCCTTGGGTTCTGGGATCGAGTTCCACATTGGGCTCCCGGCTCCATGGGGAGTCTGCTTCTTCCTCTAACCTTCTCTCCTCTCGTGCTTTCTCTCACTTTCTCTGTCTCTCAAATAAATAAATAAAATCTTTAAAAAAAAAATGGAGCAGAGAGGAAGAAGAAATTATGGAATTACTATAAATTATTGAGCAAGGTGGCAGTTTTCAACCATCTATATAATTAGATGAAATGTAAATGGTCCAAATATGTCAGTTAAAAGAGACACCCTCAGACTGGACTTAAAGATGACTCAAATATGCGTATGGTTTCTATAAGCAACACCCATCAAGTATGCAGATAGTAAAAGGCAAGGGAAAATACACTGTACTAGCGCTAATCAAAGGAGAAATTTACTGACAATGTTGATTTCAAAGAAAGTAGACTTAAACAAGGAGTATTACCGAAGAGAGTTCAGTACTCTCTCAGGGGCACCTGGGGGCTCAGCCGGATAAGCCCACAACTCTTGATTTCGAATCAGGTCATGGTTCCAGGGTTGTGAGATCGAGCCCCATGTCAGGCTCTGCACAGGGCATGGAATCTGCTTGAGATTCTCTCTCTTCCTCCCCCTCTGCCTGTGCTTTCTCTTATGAAAGAAGAGAGAGAAGAGAAGAGAAGAGAAGAGAAGAGAAGAAAGAAAAGAAAAAGAAAAAAATTCAATACTCTCAATACTTTACAAAACAAGAGCAAATCACTAAGGACACAAAAGTCCTGCAAAAAACTACTAGCCAATTAAAAAACAACAACAATAGGGGTGCCTGGGTGGCTCAGTGGGTTAAAGACTCTGCCTTCAGCTCAGGTCATGATCCCAGGGTCCTGGGATTGAGCCCCACATTGGGCTCTCTGCTCAGCGGGGAGCCTGCTTCTCCCTCTCTCTCTGCTTGCCTCTGCCTACTGGTGGTCTCTCTGTCTTTAAAGAACAACAACAACAAAAAACACCACTAGCCAATCTGACCTGTGTTATTTACAAAAGAATTCACCAAACAACACAATACAAATTATTTTCAAATACATGTCTCTAAGGAGGTAAGCAACAGTGGAAGCTATATTAACCCGGGACATCTCCAGGGTTCTCCCTCTTTAAGGAGACACTATTTCCAGTTTCCAAGGGATATTTCTTCTTCAAAAATGGCTTTTGCTCACAGGCTTGTCTTGTGCAGGAATACAAGGAAAAAAAAAAAATACAAGGGAGAGTTGTTTCCCTTAACAAAGAGCTAACAGGTATTTCAAAGAAGTGAACTCACAGAATGTGTAGTTCTATGGGATGCAGTTAAAACTGTTTAAAATTTATAACATTAAATACCGATATATGTATCAAAAATATGTATCAAAAATATGTATCAAATAAAGTAAGTTTCAAATCTGAAGAACCTTAACAAAGTCAATAAACTTGAAGCAAGCCGAAAAGAACAAAAATCAGTAAAACTATAAACAAAGAGAAAAGGAGAAAGCAATCAAGGAAATCAGAAACTGAATCCTTTACAGATCAATAAAATTCAACTTCTTGAAACTGATTAAAATAAAAAAATCCAAACCACCAGAGAGGATGCAAAATACCCATATCGGGAATCAAAGGGGGGACATTTTCTTGGCTCCTAAAGATAGTTTTTTTTAAAAAATCAAAAAGACAGTATTACCACCAATCTCTGCCCAAAATCTCAACAAGTTAATGAAACAGATAAATCCCTTAACAGACACAACTTGCTGAATCTTGTACAAGAAGAAACAGATCATCTGTACAGTTTTGTATCAACCAGAGGAATTTATAATCAAAACACAGCACAAACAGTCTCAAGGGCCAGATTGTTTGGCTAATGAATTCTACCAAAGCATTAAAAAATAATACCAATTTTCACAAACTCTCCCAAGAAATCATCTTATAAAAATAAAACCGGTAAAAGATATAAAAATACAATTTATCATCCTTCATGAACATAAATGCAAAAAAATCCTAAATACAGTACTAGCAATTTTAATCCAACAAAAGAGAAACAAAAGAGTGCTTCATGATCAAGTGTGATTTATCCTGAGACCCTAAGACTGGTTTAATATTCAAATTTCGGCCAAAAGAATTCATTATATCAGCAGACTAAAGAAAGCCACATGTTCACCTCAACAGATGCAGAAAAAGCATTGCTAAAATTCAATATCCATTCATCATCAAAACTCAGCAAATTAAGAACAGAAGGAAAGTTGCTTAACCTGATAAAGAACATCTGCAAAACTCCTGCAGTTAACATGTAAATGATGAGAAATTGAAGGCTTTCTCCCTAATGTCCTGAAGAGGGTGAGGATGTCTTTTTGCATTACTTCTGTTCCATCTCCTAGCCAGTCTAATGAGGTAATACAATTTTTTAAAAAGCATCCAATTTTTGAAGTAAAAGGTAAAACCATTTCTATTCACTGATTGTAACTGTCTATTTAGAAAACCTCATGTGACGTACAGCAACATTCTCAGAATTGAGTTTAGCAAAGTTTCAAAATATAACCAATATACCTAAATAAATGAGTGAATGAATAAGTGTATCATTATATACTAGTCATTAATTATTTAAAACTCAAATTAAAAAAAGAAAACAGTACCATTTTTTTTTTAAAGCCCCTGGAGCCCAACATGGAGCTTGAACTCAGGAACTGGAGATCAAGACCTGAGCTGCGATCCAGAGTCAGACACTTACACGATTGAGCCACCCAGACACCCCAGGGCCATTTTTGCTAACACCAAACACAGGAAATATTAAGCACAAAATAAAAGCACAAGTAAGATGAGAGCAATAAATAAATGGAGTCTAAATAAATGCAGAGCTATACCATGATTACGAAGTAGGAAAACCACTATTTAAGATGTCAGTTGTTCTTAATCACCAGATTGAAGATATTCCAATGAAAGGGCATCTGGCTGGCTCAGTTGGAAAAACATGACTCATGATCCTTGGGGTCATGACATCCCATTCAAAATTCCAGCAAGATTTTTTTTTTATTCCTTCTTTATTTTTTAAATTTAACCTTTTTATAGGTAATACATACACATGATTGAATCATCCAGGGAAATTCACACTTCTCTCACTGTGCTCCAGCAATCCTGCAGTTCCCAAAGATAATTCTATTTGTTTCTCATCATATGAGTGTCTTTTTTTTTAAATTAACATATAATGTATTATTTATTTCAGGGGTACAGGTCTGTTATTCATCAGTCTAATACCCAGTGCTTACTGCAATACACACCTTCCACAATGCCCATCAGCCAGTTATCCCATCCCTCCGCCCACCTCCCCTCCAGAAACCCTCGGGTTTTTTTCCTATGGTTAAAAGTCTCTTATGGCTGGTCTCCCTCTCTGGTTTTGTCTTGTTTCAAATTTTCCTCTCTTCTCCTATGAGCCTCTCTGTCTTGTTTCTTAAATTCCATGTATCAGTGAGATCATATAATTGCCTTTCTCTGATTGAATTATTTTGCTTGGCACCATACCCTCTAGTTCCATACACGTCATTACAAATGGCAAGATTCCATTTCCTTTTTGATGGCTGCATAATATTCCGTTGTATGTATACGTATGTATGTAAATATAAATATATATTCACGCACATACCACACCACATCTTCTTTATCCGTTCATCTGTCGATGGACATCTGGGCTCTTTCCATTGTTTGGCTACTGTGGACATTGCTGCTATAAACATTGGGGTGCACATGTCCCTTTGGTTCACTCCATTTATATCTTTGGGATAAATACCCAGTAGTATTTTAAATTTAACCTTTTTATAGGTAATACATACACATGATTGAATCATCCAGGGAAATTCACACTTCTCTCACTGTGCTCCAGCAATCCTGCAGTTCCCAAAGATAATTCTATTTGTTGGGATAAATACTACTCAATTTCTGAGTAGTAGGGTAGCTCTATTTTCAACTTTCTGAGGAACCTCCTTACTGTTTTCCAGAGTGGCTAAACCAGCTTGCAATCCCACCAATGGTGTAGGAGTGTTCACCTTTCTCCACATCCTTGCCAACATCTGTTGTTTCCTGACTTGTTAATTTTAGCCATTCTGACTGCTGTGAGGTGGTATCACACTGTGGTTTTGACTTGTGTTTCCCTGATTCCAGCAAGAATTTTTTAAACATTGAAATGCTTATTCTAGAATGTCTGTGAAGAGTCAAAGGAACTATAATCTCCAAAACAGTGCTAGAAGAAAATGGGTGGACTCACATTACTCACCCCCAGGTGCATTTTCTCTCCCTCTAATAAATAAACAAATCTTAGAAAAATAAAATAAGTGAGAAAAAACATCCCATAAATAAAGAAAGGAAAGAGAAATGTACAACATGCAGGAAAAAAAATATGAAGTAAGTCTAAGATTGTATGACTTGAGTTTTCAAAAATCAACTTTAATATACTCAAAAACACCTAAAAATGGAAGTGTCAAAGTAAAATGGTGGAACGAGTCTCACCATGCAAAATGTCACCAAGAAATAGTTCCAGGATTACTATCAACATAGATGTGAAGGCAAGGATAATCACTTCATGGTGAAAAAAAAAAAATTCTATTCCCTAGAAAGAGTTCAATTCTAAGTTTTAAATCTACACGAACTGAAGAATACATCAAAATACATGAAAACCCAGTGAAAGGGAAGTAGGATTTATGTTCTAAACAAGTTGGCCAGGGTTCAATGCTCCAAAAATAGAAAAAATTTTCTCCTAAAAAATGCCAACTACATCCTGATAGAATCCAATTCTCTGAGTTAAGGATTTTCCCTATTCACAGCGTGACTAAAGCATCTTGGGTCCACTCAGAGGCAATAACCAGTCCGTCTCCTTCTCACAAAAGCTCCACAGATGGAAAGTCTACACAGAGTGGGTATGTTTCACTCCATTCACTACTCCTAGTAACTATTACCACAGCACATTCCTCAACTAAATCCTTTTTTAACTGATGTTACAGAAAAACCGTGACCTAAAATGATCAATGCTGTGCCACTAAAGTCTAAAGATGAAAAATGAGAGTTGAAATGTTTATTTTGGATTTAATAATGAATACACTGAAAAAGATTTAAAAAGCTGATAAAAATAATTTTTCTTCCTCTCTCCACTCACATTTCTGTAATAGGTTGACCCTCGCCCACAAAACACACAATCTGCCAGGGGCCCTACCATGTGTCAATCCTAAAACAAAGAAATTTGTTGGTGTTTGGGTAGTAGATAATCTTCTAATGTCCTATGACAAAAACCTGGAAATATATGCAACTTTGTTTGTTCTAAATTTTTTATGGTTACAGTTTTTAAAAGAAGTCAAGACGTTCAACATGATTATAAAATTCGAGTATGGCAATAGTCTACGGAATTTTATGCCCTTTACTTAGAAATGCTGCCGGAAAGTTGAATAATTTTAAACACACTAGTCTTCTAAAGGAACCTCTATGTCAAAATTTCTCTGGCAATTTTTTGGTGAACTCAATCATTTTTAATATAAATAACTATTCATAATACATACAATTTTGATGCTCATAGTTTTACATTTTACTAGTATACTAATGACATATTGGTTACTGTAAGCCAAAGGTGTATAGAAATGTAAAAACAAATTTTAATATGAAAGTTCATTTGTAGGGGCATCTGGGTGGCTCAGTGGGTTAAAACTCTGCCTTCGGCTCAGGTCATGATCTCAGGGTCCTGGGATCGAGCCCCGCATCGGGCTCTCTGCTCAGCGGGGAGCCTGCTTCCCCTCTCTCTCTGCCTGCCTCTCTGCCTACTTGTGATCTCTCTCCCTCTGTCAAATAAATAAATAAAATCTTTAAAAAAAATCCTTAAAAAAAAAAGTTCATTTGTTCAATGATTTTAACATTGTTCTGCATATGTGCTTAGTGTTGATGTGGTATAAACACAGCTTAACATCATGATATTATGACAATAATGACTTTCGAGTATATACATGAGCCTTAAAAGTTTGCAAACTTTCCCTACTTTCCCTGAAAATAATTGGAAACATACTGTTTAAATCTAACTTTCAAGATGCTCAACAGCACTCATCATCAGGGAAATACAAATCAAAACCATGATGAGATCTCACCTTCATACCTGTCAGAATGAATAAAATTAATAACACGGAAAACAACAAGCATTGGTGAGGATGTGGAGAAACGGGAACCATCTTATTCTGTTGGTGGGAATGCCGACTGGTGCAGCCACTCTGGAAGACAGTATGGAGGTTACTCAAAAAGTTAAAAATACAACCACCCTAGTACCCAGCAATTGCACTACTAGGTATTTACCGAAAAAGTATAAAAATACAGACCTGAAGGGGCACATGACCCCTGAAGTTTACAGCAACATTATCGACAATAGCCAAACTATGGAAAGAGCCCAAATGTCCATCAACTGATGGATGGATAAAGAACAAGTGGTATGTTCACACACACATGCGTGCGTGTGTATGTGTGTGTGTACAATGGAATACTACTGAGCCATCAAAAAGAATGAAATCTTGCCATTTCCAACAATGTGGATGGAACTAGAAGGTATTAGACTAAGCAAAATAAGTCAGTCAGAAAAAGACAAACCATATGACCTTACGCATATGTGGAATTTAAGGAACAAAACAGATTAACATATGAGAAGGAAAAAAGTGAGGGAAGCAAATCATAAGAGACGCTTAACTAAAGAGAACAAACACGGTTAATGGAGGGAGGTGGACGGGGGATGGTCTAAATGGGCATTACAGAGAGTACTCGTTATGACAAGCATTGGGTGTTATATATAAATGGGGAATCTCTAAATTCTACTGAAACCAGTATATCCTATATGTTAACTACAATTTAAATAAAAATCTGAAACAAGGGAACAAACAAAAACCTAACTTCAAGCCATTGAGCAGGAATAGGACTACATTTTCTCTGAATAATTTACATTATCTTCTCTTTAAGGACATCAAGAATGCCACTTTCAGTTTCTTCATTACTATCGTACAAGATTGAAAATCCTCAGGCTCATGAAATTAATACCAATCAAGATTCTTAAAACAACAACCTCTTTTAGATGGTGACCACTTATTAGGGGAGGAAAGAGGTTCTCAGCCATCATTAGATATCGAAGAGTCAAGGGAATTTTAATAAAATTACAATATCTCTGAAAATAAATAGCCCAAGCCAATGCCTGTCCCTCCATGTTTCAGGAACATAACTCTATAACATTCAGAACTCATTTTAGAGTTGTGACAGAAACATAAACCAAGCTAATTCAATCAAAATGTAATTCAGTCAAAATCTCCCTATCAACTGAGGGAAAAAACTGTTTGGAGAACTACAGGAATAACCCAGACAGGTAGTGAGGACAACTTGCTCACTTCTCATCTCTACTCCTTTTGCACATGGGCTCTATGCCCTTCTGCACAGTCTGGCTTCTTCTGTATTTTCAGAGATATGCCAATAGAATCTCTGGGCTCATGCCTCAATCATAGAAGCAAATGATGACAATAGCAAAATAAGAGCAAGAGCACAGAAAAGGGAAAGGGAAAGATTTCCTCTAACGCTGTGAGGAAAATAGGCAATGTTTTCAGAACTAAAGAACAAGGATCTCAAAACTATAACTGATCACCAAGTGCCTAGCATAACAGATGGAAGAAAAAATTACGTAATCTTAGTGAATATAAAGATCCTTATGTCTCTTGGGCATGGAGAGCACCTATAAAGAGCATGGCCATCAGAAAAGCTTGGGCTTCTCCAACGAACGCCAAGTACTAGGAGGCAATACACAGCACAAAGTCTATCGTTCCATATACATCCAAATTATCCCTCACGACAGAAGACAGAATGAAAGTATTTTTCAGTCAAGCAAGGATTCCAAAATATTCTCTCATGTTCTCTTGACTATTTACCACCCAAAAAAAAAAAAAAAAAGGAAGGCATAGATTAAAAAAAAAAAAAAAAAACACCTAATCCAGTTCTCCTCCTTGGTTTCCAAGTCATAGATCTATTCTTGGAAATTGGTTTGGTGTGTCTACACTTCTGGAGAACAGGACAGGAAAAGAGCAAGAAAGGGAATGCCAAGGTGAGTCTAGACCGACAGGGTTGGTTTGGAGCAGAAAGATGGAAAGGAATAAAAGCTGATAGAGATTTTCAAACTATGAACAAACATTTGAATTTATGACTACAGCATGTATGACACAGCTATATGCGTATTTGGGGGTAATGTACTAAACACAGAAAGCAATCAAAGCAGAAAGTTAGAAAATTTTGGAAACCTAGGGAAAGCACACTCTTTGAATTATCAAGGAGCAGTATTTCCATGAACATGTAAAAATGAGTACTAATTTAGAGAATATGTAAAAAGAGCAGGGTAAGCCTACAATTTAGAAAATTTGAGTTAAATGCAAATAAAGAGAACTGGAAGTTCAAGATAATTGCCTTCATAAAAATTTATAGACTGGCTTTAACTATGCACAGCTATTTGATAAAAATTTAAAATAAACCGAAGTACTCTTCCCCAACCCAGTGGTCCCTAGAGGACCACTGATAAGGTCTATTTTAATTCATTCTAGGTACTTAATATTAAACTTTATATAAACATGCTTACTTCGTATGTTTTGATTTACCAAAATATGAGACAATAACCCCCTTATGTGAAATAGGAGGAATTTATACACTTATGCTAGCTTCTAATTCTTCTGCTCCTTCTCAGTTTTTATTAGTTACATTAATAGTTGTTCATGTATTCAAAAATATTTACAGAATCCCTACCATGTTTTAGCCACTTAAGATACATAAATGAACAAAGTAAGTATCTGGCATTGTGTAGTGTATATTCTAGAAGGAGAAGACAAAAAATTAAACACAAAGTGAATGTAATCAAATATTATACTAGAGTCAGAAAATGTAAAGTCTGTTGTCCTTGTCAGGCCATGAACACGACTGTTTGATCACCATTACCACTGGGCGGAAACGCACCGAGATGCCCCCATAATCTCCTGTCCTTTAGACATACGTTTCTCTGTACTCACTGAATAACATCAACCATGGTCCCTCATGGTGACTAGAATCAATCATCCTTGCCAATTTGGTAACCCCTTTCTTGGCCTGACAGTCCACCGGCAATGACCTAGAGTTGAAAGTGTCCAGGTTGTCATTATACTTTCAAGTTCAGTAGAACGCTTATTGCATCTTCTGATGGAAGCAGTCTTCCACAAATCCAGAAATGCCCACAAGTGTGGGCAGAAAAATGGCCATTTTATAAGTGAGTTGCCTCCAGGTGATAGTAAGAGCTGCCCATCTTGCTTCTTCCCTTTCAGTTCCCAAAGCAATGTGTTCTAGTTAATGAGAAAACGCTATTGTCTATTGGTAATCGGTTCACTTCACGTACCACAGCCTACAGAACATCAATCCAAACCCTCAGAGTTTTGTCCTCAACCTAGCTTCTTTCCTGAGTTGTAGTATAGGCCCTTCCACAACTGTACCTTTGGGTCAAGAGTAGACAGAAAGATGAATAGACTCCATGGTTATGAGCCATTCATTTACTTATTGATAAAGAATGTGTTTCTCTGTCTAAAACAATTTTGTATAGGAGATCCATAACAGAAGAGGCACTCTGTGAGCACTAGAAAAGTGCCTACAGGGGTACTGTACACAAGCCAGAAAGATACATATCCTTATAATGATGAATTGCTGCCCCTCTCCAGAATGGAGAATCAAATATAATCAATCTATCATTAAGAGGTTAGGTCAGGTCTTTGTTTTTTGTTTTGTTTTTGTGGGGTTTTTTTTTCCCATTTGTGCGTTTTTACTATTATGTTATGTTACTCACTACAAAGTACATCATTAGTTCTTGATGTAGTGTTCCATGATTTGTTGTTTGTGTATAACATTCAGTGCTCTATGCAATATGTGCCCTCCTTAATACCCATCACGGGGCTAATCAATCCCCCCCAAAACACTCAGTTTGATTTCCGGACTCCACAGTCTCTCTTGGTTTGTCTCTCCCTCTGATAACCCCCCTTTCATTATTCCCTTCCTTCTCCTAATGTCCTCCATGCTATTCCTTATGTTCCACAAGTGAAACCACATGATAATTGACTTTCTCTGCTTGACTTATTTCACTTAGCATAATCTAGTCCAGTGCCATCCATGTTGATGTAAAAGTTGAGTATTCATCCTTTCTGATGGCAGAGTAACATTCCATCGTATATATGGACCACATCTTCTTTATTCACTCTTCTGTTGAAGGGCATCTCAGCTCCTTCTACAGTTTGGCTATTATGGACATTGCTACTATGAACATTGGGATGCATGTGCCTCTTCTCTTCACTACATCTGTACTTTGGGGTAAATAGCCAGTAGAGAAATTACTGGGTCATAGGGTAGCTTTGTTTTTAACTTTTTGAGGAACCTCCACACTGCTTTCTAGAGTGGCTGTACCAGCTTGCATTCCCATCAACAGTGTAAGAGGGCTCCCCTTCCTCCACAGCCTCTCCAACATTTGTTGTTTCTTGCCTTGTCGATTATGTCTTTGAAGGACAGTGCTCTATCAAGGGATCAGTACTAGTCTCTGACACTGCCATGGTGGACATGGAAGTGGCAGTTGCTAGTTTAGTTCTGTTAAGAGCAAGTCCTTGCTCTTAGCCATCACTAGCACTCAAGTCATGGGTAGCCCAGTGCACCGGCAGTAGGTTGTCTGAAGAAGTCCTTCTGTTTAGTCACTTACTGTTGACTTCTTAGCACTGAGGCTTATTGTCTGACATTAACA
Source organism: Nasua narica (assembly GCA_028533885.1). Classification (NCBI taxonomy): domain Eukaryota; kingdom Metazoa; phylum Chordata; class Mammalia; order Carnivora; family Procyonidae; genus Nasua; species Nasua narica. The sequence goes on along the minus strand of CM052809.1, from coordinate 19,922,533 downwards.
GGAACACAAAAGTCCATGTCTTGTAACCACTCCCAAAAGAACATCCAGAATCTAGTTTCCCACATATTTGTCACTCTGATCTTTTAATTTTACTGCTTCAAGACTCCTACCCAACCAGCTCAGCTACTGCCCACTCTTTAGGTGCCCACGTATATCTATACCTCTTCCTCACCCATGCCAAGTGAGCTTCCATGAATACAGGAAGTATTCATGAATACATGAATACCTTTCCAAAGGTTTGAGTGGAGCCAGAGTTCACTTCTGACAAGCACCAACACGGTGTTCCATTTGTGGCCTGGAACTGGGACTGAGAACTGCAATCAGTGGTATCCCTCTCTTTCAGTTGATCATAGGGCATCATTGCTAAGTACAGTGACCTTATACCCAGTTAACCTAACAATAGTTCTAGTTAAGTGCCAGGTATCCCAGAGCGATTATTAGTAACAGGGGATATATTCATCTTGGGCTTTGGTTGTTCTTTTTCTTATTACTTTAGGTGTAAGGTTAGATTTTTATTTAAGCTTCTTCTTATTTCTTGAGGTAAGCTTATACTGTTGTATACTTCCTTCTTAGAATTGCTTTTGCTCTGTCCCAAAGGTCTTGGCCTATTGTGTTCCCATTTCCATTTGTTTCCATCTATTTTTTATTTCTTCTTTGTTTAATTTACCCACTAGTTGTTTAGTATCATCTTTTTTAGCCTCCACATGTTTGTGTTTCTTTTTTCTTGGCATGTATTTCTAGTTTCATACTGTTGTTATTAGAAAAGATGCATGGTATGATTTTAGTCTTCATAAATTTATTGAGGCTTGCTTATGGCTTAATACATGATCTCTTCTGGAAAACGCTTCATGTGTACTTGAAAACAATATGTATTCTGTTGTTTTGGGATGGAATGTGCTATTCTCTACATATATTATGTCTATCAGATTCAATGCCTCATTCAAACATTGTTTATTAATTTTCTGTCTGGATGATCTATCCATTGACAGGAGTAGAGTGTTCAAGTCCCCTACACTTACTCAAAAAAAAAAATTACTATTGGAAAAAAAAAAGGAAATCTAATTAGTAAAGGCTTATATTAGAAACAAATTACGTGAAAAATCCATCCAGCCCCTCTGGATAGCAGAAATGATTCCCTCTCTGGCCTTTTACAGAAGAAGAGTGCCAATCCCTAACAAAGAGGGATGCCATCCATAAAAGCTTGCTCAAATTGCATTACACCCGGTTACAGAGGCAGAGGGCACACCTTTCTGAATAAATCTCACTTTAAGGCATGAAAGCCCAGATAAGAACGTTCAGACTTCCCATTTTCTTTTATTCTTTTATTTCTAGCATTTTGAATCTATGTGAAGTCATCTTGCCACCGGTGAACTAACACGGTGTCTCCTCTAACCTAAGTATAAGTACAGGTATTAGAGATGATCTCCTTCAACAGACTAAGAACTTACCTTATACAATGCTTCTCAATCCTAAATTCTTTATTTGAAAACTAGGAATAATGGGCCAAATCTATAAAATTTCTAAAGCTTACTCAAGGATAACTCTAAAATACAAGTTCCCTTGTTCGGCTTGCCATAGGCCCACTATGAAACCTCAGATTAAAGAATCTACCAGTACCTAAGATTTAGACTGCTCCCTTCCCAGCCCAAGCAAAGGAATTGAATGTCCGACACAAGGCAAGCAATTTTCGAGTTTTGGCACCGCAATAACAAAGCACAGAAGCTGACCACACATACTCTTTTCACTACAACAGGACTTTGGTAATTTATGGTAAATTCTGATCCCCATTCTCATCAATCATGCTTTGCAACTTACAGGTAAGATTCCCGATTTGTTACGAATGAATAAAAATACTGGAGCAGGGCCCTGTCACATTGATTTTCCTGGATAAACTTGGATTCTAGTTATTTATTTTTTTTTTTTGTAGGGAGGATGCTCTTGTTTTTTCCATTGCCATTAGTAGTTTGTCAATCTCTTAGAAAACCTACAACGTATTTTCTTTTCTAAGTGTATAATTTCACTGGTTTTAATTTCATTTTTTAAATGATTTTCTTTATTTGACAGATGGAGAGAGACAGTGAGAGAAGAACACAAGCAGGGGGAGTGGGAGAGGGAGAAGCAGGCTTCCCACTGAGCATAAGCCTGATTTGGGGCTCAGTTCCAGGACTCTGGGATCATATCTTGAGCTGAAGGTAGACGCTTGATGACTGAGCCACCCAGGTGCCCCTTAATCTCATTTCCTAGAAGTATTTTCCCTGGAGCATATGTCCCTTCTGAGGGCAAAGCACACTTGCTTTAACATCATTTGCTAGGTCTTTCCTACTCCCCTAGTTCTGTTCCCTCTCTTGCCTGCCCTTCCTCCCTTCTTCACAGACATATTATATATTACATATTTTTCAGTTAACATTTGACAAAATCATCTGTGAAATGAAGCGATTATTACTAAACAAGTCAAAACCCATACCTAACACCAATTAGAGAAAATGTCCCTGGTTTTTATTTGTAAATTGACTAGTGAATAAACAGATGCGCTCAGAAACTTAGAAGCTTCAGTTGTTCGGAGAATGGTCCCTCATATGAGTGGTAGAAAGCTCTCCATTTGGAGGGGGAATTTTCATTCCTATAACCCGGCCCCATTCCACCATGTAGCCTCTGTAAGGGTTTTGCCTCCTATTTTCTGATTCAATCACAGTGCTAGGCTTTCTGGAGCACCGTGCCTTACTATGCCCTTCCTCATTCCTTCAAACCCTCACCGTTCTTACCCATCGCACACACCCTTCTGACTTCTCTCCATCTCTAATCTAAACCTGATCTTCAAACCTCAGTATTGCCCAACACCTGCTCTGACGCTTCTAGTCTGTACCAATGTGTAGGAAAGTCCTATAGTATTCTTTTTTCTACTTCCCAGACAGCACACAGCTGCCTTAAAACTTGACTTCTTTTTCCCAGGATGTTGTCGTATCTCCCCCAGTCAGATTCAAGGTTCTTGGAAGACAAAGGATGTGCCTTTTTCTCCCCTTTCATCTTCCTACCATAACACAAAGAATCTCTTGGCCACACTCTATGCTCAGTCAATGGTGGCTGATTAATTCCTGAGCATTAATTTACCCAATAAGTGCACCTCTGACCTTCGTAGTCTTACGTGGAGATATAGGAAAGCAATCTGAACAACTTTCCCTGGTTGTTTGACAGTGGGGTTGAATTATAAGTATTGTAAGCGATGCTTTCCAACAGACTAAGAAGTGATCTTAAATGCTGCCTTGCTACTCTGAATACCATATATGAAAACTGTAAATAAACAGCCAATTGTTTTCTTTAAGATGTATTTATTTAAGAGAGAGTACATACATGTGCACCCGAGCAGGGGGAGGGGTAGAGGGGGAAGAAGAGAGAGAATCTCAAGCAGACTCCCCCCTGAGTGCAGAGCCTGGGGTGGGGGGAGGTGCAGTGCAAGATCCCACAGCCCTGAGATCATGACCTGAGTGGACATCAAGACTAGGACATGCAATAAATTGAGTCACCCAGGCACGCCATGAAGCCAATTCTATGTAAAAATTTTAAGGCATACTTTATCAAACTAGCTAAAATAATAGTTATGAGAACAAAGAAAATTATAACCTGTCTATACATTGTATAAAATTTAGGTATAAAGATATTGATTGTAGCATTCAAGATCCCCTCCCCTCCTCCACCTTCCCACCAAGAGCTAAAAGAGTAAGTCCTCAGAGTGAAGTTTTGGAATTTAAACATCTTTAAAAATATTTTTCATTACATGCCCTTTTCCAATACAAAACAAAAATATAGCTCCTATTAAGCATACAGAATTAAAGTCCAAACAAGGACTCCTGGGCGGCTCAGTGGGTTAAGCATCTGCCTTTGGCTCAGGTCATGATCCGGGAATCCCAGGACTGAGTACCACATTGGACTCCCTGCTTAGCAGGGAACCTGCTTCTCCCTCTGCCTGCTGCTCTCCCTACTTGTGCTCTCTCCCTGACAAATAAAATCTTTAAAAAAGTAAAAAATAAAGTCCCAAACAAGTAAGAACATCAGGAAAATAAGGGAACACAATGTCGGAAAAAGGGCAGTGAGATTATAAAAATAGTATTTTATATGATTTCAATCTTAGAAAAAAGAAAAAGATGTGAGGGGCGCCTGGGTGGCTCAGTGGGTTGAGGCCTCTGCCTTCGGCTCAGGTCATGATCTCGGGGTCCTAGGATTGAGCCTCGTGTCGGACTCTCTGCTCAGCGGGGAGCCTGCTTCCCCCTCTCTCTCTGCCTGCCTCTCTCCCTACTTGTGATCTCTCTCTGTCAAATAAATAAATAAAATCTTTAAAAAAAAAAAAAAGATAAAGATGTGATAAAAGAAGAGCTAAAAATAAAATAATAAATTTATGTTTTAGAAAAGAAGGTTGAGAATATATACTGGTATTATCTTGTTACAGAAAATAGAGCACTGTTCTCAAAAGCCTTAAACCAATCAATCATATTTAGTCAATAATTACAAATTGCCTAAAAATTATGAGAGATTTTAACCATATAAATATTCCTAACATTTGTATTTGTAGTAATAAAGTATTCAGAGCAACCTAAATATCAGAGAGAAGGAGATTTGGGTATTTTGCGTAATGGAAACATTAAAATATATTTATTTTTATAGACTACCATGAGGAAATGCTTATTCCTAACAGGAATTCCTAAATAGGAATTTTTAAACAGCAAGAGGGTAAGGATGTTTTATTTCCATCTGTGCACCTTTATGTAACTTCTAATATAAACATCTCTATCTTTCATCAGGCAGGAATGGCAGATGGAAAGGAATGAGTCAGTCATCTCGATGCCCTGGACATCACTGCCATTCATTTGTTCAATGTCCCCTCTCCTTTTTGAGATTACTGATTCTCTTTTATCCCCATTTCCATGCCCTCATAGGCAGTCATTCTTGTGAACTTATAGTTATGGTATGTTCTTCTACAAACTGTATTGTTCTTTGTATGTCTGTATTTTAATAAATAATATTGGGTTACATATACTGGTCTTCCTTCTTCCCTTGAGCATTATGCTTCAAGGTGGACCCATACTGCTGTGTGTGTGTGTGTGTGTGTGTGTGTATTCCCCAAACACACATCATATGCCTTACATAGGCAATACTACATTCCGCTGTAGCAGAGTATTATGCTTTTATATTTTACCACCACTTTCTCTGTTTTCTAATTACTTGGTGTTCTAGCATGACCAGGTATTAGTGGATAAAAAGAAACACCAGCTTCAAAATAAATGGATCACAATGCTAAGCATTTTGATGACCCATATTCATCTTGAGTTTAAAGTTCACATTTCCATAAAAATAAATCAAGAGACCATCCCTGCATGAGGTCAAGGTTCTTATCTACTATAGTAACATTTCTAATGTGTAGTATGTTAAGTCCTTGGTAAATATGAGTTTAGCATATGAATAGAGGGACGAAAATTAGTGAATGAAGAGTCCGGAATAAAGGATGGGAAGTGTCTGAGGGTCAAACAGCAATAGGAAAAAGATGATTGAGATTTACAAATGTATTAAACAAGACTTTCTTTAACCTCTGATACTCAAGAACAAATAATTCCCTCAGCACTTAGGAAGTCAAATAACATTACATAATAGATAAAAGCATAGGCTTAAAAGCAAGGATATTGGACAGAGTTATATTGATAAACTCTATGAAAATACCCTGGGAAAATGTAAAATCACTTTTATTTTTATGGTATTTTATTTGACAAATATTTCTTACCATTTCATCTCATAAAATCCACCCTAAATACTGGAAGCATTCACTTTCTTCTTAATGATTTTCACTGTTTTCTCTAAGTTTAAAATGCATGCATTATCAGCTTAATCATCACAAAAAAATAAAGATGTGTTAGACTATTAAAAAGTTAGTCTTTGAATGTGATCATTTATGCCCTAACAATTGTGAAGATACCTAGCCGTATTACATATAATTTCTATTTATCATTGAGGACAAATAGAACTATTAACACTTCCACTGAGGATTTCTCATTCAAACTACAACAGAGAATAAGAGATCCTGTTACACATCTCTGCCTCAGTAACTAAGATATAACAAATTTAATAAGGGTAGAATTATCATTTAATGGAGAAGCCAAAAGCAGAGGTGTTTATTACCAAGACTTCCAAATGCAAAACAAATTGTATTTGTCACAATCTTTTTCTGTCAAGTGACAGAAACCTGACTCAAAGTACATTAAATATAAAGTCCAGGATCTTCTTCAATTTTGACATCTACAAGTGAAATCATTTGACTGTCTTATCAAAACTCTCCCAGTGGTGGCTTTGACTAAGCAAGAAGCTATTCCATGAACGCTCCTATTAAAAAGCCCTGGGGGAAGAAACTTAGGGTGGCTCTGCCCAATAGGCAGCAAGAAACAAAAGTTTCTGGTCCAAGAGTCTATAAGGATCTGACTCCTAGCAAGGTAAATGTTAACATCTTTTTTTTTTTTTTTAAGATTTTATTTATTTATTTGAGAGAGAGAGAGAATGAGCCAGAGGGAGGAGCTGAGAGAGAGAGAGAGAGAGAGAGAGAGAGGAGAAACTGACTCACTGCTGAGCAGAGAGCCCAAGGCGGGGATTGAAACCAGGAGCCCAAGATCGCGACCTGAGCTAAAGGCAGACTCTTAACCAACTGAGCTAGCCAGGGTCCCTAGATGTTAACACCTCATGTAACATAACCATGGAGGTTAACAACCTACCACCTTGCTGTGTTCTGCTGGTTAGATTCAAGTCAAAGTTCACGTCCATATGCAAAAAGAAGACTACACAAGGGCAAGACTTCCAGGAGTTGGAGGGAAGTGGGATCCACCTTAGAATCTGTCCATCCCAGGCATGGGGGAAAATATAGAAGTATAGGAACACCATTCCCTCATCTTTCATAATAATGATTACATTAATACTCTCAAACTTGAAATAATAACCCCAACCTGATCACTGTTAACCTTTTTTTATGATGCTAAAACACTTTAAAAAATAGCTTTCATGGTGAAGAAACACGAAGCAAGCCTCAACATTCGCTTCAGTTTCCACTGTCTAGTTACTGTCTATCACACTGGAGTGAAAAGAAATTTAAATCTTGATTGAAAATCTCATGTGCAACATAATTCTATGGTTATTTTTTATCTTTCTATCCAAATATATTTAATAGATCAACACTTCAAATAACTTGTTTTGCTCTTTTTCTTTCACTTACAATTTTTAATTAACATGTATCATTTTTATTAATTTTTTAAAGATTTATTTATTTGAGAGAGACAAAGAGAGCACATGTGAGAGGGACAGAGGGAAAGGGAGAAAGAGAATCTTTCTCTGCTGAGCACAGAGCCCTACAAGGCGCCTAGATCTCAAGACCCTGAGATCACGACCTGAGCTGAAACCAGGAGTTGGACGTTTAACCCACTGTGCCACCCAGGTGCCCAGAGTATGTATCATTTTTATAAAAAATTCCCTAAATTACATCTGCATCATTATGTTTACCCTTATCATCATCATCACTATGCTATAAGCTAACAGTATTATAAACAAATTAATTTCACCAGTATTTATACATTTTATAGAGCATTTGACAGTCATCAAGACTTCCAAAGTTGTTATTACCTGGTATTACTCAGAATGAATATTTAATATGAATATTTAATAACATTTTATTAAGAAATCCCTTGGTAAGAAACCTAAGAAAAACACATGGCGATTAGGAGCATATGACTGTCTCAGGTTCAATAAAAACAGTTACTTTTATAACAAGTTACATAAATCCTAATTAAGTATTAATTCAATTATCAGAATTCCTTGACAAAGAAACTTTGGAAAACTAGTAACATGAAAATTCAGCAGCTCTGTAATGGTCAGAGTGAATCTATAGGGAGTAAAAGTTTAAGAAAGAGTTTTCACACTATGAAAATACATGAATTATTACTTTTGAATCTTATCCAAACTCTAAGTGTTTATGTGATGGTTGATGAATTTTAATAGATGGCTCACTATGGAACTGAACAGGACGCCTGGTATAGACCTCGAGACACAAATAACACCTCTGAGTGACCGTGTGTAGAAATATGCCTTATATGTTTTTATGTATTTTGCTGACGGAGGATTCTGAAGCCAAGGTAGGTAATTATCACCTCAACACATCTTAAAGTATTATTTTCCAACTTTTAAAATATCTTCGGGGCGCCTGAGTGGCTCAGTGGGTTAAAGCCTCTGCCTTCTGCTCAGGTCATGATCTCAGGGTCCTGGGATCAAGCCCCGCATCGGGCACTCTGCTCAGCAGGGAGCCTGCTTCCTCCTCTCTCTCTGCCTGCCTCTCTGCCTACTTGTGCTTTCTCTCTCTCTGTCAAATAAATAAATAAAATCTTTAAAAAATAATAAATAAATAAAATGTCTTCAAAAAACTATAGTCTTTGGCATATATGCTTATCTATCTACACCCATATACATGTATGTATGCCATTATATAGAATACATGTATATACATACACGGATATCCACACATAATGCTACATGGCAGACAGCTTTTGGGCTACTAAAATAACTAACAAAAATATTCATACTAGAATTCCTTAGTAAGGAGTAGGATTGTAAAGTTTTCTTGTCTCTTTCCATTGGTTTTGTATTTTAGCTATGCAAAATTACCATAAACTCGGTGGCTTCAAGCAATACTATTTTATATTTCTGGAAGTCTAAAGTCAGACAGAGGTCGCATTGAGCTACAATCAAGATGTCTAGCCACATTCTTTTCTAGAAGTTCTAGAGGACAGTTGATCAGCCTTATTTTCTAATTTCTAGAGTCCTCCTGCATTCCTTAGCATTTACCACTCTCCCCCATCTTCAAGTCAACAGAGTCTTGAAATCTCTCTGGAGACAAAGAATCTCCGACCTCCTCCTTCCCCTTACAAGGACTCTTGTCATTACATTGGGTCCACCTGGATAACCCAGGATTATCCCCCCAAATCAAGGTTTTTGGTTTTTTGGGGGGTGGATTTTCAGGCAATCTTACATTAAGGATTTTGTTTCCAGGATTGTTTTTAAAGAAAGAAGATGGGAAGCTGATTGCCTTAGGGTACCTTAAAAACTATTCTACTAAGTGCCAAGTTTTATCTATAATAATTCCTGCTATAGCTCTATAGGAATGAAGCTTCTAATTTGGATAAACAAGGGAAGATTTTTAGAAGGGCCCTTGGGATAAAGTATCTTTAAGAGGCCAGTCTTCTTGGGAGCAAGGGGCTGTCATTTTAAATGAAGGGATGAGCTAGGGAGACATGTCAAGGTTCAAGAGTCAATAGATACATATGGAGCTGACGAACCCAGCATCCACATAGGTACTGAGAAAAATCTTTCCTGAGATTAAAATTTTATTAATTTCCCAATGAGAGCCTGGAAAAGATGATCTCAGAGGAGAGGCTGGTTTCAGTTGGCTGTAAGGGGACCAAGAACTGAATTGCTTTTATAATTTTGCTTTTGGGGCACCTGGGTGGCTTAGTCATAAAGCCTCTGCCTTCAGCTCAGGTCATGATCTCAGGGTCCTGGGATCGAGCCTCACATCAGGCTCCCTGCTCAGCGGGAAGCCTGCTTCTCCCTCTCCCCCTTGCTTGTGTTTCTTCTCTCACTGTGTCTCTATTCAAAAAAAAAAAAAAAATTTTAATAGTAATAAAATAAAATTTTGCTATTAAGAGCACGATCCCTTACACACCAACGTGGGGGCTGGGTAGAGCTTGCAAGTCTGAAACTGGACTTAATTTGTTTGTTCAAAGAGAGAGCATGCACTGGAGAGATATTGAAGCTAGATGGTAATAGAATCTACCTCTTCTTTATACCAGCACTGTGGAAGGGCGGAGTCTGAAAATCACAATAATCTAGACCAGAGTTTCAAAGTCAGAAACCGTAAAGACAGCTCCAGCCTGGAGATGAGTGATATTCTATGTTCTTTAATGAACTAGCCAATTAGTGTGCTGGCGGACCCTGCAGGCTATCATCAGGAAGAGTGGGCATGTTGAGTATGTTAATATTTTTACATGGCCAAAAACTTAAGGGCTTGTATCATGCTTTTGGTTAAAAGAGGATAGCTTAACACTTTAAGATCAGAAAGAAACGTATTAAGAAGCTTTTGAAATGATGTTAAAAATTTAGGATACGGTCTTGACTTACCCGTAGGTGAGAAAAAGCCATCAAGTAAATGGAAATTCATCTGCACATCCAAATATACACTTAACAAAGGTACTATGTCTAAGTTAGACTTAGGGAAATGTGTTATCCAAGACTGGCACATTCCTAGAGACACCACTGACACACTGAAAACTGCAGACTTGTTTCAGCCTCTGTGAAGTGGCAGGGAGGAAAATCATGCATCAGAGGGAGAAGGAAGGGGTGGATGAATTGCCTGTGAAGTTTGGTCAGCTGCCCAAGGGTCCCGGTTGGGTCTGTGTGGGGTCATTCTTTGCTGAGCCTGATCAAGTATCCCGGTAGAAGGAACAGAGAAGCTTTTTATCAGGAGGTGAGGAGAAAAAGAAACATAAATGCCAGTCTTTTCAAATTCAGGGCAGTCCTCTGCTTGTCAGGCACCCAGGTAGCATTCCACAGGCCACCCTCAGCTCATGTTTTCTTTCTTCTTTCCTTTATAAATAATTTGGCTCAATAGCTACACAAAGCTCCAAGAACGGTGAAAATGTTGCTCGTGGCCAAATCTTGTTCTCTGGGAGAAGAGACCACAGGCAGGCTGCTGCCCCTACTTTATGAAAGGGCTGTATTTTAAATGTTCCTTGGAATATAAATAGTTTCGTACTTGGAATTTATTCTCATAGAAACCATACCATAAGTAAGATTTATTTCCCTTGAAAGGTTTCAAGAATCTATTTAACTTATATTGTTCTGCAAGCATGGTTTCAATCACACTATCTTAATTAGTTACCTATCAGTTCATTTTTTTTTAATTAACAAGCTCTTCTTTTCTTTACAAAGTTGTAGATGTATATTTTGATATGAAGGTTATAGTATCTGCAACTGACTTTCCCATACTGCTGAGAGACTGCCATTGCTAAAGATGATCCCAAGTACAAGAGACAACTCTACCTGTGATCTATGCCTTTTCTTAGATCTAGTTATCTCGATACTCAGAGTCTCAAGACTGTAGGGACACAAACGTTCTCAAGTGCATGTCCTACACTCCATGATTCCTCCCAGCTACTTCAAGTTTTGTAGGACACTGTAACTTTACAATCAAGTGACAGGAAGTAATTTGACCTTCTTCAGAGGGCCCATCAAGAAGGAAGCCAGAAGATGAAGCCCAACATGGTATTTTATTTGACCTACAAAGAATTTTTAAAGATTTGGAACTAATGGACTGACATTTAAAAACTGGATAGATCTCACAAAGCAATCTAGATTTCCAACTTCTCTTAATAAATTGGAAGACGGGCTAGACCAATCCTACACTTTCAATGTTCTTTAGTAGCTGAATGGTCATTTAACGATTACTAAATGCCTGTTGTGCTTCTCAGGGGCAGTGACCCTTCCCTATGTTGTCACCTTCCCCACTGTGCCTCCTCATCTGACAGTAGGTGGTTCTCCCTACATTTATATTAACGAACTTTTCTGGAAGCATTTGAATTCTGTTCTCAAAGGGAAACAAGTGCAATTTCCTCTCTCACAGATCGTCCGAGAATGGTCTCAGAATTCTGTTCATCTATACATAGGCATAGGCCATTTATTGTTATTATTATTATTTTAAGAGAGGGAGAGTGAGAGTGCACAGGAAAGGGAGAGAGAGAATCCCAAGTAGACTGGTGCTGACTGCGGAGCCCAATGAGAGTTAGATCTCACGATCCAGAGATCATGACCTAAGCTGAAATCAGGAGTTGGATGCTTGACTGAATGAGCCACCCAGGTGTTAGGCTGGCGGGCCCAGGGATGCCGAAAGTGGACAAGATGGCCAAAGAGTTTCACAAGATGGTGGCTCAAGGACTTTCAGCCAAGGGCCTTCCTGATGTCCTGATGGAGACTTTCCAGATCACCCCGCAAGGACGATGAACAATCTGGTCCAATCTGGTCAACTTTGAATCTCTTTTTCTGTATAATGAGCTGACAATTGATTAGTGTATTTTGTATCCCTCGTATACATAAACCGTAGCCAATCAGATACCCAGCAAGCCCTCCACACCCTAAGACCCCTAATTAAAACCCCCTCAGCCCTACCCCTAGGCACGACTTCCCAGTCTCACTCCTTTGTGAGCCGCAGAACCTCGCCCGAGGGCGCATCCATTAAAGCTTGCCTCTACTCTACTCACCTGGCTCCTCTTTTCCACCGCTGATTCAAACCTGACACCAGGAGCCCCTGCATGGGCCATTTTTGAAACCAGGAGTGTATGTACTTGGACTATCTTCTGCTGCCTAACAAAAGATCAGCAGCAAAAAATCACAGCCTTGCTCATTTATTAGCCTTCGGAAAATGGAAAAGCGCTTTAGAAACTAACACACTGGGGGTGCCTGGGTGGCTCAGTGGGTTAAAGCCCCTGCCTTCGGCTCAGGTCATGATCTCAGGGTCCTGGGTTAGAGCCCCACATCGGGCTCTCTGCTCAGCGGGGAGCCTGCTTCCCCCTCTGTCTCTGCCTGCCTCTCTGCCTACTTGTGATCTCTCTGTGTCAAATAAATAAACAAATAAACTTTAAAAAAAGAAAAGAAACTAACACACTGTATTAGTGCATGTTCCACAAATAAGGACACAGATCATTAAAAAACATTTTTCTTTGGTATCCAACATTCTGATTTGTGTACTTTGATATACTTTGTATTTTTCTCTATGCTTTAAAAAGCTTAACTTCAAGAACGAAAGAAAAGATAAAAATGGTTCTATCTAACCCCAAAACTGGTTTCAGGTGGCCTTAGACCCCCATGATGTAGATCACACTTTCCAAGCCAACCTTCTGAACAAGTGTGTCGGCCACAAAACACTACTCAAAAGCAGCTTGCTGTGTCCCAATCTCCTTAGTGGATTAGCATTGTAAAACTCTAGGATACACAAATTCTGGAGCCTCCCATTAAATGTTATCTGAACAACCTAAATCAAAGTAAATTCTCCATTCAGTTAAATCCCCGGTCCTCCTCCCCTAAGGCAAACGCGACCTACCTATAATTGATCTATCTATAACTGATATAATACTCCCTGTATGTTTTCACCAGAAAGGTATTTGGAAAACAAACGCTTTAATCCAAACAGGATTTTTAGGTGGAATTCCCTAATTTGAACAGTTTCTTCCCATATCTCCAACTACTGAATAAAAATCTCAATCTTTGCACTGTCATGCCTTTGCCCTTGGCTTCCCCAAGATGCTTCCCAAGTGTTCTCATGAATGTGAGGTAAGCTATTTTCCATGTGTATTCTCAAATTACAGACACTGAAATATGACCAACTCTAGACCCAAGGGACTATTGCCATCTGCTGCTGTGTGAGTCTTCTCCCAGGATCTCATTTATCTCTTACATCGTCATTCAGAGCAGATGACACACCAGACACTCACAGTGGGTGAGGATGTCACTCACTGTGAGGATGTGAGGTGGAGGGTGAGGATGTGAGGATGTGAGGTAGAAGGTGAGGATGAAGTGGTACTCACAACCGAAAAGTCCAACCTGCATGGAGTGTACATTCTAATGAGGAGTATCTAACAATAAATAAATGAATAAAATATATAGTTCCTTTAACTACAAGTTCAAGAGGGGAATGAAAAGAAGAAAGGAAGTGGGGGAGGGTGCTGTTATTAAAAGGAAATCAAGGAAGGCCTCCACCTAGAAGGTGACATTATAGTAAAGATAGGAGGTAGTGAGCTAACAATCATTTAGAGAAGGGATATCAAGAAAGTTACATAAGCCAATTATGGTCCATCGCCTCTTTTTGCACATTTCTTCGGCTAAGAATAGTTTCCATACATAAACTAATTTAAGGTTTTACCTTGAATTGAAACTTCCTAGTATTAATATTATGATCCATTATTTAGTTTTAGTTGCAAGTAAGTAGTATGTCTTTCACCATCCTAACTGTCATCCTTTTAAATTCAGGTGTCGATGTTCTTCAGCGAAAGGGACCACTAACTCCCCTAGAGTTGAACAAAGGTGGGTTTGTAAGTTGTTGGAATGGGGAGACCACACATCATGGGGAACCATGGAGTGTCTCAGAAAGAGAGTGGTACAGAATTTCGGTTCTTTGGAAGAAGGCACAAGGAAGAGGTTTTGGCTAAGGATTAGATAATGCCACATAGTAGAGGAAATTTTATAATTTTATCTTAAAAAGTCTTATGTTTGATAAAGAGAATGAAATGAAGCTAACCCATAATTGATGAAATGGCAGGAGTCACTCATCTTAATCATTTTAATCATGTGAAGGAAAGGTCTGGATATTTTTGTGGTTTGGGCAATGTTCTCTTTTTAAAAAAAAAAAATCCATGTTCAGACATGACTATATAGTAGTTTTGTTTTGGTCTTCATTCATATGGTGAGCAGCGGACTTTGTGATGCCGGTGTTCCATGCAATTGTTATGTTCAGTAGAGGAATATTATAGACTACTTCTGAGAACAAATCTAGATCCTCCTAGCAACATTATGGTCTAGATGGTATTTTTTTTAAGGCAATTAAGAATCTTTACTCAAAATAGTCCTTAAAAATGAGTAAATACAGACATTTCCAAATAACCAAAGACAGAGAATTCATTGGTAGCAAACTTGCTTTACAAGATATAGTAACGGAAACCCTTTTGGTGAAAAGGAAATGGTATCAGGTAGTAAGTTAAATCCATGAAGAAATGAGGAACACCAGTAAAGGTATTACTTAGCTAAATATAAAACCAAGTCTGAATATTTTTCTCTTCTTTTGATAAAGAAATGTGCAATAATAAAAAGAAATGATAAAACTCTTTTATGACTTCTAACATAATATTTAAAGATATAGTATTTATGAATACCACAAAGGATAAGAAAGGGGAAGGAGCTATATTGGAACCAAGTTTATTTCATTTGAATTACATTAGTATTCATCTAAAACAGATTTTAAATTAACATGTATATTATAATCCTCAAGGAACCATTGAAAAACTAACTCCTTCAAAACTAATTTTTAGGTGATACCCTAAGTAGATCTATTTAATCCAACTTTAGACAGTAAGTAACAAAATGGGTGACATGAAATCAAACGTATCAATAATAACACCAAATGTGGGGCACCTGGGTGGCTCAGTGGGTTAAGCCTCTGCCTTTGGCTCAGGTCATGATCTCAGGGTCCTGGGATCCAGCCCCACATCGGGCTCTCTGCTCAGGGGGGAGCCTGCTTCCTCCTCTCTCTCTGCCTGCCTCTCTGCCTACTTGTGATCTCTCTCTGTCAAATGAATAAATAAAATAAAATCTTTAAAAAAAATTACACCAAATGTAAATGGAATTTCCCAATCAAAATGCATAGATTCACAAAACTGAGACCACATAAATATGACACATTTGCATTCTCTCTCCAAGAGAAATTCAGTTTCAATGACACAGAGACCGAAAGTAAAACTATGATGAAAGCTCTATGAGACTAACAGTAACTGTAACAAAGCTGTAAGGGCTGTACCATTATCAGTAAGAAAATATAGTTTCAGATCCCAAAATGCTATAACGGCCAATTCAGCAAAAAACATATAAACCTATGAATCTAAAATACTATCTCCAAAAACAAACAAACAAACAAAAAAACAAGTAAAAAAAGTCACAGAATTGAAGGGAAAAACAGAGATTTCAATAATAGTTGAAGATTTGAATACTACGCTATCAGTAATGAAGAGAGAAACTTGTTAAGAAATCAGCAGAGGTACAGCAGGCTTGAGCAACACTATCAACCAACTTTATCTATGGATATCTTTAGGACACTCCATCCACTACAGAAAACATACATTGTTTTCAAACGCAGATGGAACATTCTCCATAATAAACTATATACCATACCATAAATCATGCATCAATAAATTTTTAAAAATCAAAATCCTACAAAGCATGATTTCAAATCAACAACAGAAGGAAATTCCGGGAACTCACAAGTATTAGAAATTAAACCACGTACTTCTAAATAACCCATTATGTTTCTACCAATAAAAAAATACTCAAAAATTTAATTCTATACAGATAAAATATAGATTAGTGAGCACCAGGAGCTGGGAATGAGAATCAGTATCTACTGCAAATGGACATTAGGAATCTTTTTAGACCACGGAAATGAGCTCAAACTAGATTATGGTGATGGTTGGGTACTTCTGTAAACTTAAGAAGCGAAACCATTGATTTTTAAGCTTAAAATGGGAGAGCTTTATGGTACATAAGGCAAATGGTATAGAATACTTCTAAATACTCCATAGTTAAGAGAAGAAACCAAAAGGACAATTAGTACATGTTTTTTTCTAAATGAAAATGTAAAGACAACATATCAAAATTTGTGACATGCTGCCCACACTTATGGGAGACTTTATAGCAATAAACGCCTACACTGGAAAAGAAGAAGGTATAAGATCAATGACTTAAGCTTTCAAACAAGAGACAGAAATGGAAGAATCAGTTAAACACAAATCAGGAAGATTAGATTAAGTAATATCAGAAGGAAAAAATAATCAACAAAATGGAAAACGAAACAAAAGCAAAACATAAACCAAGAGCTGGTTCTTTGAAAAGTTCAATAAATCTGATAAGCATCTAGCCAGTTTGAAAAAGAAAAGAAAAGGATATCTAGCATATCAGAAATGAGGTAGCATTGATACATATTATAAAGAATGAGACAATATGAAAAATTCTATGGAAAACTCAAAAACTTATAAAATAAATTCACTGAAATACAAACACCAAAGTTCACCAAAGAGGAAACAGATACCTTGAATAGCCTTGCATTAATTTAAAGGAAAATTCCACATCCAGGTTGCTTCAACAGTGAATTCTACTAAACACTTAAGAATTAATAACAATGCTACACAAAAATCTTTGAAAAAATTGAAGAGGAGAGAATACTTTCTAACTTATTCTATGAGGCCTCAATAACAACATCAGACAAAGATATTCCCAGAAAATAACAGACTACTATTTCTCCTGAACATAGATTTTCAACAAATTAAGCTATATTAAAATGATAAAATCACAACCAACTTGTGTTTTCCCAGTAATGTCAGGCTGAGTTAATGTTCAAGGAAGAAAAAGTAAAATGACTATAACTCACAATATTTGATAACTAAGAAGACAGCAACCACACGATCATCTCAATTGTCAGAGGAGTATTTGACAAACTACAAAATCTAGTCCCAATTTTCAACATCTCAGCAAATTAGTCAAAAGTGAACTTTCACAAAATGATAAAGCACATCTAAAAAATAACTACAGCTAAAATTATAATGAATGGTTAAATACTGCATTGTTCTCATCAAGTAAAAGAGCTCCTAGCTGCCAAATCTGGAACAATTTGAACAATTTAATGCATAATATTGGATGATTAATCGAAGTATAAAAATGTATGTGAGTCCATAGTAATAAATGATTATTTAAATTAATGCACACAGAATAGGGGCACCTGGGTGGCTCCGTGGGTTAAAGCCTCTGCCTTCTGCTCGGGTCATGATGTCAGGGTACTGGGATCGAGCCCCACAGTGGGCTCTCTGCCCAGCAGGGAGCCTGCTTCCTCCTCTCTCTCTACCTGCCTCTCAGCCTACTTGTGATCCCTGTCAAATAATAAAAAATCTTAAAAAAATAAAATAAAAAATAAATGCACACGGAATAAAAAGGTAACTCTCCTGTACAGGAGAATTCCAGGTAATTACCATAGATAATGTTTCCTTAAAGGGTTGGAACACAACACACTGTGCATAAATTCAGGACACTCAGAGACTTGCTTCTACACCACAGTATGTAAAAGAGGGAAAAAACTGATTTTTCAGAGGCAAAAACTGAGAAATACTGCATTAGCCAGGTGATCAAAATTAACATTAGTGATAATTCAGGTCAATAGCTATGTTTCTTTGACCTGGAAGACTCAGAACCACTTCACCTCTGTGGTTCTATTCTGAAAATGCTCAATTACAGTGTAACGGTAGGAAAACTATCACAGAAATCAAAATGAGGCACTGTCTAAAATATCTGAGAAGTGCTTCCCAAAAATATCAAGGTCATCAAAAACAAGGCAAGTTTGAGCAATAGTGTGAGTTAGAAGGAAATGAAAGAGGTATGGCAACTAAATGTAATGTGATAATCTGGACTGGATCCCAGAAAAAGACATTAGGGAAAAACCAGTACATTTTAAAACTATGGAGTTTAGTCAATAAACAAAAACAAGGAACAAATTACTGATATGTGTGAAATAGATATGACACAGAAAAGTATATATTGCACCATTCCTTTTATATGAAATTCTAGCAAACTTTTAACTACAGGGACAGCAGAATCATTGCCAGTGGCCAGAAGTGCAGGGATGGGGCTGATAGCACAGGACACTAGGGAATTTTTAGTCATGGAAATGTTCTATACGATGAACCACTAACATAGTAGTTACTAGAATTTAGCAAAATTGGTGACTTTTTATACTTTTTATACATTAGATCTTCATAGGACTATTTAATAGCCTTTCTGTTATCTTGAAGGCTCTTAAGTCAATTTTAGAGCTTCAAGTAAAAATCTAATACCAAAAAATAATACCAGCATGATGTAAGCACGCTGATAGAAATAAGGGGGCATATTGTCTCAATATTCAGGAGAGTTGCCTGACATCATGGTAGGTAGAGGATCTTAGGAAGTCTTCCCAGAATCTCTGAAAGAGATTTCACTATTCCATCCTTTTGCATGTTTTATGAGTGATCAGTTTGTTCCAGAAAGACAGTCCATTTTCTTTACATGGCAAAACCCAGGAAAACTAAGTTTTTCTGAAGAACACAGTAATTTAATAGAATATGATGTACTTACTATGTGACTTCCATACATGCCTCAGCCAGATGCTAAATTAGTTATTACGTGTTAGTATCAGAAATTCTAATTCAATTCAATTCATGACATTGTTAAAGGAGGGTGAAACTTTAAGAATTTGGGGGGAAACCCTGCAAATGAAGGGGCAATCACTTTTCCGAGTTCATGGAAACAGAGTTTGGCTTGCTGTGAAGCTTATAAGTTTATCACTTTCTCGAATGTTCTATCAGCATGAGAAACAGTCGTTCTTGAAATATACTTACGTGACTTTTTATTTTTCTTTTTCTCCTATTACCTTGAACCACCCAATAGCAGCTGGTTTCAATGAACAATTTGCAAGTCAGCAAATTATTTTCAAAAGAAATGTTCAGCATTGATCTTGGGCACTCTACCTGGTGCTTTCTGTCTTCTTACTGCTACCATCCCTTAAGAATACATGTATTTGCGGGGCACCTGGGTGGCTTAGTGGGTTGAAGCCCCTGCCTTCGGCTCAGGTCATGATCTTGGGGTCCTGGGATCGAGCCCCTCATCAGGCCCTCTGCTCAGAGGTGAGCCTGCTTCCCCCTCTCTCTCTGCCCACCTCTGCCTACTTGTGATCTCTCTCCCTCTGTTAAATAAATAAATAAAATCTTAAAAAAAAAAAAGAATAAATATATTTGCTTTCCTCACACATATTAAAAAAAAAAATCACCTCTTATTTTTGGCAAAGATACAATCCTCCCCCCCCCACACCAGTTGTCCAGGCTCTCGTTATTGGAGTAACTTTTTAATCCTTTCTCCCACTGGATCTCATAAATGATTCATCAAGTGTCTCAAACTCCTTACCCAAATCTAAGCTCATCTCTACCACATACAGCAATCTGTGAGATGACCACCCTTCTCCTGCCTACATTTTTTCTGGTTTAAAACACCCTATACACACGGATACATGGCCTTCCAAGTATCTTTACCCTGATACCTCTTTCTAGAGAAGAATGTGTATTTCCCATTGCCTACTCTAATAAAGCCAAACTTCAGAGTCCAGCATGCAGTGCCTCACATAAACTGTTACTTTTAAGTATTTTATGTACCTCAAGACAATTGGTTTGGTTTCCCCATTTGGAGTTTAATGTTCACTAATTTTAATATGGGATTCTCACAATAAACCTAGACAGCAGTTACTCTTAACATCTCTTTTTTACACATGATGAAACCAATAAGCAAAAAATCCAAGTAACTTGCCAAAGGTCACTTTGTAAGCGGTAAAGTTATTATTCTGTTCTAGGTCATTCTGACTCCAAAGCTTTTAGCCATTAAGGATTTATATACAACCGCCTCCAAACCAAATACCTGATTTTGTAGGGGTCATTTGGTCCACTTAAAATCGCTCTTCTCCTTCAATCTTGTCCAAGTTGGCTTTAATCTAAATAGCCATCTGGCTGTGCATTCCTTTTCCCTACTCTTATTTCTGGGCTTCTGTACATTATCTGTTTGCTCTTGTTGATAGGTAGTCTATAACTTACCTGCAGAAGACACAACTTTGAGAATTAGGGAGATCTGGTACAGACCATATATAATCCCAGCATCTAGTAAGGTGCCCGGTCTGCTGAACGTGATCAATAAATATCTATCAACAACAACGACAAAAAAGGATTGGGGCGCCTGGGTGGCTCAGGTGGTGAAATTTCTGTCTCTGGCTCAGGTCATGATCTCAGGGTCCCAGGATGGAGCCTCCACGTCAGGCTCCTTGCTCAGCAGAGTCTGCTTCTCCCTTTCCCTCTGCCCCTTCCCTTGTTCTTGTGTGCTATCTCAGGCAAATAAATAAAAAAATTTTTTTAAGATTTTTTATTTATTTATTAGGAAAGAGAGAGAGTGAGAGAGAGCATGAGAAGGGAGAAGGTCAGAGTGAGAAGCGGACTCCCCATGGAGCTGGGAGCCCGATGTGGGACTCGATCCCGGGACTCCGGGATCATGACCTGAGCTGAAGGCAGTCGCTCAACCAACTGCGCCACCCAGGGGCCCAAAAATCTTTTTTTAAAAAGGATCAAAGTTCTGAATTTTTAAGAGCCTCTGAGTTCTGTATCTCTGAAACCCTTCGGTGGTTCGTACACTTTCCAGCACACAGTAAGTACTCAGTAAAGGTAAACTGCTAGGTCACTATGTAGCTATTACTTTAAACAGGACTGTACTTGGAAATGCCATTTTCTTTGAAAAATAACTTTAGGATCTCTAGGTTCTCTTGGACTTTAGGGCTTCATTTCATTCATGTGTAAATGTTAGGTAAGCAACCAGTTGTGCCTCAAAAAGCCTTCAGTGGCTAGAGCTACTCTCAAGCCCAACAAGTATGTGGCTTTGGCAACTTATACCTCATGGAAATGAAACAGGATTTAAAAATGGCCAAAAAATAGTTGAATATATGACCCACAGGAAAATCATTTAACATTTATGAGTACACCGTCCTTTTATGATCCAACAAGATGACCACCACTGTTGTTCGGAAGGAGACATCCTAACATAAATGGCTATGGAACGATAAAATGTTAAAGTAAGGAGAAATATTTGCAGTTACATAGCATTTTACCCTTCCCACAACAATGTCACGGTCATTTTCTCTTTTCGACCTTAAAACATCACAAGCCAGGACAGGTATTACACCTCTGTTCTAAAGTTTTTTAACAGAAGAGATTAAAGTATTTTTGCAAAGTGATGAGGCCAATAAGTAACACATCTGGGACCTGGGGTCAGGTTTTCTCAATCACAATTCAATATTCTGACATATTTAAATATTGCTGTGCTTACAGCCAGTAATTCATTCACAGTCCCTTGTTTTGTGATCAGGGATATATTTGTTAAACAGCACTACCCCCTGCTGGTAAGTTTTCCAATAATGCACATAATAGCAAATTTGAAAGGCCAAGAGGTTAAAAGGATAACCAGTACCATTTATAATTACAACTTCATTTAACTACGGCTTTTTTTTAAAAAAGGTTTTATTTATTTGACAGAGAGAGAGAGAGAGAGAGACATCACAAGTAGGCAGAGAGGCAGGCAGAGAGAGAGGGGGAAGCAGGCTCCCTGCCAAGCAGAGAGCCCGATGTGGGGCTTGATACCAGGACCCTGAGATCATGACCTGAGCGGAAGGCAGAGGCTTAACCCACTGAGCCACCCAGGCGCCCCTAACTCTGACATTTTGTAATTATACTTCCTACTGTGCTATCATATCCGCTTAGACATTGCTTTCTAAAGTAACCCAATGGATCCTCCAAGATTGAGCATCCCAACATCTCTTTTCTCAAGAACTTTTAATTGGATTAATTTCACGTATGTGGTGCCAGAGTGGAGAAGACACACCTTCCACCAGTACAATGAGAAATCAACTTGGAGGGGGGACTCGCAGCATCCCTGAAGAGCTCGGTGCCAGCTCTACTCTGTAAACTAGAATGCACAGTGGGAAGAGCCATCGCTGAAACAGGAAACCTAAATGCAGTGGGAGTAACATGTTCCTGGGAAGGCAAGGGCTGAGCGGCAGTGCTCAACCACCCGGGACGAAGAGGAACGGTTATGGTCATGGATTTGAGCGTCAAGCAGCAAGCATAATAGTCTGACTTATGTAAACCTAGGATACTGAGTAGCTATTTTAAGTGTCCTTACAAGTAAAATAGACTGGAAGCCTATTAAATTCTTACTAATTCTGTGTAACCAAAGAAGTCATGGGTTAAATGAAAAAGACTCTAAACTGAATCACTGAGAATTATGGCTCCCCATTCCCAGAAGTAAACCAGTTCATAGACCTAACTCCATTGATGAGGGGAAGCCATGTCCACTACAGCAAGGGCCTCATTATACTACCAAAAATTCAAACTGCGGTAATATTTCATATCCAGTCTTCATTAAAGAGACCTTTGGCCTTTTCCCAGGGAAACTACATTGGGGGGAAAAGAACTAATCAGAACTTTTGGTAACTGCTCGACGTTGGCTCTGAAATGACACTAATGCCAGGATACTCGAATCATTCGTGTGGCCCACCAAAGAACTTAGGAGGTCAGGTGATCAAGTTTCCCTCTGGTCCACCTTTCAGGTGATCAGTGGTCCTGAACCAATCCTGTGAATATATCCCCAGTTTTAGAATGTATAATTGCAATATACTTAGCAACTGGGAGAAATACCAGAGCCCAGAAATGCCTGGCCTACCTATGCAGTCAGGGCTATTGTGGTAGAAAAGCCTGAGGGAAAGCCATTAGATCTGCCTCTCTGTAGGAAAATAAGGCAAAATAAATAGGACGGTCCTGGAAGGATTTTAGAGACTGGTGCCATCATCGGGGACTTGAAAGAACAAATTTCCACAGCACATGCTGATTCAACTCTCCCATGTGCCCTGCACAGAAGACAAATGGTTCTTCGAGAATGAGGGTGGATTATTCTAAGATTAACTAGGTGGTGTCTCCGACTGCAGCTGCTGTAGCAGATGTCATTTCATTACTTGAGCAGATTAACACATCCCCTGGTACCAAATATTCAGCCATGCATCTGGAAAACTGCTTTTACTCCATCTCTGCCCTTTATGTCCGCCGGAAATATTTTCTTTCAAGTGTCAAGGCTAGTAACACACCTTCACTCATGTAAACCTATGCCAGTGACTAGTTAATCTTGGTCCTACCTCAGCTGTATATCACAACCCTCCAGTCCTATGTCATAATTTAGTTCAGAAATAGCGACCACTTTTCCGTTCTTTAAGATAGCACATTGGTCTACTGTATTGATTACAATGTGCTGATTACTGCTAGAGAGCGAGAAATAGCAACTAGTTTAGAATGGTGCTATCTGATCACCATGCCATAAAGTTCCATGTGCACGGCACAATTCCATAATCAGATGGAAACAGTTTACACATGACCACCCTGAGCAGGTTCTGGAGATACAAGTAAGTTCCATGAAGTGGCTGAAACGCCCTTGCTCAGTACTACACTGCCTTCTCTCTTCCAGCCTGTATCTAGGGCTTCAGAGTTATTTCCTTACTATCACAGATACAACACTAGAGTCTAGTTTAAAAAGGTTCTGCACAGGGGCACCTGGGTGGCTCAGTTGGTTGAGCATCTGCCTTCTGCTCAGGTCATGATCCCAGGATCCTGGGATTGAGCCCCATGCCAGACTCTGTGCTCAGTGGGGAGCCTGCTTGTCCCTCTCCCTCTAGCTCATGCTCTCTATTTCAAGTAAATAAATTTTAAAAATCTTTAAAATGGTTCTGTATGAAATGCAGGTCCTACCTTCAAATGGATGACTGCAACACTACAGCTCTCTGTGGGATATCCCTGAAGGAAAATGGTGGAGGGAATCCTCTCCACAGACAAGGCACATGGTTTTTCACTTTGCTCGGAAGGAGAAATGGACAGATAGGCAATTATATACCAATTCATAGATTGTGCCAGTAGTCTGGCTGAATGGTCAGGGATTTTGGAAGGAATTTAATTAGAAAACCCAAGACAAGAATATCTGGGACAGGGGCGCCTGGGTGGCTCAGTGGGTTAAAGCCTCTGCCTTTGGCTCAGGTCATGATCTCAGTGTCCTGGGATCCAGTCCCGCATCGCACCGGGTTCTCTGCTCAGTGGGGAGCCTGCTTCCCCCTCTCTCTCTGCCGGCCTCTCTGACTACTTGTGATCTCTCACTGTCAAATAAATCAAGTAAAATCTTTAAAAAAAAAAAGAAAGAAAGAAAAGAAAATCTGGGACAAAGTATGGGGCTAGACCTTTTAGGGAGGGAAAAAAAAAAGGTACTTGTGTCCTATGTAAATTCTCACCAAAGAGTTGCTTAAGCAACAAAGGATTTCAATAATCAAGTGTCTAGCAGGACCTGATGACCTGTTCTATAGATAGTTTCTTTCTCCGGTCAGTCCCATCAACACCCAATGGGCTCATGAACAAAGTGGCTGTGATGGCAGTAGTGTAGGTATGAAACCGGATCGTGCATATGGACTTCCCCTCACCGAGAACAGTCTGGCTATGACCAGCACTGAGTGCCCCCTCTGCCAGCAGCAGAGACCAATTCCAGGCCACCCACAGAGCACCCTAGGTGACCAGCCATTAGCAGGTTGACTACACCGAACCACTTTCATCATGAATAGGCTATATCTTGCCCTTATTAAAACAGACCCTTACTCCAGATATGGACTTGCCTTTCCTCCATTCAATGCTTCTAGCAGAACTACCTGCCATAGATTTATAGAATGCCTTATCCATCATCATAGTATTCCACACAGCAATGCCTCAGATCTAGGAACTCGTTTTACAGCAAAAGAAGCGCAGTGATGGGCCCCTGCCCATTGAACTCACTGGCCTTACCACGGTCCTCACCACCCCAAAGCAACTGGCCAGACAGAACAGAGTGATGGCCTTTTGAAGACTCAGTCACAGCACCTTCAGTAACAATTCCTTGCAGGTCTGTAACAAGGCTCTCTAGAAGGCTGTATAGGCTGTATGGTGCTCTTTTTCCAGAAGCCAGGGGAAACAGGTCCAAAAATCAAGTAGCAGAAATAGCAGTGGGACCACTCAGTTTCACTCCTAATACCGACCAGCAAAGTTTTTGCTCTGTGTTCCTGAGATAATATGCTCTGCCGGCCTAGTGGTGTTATTTCCTCAGGAAGAAAAATCCACCAGAAGACGTAACAATGAATCCATTTAACTGGGGGGTTAAGATAGCCACTGGCTAGCCACCTTGGGCTCTTCACATTTCTGAATCAACAGGCCCAATAGGGAGTTTTACTGTCAACTGGGGTAATTGATCTAATACCAAGAAAAATAATGGACTATTACTCCATAATGGAGTCAAGACAGAGTATATCTGGAATACAGGTAATTCTTTAGGGCATAACATGGTAGTACCATGTTATGGAATTAAGGTCAATAGGTAACTACACTAACCCAATCCAAGCAAGAGTTCTGACTGCCCAAATACTTCAGACATGAAAAACTGGGTCACCTCACCAGTTAAAGGACCAAAACCAACTGACATACTTCCTAAAAACAAAGAGAATACAATCTGATGGGGGCCTGAAGAGAATAAAAGGCAGAGGAAGGAGGGATTTGCCTCTTTTTTTTTTCCTGCCTCATTAGCTGAGCAGAGACATCCCATCTCACCTCTTGTAGTCTCAATATCATTAGCATCTCTGCTTCTCAGGCTTTCAGACCTAGAATGAATTATGCTACCAGCTTTCCTGGTTCTCTTGCTTGCAGATGGCAGACTGTGAGACTTCCTGGCTTGTATAACCAAGTGAGCTAATTTCTATTAATAAACTTCCACATATAGACACCCACGTACATATGTACACATATATGCATATCCCATTGTTTCTGTTTCTTTGTGGGACACAGAGTTAAACTAGGTTTCCCTTCTGAACATTCTAATTTTGTCATTTCTTAAAGGGAATCAGAAAAAAAAAAGTGTTCTTTTAAGTAAGCACCCCAACTGATTCTTAAGATGAAAAAATTTGCAAAGCTCAGACTTAAGCAAACAATTCATACCATCTGTACCCACAATTGACTTAGCCAGTCTGATCAGGTCTAAGAATCCTTCCAAAATTCAGTTCTTCTGAAGACCAATATGGGGCTATAGCAGAATCCAATAACTAATTTCTCAAAGAACCTTCCATTGTGGACATAATCTTTCCAACGTAATCATCTTTCAATAGCGGTAACATTTATCTATGGAAGACAAGCCAATGTAGTAACTGAATTTTCACAAATGAAAATATTGGGCGCCTGGGTAGCTCAGTTGGTTGAGCAACTGCCTTCGGCTCAGATCATGATTCTTGAGTTCCAGGATCAAGTCCCACATCGGCCTCCCAGCTTCACGGGGAGTCTGCTTCTTCCTCTAACCTTCTCTCCTCTCATACTCTCTCTCGCTTTCTCTGTCAAGTAAGTAAATAAAAAAAAAATCTTTAAAAACAAAACAAAACAAAACAAAAAACAAATGAAAATATTGGGAAAAACTTGTTTTACTTAGTCAGCATATGTTGCTATTCCAATTAGTTATCTCCCTGTACCATAGAAGAATGGTTAAAAAAAAAGAAAAAGAAAAAATTAAACCTTTAAATAAAGAAAAAAAAAACTGCTGACATCAGTGGATTTAGCAAAGTAATATTTAAAGTGTCTTGAAGTAGATTTTTTTTATCATAATCACTTAATTTACCCACTTACAGAGTCTAACTAAGTAATATGGAGTGCAGAAAGATAACAGGAGAAATTTAAGAGAAATGTAATTGCATTAGTAACAGTTCCTTGGGCACATCATAACAAACTCTGGGGAGTTTCATTGACTGGTCCCAAGTATTAAAATTCAAGGAAAAAAAAGTCTCCATTTGAACCACACAAGAAAGAGAAAAACTCTTGATCTTTGAATCCATATTCCTGCCAAATATATTAGGTCTCTATATGCACAGATGATAAACAGTTATTTCTAGTTTCATAATAAAAAATAGTATCTTTTCATATTGCTTGCCTGTTTTAAATTCTTTCCACAGACCCCTTAAGTCACACTGAATAGCAATAAATTTGGCCAAAAGAGAAACCTAGCCATCTTTATTTTCTATTCTCTTACTTCCAAAATCCAACCCATTTCCAACATTCTCATGTTTACCTCCTAAGCGTCTTGGAGTCTGCCCAGTTCTCTCCATCCCTCTGCCATCTAGCAACCCATATCCCCCTTCTGTCTCACAGGATTACTAACGCACCCTGCTACAAAAACTTCCTGTGTTTCATCTTGCTTCTATTCCCTTAATTCTCTCTTCTGAAATGACACCTCCCTTTTCAGAACACAAATATTGATCATATTTTATTCTCTGCTTGAGATTCCTCAAACCCTTAGTATTTCCCTCAGGAGACTGCTCTTGAAAGGGTGGCCCATGAATATGCAGCATCAGCAACACCTAGAAGCTTATTAGAAATATGCAGGAGAGCAAGCTCCCCTTGAAAGCTAGGAAGTAAGACTCTATGTTATAGTAACATTTCCAGGTGGTCTAAATGAACATTAAGGTTTAGGAGCCGCTGCCTCAGGATCCAATCCAAACGTCTTCACGATGCCAGCGAGGGTCCTCATGAAGGAGCCCGCACTCATCGTTCCTGTTGTTGGTCCTGACAAGCCCCATCCATCCAATGAAGATGCTACGAGGTCCCCACCATCTTTTCCGTACCCTCCAAACTCCTCGCTTGTTGACCTTTTTAATCTTTTAAAAATTATTCCCCCAGGGGTGCCTGGGTGGTTCAGTGGGTTAAAGCCTCTGCCTTCGGCTCAGGTCATGATCTCAGGGTCCTGGGATCGAGCCCCGCATCGGGCTTTCTGCTCAGCGGGGAGCCTGCTTCTCCCCCCTGCCTGCCTCTCTGCCTACTTGCGGTCTCTGTCAAATAAACAAAATCTTAAAAAAAAAAAAAAAACTTATTCCTCCAAAGAACTTTACCTGGTAGACTGAGATAGATGCTTCAACTAAACACTCCAATGACTCTTTCTACATCCTTAACATGGAACATCTCTCAGGATTGTAATGGTCTGCGTCCTCCACACTACCGTAAGTACCCCAGAAACCAAGACCTAGTTTAAATCACTGGCTGGTGGGGTGCCTGAGTGGCTCAGTTGGTAGGGCGACTGCCTTCGGCTCAGGTCATGATCCTGGAGTCCCAGGATCGAGTCCCATATCAGGCTCCCTGCTCTGCAGGGGGCCTATTTCTCCTTCTGACCCCTCCCCTCTCATGCTGACGCGCTCTCTCTCTCTCTCTCTGTGTCTCAAATAAATAAAAAAATAAATCTTTAAATAAATAAATAAATAAATCACTGGCTGTTGTTCATGTGACACCAGCAAATAACATCTATTCATGTACAATACATATGCGTTCAAAAGTTTCAAGGAAAAAAGCTTATCTCATAGACTACTTGGGTGTTTTTTTTTATGCCAAACTATGCACAAGACTAATTTTGTGGGTTGTTTTTAACCTGAAGGATACCTAATTCTGGAAACCGAGGCTGAATGTAGTGGAACACACTCAGACAGTCACTTGGGGGCAGTTAGGGAAGAGGAGGCAATCCAAGAAGTAGCATCTCAAAAGGAAGATAAAGCCAAATCCAGGGAAACTGTTGTTAATCTGTATACAGCAGTCAGCAAAGGCCCCTACAGGTAAATCAATGGGGAAAGACATTGAGTAAATCATTTGGGACCAAGTGGGTTTTCAGTGGGACAGAGAACACGGAGAAATTCACCGAGTCAAAGAACAGAGCTTATAAAGAGACGTCTGCAACCTTAAGGACTGAAAAACCCAATTGTTCAGAATATTATGCTTTTCTGTTCTCTTTCAATGATCTTTTCTCTTCCTCCCCATCTCATTTATTTCATCTATAAATAGTTTCCTTCGCCTGCAGAGGAGGATTTCACACTCCAAGTGGCTTGCTTTTTTTTTTAAAACGCTGTATACTCTATAGAGCTATGTCGATAAGGAGTTACTGGATTTCCAGAGTGGATGCTAAGAAATCAGTGACAATAAACTGAGCTAGTTATTATCAAGGCCTGCAGAGTGATTGTGGCAGTGAAGGTGGAGAAAGGATGGGATACATTTGAGTGACAGTAAAGAGCCAGAGTTGGTAAAGGAGATTATGAACTGAAATTATGAACTGGTGATCTTGTTTAATACAATATCTGATAGCTCTAATACACTGCTGAGGGAATTATAAAAATAAAGAATTCTCCTCCTAGGCCAGTGCTCCAAAAGGAGGACATAATTCAGGTAGGGCATAAAGATTGCAAAGCCTAATGGTGCAAAGCCAGACAACTTCTAGTTCACCATTTCTCAGGTCCTCCTTGGGCTAGAGATTAATTTCCAAGTGAAAGCACAGCTATGAGACCAAAATATAATACCAACCAAGGAAATTGAAATTGATAGTGATTAGAAAGGTATTATAATCTTTTTTTTCTTTTTTATTCTTCAATTTTTTTTTCTATTCTTCAACTGAAATAATTCTAGGAAAAAAGAAAAGTCTGGTAAGTACATGAGTTAGAGAAAAAGTTGAGTGGGGAGCACATCGTCTTCAAAGCATGGAGGACAATTCTGCCTAACCCAATTTGAAAAAGCTGTGTAAAAATAAATAAATAAAAGTATTCCAGAAACCACATTGACAGATGCACACATATGGCCTGGGAGGACTTAGTCTTCCCAAATGGAACTGTGAGGAAGAAAATTCAGGTGAAATTGGATGCCAGTCAGCTCACTAAGGTTTGTTGAGATGAATATCAAGTTTCAACTGTTTCTCCTGTTTGTAAGAAGGTCATTCATGAGGATGTTTGTTTGAAATCCCCAGTTTCGGCTATAAACAAAGATGGCAAAATATCCTTCACCTAAACAGAAAAACAAAACAAAAAACAAACAAACAAAAAAACTCCACAAACATTTATACAAAGGCAAATTCACAGCCCAATTTCAAAGGCATACCGGAGATAAAAGGAGTTTTTTTTTCCAGGAGATTGATAAAGGTCCAGACAAGCTAAAACATATTCATCCTATATAGACCCTTGTTCCAGAAGGTATCACTAAGGTATGGTTCCCTACATCTACTTAGTACCTAAGAGAGTAACTTGCAAATATTTAGGCTAGCATTTACATCAATTTGCTTTCCTCTTTCTATGTCCCCTGTAGCAAAGAGATCTTATTAACACCTCTCCAACACCCCATTAATATCATGCACACTCAGCACAGATCCAAAGCCAACTCTGGAAATAAGGACCAAGCCCGAAGGTAAAGACTACTTTCAACATATCCTAAAACAAATTAAAATCAAGTCCTCAAAGATCACCAAGGAATATTTTGAAGACTTACTTCCCAAGTAAGAGGGGCTTGAGAAACACCCTAAGCCTTCCAGAGATTCTAAGAAAGAATTAAGTCAAGCCCACACAAGTTCTAAGTGTTCAATGAATAATTAACTGCATGCTCACAGAAAAAACCTAGAGTTTCTACAAAATGTTTTCTCAGTAAAGTGCTTTACACATTAAAAAAAATGCTAGAACTATAAAAACTGAAGTATTATTGAACATATTTTAAAAAATTATTATTAGACATCTAAATTAGCCCAGATGGTAAATTTAGCAGACAATATTTAACACAGGAAGTATAAATATGCTCAAAAAACTAGAGAAAAGAATGTTCAAAAACAGAGAGGAAAATACAGTCCTGATGAATGAACAGATAGGAAAAAGGAATTGAAAAATGAAAATTATCAAAACTAACCAGGAAAACTCTCCTTCTCTCGAAGAATGGTTAATTTTGAGAGGATTCTCTTTCTCTAGAAGTAGAAAACTTAATAATACATAAAACAACTGATACATTTTCATTATACATATTTTAGTTTCATATTACATTCTTTACCTTCACTGTATTTCTAAGAGAACCAATTCAGGCAGCTCTTATTAAAACAATTTGTGTTAAGACTTTTAGATTTGGGGGCACCCGGGTGCCTCAGTGGGTTAAAGCCTCTGCCTTCGGTTCAGGTCATGATCTTAGGGGTCCTGGGATCAAGCCTCAAGCCCCACTTCAGGCTATCTGCTCAGCAGGGAACCTGCTTCCCCCTCTCTCTCTGCCTGCGTCTTTCTGCCTACTTGTGATCTCTCTCTCTCTCTGTCAAAAAAATAAATAAAAGCATAAAAAAAGAATTTTAGATTTAAAATATAAATATTGGCTAGAAAGTTTCAGTTCTATTTTTAAGAAATAATTTCTCATTTTTCTCTAGAGCAATATACTTTATAGGTAATAAAATTTCTTTTTATTCTGTCAAATATAACCTTTTACTTCCAGAGAAATATAATTGGTATCTTTGAGAGAAATACACTGGGGCCATAAAGAAGGAAAACAAAGAAGTTGACTGAGATAAATAAAAACAGCAACTGCTGATTTTAAAGCAATGACAAATTTATAATTTGTCAATTCTAGGTCTGAAATCCATTTTCCTTAAAAGGATAGCATGAAATATAAAGAAGCCAAAATTATCTTATCAAAAAAGTGCCGAATATTTAAACAATATTAGAATTAGCATAGTAAAGTATGATTTGAAATAAGTATTTTAGTAACTTAAGTTCCCATCGTGTACTTTATTTATTTAAGATTATTTATTTGACAGAGAGAGAGAGAGAGAGATCACGAGTAGCCAGAGAGGCAGGCAGAGAGAAAGGGGGAAGCAGGCTCCATGCTGAGCAGAGAGTGCAATGCGGGGCTCGATCCAAGGACCCTGAGATCATGACCTGAGCTGTAGGCAGAGGCTTTAACCCACTGAGCCATGCAGGCGCCCCCTCCCATAGTGTACTTTAAATATCTATTCCTAAGAAAACTTTCAATAAAAATTATGGCACAGATAAAAATGATGCTTTTTAAGAAAAAAATCTCACTGATCTTATTAATTTATTCATGCAACAGATATCTATTATTGAATACTAAATGCTCTTGGCATAGCTGTAGATGCTTGTAGACCAAAAAAGATAGAAAAAGATCTCTTCCTGCATGTAACTTTTATTGTACCAAGGAGAGAAAGCAATGATTAATAAATATGAAAGATTAGTCAAGTAACATGTTAATAGTCAATAAGTGATTTGGGGGAAAATAAAAAAATAAACCGGAATAAGAATGATCAAGAGTGCCAAGGTTTTGTGTGTGTAAAATCATCTTACCAAATGAACTGTAGCTATTTTCTCCAACATACCAGTATTGTAATAAGACATTTTTTGTTGTTAAAGGTTTTATTTATTTATTTGACAGAGAGAGAGAGAGACAGCGAGAGAGGGAATACAAACAAGGGGAGTGGGAGAGGAAGAAGCAGGCTTCTCACCGAGCAGGGAGCCCGATCTGGGACTCGATCCCAGGACCCTGGGATCATGACCCAAGCCTAAGGCAGACACTTAACAACTAATCCACCCAGGTGCCCCTTAATAAAACATTTTATAGTGCAAAACAGATCCTACATTAAGAATGCAATATCCAGGGGTGCCTGGGTGGCTCAGTTGGTTAAGCAACTGCCTTTGGCTCAGGTCATGATCCTGGAGTCCCGGGATCGAGTCCCACATCGGGCTCCCAGCTCCATGGGGAGTCCGCTTCTCACTCTAACCTCCCTTCTCATGCTCTCTCTCACTCTCTCTCTTTCCTAATAAATAATAAAATCTTTAAAAAAAAAAAAAAAAAAGAATGCAATATCCAGGAGAAGGGAGCAAGATGGTGGAGAAGTAAGACCTAAGACCTTGAGACCTAAGTATCTTGTGTCCCAGGAGTTCAGCTATATAGTTATCAAACCATTCTGAACAGCTATAAACTCAAGAGCAGATAGAAGAGAAGAAAAGCAGCAATTCTAGGAACAGAAAAACAACCACTTTTTGGAAAGTAGTATGTGCAGAGAAGTGAGTCCGAGGCAACATTCAGGAAGACAGACGGTGGGGGGAGGGGCCGGCTCCTGGCAAGCCGCAGAGCAGTGGAGCACACAATCATAACTCCTAGAAGTCTGCTCCACTGAGGGACGACGCTCAGAGACTAGGCAGTGGGTGGAGCACTCGCAGGGACAGGGTGGTCTCAGGACACACGGGGTCACAAAAAGACCAGGAGCGCCTAAGTGTGGCAGAGCTCCCAGATAACTGAGAGGGGAAGCCAGGTGGAGACATGGAGCAGAGGGAGAAGCTCTCAGCTCAGGGTTACCTTAAACCATGTTCCAAGGCACAGTCGGGGCGCTGCTCTTCAAGCAGGGACCCCACAAGGGGAAGGTCCAGGGAGACTCACCTTCCACCTCCGGGAGGAGCAGCACGGGAGCGTGGGGCAGGATTCTGCTGGGTTAGGAGATGTCAAAACAGGCCGTACGCCAGACATACAAACGCTCTGTCACAGGCTAGGTGAGCTAGGAGCGTGGGCCAGAGACCAGGGAGACGGGAGGGACTGATTACTTTTCTCTGAGGGTGCACTGAAGAGCAGGGCCCTGAGCTCTCGGCTTCCACAGGCGGGAGACTGAGAGGCCGCCATCTTCATTCTCCTCCTCCAAAGCGGTAGGGAAAGCGTTCAGGGAACAAAAGCTATGAGAGCTAACTTGAGCAGATTGCTTGGCCCGGCCCCAGGCAAGGGCGGTGCAATCTCCCCTCAGGCATAGACATTTGAGAATCACTGCAAAAGGCCCCTTCCCCAGAAGATCAGCAAGAATATCCAGCCAAGACCAAGTTCACCGATCAATGAAAAGTGGAAAACTCCAGGGCTAGGGGAAAATAGCACATAGAATTCATGGCTTTTTCTCCATGGTTCCGTAGTCTTTCAGAGTTTTTTTTTGTTTGTTTTAATTTTATTTTTTTTCTTACTCTAAATTTTTCCTCTTTCCTATTTTCTTTTTTAACTATTTTATTTCATCAGTACCTTTTAAAAAAATATTTTTAAATTTTCATTGTTATAGCCATATTCTATCCTTTCATTGTATTTAATCTTATTTTTTGTATACATATAAGTTTTTCTTTCCTTAAAATTCTGGGATACAATTTCTTCTAACAGATCAAAATGTACCCTAAATCTAGCACATGGCTTTGTTCTAGTCTCCAGCCTGATCACAATCTTTCCTCTTTTTTTTTTTTCCTCTTTTTTCTTTTTTCAACAAACTTCTTATCTTACCAATTCCTTTTAAAGAATCTTTTTTATTTTTCATCTTTACAGTCATATTCCCTCCCTTCATTGTGTTTACCCTTATTTTACGTAAGTTTTTCTTTCTTTAAAATTTTGGGAGGCAGTTTCTTTTAACAGACTAAAATATACCCAAAATCAAGTGTGTGGCTCTGTGGCTCTGTTCTATTCTGTATGTATGTGTTTGTGTGTGTGTGTGTGTGTGTGTGTGTATTTTTTTTTTTCCTTTCCCCCTCCTTTCTTCTCCCCCTGGTTTAGGGTCTCTTCTGATTTGGTAAGTATATATTTTTCTGGATCATTGCTACCCTTTTAGTATTTTGTCTCTCTCATTCACCTATTCTTATCTGGATAAAATGACAAGGTGGGTAAAACTCATCTCAAAAAAAAGAACAAGAGGCAGTACTGACAGCTAGGGACCTAATCAACATGGACATTAGTAAGATGTCAGAACTAGAGTTCAGAATGATGATTATCAAGATGCTAGCTGGGCTCGAAAAAAGTATGGAAGATACTAGAGAATTCCTTTCTGGAGAAATAAAATTCCTTTTTGGAGAAATAAATGAACTAAAGTCTAAACAGGATGAAATCAAAAAAGTTATTAATGAAGTACAATAAAAAATGGAGGCTCTTACTGTAGGATAAATGAGGCAAAAGAGAGAATTAGTGATGAAGAAAACCAAATGATGTAGAATAAAGGAGCTGAGAAAAAGAAAGATGAACAACTACTGGACCATGAGGGGATAATTCGAGGGATAAATGATACCATAAGACAAAACGATATTAGAATAATTGGGATCCCAGAAGAAGAAAGGAAGAGAGGGGCAGAAGGTACATTGGAGCAAATTATATTGAAGCAAATTTGGCAATGGGAATAGGCATCAAAATCTAGGAAGCATAGAGAACCCTCTCAAAATCAATAAAAACAGGTCTACAACCCATCATCTATAACAGTAAAACTTACAAGTCTCAGTGACAAAGAGGAAATCCTGAAATCAGCTTGGGACAAGAGGTCTGTAACATACAATGGTAGAAATATTAGATTGACAGACCTATCCACAGAGACCTGGCAGGCCAGAAAGGACTGGCATGATATATTCAGAGCCCTAAATGAGAAAAATATGCAGCCAACAGTACTATATCCAGCTAGGTCGTCGTTGAAGATAGAAGGAGAGATAAAAAGCCTCCAGGACAGATAAAAACTAAAAGAATTTGCAAACACA
Source organism: Nasua narica (assembly GCA_028533885.1). NCBI lineage: Eukaryota > Metazoa > Chordata > Mammalia > Carnivora > Procyonidae > Nasua > Nasua narica. Next base: position 19,886,697 of record CM052809.1, on the reverse strand, counting down.
AAACCAGCCCTACAGGAAATATTGAAAGGAGTCCTCTAAGAAAAGAGAGAGCCTAAAAGGAACATGGGCCAGATAAAAGGAGAGACAATATACAGTTAACAGTCACCTTACAGGCAATACAACAGCACTGAATTCATATCTTTCAATGGTTACCCTGAATATAAATGGGCTAAATGGCCAAATCAAAAGACACAGGGTATCAGGATGGATAAAATAACAAGACCGATTGAAATGCTGTCTGCAAGAAACTCAGTTTAGACCCAAAGACACCGCCAGCGTTAAAGTAAGGGGTGGAAAACCATTTACCATGCTAATGGATGAGCTTTCTTTCTTTCAAAAAAAGCTGGGATGGCAATCATTATATCAGATAAATTAGATTTTAAGCCAAAGACCATAATAAGAGATGAGGAACGACAATGTATCATACTTAAAGGGTCTGTCCAGCAAGAATATCTAGCAATTTTAAATATTTATGCCCCAATATGGGAGCAGCCAATTATATAAACCAATTAATAACAAAATCAAAGAAACATTGACAATAATACAATAATAGTAGGGGACTTTAACACCCCACTCACTGAAAGGGACAGATCATCTAAGCAAAAGATCAACAAGGAAATAAAGGCTTTAAATGACACACAGGACCAAATGGACATTACAGATGTATTCAGATCATTCCATCCCAAAGCAACAGAGAACACATTCTTCTCTAATACACATGGAACATTCTCCAGACTAGATCACATCCTGGGTCACAAATCAGGTCTCAACTGATACCAAAAGAGTGGGATCATTCCCTGCATATTTTCAGACCACAATGCTTTGAAACTAGAGGTCAACCACAAGAGGAAACTTGGAAAGAACTCAAATAAATGGAGGGTAAAGAGCATTCTACTAAAGAATGAAGGGGTCAACAAGGAAATTAAAGAAGACTTTTAAAAATTTATGAAAACAAATTAAAATGAAAATACAACTGTTCAAAATGTTTGGGACACAGTAAAGGTCGTCCTAAGAGGAAAGAATATAGCAAAGCAAGCCTTTCTCAAGAAACAAGAAACGTCTCAAGTATCCAACCTAACCCTACACCTAAAGTAGCTGGAGGAAGAACAATAAAGAAAGCCTAAACCTAGCAGGAGAAGAGAAATAATAAAGATCAGAGCAGAAATAAATGAAAAAGAAACCAAAAGGACAGTAGAACAAATCAACGAAACTAGGAGCTGGTTCTTTGAAAGAATTAATAAGATTGGTAAGCCCCTGGCCAGATTTCTCAAAAAGAAAAGAGGAAGTACCCAAATTAATAAAATCATGAATGAAAGAGGAGAGATCACAACCAATATCAAAGAAATATAAATTATTAGAACATATTATGAGCAACTGTACACCAGCAAATTGGGCAATCTGGAAGAAATGGATGCATTCCTAGAGACATATAAACTACCAACACTGAACCAGAAAGAAATGGAAAACCTGAACAGACCCATAACCAGTAAGGAGATTGAAGCAGTCATCAAAAATCTCCGAACAAACAAGAGCCCACTCCAAAACTACTAGAACTCAGTACAGGCCTTTAGTAAAGTGTTAGGATATAAAGTCAATGCACAGAAATTAGTTGCATTTCTATACACAGCAAGACAGAAGAAAGAGAAATTAAGGAGTCGATTCCATTTACTTGCACCCTAAACCATAAGATACCTAGGAATAAACCTAACCAAACAGGCAAAGAATCTGTACTCAGAAAACTACAAAGTGCTCATGACAGAAATTGAGGAATACACAACGAAATGGAAAAACATTCCATGCTCATGGATTGGAAGAACAAATATTGTGAAAATGTCTATGCTACCTAAAGCAATCTACACATTTAATGCAATCCCTATCAAAATACCTTCAATTTATTTCAAAGAAATGGAACAAATAATCCTAAAATTTATATGGAACCAGAAAAGACCACGAATAGCCAGAGGAATGTTGAAAAAAGAAAACCAAAGTCGGCGGCATCACAATTACAGACTTCAAGCTATATTAAAAAGTGGTAATCATCAAAACAGTGTGGTACTGGCACAAAAAAAGGCACATAGATCAATGGGACAGAACGGAGAGCCCAGAAATGGAACCTCAACTCTTTGGTCAACTAATCTTCAACAAAGCAGGAAAGACTGTCCAATGGAAAAAAGGCAGTCTCTTCAACAAATGGTGTTGGGAAAATTGGACAGCCACATGCAGAAGAATGAAACTGGACCATTTCCTTACACCATACACAAAAATAAACTCAAAATGGATCAAAGACCTCAATGTGAGACAGGAATCCATCAGAATCCTTGAGAAGAACACAGGCAGCAACCTCTTCGACCTCAGCTGCAGCAAGTTCTTCCTAGAAACATCGCCAAAGACAGGGGAAGCAAGGGCAAAAATGAACTACTGGGACTTCATCAAGATCAAAGCTTTTGCACAGCAAAGGAAACAGTCAACAAAACCAAAAGATGACTGACAGAATGGGAGAAGATATTTGCAAATGACACAACAGATAAAGGGCTAGTATCCAAAATCTATAAAGAACTTCTCAAACTCAACACCCAAAGAACAAAGAATCTAATCCAGAAATGGGCAGAAGATATGCACAGACATTTCTGCAAAGAAGACATCCAAATGGTCAACAGACACATGAAAAAGTGCTCTACATCACTCGCCATCAGGGAAATACAAATCAAAACCAATCAAAACCACAGTGAGATACCATCTCACATCAGTCAGAATGGCTAAAATTAGCAAGTCAGGAAATGACAGATGTTGGTGAGGATGCACAGAGGGGAACCCTCCTACACTGTTGGTGGGAATGCAAGTTGGTGCAGCCACTCTGGAAAACAGTATGGAGGTCCCTGAAAAAGTTGAAAATAGAGCTACTCTACGACCCAGCAATTGCACTACTGGATCTTTACCCTCAAGATACGAATATAGTGATCCAAAGGAGCACATGCCCCTGAATGTTTATAGCAGCAATGTCCACAATAGCAAAACTATGGAAAGAACCTAGATGAATGGATAAAGAAGATGTGGTGTACATATACATATATATATATATATATATATATATATATATATATATACACACACGCATATATGTATACACAAAATGGAATTCTGTGCAGCCATCAAAAAAAAAATCTTGCCATTTGCAACAATGTGGATGGAATTAGAGGGTTATGCTAAGTGAAATAATTCAATCTGAGAAAGACAATTATCATATGATCTCTCTGATTTGAGGAATTTGAGAGGCAGGTCAGTGTTGTGGAGGGAGAGGGAAAAAAATGAAATAAGATGGGACCGGGGAGGGAGACAAACCATAAGAGACTCTTAATCTCAGGAAACAAACTGAGGGTTGGGGCGGGGGATAGGGTTGCTGGGTTATTGACATTGGGGAGGGTATGTGCTACGGTGAGTGCTGTGAATTGCCTAAGTCTGATGATTCACAGACCTGTAGCCCTGAAGCAATTAATACATTATGTTAATTTTAAAAAAATGCAACATCCATTCATAACCTCTAACCCAAGGTTTATTACAGAGTAAACAAACATTCCTTTGAATAGCCATCCCTTTCGGAATTTCAGTTAAACAAAGTTCAATTCTTCATACCTTATTCATCATGTGACATAATTTTAAGAGCAATTCAATTAAAAAGTTACAGGAAATATGTGACTTACTTTTCTTTTTTCAGTAGAACAGAATTTTCATGTAAAGCTAGAATTCTATCACTATTTATTTCCTGATGCAGGAAACCAGAGAATCCTAAGACATTATCCACTTAAAGGTTAAAAGTAAAAGGTTAACCTTGTACTGAAGAATATCTTGTGATTATAATTGATAATCATACAGTTTATATGTATAAATCTCCCAGATTATTATTTCTCTTTTAACCCATTAGTTAATGCTAAAATTTAAAAATGATTGATAGCTATAGTTTAGTACCTTAATTTTTCATAACTATCATTCTTAGTAATTTTTAGTTATTTTTAATTTTTAGTTCTGCTTAATTGTAAAACAGAATAGACTTTGAAGCAGCTCAGCATAAATACCCTGCTTCAAGGTTAGTATTGGTTCACTGATCCAAAATAGCCAGTAACAGGGATATAAATCAATGTGCCCTTGGAATAGTCATTTGCTTGTTGAAAGTCAGCTTCGGTTACCAGAGAAGAACCTAGTCCTTCTGAGAAAAATCTGTGTACCTCCAAGAGTGAAGGTTCAGTGAAATGGTCATACTTTTTTTTTTTTTAAGATTTATTATTTGACACAGAGAGAGATCACAAGTACGCAGAGAGGCAGGCAGAGAGAGAGGGGGAAGCAGGCTCCCCGCTGAGCAGGGAGCCGGATGCGGGGCTCGATCCCACAACCCTGAGATCATGACCTGGGCCGAAGGCAGGGGCTTTAACCCACTGAGCCACCCAGGCGCCCCAAAATGGTCATACTCAAGACCTTTGACCCAGAGGGCACCTGGTCCAAAGCCACTCCTCTCTCTGCACAGGTTCAACAAGTCGACACCAGCACTTTCTGCTCTCCCCAGCCCAGAGTGGTCAGATGGTCTCAAGAGAGGATCAGGCACTAACATTTTTTTTAAAAAAAACAGTTTTAGTCCAACACGAAAGGATTGAATGATACTTCTACTATCATTAAAAGCTTCCAAAATTTAATAATGGAAACCTTTGAGAGAAGAAAAGAAATCATGATTATTAGATAGGACACTAAGAACACAGAAAAGCTAAACGCCTGACATCTCAAACAAAAAACCCACTGACAATGGGGCCTCCTTCCGCCTTGCTGCATGCCCCCTACTACACTCCACCACACTTGAGGTGTTTATGCTTGTTTATTTGGTTTTATTTTTGCCTGCTTTTACACCTGTCAATAATACTAAATAAACAGCACAATAAAGGGGGCAAAATGTTGATCAGGCAAATACAAGACCCTGAAGTGTAAGAGAGCAGAAGGTATGGGGGTAGCTAGCAAACCTAGGCTGTGCCTTTCAGACTGATGGACAAAATGACATTATCCTTGAGCGCGTGGTTAGAGAAACACACCCATGTTCCTCATTCTTCTGTCACTTTTAACTTCACTGTAAACAGTTATAAGGTTAACTTGTCAGCTCAAGTTAAACCTCTAAATGCTTCTGCCAGATTCATGAACTTTAATTACCCTCATGTTTATTTCAAGAATTCGTTTAAAAACACGAAAAACTCTTGAGCGACTGGCAAGGCATTCATTATGTTGCCCAGGAAGTAGAAAAGTTCAAGAACCATTTTATCTTCTCCATCCCATGTCCAATTTAGCAAGGACGTCCACATGTACAAAATTAGTTGCTTAAAATGAATTGGACAGGGCAAGAAACTTAGGTGGCAAACAAGACTAGAAGCTGGTTGGGTGGGATCAGACAGCTTCTCACCTCTGCCAGCAAGAGACAGCTGCTAAAAGAGGCACTGACAAATTTAGGTTCAAATGCAGGCTCCTTGAAGCTTTGGCCATCACTCCAAATGTAATCAATGGCACCTCTCTCACTGTTTCCATGGAAATTTGTACCTCCAGAGAGTCTTTGTTTTACCTCCTACATAGGTCTTCTTGTTTCTTCTACTAAATTGTAATCAGCTTTAGTTCAGGGATAATATTTCATTACCTCGTAACTCTTGCAGTCAATGTAGTCCTTTTCACACAGAAGACATTAAGTAAGTGTTCACTGAATAAAAAATGGTGGGTTAGAGGACCCTGACCTGAGGAGTCCCCCAGGCACAAAATGTTCCCACACTGCTCTTTAGAAAGGCTGATTTTTATCCTCTGCAGAAGAAACAAAATACCAATTGTCTTACGGTAAGAAAAAAAAAAATAGTTTCAGCACCTTGCCTAGGAATTCTAAAACGCTAAGCCACATACAGCACTTGGATGTTATAAAACTACATGAAATATGCCCGACTCCTCTCTGCCGAAGAATCTAGTCTGCACAGCTCATCCCAAGCCTGTATTAATCACTTGTATTCTAAAGGTACTCTTCTCAAAATGTGTGCTCCTAACTCATCCTAGTTTTACAAGACTTACCCATAAAGATAGATTACAAAAGGTATCTAGACAAGTTTTATGTTTAATCACAACTTAAACGAAGGTAAATTTAAAATGTAGGTATTAGAAATTAAATTACATAGCTTTTACTCTGAATCAACAACATCCCAGGCACTGGGTTGAACTGCTTAGGTATATGAAAGCATATATTCTCTCAGTAAGTTGGAACTTGCAGGGCACGTAGGTAGCTCACTTAGTTGAGCGTATGACTCTTGATTTTGTCTGGGGTCATCATCTCAGGGTCATGATCTCAGGGTTGCAAGACAAAGCCCTTTGTGGGGCCCCTTGCTTTATGCCTGCTCAGGCAGCTTGGGATTCTCTCCTCTGCCTCTGGCTCCCCCCCAGTGCACCTACTCTCTGTCTTTCTAAAAAATAAAAATAGAAATAAGTTGGAATTTGCTTTACCCCAAGTTAAGAAAATATTTAAGTGACAAACCAAAGTTCCTCGCCTTTACACATTAATGAGAAACTAAGTTCTTAAAGGAAAACCATTCCTTCTTGAAGGAGTTTTGATGAATTAATCAATGAAGAAATTAAACGGTTTTGGTAAATGCAACTTACCAGGAAGACAAGTTATTTTATAAATTAGTTAAACACAGTCTTTTGCGGGTGGGGGAGCGAGGCAATGTGAAGAAGCAGGGGTGGTAATCTGTTTTCAGAAATCAGGAACAAGATTTTTTTTTCCTTTAGATTTGATTTATTTATTTGACAGAGAGAGAGCACAAGGAGGGGCAGAGGGAGAGGGAGAAGCAGGCTCTCCGCTGAGCAGGGGGCATGACACAGGGCTCGATCCCAGGACTCTGGGATCATGCCCTAAGTCGATGATAGACACTTAGCTGACTGAACCACCCAGGAGCCCCAGTAACAAGTTTCTATCCATAAGTGCTCTTACAAACTCAAAGTAGAGAAGGGTAAGACATTTTTGTTATAGATAACTAGCATAAAGAAAAATATTTTTATGTTTAAACACACACACAGACACACAGATAAGCTTATCCCCGAGAGAAGTAGCATAAAGCAAAGGGCCTTGGTGGGATCCATGTTGGATATGGTCTTCCTAAGTCTGTAGATGCCATATGTGAACATGTCTGGACATTCAAGTATCCAACTGATGAGGCAGCGCTTCAAAGATGATAGGCATGTAGACAGTGCACGTGAGGTCAAGTTAGTTTGTCTACTAATTTATTTATAGAGAACGGGCTCCAGCTCCCGAGTCCATCACCAGTAGTAAACCAGGAGAGAGAGCATTTCCATGGTTCCTAGCCCCTGAACCAAATACTGGACGGTGATCACAGAAGAAAGGCGGTATGAATAGAAGGAAAATGAAGAACGGTCATCTACAAAAGACCTGACCTGTGCTTTATAAGATACACTGAAAAAGAAATATTTCATAAGCAGTAATATCATTATAGTTTTTTTTTTAATTACACAGTTTTTAACCTAAAATAGTAACTGTTGAGAAAATACTCAAGTTTTAGACATAGGCATCTATGTGGTATCCCTGTGAACTATCAAAGGAATCCATATATTTTGGCTCTTTGACTTATCTCCTGACACTGTTAGAAAGGACAATAGCTAAGACCTCCCACCATAATGCTTTGGCGTCTCTGCCAGAGACAGAGCCCAGAGGGAAAAGACCATGTGATCCCCAATCCTGGAAAGACATAAAGCAAAGTTTAAAGGCTGTGCCTCTTCTTTGGTTAATAGTCTATAAAATTTATACAATTAATAAAAATAGTGATGTGTGTGATGTGAGTCCTTTCTTTATCCCTATATACATACATTTTATAGGTTAAAAAAGAATGTAATAGGAAAAAAGAAAAAAATTCCCTTTCTTCTATCAACCCAATGAAGCGAAAACAGGTCCTGCCTGTTTGTGAGTGCCCAGGGTATGCGTCCCGCTGTTTCATGGTTATTTAATTATGCAGTGACTCATCAAGTTCTCATTTAGTCAGAGAACTATAAAAAAGCAATCATCATGAAATCAACACTGAGGATAAGTTAGACCAAGGGGCAGGATTGAGAAAAGTTACATGGCTGTTTTTCTTCTTTGCTGGGCCCTCAGCCTCGCATTCTGGATGGTGGTCAGGAATCACTCGCCAGTGAAAACGATGAAGACTTTTCAAGATGTGTTGATGGAACATTGGAAGAATCTCAGTTTACCTCTGCCTGCTGGCATTTTTCTGCATCTGCTTATGGTCTTGAGGACGAAGAAGGTTATTTTAAAATCAGAAGGCAGCTTTAGAAACGCGGTGGCAATGAAAACGAAGTCCTTTTCAGGGGACTCTGCAGAGCAGACATCATCTTGACCTTGTCCTGGCAGAGGCACCAAGGAAGCAATTCTCCTCAAGTGCTGCATTAGGCAGCGTTGGGAGCCAAGTGAGAAACCCAAGAATCTCAACTACTACTTTCAAGAAGCCCATGCACCTGAAAACACTGGCTACTGGCAGGTAACCAGAACGACAACTAGGGAGACACGTGACTGACTAAGGAGCAGCTTGAGAGGGGCAGTGAAAGCTGGGACAGAAAGGGGAGCCCCTTGATGCTGGTGCAAGCGCCTGGTTCAGAGGCTTGCCTCTCCGCCTCCTCCTTCCTGCGACAGTGGAGGAACACAAAGATAAATGAACATGTGAGCATGAAGAGAATTGTAGGTGGCCATGAGGCTATTAGAGACCATCAATTTCCTGCAACTGCCAAAGTACATGGGAATATGCTAATGAGAATGATGTCCACCAGGGAGTTAAATGGAGATGAAAGGGACGCACGGGTGGCTCAGTCAGTTAAGCATCTGCCTTTGGCTCAGGTCAGGATCCCAGGGTCCTGGGATCGAGCCCCGCTTTGGGGTCCTTGCTCAGTGGAGAGCCTGCTTCTCCCTCTCCCTCTGCCTGCTGCTCTGCCTACTTGTGCTCTTTCTCTCTCTAATAAATAAAATCTTTAAAAGAAATTTAAAAATAAGTAAAAGGGAGATGAACGCCAAACTCCCCAGTAGAATCCCAGACTAGCCTAAGCTCAGTGCATGCAGCACAGAGCACAGGAAAGAGAAGAGCAAAATCAAACACGAGTTTTCATTTTTGTGTCTTTCTGTAGCACAAATACGCTGCCAAGCACACACAGCTTACCTCCCTCTTTCATCCTAAGACTCTTAGCTTCCTGTAAAGATCTGTAAACAGCTGCATAGAAAAAGCTATAGTCCCTTTGTGGGTGCAGATATCCCAGAAGTAGTCCTCATTCTGGCATTTGGGCAACTCCCCATTTACAAGGCCGTTCTCTGGCTCTGACCACACAACCTATTAGTCAACAAGACTTACTCAAAGCAAGACAGACAGACATTACACTCAACCTTCTCATCCAGGGACGAGGCCAGATGAGGAAAGCAAATGTATACATAGGACAGAAACTCATGCCAGATACTTGCTATCATCACAGTTTCAATTTTTTGGTTTTTATTTTGTTTAAGATTTTATTATTTTTAAATAATCCCTGCACCTAATGTGGAGCTTGAACTCCCAACCCCAAGATCAAGAGGCATATGCTCTCCCAATGGAGCCAGCTAGTTGCTCCAGTTTGGGTTTGTTTTTTTTTTTTAAGATTTTATTATTACTGGGAGGTGGGGGGGGTAGGGATATGGACATTGGGGAGGGTATGTGCTATGGCAAATGCTGTGAAATGTGTAAGCCTGATGATTCACAGACATGTACCCTGGGGTAAATAATACATTATATGTTAATAAAAAAATTTAAAAAAGAAAGATTTTATTATTACTAGTTTTTAATCTTAAATTTGAGCAAACAGCCACTACTGCTGACCGGCCGTTTGAAGATACCCAGCAACAAAGCAGAGTGAGAAAAACCAAAGTGATCTTGATAACCAAATAATTCAACAACAAGGAGAGACTTTTAAAAAATGTAGTAAGCTGCCCAGATTCTGATAGATCTTAGCATATATTGCACGTTGCTACTGAAATCTGTTCACCAGGCCTAAAATTGAAACGGTGCAAGTTAGAATAGGAATCAGTGCACTCTAAATCTAAATGTCTGCCTTCCAATGAGAATGTCGTGACTGCATACAACAAATAGAAATGACTCAAAGTTTGAACATATTTAGGTTTTTAAGAAAAGAAAGGTTTGCTTGTTTTTAAGAAAAATCAAGGGTTTTAAATAACATTTTCACCAAATTTTTTTAACCAAATTTAAAGGGAATTATACTATGCTCTGGTTTTTGAGCAGTAGAGTAAGAGAAAATAAAATTCACCCGACTTGTGCACTTAGCACAGAAGAAATGGAATCCTAGCACACAGAGAAGCTTTGCAGTAGAGCATGCATGACAACAAGATCCAGTACTTACTGCTTTTCTACATTTAGCTGCAATCCATAGGCTATGTTGATAGCAAAAAGAAAATGTGTCTGTGTTAAATATTTTTATTAATTTTCTGGAGTTGGGGCCATTTATTGTCTATTGCTCTATAACAAAATCTCAGCTCTTAGAAGCCACTTGAAGGTCTTAATCATTTGATGTTCTCCTCATATGGGGCTTATATTTTCAAATCCACCATAAGAATCTCCCTTCCATCTCAGATGGCAAAACGCAGTCGCAGGGCAGACTATGCCATCACCTTCATTGTTGTCCCGTTAGATTCACCAGCCCTGACCTCACTCAAGGTGAAGAGATTATACAGAGCGCATACACTAAGGGGTGGGAACCTTGATATCATCGTATAACTCTGCCTACCTCATTATTTAAAAGTGTGTACCAGGGGGTGCCTGGGTGGCTCAGTGGGTTAAAGCCTCTGCCTTCATCTCAGGTCATGATCTCAGGGTCCTGGAATCGAACCCCAAATCGGGCTCCCTTTTCGGTGTGAAGCCTGCTTCTCCCTCTCCCACTCCTCCTGCTCCCCCTGTTTATGCTCTCTCACTCTGTCATAGAAGCAAATAAATAAATAAAATCTTTAAAAAAAAAAAAAGTGTACCAGTTCAATGTAGTGACCGGTTTCTAAAGAATCAAGTAAGAACAACAAAAAAAAAAGAATCAAGTAAGAACAACAACAAAAGTAACTTGACGGTAGCCACACCTGCGAAACACTGCTCCACCAACAAGGAAGGCTAACAGCACCAGGGAGTTCATGGGTCCTGTGCCCCTGAGAATGATGTGATGTGCACATTTCACTCCTGGGGTATCCTTCCTCAGTCTTCCTAATTCCCGTATAATCCTGAGGAGAACCATGGTACACTGTCCTCAATAACCAACAGCAAGCAAAACCCTTAAGGTCATTGAAAACCAGGAGAGGGGCGCCTGGATGGCTCAGTCATTAAGCGTCTGCCTTCAGCTCAGGTCATGATCCCAGATTCCTGGAATCCATCCCTGCATTGGGCTCCCTGCTCACCAGGAAGCCTGTTTCTTCCACTCACCCCTGCTTGTGTTCCCTCTCTCACTGTATCTCTCTGTCAAAAAAAAAAAAAAAAAAATCTAGGAAAAGAAGAAAAAGAAAACCAAGAAAAATGAACCAACACTCACAGACCAAAGGAAAATGAAGAAACACGAGGAGTCAATTCAACTGTAGTAACCTGTCCTGCAAATTCCAACAGGAAAGGGACGGAAGCACAGACATCAGTCTAACACAAATAAAGTCTAGTGTCTAGTTATTAGAAATATACTATGTTGGTTTCTCATCGTGTGACAAGCAGACACTGATAACGTAAGATGTTAAGAGTAGTGAGAACTGTACTCTTGCTGACACACTTCTGTACATCTAAACCTCAAAATTAGTGCAAATAAAAAATTTGATGTTAGTCACTAGTATTTACATTTGACATAGTAGAGAGGCAAAAGAAATTGCTTAAAGCTGACAGGAGGTATCCATAAGAATATTAAGTCAAAATATATATACGTATAAAATATATAAATATATAATCAACAGAAGAGATAACCATTATTGGGGGAGGAAGGCGGACAGGGGGTGGGCACAATTAAGTGCATATACAGTCACTTGTAAAGGGATGGAACTGCTTTGCAAATCAGTCTGGCAGTTTCTACCACATCTCTGTGAACGGACTGCTTAAGACCTAGTAATTCCATCTATACTAATCTACCTCAGGGAAATCTAAGCCCTTGTTCACTAGAAAGATACACAACAATTGTTTGAAGCAACCCTATTCATCACAGCCCAAGGTGGAAACCACACACATGTCCACTGCATTAGAGTGGATACAAAATTTTTATCACCTTCAAAAACAGACAAATTCATCTCTTGCAGAAGAGGTCAGAACAGACTTGACTTTCAGAGGGAAGGAGAAGGGAGAAAAGCAAAATACAAAGAGTACTCCTCCAGAGTAAGTAATGTTGTGTTTCTTAATTTGCTGGTTACAGGAATTCAGTCAATCTGTGAATTCATTTAGATGTTCAGGTAGGATATGCCTACTTTTCTAGGTGAAAGGGGTTCTAAAAAGTTGTTCATTTTAGGGATTAGAGTTTAGGAACTAGGGTGGGAGAGAAAGGAGCAGTCGTGTTATTGTTTTAAGAGACATGTTCAAATACTTCATTTTTCAAACCTGCATTTTAAAATTTGCATTTTTCAGCAGAGGCTGGGGGGTTATCTGATTTACTGTTTTATCTCCTACTGCTGCCTACCAGATAGTAGGTACTCACTGAACATATAGGGGATGAGGGTGTGGGTGCAGGAAGGGGAGGAAGGAGCTACAGGAGAGCAAACCAAGAGCTCTGAGAACATCAAGTGGTTTTCCCAGAGACTCAGAAATCAGAGGTGCATCTCATTAACCCGGAAAAAAAACACCCATTTGTGTTTGACTCACAGACATGAAGGGAACTATTGCACACCTATCAGAATGACCTGAAACCGGAAACACAGACACTACCGCGTGGGGCCAGCAGCGTGTGTCCAGAACTGCTCTCATTCACAGTTGGTAGGGAGGTGAAAGGCGAGAGCCACTTTGGCAAACACTTTACCAGGTTTTTACAAAACTAAACCTATTCTCACGTATCATCCAGCAAATGCACACCTTTATGGTCACCCTAAGGAGCTGAAAGTTCATGTCTACTGCACGTGGATGTTTACAGCGGCTTTATTCATAATTGCCAGACCTAGGAAGCCACCATGCATCCTTTGGTAGGTGAATGAATACAAAACTGTCACTACAGACAAGATGACGTTATTCGGTGCTTACAAAGAAAAAGGACAAAGCTATCCTGGCCTGTTTAGACACGGAGGAAACATCAACGCTTATTACTAAGTACAAGAAGCTGATCTGAAAAGCCAATCACAGCCACCATAGACTGCCAACTCTATTACAGTGTGGAAAAGGCAAAACTATACAAACCAAAGCACCAGTGGTTGCCACAGGGTGGTGAATGTGCAGGGAGGAGGCTGAGGTGGGGGTGGGCCATGATGAAGCACACCGCAGATCGTTTTCAGGGCTGATAATATATTCT
>CM052809.1:19648838-19873058 GCA_028533885.1 Nasua narica | reverse complement strand
CCTATGAGAAATCTCGATCTCCAGCTCAATTTTGTTGTGAACCAAAACTGCTTGAAAAAAAAAAAATCACGTCTTGAATAACTTTTCTGGAAAACAGGGCCAAAAAAGGCTATGAAGATGACTTAGAAAAGGCACTAAAGCGGAAAGTGAACAGAATCAATGAGTCGAAAGTACTTGGATTTTACAAATCAAACAGGCTTAAACCTCATCGTGTGCTATTTAGGGTTTAAAAAACTCCTAATACACAGGAGGTCAAACACTGTGACAAGTAATCAAAGGCAACTTCCCTCCAGCATCGTGAAAGAATGCAACTCCTTTGCCTTCAGGGGCTTAAAAGTGGCTCTATTTTCTCGAGTACATGGGCCATGGAAACTCTATTCTGTGTGTAAGTCTGTCTCTCAGATTTGTGCCATTTGGTTGAAAAACCAAAAAAATCTACTTGCTGGCATTTTAATAACTATATCCGAAAACACTATCATACTGTTGGTTGGCCCATTGTTCCCCATACACAGAGACTAAGGAGAAACCAAATAAAGAGTCAAATCATCCCAGATTCATAAATGGCAGTTCTAATAGGCAAGGGAAGTAACAAGGCTTATCTTGGGCAGCTCCAAGATGAGGAAGTATCCGCATCCACCTTCCCAAATCTTCATGGTTTGTATGTACGTATGTATGCATGTATCTATGTATGTACATATACGTACAATACACACACACACACACAAACACACACAGAGAGTGATATGTATCATCAGGGTCTCAAGATCTTCATCTCTCAAGGTTACATCCTTGTAAGGGCTTCAGCTATGACAACAGTGCTGGAACTCCATTCCAAGGACAGGGAGGACATGAGGGGTTTCCAATGGCCCAGATCCAGCTGTGGAGACAGTCACTGTTGTCTTCATGACCTCCTCCAACACATACGTACCTGCTATTCCCAAAGCTGGGCTGTTACCAGTCTTGACTGAAAAATTCCATCTTTATTTCACAGGCTTCTATCAGAGCTCATCTCATTCTACCAATTGTGAATGGCGTCTACAACCTGGCTGATTATACATTCTTGATCTTTGGCAGAAATGCCACCTTGTCAATGGTGCAAATGCCCCATGTGCAATGATCCCAGAAATCTATTTACTGTCTACTGATTACTTTATCCATGAACATAGTTTATTTTAGAATAGAGGCTCAGGAAGAGAAGGTTTGGGGTCTGAGGTGGCACCTGGACATGAAAGCGTGGACAAGTCTACTCATCTCCCTGAACCTTGGTTTCCTCAACAGTAAAGTAAGAGTATTAACTCAACGGTCTGTTTCTTAGTTTAAATGCCATGGATCCACTTTCATTTTTGAGGGTGAAATATCAACTGTTCTGGTAAATATGGCGGGGTATCACAAGGGACCTAGCTCCACTCATATCATTCAAGTAAACCAGTTCCCAAGCATGGTTATGAAAGCATGTCTGTTCTGCTTCACGGTGGTTCCAAGTCTTCATCACTTGGAAGCAAAATTTCAGTGTCTTTTCCCCCTTCCCAAGGCCTCTTGCTACATCTGGACTTCCCCTCCTCCTCTACCTCTCCAGAGCAATCTGTGGTTCTCCAGAGTATCTTTTGAAGGAAAAGGACAGTATCACATGAAGGTGAAAATGAGCGTCACTTAACAACTTACTGCCTTTGAACACTCTGGCTTCTTGAACTTTGGCCTTTCTTTTGAAAACTTTCCTTTCCATTCTCCTAGGCAGTCATTTTAAATTTTGAAAATCACGTCAACTTATCAGCTTTCTGCTCCCAAGTAAAAACCCCCACTGATGAACAGTTGCAGATGATACTCACAAACTATAATATCACGTCAAAAATAAATCCAGAATGGTAAAGCTTATTAATTTTAGCTACTAGGAATGCATGTATTTGGGTTTTTTTTTAAATTTATTTATTTAACAGAGAGAGAACACAAGCAGGCAGAGAGGCAGGCAGAGGCAGAGAGAGGAGCAGGCTCCCTGCTGAGCAAGGAGCCCGATGCGGGACTCGATCCCAGGACGCCGGAACCACGACCTGAGCCGAAGGCAGCTGCTTAACCAACTGAGCCATCCAGGCATCCCTGCATGTAGTTGTTTTTATCCTTTTTTTTTTTTTTTTTCTTATTTGATGGGTCTAGTTAAGTTACTCTCCTCATGTTTCACAATCAGATGAAGTTCACTATTTCCAAAAGAGTAAAAGGGAAAACCAAAACACTGCCAATAAAAGCAACTGTATCCCTAATTCTGGTAGATACCTAGGAGAACTGAATATTCACAAGAGGCAACACCACAATGAGCAAAAAAGAAAGTGCTTCTACTTCTACAAAATACAGCTCCTTGAGTCCGTCACTTCCCTAATCTTCAGTGTCCCCATCTGTTAAATGGGTATTAAATTCCATACACAGAGAGTCGTGGAGGGGTTAAAATGTCAGCTCTGAACAATTAGCATCCTGCTAAACTCCATAGACCTAAGTATAGGTTAGGGATAACTAACTTATAACTACATTAGGTATAACTAACTATAACTTAGTATAACTAAGTATAAGTTATACTTAGTTAGGTCTAAGTATACACTTAAGAGCTGGGATGAGAATCAGTCAGTTTGGCTCCCAGTTACTTAAAGCCAATCCTCTGACCCATCTGGGCCTCCGATCCCCCATCTGTGAAAGAGGGTGCTCTATTAAACAATGTGATTTCTCCATCAACTATGGAATTTTAGAATTGCAAGCCGGGTAAATTTATGATTCGATGAGTATTTCAGTCTGGGTGAAACAAATGTCTTGGCCTCACAGAGCCTGCCAGGGACCAGACTTAACTCAGTGAACTTTCCACTCGGCCATCGTACAGTCTGTAGCTACCTAACACTTCCTGAATCAGTCAAACACCTAGTGAGCGCCTACTTCAAGCGAGGCAACACAAGACGCTCTGAATTAACAAGTTTTCATTATGTATGTTTAAAAAAAAAAAATGGCCTATCTCTTCCGTCACTCTCTCACTGATAGACTCTCAAAATGAAACAAAAACAAAACCCTGTCAAGACTAAAAATCACTAACTACACTGAGGTGCTCCAGTATCTGATGGTTGACAAAACACATCTGGACGGTTTCATTAGCTACTACAGCTGTTTTCTTGCTTTTTCAACCGTAGCACATTTTTTCACCATGACATGTACTTTACGACTCCATTGTCCTAAGTCTCCAGTATACAAGACATCACACACCAGGCTTGCACAGTGGAGTCGGTTCATCCAAAAGCCATTACTTGAAAGTAATGTCCATTTTTATAGCAATTTATAGGAAATATGGGTAAATGTTCAGGCACACCTTATCTACTCATAGGATTTCACAGAGATGCATCTCCCTGTGTTTGTTTCGCTTGAGGAAACTGCAAAAGGAAAATAAAAGTAACAAACACTTATTCGGAGGCACGTTTTAATTCTATGATGAGGAAGATAATCTAGAGACAACCCTATGATCACAATACTGAAGAAGAAAGATCAAAGGTCAGGGTAAGTTTCCCAGGAGGAGAGAATGACCTCAAGGATTTTTATCTCAGAAAAAACCCCAAAGCCCCCGACCAATGTTTTCTGAACTGTTACTCATGTTTGACATCCCTCCTCCACAGCATCATACCCATCTACA
The DNA here is from genome assembly GCA_028533885.1 of Nasua narica. NCBI lineage: Eukaryota > Metazoa > Chordata > Mammalia > Carnivora > Procyonidae > Nasua > Nasua narica. The sequence goes on along the minus strand of CM052809.1, from coordinate 19,869,406 downwards.
AAATGCCAAAAAACGCAGGAAGAAGTAAAACATCCACTTCTGTCTGGAGGTTACTATTAGCCGATGAGACAGGCCGGTGTGGGGCAACTGCCTGGCCCAGGCCACAGAGCAGAAGACTCCTGACCTTGGGGTCCTGAGTTGAGGCCCTCCGTTGAGTGTAGAGTTTACTTAAAAACAAAACAGAAAAAGACAGGCAGGTTTGAGCTCGCACAGCAAAGAACTGGCAGCCCTGTTCCCAGGAGAGGGTAGTAAAATCAACACTTTACCAGGTAAAGCATGATCGGCAAGCAGAGGTAAGAGAGCACCTCCATCTACTTCACAGATTTGATTCAGTGTTAGGTCATGACCAGGCGTGAAGTGTCACCCGTTTAAGTAGATTTAAAAATACAAACCTTAAACTGGCAGCAAAAGATCCACAGGATTTTACATACACATTGAAGAATCCCTAAGCTCTAGGTGAGTGTTTAATTCCCATGTGTTCATGCTGTTGTTGAATCCAATGGGAATGTGTTCTGATCACCGGAAAGCAAAAAATCCCCCTTTTGCTGTGAAGTTCCCAACTGGAAAACATTCTCCTCGAACTAGGCAGCCGTTTCTCAGGTTAGTATCTGCCCCACTGAGGTATCCGGAAGACCCTTCCGCCTGAAAGCGGCCTTTCCTGGAACATGGCCTGCTCCAGTTTGAGACATGACAACTAAACAGGAAAACCTGCAAGGAAAACAACTGTTTTGTTTCCCTGCAAGGGAAACACAGGGTGACCCAGCCCTTTCCACCGAGAGGAAAGCAGAGCTTCTCAAGCTGACCTGTAAGAAATGCTCGGCGTTGCATTGTGCAGACTTTGCAAGCCTCTGCAGGCCAGGCTGGAGGCAGAGGAGTTTGGAGACAATTTCAGCCCCTCACGTTTCCTGGTACATATGCTTCAAGCCCCAGGGTGCTTTTTCTCGGTGTTTTTACAAGATAGCCACTGCCATCAGAACCAAAAATATCAAGCCTAATAAAAATCAAGGCTCGGCCCAATTCCAAGCTTACTGAATCACAATTTCTTGGGCCTGCAACTCTGCTTCCCATGAACTGCCCGGGGCCATTCTGATGCCCAGACTGACAACAACCACTCAGGGGGAACTTGTCATTAGACGACCATGCAGCACCTACCCCTGTAGAAACCCATTTCTTCCTCCCCGCTACCCGCAAGACCGAGCGTCAGTTCTAAGTGGTAGAAATGTCAAGGACAGCTCAGGATTCTGTGAGGACGTAGGGGCATCTGAGATGAAAGCAAGCCTCTTTACAGGTGCCCTCAGTCCTCAAAGTCTCACATTTCCTTGCCAGGAGACATTTGGAAAAATGATGTTCAGAAAGTCTATTACGAGCTCGACAGGAGGATGGCTCTACATAAAACAGTTAAGACAAAGGCATACATTTTTGTATACAGCTGGGGGCTTTCAGTAACATGTCCAAACGATTCATGGGACATGGGGGAGAACCATCTTAGCCAAACTATCTCAGCACGATAATACTTAAAAAGAACAGATGCTCATTTTGTTACGAGAGTTAAGCTAAATAACCTGATCTCTGATCACGCAAGAAAGCACATGCTCTGGAGAAAAAAATGGTAAATAATGTAAACCATATGGAATAAAACATGAGACGCTAAGGATCAGCCTCAACTGGAATGTAAGCAATAAATGCAGGGATTTTTGCTTGAGGTGATGCTATACATACAGGACTTTGGCAAGAGTCAAATTGGCTAGTCGATAAATATTTGTTTAATGTGACTCCAAAGTCAACGATAACTAATGGCTATTTTGACAAATTTCCTCTCAACCATTATATCCATCCATGTTTCTTCCCTAATCAATAACAGGAATGAAAAATTGTTCTTTGAATTTCAAGAACATGTATTAACTAGTATTAATGTGTATTTTTTATTTTACCATCTGCCCTTTGGAAAGTTTGCACCAATTTACATTCAAAACTGTAGGAGAGTGCCATTTTATTTGTTTGCTTTTGGAAGTATTGTGAACAGTGGTAGCTTCCTATATTTTACTTGTAATTTTTGAGGAATAATTACTTGACTTTTTTTTCATGCCACAGTCATTTGCAGTCTTTTTTTGGTACATGCCTGGTAATTTCCTATTTGCCTCAATTTCTAATGGAAAAGTCTTTACACAAGAATGTTAAGGTTTTTAATTAAATGTTGTAGAATTTTCCCGAGCTGTGTGCCTTTTAATATTACAGGGTTTTGTCCAGTAAAAGATTTTAGTTACGTTGTGGTCACATACCTTGGTATTGTATGACTATTTTCAACCTTGAGATAAGCCTCAAGTCATCAGAGGTGTATATTTGGTCATTATGTATGGGGGGGAATCATTAGTTTAAATTAGAGTGAAAAATATAGTTGCTGTGTAAGTTAATACATTTGATGAAAGAAAAACACATTCTAAACATGAGTGTTTGGATTATTTTTTCATAATGTGGCCCTTAAATATATTTTATCATTCTCACTTCTCTAAGATTAATTCAGGTAGACTTAGAAAATGACCATTTTGGGGCACCTGGGTAGCTCAGTCATTAAGCGGCTGCCTTTGGCTCAGGTCATGATCCCAGAGACCTGGGATCGAGCCCCGCATCGGGCTCTCTGCTCAGCGGGAAGCCTGCTTCTCCCTTTCCCATTCCCCTTCTCCTGTTCCCTCTGTTGCTGTATCTCTCTCTGTCAAACAAATAAATAAAATTTAAAAAAAAAGAAAGAAAGAAAGAAAATGACCATTTTATGGTCTGAGTGGTGCTGTTTCAAGTGTGCCTTGTTCAGACATTTTCTCAGTCTCCTTTCTGAGTCCTTCTACCCCTGTGGATGAATTTTCAGTCACACCCAGTTGTCTTTGTCAGCTACCAAAAATTCTAAGTGTGAATCCCTGACAAAACACACACTCTATTTAGAGGCTAGATACATCACCTTGTTTTTCCCTGCACTTGCCAGCTTACCTCCATTTGTCCTTATTGTAGGGTGGACAAAATCAACCATCTTGGGAAGGCAACTGCATTCATTAAAGTTCTTTTTGAAGGACAAAATGTACATAACAGTGTGAACTTTACTGGAATTAAAACACTTCATAACAATGGGGGGTAAAAAAAAAGGAATGAACTACTGAAAAATATAGGACAAGCCATCAGCCCATTTTGTCTTAAAAAATAGAGCTACCCTATGACCCTGTAATTGCACTACTCGGTATTTACTCCAAAGAAGCAGATGCAGTACAAAGAAGGGCCACATGGACCCCAATGTTCATAGCAGCAATGGCCACAATCGCCAAACTGTGGAAAGAACCAAAATGCCCTTCAACAGATGAATGAATAAAGAAGATGTGGTCCATCTATACAATGGAATATTATGCCTCCATCAGAAAGGATGAATACTCATATATCAACATGGACAGGACTAGAAGAGATTATGCGGAGTGAAATAAGTGGAGAGAGTCAATTATCTTATGGTCTCACTTACGTGTGGAGCATAAGGAAAAACATGGAGGGCATTGGGAGAAGGAAAAGAAGGGTGAATGGGGGGAAATCGGAGGGGGCGATGAACCAGGAGAGACTGTGGACTCTGAGCAACAAACTGAGTGGTTTGGTGGGGAGCGGGGTGGGGAGTGGGCGAGCCTGGTGGTGGTATTGAGAAGGGCACATATTGCATGGAGTACTGGGTGTGGTGCATGAACAACCAATCTTGTAACACTGAAAAAATAGAATAAACATATTTGGGGGGGGGGGAATGACCTAGAGGGCTCCTGGGTGGTTCACTCATAAAAGCTCCTAGCCTGGGTGGTTCAGTCATAAAAGCTCTTAGTCTTGATTTTGGTTCAGGTCGTGATCTCCCAGTGGAGGGACTGGGCCTCCTGTGAGGCTCTGCACTCAGTGCGGAATCTTCTTCAGATTCTTCCTTCCTTTACCTCTGCCCTTCCCCCCGTAAGTAAATAAAATCTTAAAAAAATTAAAAATAAGATGCCCTAGGAAGTAGGTCTAGTGGTGAAAATTCACTTGTTTTACTAGTTAAGTGAAATAATACAAACTTGTCATAAAATTTCAATAATTAGCTCAGAGTATACTCCTCAATTTATTATAGAATGGTTTTGTGTTTGTTTTTAACAATCTGGGGTTATAGAACTACACAAAATTCACTGTGGAAAAATATATTGTTGGGTTATGGCTTTGCCAAAAGTCTTTATTGCATTAAATTAGGTTTCCTAGCATTTCCTCTACTGACGTCGTTTCTAGTTCCATTACAAAAGAAAAATTCTAACACTTCCAAATACCTGAACAAATCTAGTTTCACTAAATGTTTTGACTGAAAAACTAAGCTTTTATTATATATGGTATTACTGATTACTTAAAGCAATTACAGTTAGGTTTACTTCTGCATTCTTAGATGAAGTAGACTTTCCCTGAAGAATATTTAAGTGCCTTGAGGTAAGATCACTCCTTGTTAGTGGCTTATGATCAGAATTCATCTCACAAGTAGAAAACACAAAAATCAAAGTTGGGAGATAAAACAAAGCTGAGAGGAGTGATGATCCCTGTCCATGTCAGTGTTAGTCACATTTCTGAATAGTTATTTGCAAAAAAAGGAGGGAACAATCAGAATGGACAACTCTACCGGATCCAACAATTCGAGCTGACTGGCCTGATGCTCACTCAGCAGGGCGACGGGGATTTCCTGCATTTGCTCATTCTCTCCCAGCTACATGATGTTTTTAGGCATCACTGCACTCACAGGCCAGAAGAGACACTGGATAACAAATGTTCATCACATTCATTGTGTTGTTCAAAAACAACACAAATTAGGTTAAAAGCGTCTCAGGAACTAGCATCAAACAGTATAGGATTCTAATTAGCTAAAAATAGTAACCATACTAACTCAATAATAATTTTCCAATGTATCAATTCATATTAAAAAATAATGAATCCCTATTTTTCTTATCTTGATGCAGGCTTTGTCTTTCTGAAGCTACAAGGCCTTAAAAAGCTTTGCTTAAAGTAAAAACTAGCCCCTCAAAGCTGCAGGGGAATCTCAGAGCCTGGATGGGGGCCGGTTAGGAAGACAGTGAAGCCCGCCGAACACATTGATGACTGAGATAGAGGTCTGCACCTCAATCTTGTCCATGAAAGATGGAGGGAATTTCTCAGATTGCATTTACTAAATAAATTCTTCAATTTCTAATTAAGCATTCACACTCTCTCAATGTAGCTCACTAGGGAGATTTATTAATATCATCACAAAAGATATATGCCATTCTGCAAACAAGAACAGACAACCAGGGGGAAAAATACCTAGGAACCTGTTACTAAAAGACAATCCAAGATACTGCTGGAGATACCACTGTAAGAAGAGATTCACGGTTTTCATTTTCTTCAAGTGGCTTGTAGGTGATCCGATCCATTTTTATAAAATCAAAGTCGAGCTACCTCCAGAACGGAAGCTCCACAAAGCCAAGGACTCTTACTCTCCTATAAATGAAGGTGTCTTTGGAACATGAAAAAACAACATAAGGAGTCAAACTGCTCAGGATGAAGGCAATGTTAAATCCTTACTTCCACCTTGTGCCCCAAGGGGGCGCCATAGAGCTGGTGCAAGTGTTTCGAGGCTAAGCTTCAAGTATGATTGATTGTACTGTGATGGGATCTTTCCAGCCCTCTGAACAGCCAGAGCTTTGAGTATGTTGCCTCTCCTGGACAAATGTGATCTGTTTACCCCAAAGTGTCTTACAGCTGTTAGCTTTTCATTTCTATTCCTGGTATTATACAAAGATTGTAAACTACTGTGGTACATGACCAAGATAAATGAGCCTGTTACTCACGACGAACAGGTTTGCTCTTTCGGTCCCTTTGACAAAAGAACCTTCAAGTACACTGGGTTGCAGGCTCATCCACATACATTAGATTTCCAGCATGCTCCTCCACAAGGCTAATAAACTGAACTGCTCAGCTGAACTGGTTTATTTGTCTGGGGGGAGAAACAGAACTTCATTTACACATTAATAAGGATCATTTAGCTTCTCAAGGCTACCTCTTGCTTCATCACGGTGAGCCATGCCATCTGCATAAACAAAGGTAATTATTTTTCTTATTTTATGTGATTGGAAGGCCTACAAGTAGTTCACGAAAAAAAAAAAACAAAAAACTGCTTTCTTCTGGGTCTAAGTTAAAGGGGAACCAAGTTCTTTGAGGCACACCATTTGAAACTATCTTCTGTCAAGAGAAGACATTCTGCCCAGTTGGATGAGAAGGCTCCGAGCTATACAGACTTGACACTGTAGTAACTGCTTTATAAATGTTTTGTGGAGTTTAATAAGTAACACAAAATTCTGTTGTTTTTTTTTTTTTTACAGCTCAACAGTGACATAATTTGTTTTATTCCACGTGATCTCCAAATCCCCTCAGGTAAGACACCTGGCTGACTCATTCTGTACTGTATTATGGGCCTGGACTGGACTACAGGTTGGAGACTGACTTCTCTCTACCCCATCAGAATCACCTTTTTGGTTCTCTGCGAAAGCACAGTAAGCATGCATGCTTCTACTTCTACTTTTTTTTTTTTTTAACAATTTGGCTCTCAAGACAGATGAAAAACCACAGAGCGAAGGGCTGCCCGTTTACGAACTAAGGCAGAACAGGATTAAATATGTAACCAAGGATCCTTTATGAAAGGACAGGAACACAAAGAATATCAAGTTTTTAGAAGAAAATATCGTAACTAAAAGACTAAGTCTTCAATCCACCTTCAAGAGTGGCAAGAGAAGGGGCGCCTGGATGGCTCAGTGGGTTAAAGCCTCTGCTTTTGGCTCAGGTCATGATCTCAGGGTCCTGGGATCAAGCCTGGAATTGAGCTCTCTGCTCAGTAGGGAGCCTGCTTCCACCCCCCCTTCTGCCTGCCTCTCTGCCTACTTGTGACCCCTCTCCTCTCTGTCAAATAAATAAAAATAAAATCTTAAAAAAAAAAAAAGTGGCGAGTAAAGAGTGAATCTCAGTCATTACAAAACAGTCCTACCTAGATGGAACAACTAACAGTTTTGGTGACACGCAAGATTCTCCTAGAGTGTTGCTGAGGTATCAGAGGACAACACCGTGAACACAACTGAACTAAGGCAGTCATCTTCAACCCTGGCAGCACATCAGCCTCGCTTTGCCAAATGTTTAAAATACTGATGCCTGGGACTTAGCTCGGAATTATTCAATTAGAATCTCCCAAGACTGGCTATGGATATGGGTCTGTTTTTACTCCTTGGTGATTATAATGGGGAGCCATGGTTAAGAACCACTGTGCTAAGAAGGATTAAAAATGATGTCCAGTGGTTCTCCAACTTCGACCCACAGAAGACTCACCCAGGAAGCACAGGGTAGGGCTTGCGAAGCTGTATTTGCCACAGGCATGTGGCAACGATCTGAGGGGCACACTGACTAGCCAAGTCTTCAAGCACTGTTTCTTCATCTGTGCCGCACGCTGCAAATAACCTGGGGAGTTAATACTCCAAAGGTATCTGGGTCCTTCCATGGAGATTCTGGTTTCTTTCACGTGGGGCATGCTCTGAGTATTGGGTTGGAAGAACTCATCAGGTGATTCTAACAGGCAACAAGCCGTGAGGCCACTGCCTTAGCTTCTGTGGAGTGACACAACCAGACTAACTAGTAAACAAGGAATGAAGAAGGATTAGAGAAGCATATAGGTCTCATGGCCAATGGACCAACAGCTGACAACTCATGCTTTTCTTTTCTACAGGATTTAGAAGCTCTGCCATCACTGGGCCGGCATTCCCCCGTGGTAGTGAGCAGGTAGGACCACGTAGAGTCAGCCCCTTTAGACCGTACGGGCACTTTCCCAGGTGCCAGCCTATCCGCCCCATTCCCTTCATTTGTATTCCCTGCCTTGCCCTGAGGGCAGTCGAACTGGAGAACCTGGGGTTCAGCAAAGCTTACTACATTGAGTCCAGGTGGCTGGGCTCAACTCACAAGTCCCCAGCAGAGCTCACTTTAATCCAGAGTATACAAAACTGACTGTATACAAAAGGAAAAATTAGTTTCTTCAGTTTTTAGACATTGTATATGCATTGACAAGCTGCCCTTCCCCATACCTGGTATTTAGGAATATTCAAGGCCACAGAGTTAGGGATGAAGCCCATGAAAGAGGTCACACATTCTATCCCTGAACCCCGGATTCTTACCCTTTATGTGTGAGGATAACAACAACCCTGTCAAGGTTCTGAGACTCAGAGACAGACATCTAGCCCCTGTGCACGCTGTGGCCTTGGTGCAGAATTTCCTATTCTTTTCAAGTAAAGGCCAGAAAATATTTTATCAAATCAAACCAAACTAAGCACCCAGTAAGCACTAACAAAATTAAAATGAGAATAGGTTTTGGACTCCCAAAGCTCTAATCAGTCCGGGGAGAACCTCTCATCTGACATGCTCTAATGGTGTCCAGTATGTTACCTTTGTACTGACCACGCCGTGTGACCTTTTGTTTCATCTCTTGCTGGATACAGTCCCTTAAGAAAGAAAGGCTCTCTCTTCCCTCAACTAACACCAGTGGGGAGACTTTCACAAGGTAAGTAATCAATAAAGCAGTACTCAAAGAATGAATAAATCCACGTACACTCAATCCAGAGAAGTCTGGGTAGCTGAAGTCGGCTGGCATTATTTTTCTTAGGTGTTAAAATATTTCAGAATGTATGCTGTCACTCTAGCCGTGACCGAACAGCTGTTGTTGGAGAATGTTAATAGAAAGAAAGCCCTAGGGGCACCTGAGTGGCTCGGTGGGTTAAAATCTCCGCCTTCGGCTCCGGTCATTATCTCAGGGTCCTGGTACCAAGGCCCAAGGCCCGAAGCCCAAGCCCTGCATGGGGCTCTCTGCTCAGCAGAGAGCCTGCTATCCTCTCTGCCTGCCTCTCTGCCTACTTGTGATCTCTGAGTCAAATAAATAAAAATCTTTAGAAAGAAAGAAAGCAAGCCCTATGCACCTGGACTACACGTTTTCCACATCCCAATTAGCTAAAACTGCTGAAATCTGGATTGCACACACACTATCAATAATGATAGGATTGTTCAGTTTTCCAGAACTGTGCTTCATTATTTTGCAAGTTAGTATGGATTAAAATCCTTGAACGCTTTCCCACATGCCTTTCATTTTTATCTTTATTAGATCTTTCAATAAGTACAAGTGTTCTAGAGGTAAAGAGATGCTAATCCTACTTCCACATGTTTTGACCCACCAAGCTCTACAGTACTATTCAGCCAAGTGCCAAATTCACAGAATCTACTTCTGTCAATTTATTGAAAATAAACACCCATCAAACGTGTTTCAAAAAAGCAAGCAATGAACTCATCCATTTGTTCTTGAAAAACCATTTTCCAGCTGCGCAGTCACTCTCCAGTTTCTCTAAGCTAGTTCAGACATTGCATAAAGATGACATTTTTTAAATGCTCCTGACACCTTTATGCCTTACCCAATCACTGTATTTTTTATGATTATCCAAAGAAAAAGAAAATGAGGTAGTACTTCTCAGTCATGTATTTATAACTGTGTTTGCATTTTCTAAGATCTATTTCTCTTGAAATTACAAAGGGCATCCTTGATTGAACAATTACAATGCTTCATTTCTCTTCTAAGAATCCATTTAACACGTGAGGGCCCTCAGCCGTACTATGTCCGCCTGGCTCGGTTATGTGATAATGCTCTAAGGCTCATTTTTTAGCTTAAGGCAACCTGTGTTATTCTAAATGGAGGTTTTCAGAAAATGCTAACACCTAGTAAGTAGATGAAGGGGTAGACGCTTTTTGGCATCTCCCCCAACTCCACGTCCTACGTGAGACAACCCGGAGATCTCTCAGAAAGTCTGGAGGTCCACTCCGGAGAGAGAGCAAGCCCAAGAACCAGAACCCGACGGACTCTGTCTGCCCTTCGCCCTGCAGCACGCCCCAGCCAGCTGTGTGCAGATACGGTCCTTCTTGGGCTCCACGCATGTGATGTGCCATGTCTTCAAGACCCTGAATGCTCCCACCCAGGCCATTTCTCAGTGTTGGTTAGGCAGCTGGTCCCCTCGAGAGAGGACCCTGAGAGCTCCTTTTGGATGAAGGGCAGCCTTGCTCATGTAGCTTGCTATGTCAGCTGTGTGCGTACCTACTGAGTGCAAGCCTTGCAGCCAACACACACCCCGTCGGCCCTGTAGCTGCCTTAGCTTCTAAGTACAGTAGCATCAGCTCCAAAGCCTGGCAATGATTTCAGCTTGAAAATTCATGTTTACAGTTTACTATAGCAAATGATTTGACTAGAATTACTCAGAATATGGAGACTGGCAAACAACATGGCAAACCAAAACATTCAAGGACTCTAGTCTATGTGTGTTCCCATTACTCATCATTCCAATAAGTTCTTATGCTATTTTTGGTCCTCATCATTCAGGTCTCGAAAGACTTTATATTTCACTGACCTTAGAGCCAACTAAAATATTCTAGTGTTTAAGAGATACCTTCAGTCTTAAGTATATTTTGTTACTGAGATAAGCAGAAATTAATTTGTCAAAAGCAACGACCATTCACCATAGCTAAGCTATTTACCTCTGAAAGTTTTGAACACACAGGATGAGTGAGTCGATAGAACAATTTCCAGCTGATAAAACTGCATTTTGGAAGGCAAATCTAAAGCAATTTAATGAACGTCTCAAGGAAGTTTAAAGAGAGCAAGCAAGTTGACATTTAGTGAAATTCTTATGTTTCTCAAGGAGCTCTCTAAAGAAATTAAATATTTAAAGTAAAAAGTCAAGTCTTCAAAACAAAAAATCTAGCTATTTATAGCAAATCTCAGAGTGCAGAGAAGGTTATCTATACAAAGAAGGAACTTGGGCATAAAGAACTCCCCCCTGCCACCCATGCTTTGGGCATCATTACCGCTTCCTATTAGGTTTCCCTAGTGCCTAGACGAGGTTGTGTGGCTCACAGGATAGCAGGAGGGAGCACGGCAGCAAGGTTATTGGACACTCTCGAAGCTCCAGGCTCACATCTGCAGTCAGAATCTCAGTCTCACCACTTCCAAGGAGCTCAATGACCTTGGGCAAGTTTCTTACTCACTCAGGTCTGTATTTACACAATGGGGTTATGAGGACTCAGTTCATATAAAGTACTTTGGTACCTGGCCCATTTCCTAAGATGATGGGCACTCACACAAATGTTCAGCTTAATTCCCTTTCAAAACCTGAAGCATAGGTTTTACAACTGCAAACGACCCTACTCACGATGCCTTATAGGCCAATCTCTTCGTTGTGCAGACAGGAAATCTGCTCCAGGTGCCAAAGCTAGGGAAGAACGAAGCCAGGTGTCCCATCTCCATGCTCTGCACGAGCGGGAGCTACTTTGCCAGTAAGAAAATCTCCCCTTCTTTTCCTTTCTGCCAACTCCGTTCACCAACAACCCCATCCACTTGTTTTTTTTTAACTTGAGCAGAAAGGTATGTGAGAAGTGTCCCCACACAGTGCTCTATTGAAACCGTGCTATCTACCTGCAGGAATAAATCGCTAAAATGCAATACTGACATCATAAGATGCTTATTTTTGCCAAATTCGCTAAAATAATAAAGCACTTATTGGCAAATGAACAATACAACCAAGAAGCTACTAACATTTTGGGTGGCAGCCAATAATTTTCACTTGTGGTCTTCGTAGGTATCATGCATTCCTTTTAGGGTCTTAATATCTTAAAAAAAAACCAAAAAACAAAAAACCTACACATTTCCAACTTGTAATTTACAAGTATTCCACATTTTCGGCTGAGGCTGCCAAACAGGCTATTTTGAAAGTACGTAGGCATTTTCCAAAAGCCCAATTCAAAGCTGCGTGTATTCAATATACGTCAACAATGAGTACTTATGTATTAACTGTACATTCAGAGACACATCCCCTTTCATTTCTTGCATTTAGTGCCTGAAGTGGGAGGAACAATTTAACAAGGAAGCAGCTGCAAGAACAATGAACAAATCTAAAGCCTAGCGACTTTTAGAGTTCTGTAGTAAAAGACACTGTGCAACTAACAATTATATCAAGAAATCAAGCCTCGTATGACAGGTGTGTTCGAAGTTGCCTCTTTGCTGCACTGAGAAGTACAAAAAGCCAAAAGGACAAGGAATAATGCAGTATTAACAATAATAGACTACAGGACATAGGTTTTCCCTCCCTGCCCCACTTTTGTGGAAACAAATTAATAAGAGCTCATTGGAATGTAAAATACAGATATTCTCCTGAGAGCGCACCACTTATTTCCTTCCTCCTTTTCTTCATATACACATGGTTACAAAAAAAACCAAAAACGTATTAGTTTCCCACTGCTGTGTAACCAGTTATCACAAGTGTAGTGACTTAAACGTATTACCTCCCAGTTCTGCAGGTAGAAGTCCGGGAACATCGTGGTGGCGCCCCTGCTCAGGATCTCTCAAGGCAGAATCAAGATGTCCGCCAGACCCCGTTCTCCTCCGCAGCTTCTGGAGAGTACTCTTCCCAACTCTACTCACGTTGTTTGCTGAATTCAGCTCTTTGTACTTATACAGCCGAGGTCCTCGTTTCTTTGCCAGCCACCTACGTTCTGAGGCTTGCAAGCCCCTCCATCTTCAAAGTCAGCAGCAGAGTCGCCCTCCCGCGCCCCAGGGAGTGGGGGATCTCTCTCACACTCAGCAAACATATCTCTTTGCTCCAGAAGAGCCCACTCCCTTTTAAAATCTCCTCTCATTGGATACAAGCCCCCAAGCCAGTCTACTTAAGGGGCACTGATTTGAAACTTGAATCACCTGAGCAAAAGCGCTTTTCCCGCCACTCCGACACGGGCGGGTTTGACTGCCTGCGCACGCGCACTCCCATACCACAGTGGAAACTTGAGGAGCCATTTAGTTTTGTTTCGTGCGGCCCGCCAGCAAATCGGGATTAGAGTCTCTATCCAACAGGAATTACTAGGTTATTTTTTCACTGAACCAGCATTTTGGATTTTAATCGCTTCTGAAAATATAAACTTTCTTGATATCTGTTCAAACCTAACAGAGGAAGAAAAGCAAGTTGGAAACAAGAATTCTAAAAGCCCATGGCAATTCTTTTTAAAAATCTATTTCCGTCTCATCTAAGTAATTGATAATTCTCATTATGCTAGCCTAGTGATTTTTAAATTCTTTTTAATCAGAGGTTAGTCGTTGACAATTAGGCTCCGTGGAGGATTAAGGAAGCATTAATGATGTGTGAATATTGACTTATAGTTATTCGACAGTGCAAATAATTTCCATAGGACCATCCATCCTCCTGAATTACTTAAGAAAGCCATCTGGACAGAAATAAGACTAGACTGAAGACGGCGGGCCCACAGACAGCTATGAGCACTGGGGGTATCTCATGGGCTTTGCTAATGTCAAGGGCTGTGCTTTCTATACACTGTAACATGCATCCTTTTCGTTTTCCCCATTCCTTTGGATCATCTTCACAGCAAGAACCACACCCAATGTCAGGAAGTACAAGACAATGCGTTAAGAAACCTGGTTCTCATTCTGCTACACTTTTAACGATTCCTGCATGTTAGAGAAGGCCTTTATCTCTGGGTCTCACTGGCAACATGTGTAACATAAAACCATGTTAGAATTTTAGAGCCGAATCTCACCTTTGAGATCATGATCTTTCAAATTCCAGCCAGCTCGAGTCACTTATCCAAATATCAACTTGTCGAAAGGGAAAATAGTCCGATTAGAGAAATGCGATCTTTAAATAGGTAGTAACAGGGTATTTGGTTTCCTTTTTTGGAGTAAGTTATCACTTTTATTCCTTTTAAAGTTCTGCACGTTTTTACATTTCAGTAAATGAAGCATCTTAATTCTGTTCCAAACCCCTCGACACTGGACTCCTCTTCTGCTTCGGGGCTCAACTTCTTCCTTTCCAACAGTTAAAAGAATACTGTTCTCCTAAAAAATTGTAGGTACTTCCCAATTCAAAGCCTAATGTATTAAAATCAATGCAGTCTTCTCATAACAACGCTATGTCACCTTGCTTTGCATGATCTGTGAAAATGAAGGGAGAAGCCAGAATTCCCATTATATTCTTCGGAACTCTGGTAGAGTGACATTCCTGAACTTTTGACATAACCTATTTCAATTTACATTTGCTGAGAGGTTATGATAGATCTGACTTTGTACCAGACCAGAAGTTTCCGACAAGGATCTTTTTACCCTCAGCACACAGCACGATGTTTAGAATGTGGCAGGTTCTCAAAATCTATTTCCAGAATGAGCACAGAAACTGCACAGCTCCTGCTTTCAAAGAGCTGACAATCTAGTGGGAAAGATGGATTTTAGCCCAGTGATACCCATTTTAAGTTTCTAACCCACAAAACTCTAATATATTAGGTTTATGTGGCGTCAAGCCACTAAGTTTGCGCTAATTTCTTATGGGAGTCATAGAAAGCTAACTTGGGGGTCAGGGAATTGGTTTGGGCTCTCACAAGGCTTGACTGTGGTGGTATTTCATGAGAAACAAAGGTCGTGGATGCAGAGAAGGGAAACAGGTGTTGTTCCTGAAATCCTTGCTACTAAAAATGTGGTCCCTTCTGAGCAGCCCCAGTGCACAGAGGCCTTTTATTTGGAAATGCAAAATGTCCGGCCCTCCAGCACACCTACTGAATCAGAGTCAGCATTTTAATAAGAGCCCTAGGCGAACGGCATCCCTAAATTAAGTTTGAGGAGCACTAGGTTGGAGTTCTTCAAAACTATTTTAAAACTTTGATTCTTCCTTTTTGACACCCAAGTTTGCTGGGGGGGGAAAAATACTCCACCATACCCACAAGATTGCACGCTGTGGTTTGTTACCGCAGACAAAGGAAATCAGCATTTCTACTGCTCTTAAATAATGACAAGGCCCTTCAGGAAAATCCATTTGCCCCACCTGCAAAGAATTTTCCTTTAAAAATTCCCTTTGGTTGAGAGATTTTAAATGTCACAAGTTTTACAGTTTGAAAAAAATATTAGCATTCCTAGCATAGTATTCACAGAGCCATGTTGTGGGGGACAAAAATAATTTCATTCACATAATACATTTTCTTTAATTACTTTAATATAAAAGACAGCAGTGTTCCATATTTCACATGATATAAAAAAAAGTGTTAAAACCCTCTAGTAAGTTTTTAATGAAAATAAATTTATTGAAGGGTAGCAATGACTAAAAAAGTAATACCACCAAATCATGACTCAAGCCTTTGCCTTAACTGTAGTATTTGGAGGGTAGGTAGAGAAAATACTAAACAAGAACACGGATGTTTGAAAACTCCATTTTATCCAGCCTGTGACTCTTCGCTAAATCTGGTGCATACTAGAAGATATATTCAACATTGTTGTAAACACATGTGGCCCAAGTCAAAAATCTAAAACAGCTCTCTCCTTATTTTATAACATTGCAAACCATTCTGTTTAAAAAATTAAAACAAAGAATGGCCCAATGAGTATTTCTAAGGAAAAGATACTGATTTAAAAAAAAGAGAGAGAACATTAACAGAGAATGATAGTGACTAGATTAAGAAAATTAGCATCATCAAGAAAGATAATTATTCAATATACATTTGTTTGGTTAGATCAATGCAACTCACTTGAGTAAGCTGACTGCATTGTGAAGGAAAGGGGTAACATGATCCACAGGCCTGTTTGAAACTCTCACCTGAATAATCCTATTTCAATCTACCTGTAAAGTAAAAGCACTGAGTCCAGGCTCTAACAGACATCTTAACAATACTACGAAAGTTAAACCATTATTGGTACATGTTTTTTCTTACAGTGCACAATTTAAGAAAACATCACAAGAGTATTCACTTTAAAAATAATGACCAGTGAACACAGTATACACAAAACAGGCACCTCCATTATAATGTTTTTTAATAAATAAAAGCACATTAACAAAAAAAAAGGAAGAAAAAGAAGAAGAAGGTAGGCAGCACCTGAAGCCTTTGACATTTGTAACTAAATGCTGGTACCCAAATGGTCTAACTGGTTATGTTGGACTAAGAGGCGCAAAAAAGGAGCCAAGTTTTGACTTTAACATTTTAATTCTAGTAGAGACAAGAGCTTGTCTAGGCTTACAGTCCTGTCACCTGATGGTGAGTAGCATACCAGTCCTTCGAATGTCCTTATACTTTGGAAAGCAGGCCTGACTCGGGAGCACTCGCCTTAATTAAATTCTGAATTTCCTTGAATTTGGGATGCTCTTTATCTGCCACCAGCTGTAGCAGAACAGCTTCGCTCGTCGTCACTATGATCCCAGTTCGAGCAAGGCGCTTAAAAAGTAAAAAATAAAAAATAAAGGCAAATCAAGAAATGAACACGACAAGGAACACTGTATTAAACAGCAAAAGCTATGGAGGGACACACTAACGAGTGTCCTCTATTAACGCCATGGTCCTTAGCCAGACCATCCAATTAAGTGATGGGGACAGATTTCTAACTAGTCACACCACAACCTGATTAGAATTACTCTTGGTTTTAGTAATACGGACTAGAAACAAGGAAAAGAAAACACGTAGCTAATTTTATGACTTATATGTGCCAGGGTCAGAAGAGACATCAAGACTATAAGGGTAAAACAATGATTTTTCTTTTTTTTTTTTTTTATCTCCAAACATATGACATACAGCAATGTGTGTCCTTCCCATAAGTCAGAAAGCACTGGTGGTAGGAGAGCCTCATGCAATGTGTAAGCATGTGCCCCTGGGACACCTGGGTGACTCAGTCATTGGGCGTCTACCTTCGGCTCAGGTCATGATCCCAGGGTCCTGGGATCGAGCCCCGCATCGGGCTCCCTGCTCCTCCCTCTCCCACTCCCCTATGTGTATTCCCTCTCTCGCTGTCTCTCTCTGTCAAAGAAATACATGAAATCTTAAAAAAAAAAAAAAAAAGAATGTGCCCTTGGGCTGATAACAGACCCACCAGCACTGTCACCATGATAAACTTCAGAATCGCGAAACAAGAGCATAAAATTTTACAGTCACTGACAGATCAAAGAATGTTGTTGCCAAACTGTGTCAGTGGAATCATTATAAAGAAACAAATACAGAAGTCTCAAGGAGGGAAGGAGGGAGAGAGGAGGGCAAAGACGACAAAGTTGAGAACAAGCAGGACTTGGGTACAGAAGGGAGTGAGAAAGAATTCTGGAGTTAGAGATGTCTTCTCTGGCCATCTCTATGATCAGGAACCATAGGGAAAAACCTGGCCAACTGCTGTCCCAAAAACCATCTGCTGTAAGAACCACAGAGACAGGTACTGAGACACGATTCCCAGGGAGGTCAGAGGAAAAGACCCGGGTCAGTCACTCTTCATGGAGGAGGAGTCAGGACATGAGCCAGGACATCCTCCATAAGTGAAGGTGAAGCCTTCAGACGCTTGCAGATGTGGCAGGGGAAACTTCCTTTTTGTCTCCAAAAGAGAAGCCACAGCCCACTTCTCGAAAAGCCAGTAAGGACCTCAGCAGCCCATGCGGAAGAACACGCAGAGCAGCTGACCAGAAGGCTCGAGAAAAGAAAAAACAGCAGAATTATGTAGGAGACAGGGAGAGAAAAAAAAAAAAAAAAACAAGGGTCCTGATACCCTGTATGTTGGCGACAAATACCCAAAAGTGAGTTTTTTAAAGACTTCTAGAAACGAAACTCTGCCTCCTTTTAGTCCATTTCTGACTATCCTATCAAAACCCTTAGAAATCTCCAGGACTGTGTGCTTCCCAGAGAAGAGCAGGGCACAAATGTAAGGCTGCTGGGCCTTCCTCACGGCTCGCAGTTCAATCGGGGACTCTCAAGGATTCACTCTGAATCTTAATCCCACACTTAGAGTGTCTATGAACGTGCCTGGTACATGCAGAAGTGCCAATAGAGGTCAGTTCTCGCTCCTTTCTAGTTCCTTAGTGAGGCAGGAAGGACAGAGAATTGCTCCCAGGTCTAAGGAAGAAAGCAGATGACCCCTGAAAACACTAGCTTTCCCTAGGGCTCCGCTGACCACAGTCTGGTGGACTCCAGGCCAACAGTCCCCGGTGAGGCTGAGAGTCGGGTCACCGTGGCAAGGGTGGGCTGGGATGCTAGACGCACAGAAACACATCTTAGTCAACTGAGCCGATGCGGTATTACGTGGCTTCAAGACGGAGATACGGCCAAGGCTGACTGGATTAAAAAAAAAAAAAAAAATCAAGCCGCCCCGCCGCCAAAATCAAGCCAAGAACCTGCGTAAGCAGAAGGCATGGCTCTGCAACATGCAAAGTTTTCAGAACCGACTTCCCACTGTGCCCGTCAACCCCAAACTGAAAGATGCCTGAGTAGAGAAAAGCAGCAGCTTCTGCAGACAGGGGCAGGTCTGTGTACACCCACAGGCGCCATTAGGACAACTCCAGTCCTCCCAAACTCTCTTTCTTTCCTGGCTGAAAATGAGGCGAAAACTTCAAAGCTCAGCTCTTTTTTTTTTTTTTAAAGATTTTTTAATTTATTTATTAGAGACAGAGACTGAGAATGAGAGGGGAGAAGGTCAGAGGGAGAAGCAGACTTCCCGCAGAGCCGGGAGTCCGATATGGGACTCGATCCCGGGACTCCAGGATCATGACCTGAGCCAAAGGTAGTCGCTTAACCAACTGAGCCACCCAGGCGTCCCTAAAGCTCAGCTCTTTAATGCACATACGTACAGGGCTCCGTCGGCTTCCAAAGTTCATCCCCTACACTTACAAAACCAGTCCAGCAAGGCCAAAGGAAAAGTTACTCTGACCCACAGACCTCCAAATGCAAGGGCACAAAGCCAGGAGATCTTCAGAGAGGGCAAAGGGGTAGAAAAACCTAAATCCTGTAAATTTCCAATCGACATGAACACCCCCTCACCGCGGCTGCCAAGTCCAAGGGTATCCAGTTCCAGAAAGGGTTTCATTCTATTTTATTCTGCATTTACTCTACAATTACTAGTTGAAAGAAACGAGGCCTGACAAATGGTCAGTGCTCAAAATACTCTGTTGAAGACAGCACACACCACAAACCCTGGCACCCAAGTTGCAGTAACAGTATCTTTAAATATTATTAAAACAATAATCTCAACAGGCAAAGTAGGTTATCTCAGGAATCCCCGTGAAGAGCTGTGTTCTAAAGGGACAGGGAAGGTGAGCTGGCCGGATTGCTCTTTAACTTTCAAAGACCTACAGTAAAAGGAAAAAAACCCAACATTTTCCCAATAACTTGGGTACAAACTGTAACACCTCCATCAAAAATTAAGACTAAAGGGCGCCTGGGTGGCTCAGTGGGTTAAAGCCTCTGCCTTCCACTCAGGTAGTGAACTCAGGGTCCTGGGATCGAGCCCCGCATCTGGCTCTCTGCTCAGCAGGGAGCCTGCTTCCCCCCTCTCTCTCTGCCTACTTGTGATCTCTCTCTGTCAAATTAATAAATAAAATCTTTAAAAAAAAATTAAGACTAAGAAAAATCTGCAGTGTGGCAAGCCTCCCCCATCGCCACCTGACCTGATTCTTCTTTCTTTTCACTTTACAACTTGCGCACTTGAATCCACAGCAATGCTGGTTGCTTTGTCTCTTCTGAAGTCACTGGAGAACCATACTCCCTCCTTCCTGCCAGGTCTGAAAAGCTGACATACTGCCTCTACATTTCCGGTAAGACTAACCGCATGGACACAATGACAAATAATAACCACAATAAAAATAAGTGCACCAGCTAACATTTGTTTACTGATTACATTCGCTTACTGTTTACATTTGTTTACTGTTTACTGCGTCAGATGCTACACTAAGTGCCATCTACACTCTACCTCACTAATCCTCATCAAATCCTCCTGTGGGGTGGCTTTCACTATTTCCACTTCCACGGTAAGAAATCTGAGGCACGGGGGTGCCTGGGTGGCTCAGTCATTAAGCGTCTGCCCTCAGCTCAAGTTATGATCCCAGAGTCCTAGGATGGAGTCCTGCACCAGGCTCCCTGCTCAGAAGCCTGCTTCTCCCTCTCCCACTCCCCCTGCTTATGCTCCCTCTCTTGCTGTCTGTCAAATAAATAAAATCTTAAAAAAAAAAAATATCTGAGGCACGTGTACTAGGTAACTTGCCCCTAGACACAGATTTACAAAACACCAGGCCCTGAGTTCAAACCCGTATTATCCCTCCAGTGTCTGGACTCCTATCACTGGGATGAGACAACTCCTCCAGGAGTGTCAGATGGTAAAGAGGTTCACCATGTTTTTATTCCCAGTTTTAGGGGGAGAGAGAAGTGCCAACAATCATAATTTTCTGTAATAAATGCCATAATAAAGACATGTCTCAAAAGCTTATTTGAATGGAGGACAAAAGTCCTTGCAATTTCTTTATAAGCAAGAATGTTACTTCTGGACGTTTTTAGTTTTCCACTTCCGTGGAAACACTTCAAGTTTTGGCCCTCAGCCTTTGTAGAGAAGGGATGGCCAAAGAGGGCCTTAAAGAAACTGCTGCTGCCAACTCCCCATTTGCTTCTGCATCGGCCCTCCGCACAGACTTTTTTCCTTTCTTGCCTTTGACTCTCATTTGCCCTACCTCAACACTCTTGGGAACACTCCTGGCTGAAGCAAGGACTCTGCAATCCAACAGAGAAAGTGGTTCATAGGCCAGCGTGGGCCTGAACACTGGAGGATCTCAACAACGATAACAAAAAGAAAATCTGTATTTCCCATTCTCAATAAAAATCATCAGTTAAAGAACATGCTAACTCAATCCACATGGACATGACACTAATACTATTACAGAACTAGAATTAAACACAAGCGAGAACAATCTACAATATGGAGTGACTGTTTCAAAGGATATGTGGTAGTTTGCTTTTCAACAGTGCTGGAAGAGAAAATGCTTACGAAAGAGTACTGTTAAGCAACACTGACAAAACATCTGATTCCCTGACTATGGTCCACCATGATCCTCTGGGGCAGACAGCCAAGAAACACTGTGTGTGAGTGACACATCTCCCATGGCCCAGAAATTCAAGTCCAAGGAAACCCAAAAGAGGCTGAACCAGGCTTAGACTCGCAACGCCCTAGGGTTGGGCTGAGTCAAATCGAGGTGGGCTGTTTTTGATTTGCATATCTCTCAGTGATGCAGATTAAGTTTACTAGAATGCCTCTTACAAGTTCATACATCAAACCATAGCAAAGTCATGAGGAAAAATGTACGAGAGCTTCTGGTATCACTAGAAATCTAGATCTGAGGAGAAAGAAGATATAAAACAAGATTTTGTGGCAAGACCTCAAAGGTCAGTCGGTGCACCATCAAGACTCTGGAAGTCAGTGAATCTAATGTCATCAGAAGACACTCAAATTGAAGATGTCAATTTTTCATTGCTATGAAGTGTTCCTGATTCTTTGAATTAATTGGGAAAAACTGATAAATTATTTATATTCAAGCAGGATAATTACCTCAAGAGCAAACATCCGGTCCATCATGCTTCTCGATGAGGTGGCATCAGCAACAATATGAACCTCAATACCTCGGCCCACTAGCTCCAGAGCTGTCTGCTGGATGCACACATGAGTCTAGGAGGGACATTAAAAATCCTACGTAATAATGCGGGCACCCATTTTACAATTTTACAAGCATGAGACAACATGATAAAGCAGAAAAAAGCACCACAGTTCTCAAGACCTTGTCCTACATCTGGTTTTGCCTCTAAATTGCTAGGTGATCTTGAATGTTAAACAGCATCTCAGGGTTTGGTTTCCTCGCTGTAAACTCAGAAATTGGATTCCATCAAGCTTCCTCACATGAGGATCCTTGAACATATTCTAGGAGGTCCGTGAGAATTTTTTTGAAAAGAGTTTCATCTATCATCTGGATGACCTTCCGAGGGCTGACTACTACCACTCGGGTTTGATGCCACTCGTGGTTGGGTTTATTTCTGAACTCACTCTGAGTGCCTAACACAAAGAATGAGTCAGCAGTATTGCAGACGGAGAAACAAGTAGAAAAACTCAGTTGGTACGAGGTACCCAGTAGTAAAGGTAGGCCAAGTTAAAAATAACAAGTGACAAAGGCAAAAAATATCCAGTATACCGCACAAGCAGATGTATTATAGAGATTCCATCTTTGTAGGTACTAAGTTGTAACAATTCATTAGCAGAGAATACAGAGCAAAACCATGCCCGACAAGAGCTCCATTGTATAAGCAATGAAAGCACGTTTCCATAATACCAAGATGCCAACTTTATGTGCACGTGACGAGTGAGCTTTGGAGAGTTATCAACTGGCATGCCATTAAAATTGGCACTGTAGGACTGTTCAAAGATGATTTTGATTAGACATGAGGTCTAATAATGATGAATGAGCAAAAAAAGTGCCCAAGTCAGCTGAAGTATTTGGCATGACCTATCTATATAAATAGGCTTCATCTATATTATCATTACTTAAGTCAAAATACAAAAATATTTAATGCACACCTAAAAGTAAGGCTGGGTCTTTCGACTCTTAAAACCCACTGTATAAAACCTAACATCATAGGTATGTTAAATTAATACTATTTGGATTTCATTGTATTTATGCTTTTTTTCCCATAATTTTAAAATTTAATTCAATAGCTATTTAAATGTTATGAATAAATATATATAGTCGGTTTATACATATGCAAAGAAACAGACCAAACAAAAAATCACTTTAATCAGCATGAGGAATCCATGGGTATTTTTTCCTTCAAGAAGGTATATAAGTGATTCAAGTGTGCAGGATAAGAACTACATGACTTCTAAGGTTTTCCTACAGCAAAAATATGACCAAGGTGAAATCCTACAACACACAAATAAAAATAATGCCTCTGATGAAAATGTGCCCCAGAGGTAGTAGTTAAAAGCAAAGGCCCAAGAATCCATCAGCCTAGATTCAAATCCAACTCCATCCCCTAACCAGCTACCTGCTCCAAGCAAGTTGTACAGAGTTTCCTCATCTGTAACAGAGGGAGACCAAAAGTACCTAATTGGCTCAGAAAGTCACTGGGAGTGTTGAATGAATGAAGAGATACAGATCACTGCCATGCAAAGAGTCAACATTCAATAAAGGGTGGCTGTTTTTCATCATTACTATCACCTACCACCTAGTCTAGATATCAAATCGCACTATAAAAAGACCCAGTTTTTCTACAAATGATATTGGGTCCCAAACATAACAAAACACACTTACTTCTACTCCAAATAATACAACACTCCTGACTCCAGGGATCTCGGCTAATGCTGCCTCTACTTCGGGTATTACCATCGAAAACCTGGTCTTTGGAAGGACCAGTTTTACCCCTGTTAGGTCAATTTCTTGAACGGTGCTTCCAAGACCTTTAGGGTACTGTTCTGTTACAATAACTGGAATTCCTAACATTCGGGCCCCTTGTAACTGGAAAAAAAAAACAAACAGAAAACAAAGATAATCAGCAATGTATTTCATAAATATATAAATGCATATCATGCTTCAGGGAATTGGAAAAAATAAACAAGCAGACATACCAATCTTTGTCCCACACTAATAATATCCCCAAAATATTTGATGGCTGGTCTGAATCGCTCCTGCATATCACAGCAGAAAAACACAGTGCTTGAAGGTGTAAGATTTCCCAGGGTGGTGAGCTGAGGAAAAAAAAAAGAATGATTTAGCACTCATTATACAACAATATTTATTTTCAGTGGAGGTCAATCAAGGAGAAAAATGTTCTTACTGTTTGACCCAGTAAGTCAATTTCTACAACTATTATCCAAAAGAAGTGATCTGAATTATAGGAAAAAAAAATTATCCACAAAAAAAATTATCCACTATAAATAGTCAGATGTTGACTGAATTGTTTTTAATAATGAAAATAAGAAAAAAAAAAAAAAACCCCAAGGACGAACAATACAGAAATGACTTCACAGATTTTAACACATTCCCATGATAAAACATTTTTTAGAGAACTGAAGTAACATATGCAAGTAAGTTTTCAAAATATTTAAACCATCTATGAAGAAATGCTCATGATCTATATTAATTTTAAAAAGAGAGCACAGTTCAGCACTATTTCAATCATGTAAAAATAAATAGAAGGTAGAAGCAGTGGGGCGCCTGGGGGGCTCAGTGGGTTAAAGCCTCTGCCTTCAGTTAAGGTCATGACCTCGGTCCTGGGATGGAGCCCCGCATTGGGCTCTCTGCTCCGTGGGGAGCCTGATTCCCCCTTTCTCTCTGCTGGCCTCTCTGGCTACTTGTGATCTCTCTCTCTGTCAAATAAATAAATAGAATCTTAAAAAAAAAAAAAAAAAAAAGAAGGTAGAAGCAAATACATATAAGTATTAACAAGTAGTTACACAGTTATGGGTGCCAGTAATATTTTTTCTTTATACTTTTCTTACCTTCTCCAAATGCTATTTAAAAACCCTTCCCAAATGTTAAACTACACATTGCTTTTATAATTAGAAAGAAATGTTATGATAGTAACAACTTAAGTTTGATGATAGCATTGCTTATACGTACGAAAAGTAACCCCGAAAATAATCTGTAGCAGAGACTATGGAACATAAAACTGAAGAAAACAGAAACAAATCCAGAACTGCTGCTGTCATCAAGACGGAAATATTAAGATGCTGTTCTCAGGAATAACTTCTCAGAGTTCAAAAAAAGAAATGCAATGAAATGATGCCAAGCATATCACCACTGTTCAACGGACAGAGATTGGACACCTGCATTCATCAACATAGTCATCACCATCAGAAAATTAATGAATTAGGGTTAAAACAGGTATTAAATTACCCAGCTTGACCTTAATTGCCAGAGTTGCTCTACAGTAACAACGTGGGCCCAGGAGGAGTCTAGAAAAAAGTGAAAACCGCTCATGAATGGTAGGAATTTCATGTCATTCAGGGACTCTTCAAGGTCCATGATGCTTGTTCTTCTTGCCTTGTCAAATTTCAGAAAGCACTGTAGAGGAAGCAGTCCAGTCCTGAATGAACCCATGCCCCTCCTCTTTACTAGCCAGCCCTTAGATCTCCCCTCTACTTTTCCCATTTTTCCATAAAACCACCAATGGATAATTTCTGTTAATGATTTTCTGGAGAGGGGCCCCTGGGTGGCTCAGTGGGTTAAAGTCTCTGCCTTCGGCTCAGGTCATGATCTCAGGGTCCTGGGATTGAGCCCTGCATCAGGCTCTCTGCTCCGTGGGGAGCCTGATTCCCCCTTTCTCTCTGCCTACCTCTCTGGCTACTTGTGATCTCTCTCTCTGTCAAATAAAAAAAAAAAAATCTTAAAAAAATAGTAATAATTTTCTAGAGAAACCTCTGTCCCAATTGCACAGTGCTGGCTTCCCCACTGGCCTGGCCCTACACACTCTCAGGAAACAGTTACCACAGGAATTACGTGCATGGTTAAAAGGAATCTTTTATCCTTCCAGTGAGTTTGTACTTCCTTATCTACATGCTGGTCTGGGGAACTCTGGCCCCCATCTCCCTCTGGTGTGAACTCTACAGACCAAGTTCATGGCAGAATGGGAGTGCCATCTGTGATTCCAACACTATGTACAGGGTTTTCCTACTTTGCCAACAAAGTATGATTAATATAAATATTCAAGCATCTTAAATTATATATTCTATCTTTAACTGTTTGCTCCCTTACATTTTTAACGCAAGTATCATTTTCCAAAGCAGAGAGCGTGACGTACATAGAAGTACCCAGGACACAATTCCTGGGTACTTAAAACCGATCGCTATTTATGAGTATGTATTTTAAATTCTCAGTAAATTATGGGCGCCTGGGTGGCTCAGTGGGTTAAAGCCGCTGCCTTCAGCTCAGGTCATGATCTCAGGGTCCTGGGATTGAGCCCCGCATGGAGCCCCGGCATGGAGCCCCGGCATGGAGCCCCGGCATGGAGCCCCGCATGCCCCGCATCGGGCTCTCTGCTCAGCAGGGAGCCTGCTTCCCCCTCCCCCCGCCCCACTTGCCTCTCCGCCTACTTGTGATTTCTCTCTCTCTGTTAATTAAATAAAATCTTAAAAAAAAAAAATTCTCAGTAAATTAAATTTTGGATCGAAGGGCTCTAAGTGGGCCCCTAGAGACCCACAATGTGTTTAGGGCACATGACAGAATGCAATTTACCTGCAACTGGTCTGTCTCAAATTATAGCAATGCAACTCAGCCATTCTCGTCATTCCACGGCAGTGAAAGAAGAAAGCAGGCAAAGTAAACCAAATCAGAAAGTAAGCTGCTGGAGAGAGGCAAACTGGTTTCAGCAAGAAATGAGAGGTGACAGAAAAAAAGACTCAAAGTACACTAAAAGCAGATCGAAACTCAACTAGTTCCACATCTAGACTTCTAGCGAAGCAGTATGTATATAACTTATAAATTGGGACATCATTTTAGCACACTCAACTAAGAAAATGTTAAATTATATAATACTTCAGGACCATGATATTGAAATGGCCAAAATGTTTAATATTGGGATACTTAAAGGAATAAAGCCTTACCTACCCAGACACCCTAAATATTAAGAGTTGTGGTCTCCTGGGGTTTCTGTTTCTACCTCCTTTCAGCTGTGCGGTCTCCTGTTCCGGGCAGGGGGCCACATTAGATATGTCATAGTAGATGCAGACTGAGGACGTCAGAAAACAAAGCCACAAAATCCTTACCACCTCGCCAAACCTTTCTAGTATAGGAACTCATCTATTAACCTTTAGCAAACAGAGAGACAACAGAGATAAAGTGACAAGGCATGTTTTTGTGCAGAGATGACTGCTTATAATTTAGTGAATCAAAAATGCCCAGACGGCCTCCTCTCAGTAAGTGAGAGTTTAATTCTGACATCCCTCTAGGATATGGCCTGCATGAAGTAACTTGGTTCCTCAAGGTAGAATATAGAGGGGGCAACAGGGTAACTATTTACAGTGAAAATATCTGGCGGACACTGCCTCAGCCAGGTGATCAAAACTGAGAGAATCAGTCATGCCACATCCATAGTATATCGACTCGAAAAAACATGATGAGAAGGACCTTCACGATCTGCCTCTCAAAATCCCACAGCCCCATTTGAAGTACGGAAAAAAAAAATCAGATAAACCAAAACTGAGGTACATTCTACCAAAATATCTGACCAGTACTCCTCAAAACTGTCAGTGTCATCAAAAACAATACAAGTCTGGGCGCCTGGGTGGCTCAGTTGGTTGGGCAACTGCCTTCGGCTCAGGTCATGGTCCCGGAGTTCCGGGATCAAGTCCCGCATGGGGCTCCCGGCTCCACCAGGAGTCTGCTTCTCCCTCTGATCCTCTCCCCTCTCATGCTCTCTCTCTCTCCCTCCCTCTCTCTCTCTCTCAAATGAATAAATAAAATCTTTAAAAAAAAAAAATACAAGTCTGAAAACCTGTCATTGCCCAAGGGAGCCTAGGAGACATGACAACTAAACATAATTAGTATCCAAGAATGGATTGTAGAAGAGAAAGACGGCATTTGGGAAAAACCAGAGAAATCTGAATAAAGTGTAGAGCTCAGAGAATCTTATGTACCAAGGCTGGTTCCTTGGCTATGACAAGCATTGTGCCCAGCAATGTAAGACGTTAATGAGGGGGGAAACTAGGTCCAAGTATCCAGGAACTCTCCAGGCTATCTCTGCAACTATACTCTAAGTCTAACACTATGCTAAAACTAAAAGCCTAGGGGCGCCTGGGTGGCTCAGTGGATTAAAGCCTCTGCCTTCAGCTCAGGTCATGATCTCAGGGTCCTGGGATGGAGCCCTACATTGGGCTCTCTGCTCAGCAGGGAGCCTGCTTCCCCCTCTCTCTCTGCCTGACTCTCTGCCTACTTGTGATCTCTCTCCTCTCTGTCAAATAAATAAATAAAATCTTTAAAAAAATAAAAAATAAAAAAATAAAAATAAATAAGACTAAAAGCCTATTAAAAAAACAACAACAACAATAACAACAACAACAAAAAAGAGATTCCTATGCTATGGTAGTTGGGGAAAAAAAAACTACCTTATGAATAACCTGCATAACTGATAAGCCAGAAGGAAGGCTTTGAGGCTACAATAAAAAGGAAATAAAACAAACAACCCTGAAAAACTCTAATCATATCCCACCAATCCATCCCCCCAATTCACAGGAATTCAAGTAAGTTGTTATTAAATTACACAGACTCTAAAACCAGGGACTTCATAATTTGACTCATGAATTTCTCCTAGACCAAAACCGTGTAGGTAACTAAAAATGCTGTTTAGACATACACTGAAACTGCAAGATAGCAAATTAAAAGTGCATTGGGTCAAATGCTGTCACGAGTAAAATACAGCAAATACAAATCATTGCATACCCAAGAACCATGAAAAAATCATATATAAAAAATGTGTGTGTGTGTACATACACACCTTCATATATCTATATATCTGCAATCATCTCTATTACATGCACACACAGAGATAACACATATCTCAATAAACATATTTAAATACAAAAAACTGACCCGAACCTATAGCACCTCAAGCAAGAGTTTCAGAGCTCAATTTCAAATATAAATTTTTGTCTATTTTCTTAAGAAATGTCATAGCTGGAATCTGACCTTAGATTTTATAGTCAAAAGACTTTTCATCCCCAAGTCCCATTATTACGGTTATCATGACAGTATTTCCCTCTCTTCATTACCACCCGTGTTCTGACCATTTTCTAACAGCAGCTGTCCATCTACAGGGAACCTGTCCCTCCTCAGCAAGTGCCCCTGGTAACTCAGGACAGGCACATAAGGGAGGCTGGCCTTGCTCAGTGATGCTCTCTCCATGCCCCGGTTCTGTTCTTCCATGAAAGCAATTTACGATAAGTGTTATATATTGGATTGTATCCCCCAAAATTCATATGCTGAATTCCTAACCCCCAGAACCTCAGAAAGTGCCCTTATTTGGAAATAGACTCATTGAAAAATAATTAGTCAAGATGAGGTCACACTGGAGCAGGGTGAGGGCCGACACCAACATGACTAGTGTCCTTACAAAAAGAGGCCATCTGCACAGAGAAGGCCTTGGGAACATGAAGGCAGCGATGAAGGTGATGAGTCTGTAAGCGAAGCAATGCCAAAGATGGCCAGAAAACCACCAAGAGCCCAGGAAGAAGCATGGAACAGATTCTCCCTGACAGTCCTCATGAGTCGACCCTAATGCTAGCCTCCAGGATCGTGCAGAAAGAGACTTCTGTTGTATAAGCCACTCAGTGTGTGGTACTTTGTTTTAACAGCCTTCTAGCACGATCTACTACGGTGAGTAAACTGTGTATCTTTAGGAACGATTACAGTTTGGAATCGTAAATGGGATGTGTTCAAAACTGAGGCAGTCTATGAGAGTCACAAGACAGGCATGATGCGCTTGGGAGAGAGTCCAAAAGGGACGGTCGGGTACCAGTATTTCACTCAGAAGTGTTTGCAAGGAAATGTAATTGCCACAACTACAGCAAGGCCTTGCTCCCCGGGGGGTAACAAGGCTCCCTGCACAGCAGAGCTGTGGCATTAGAATCTCGATTTCCCTGCATTCAACTACATGAAATCAGACAAATCATCTACATTTTCAAACAGCAGCGTCTCAGTCAGTAACAAAGCAACAAAACAGTATCTACCTCAGAGGGCTACTTCAAGGATTCAATGGGCTTCATATAATCAATCAAGAGATTCATAGTTCCCACTCTCAAACACTGCTTATTTACAGGTAGCCTCCACAAGGGGGGAAAAAGTATACAATTCTTTGGGCAATAATCCAAAATGTTAAATTTTTTTTAAAAGTGACACACACACACGCACACAAACACACACACTCCCATCAAACCAGTGGGGAAGAGACAAACCACATCTCTCATGTTCCAGCCGTTTCCTCTCAGTGCCCTGACACCGTTCACCCCCCAGAGATCTGTCGCGCCTGCTTGTCTATTCTGTTTCTGAGTGTTATTATCTATCTGCTCCTCCTACATGCTCCCACAGTACAAAAAAAAAAAGATTATTTTTCATAATCAAAAATCACCACCTTCAAACCAGCGAGCCCAAGGAGGAACAGATTCCTTTCCTTCATCTTCCCAAACCTGGTCTTCTCTCCGTTCTCACCATGAACTCTGGGGTCTCTTCTGGCTAATACATGCCATGCCCTCTGTTAAAAATAGTAATAGAATAATAGTAGTGATAAGAAACCTCTAAGAAAGTGAAGGTGCTCTGGAGCCAAATCCCTTCCCAATTAACCATCTCAGGAAAGGTCAAAATAACCTTCCCAGGGAAGCCCTTATCTCCCGCTCTCACAAAGCTGCCAGAGCCTTCCCTCCTACGTACAGAGGCAAAATGGCCTCCCTGGCATCCTCCTCATCATGTCCACTTCTTCCTCTCTTCCGTTTGGACCCTGCCTTCCATGGTGACAAGCTGGAAAATACACTGGAGGGGGCAGGATATCAAATGGACAGGAGTTTCCAGGGTTGAATGTTTCCATTAGTAAAAACTTGGGAAATACCTTCGGAAAAATTAAAACTTGTAAGTTATAAAAATGACCTAAATTCCCACCGTTTAATCCTCTCATTTACGTTTCGTTCTTTGTGTCTCAAAATGCCTCTGACTTCAAGCATTCTGACAAAGCAGAAGACACATAAACAATGCTTGAAACATGAGCTGTCTTCAGCTACCTGAGCTGTCAGCAGACACTCGGTCCCTGTGACAGATGATTTCAGAGAAAAAAACACTCAAAAGTCCAATATTGACAACTGGGGTCTCAAAGATCAGTCCCCACAGAACCGCTAACCCACCGTGAGGGCACACAGTACCGCAAAGGCAGCTACGGTGTGTTACAAGGTCACGACAGCAGCAGTCAGAACAAGCATGAAAGCAAAGCCACACCCCTATGTAAATTAAGAATATATTCTAGAATATACCATATGTGAGCCAGGACCCTAGAGGCGCTAAGGTCTAGTTCAAGGAAGTAACAAGCTACATTATTTAAGCAATGGACTACATGTGGCCAAATTTACGCTCTCTGTCCCTGTCTCTGGGAGAAAGGGACCGTCAGGCTCCAGGACCATGACCTCACCAATGGGCCATCTTGAGTCTTCCTAAGAGACAGGTACTTATTCCAAAGAACAATGAATACCAGCAAAACGAATGATATTGCAAGCTCAAGTTTGTGGCCTGTTCTCTATTCTGCTTGATATTTTCATTAAGCATGAGAAGAGAAGATGAATGCTATGGTCAGCTACCAGGCAGGACCTTCACAATCTCTGATGGCTCCACCATTACCAGAGAACCTTGGGCAACTTCCTCTATTTTCTGCTCTTTTGCAAAATGAGAGTTAGGTTATCAGGTAAGGAACAAGAATGGGGTCTTGCCCATGCTTTGATTCACTGTGCCAGGGACTTAAAGCTGTCACTCAAATGTTTGTGTGATGAACTCTATGGTTTCATTTAGCTATAAAAAATGTCGATGTCTCTAGGATTATACAGCTGGGTTCCAAAAACATATAATAAAATGTTCATGAAAAGAACTTTCTTCCCTTTCACTTCTGAGTATATACACACATAAGTATACGTGTCTATATTAGACATATATATACACACAAGCAGGTATCAGAATAGCTTTATGGGTATATATGAAGTGTGTGTAGCCTTCTATATTTATTTTATGGCTGGACGAGGCACTGGGCCAAAGAAATGAACGTATTATGATTACTAAAAGGAGATAAGATAAAGAAAAATAATGTTAAAAACTTTAAAATATTTAAAGTATTATATAACTGACTTTTAAGAACTCTTGGGCTATTTAATGAGATATAAATAACATTTTTAAAAAGATGGAACAAAGTAGTTACATTATTATAATTATTATTTTAAACATCACCACCAAAAAAAATGTTATCTCCTATACCAAGCAAAATATTTCCAAAGCCACAAGTGACCTGAATTATAAAATGGCTTTTGAGAATGTACAGGACATTTCAGGTATACACATATACATTATTAATTTCCAGAATGTTTCATTAAAAAGAGTTGGCAGACAAGGGCCTTGAATTTTCAAAATAAATAAATCTGATTGGGGTGGGGGGGGAACAGAATTAGAGATGTGAGGTGGGGATCGCTAGTGTGGCATAACATCTTATTAGGGATAGCCCACTCTCCCTTCCAACCACTACAGGAAATGCATCACAAAGAAGTCTGCATCTTCAGGCCAGCTCCAGACCTCCTCAGTTAGAATTTGGACTCTGGCCTTTATTAATGGATTTGTCAAAGGTGCATCCAACTTCTTGGGTATTTTGGCAACAATAACCTAAATACACTGACAAGGAAGGCTGCAGAGAGGTGTCAGCCATGAAAACTCTTGAAGACATAAAAATGGGGGGTTAGTAAACACCTACCATCCACAATTCTCACAATTCTCTGTATGGACAACAGGGCAAATTCTGGGGTATCAGAGATCATCTTTTTAGGATCCCCACAGGAGTAAACAGTGGAATTTCATAGTCTTTGTCCTCTGAACACAGGAAATTTATCTAGGTAAAAGTATCTGCTTTGGAAGCTTTTGGCATGGGTGCTGGGGTTGGCATGGGTACTGGGGTGATAAGAAACAAAACCAAATCTGCAGCTAGCTAACTACAGCTGGGAAAAAAAAATCTAGAGAACAATCTTAAGAATATGACATGTAAAAAAAAAGAATATGACACTTGAATATTAAAACGCCTTCTGAGCCTGATTCCCACATTTCAGCTTGGTCTCCTGAAGAAATGGCTTATCAGTTTCTCAAGGAAAGAAAATTTGTTGATAGTGTAGCACCTAAAATATATCTTATGTTCTCTCTTTCCAAAAATAAAAATCCTCCAGTGAATCCTTTGATCCTCTGAGCGTAAAAAGAACAG
The DNA here is from genome assembly GCA_028533885.1 of Nasua narica. Taxonomy (NCBI): domain Eukaryota; kingdom Metazoa; phylum Chordata; class Mammalia; order Carnivora; family Procyonidae; genus Nasua; species Nasua narica. The sequence goes on along the minus strand of CM052809.1, from coordinate 19,836,550 downwards.
AAGACAGGCCTGCATACTTATTAGTGCATGACTTTTATATATATATATATGCTATAAAATATATATGCTATAAAATAATCCTCAGGCGCAACAACTTTCTGGGCCAGCACCACCGGGAAATCCTGGTGGAGGGAAAGTTGGGTAATTAACAAGGTATTAGTCCTGTAGTCAAATGACTTTTTGAAGGTAGACGACGCATATATAATAAAGAGACTGAGAAACCAGTTACCAGGATGAGGCTACGCAAACGGTTATTTCACTTAAGGGTAAGAGAGACTTAAGCTCCAGGAAATGCAAGGTGGGGAGAGGAGCGGGGAAAGGTCGGCCTCCTGAAGTTTGTGTTTCCGCAAGTGGTAAAGACAACTCCGGGTAACAAATGCTAAGGCCAATACTCCGCATCAACTCTTTCCCCCCATTCGGCAACACTCCCACAGAAAATCAGAGCGAGTACCGCACAGCCCTTCGGTTACGCAGGCGGCTGGACTTGCTCCTGGCACACAAAGCGGATGCGGGCGGTCGCAAACCACACACGTGGGGGCGTTCTCGCGGGCCCGGACGCGCTGGGAGGCCCACGCCCCCGCTTCGGGCCAGAACAGCTGGTGACCGTCACCTTCGGACTGACCCCCTCTCTGGGCCGTCCCCGAGGACTGCGATCGCGGCGCAGCCCTCCCGAGCCAGCGAGGCGCGCAGGGCCCGGCGCCAGGGCGGCGCGGGGCACCTGAGGAGCGCGGCGGGGGCGGAGACAGGGACACGCAGGGACCGGGAACAGCGGCGGGGCGCGCGCCCACCCCCGCGCGGGACCCACCTGGATCTGAAGCGGCACGAGGCGGACCTTGCAGCGCTCGCTCACCGCGAAGCCCTTGGGCAGGTCCACGTACTGGCCCCACTCCTCGGCGAAGAGCTGCACCACGAATTTGCGGTGCATGTCGATCTGGTCGCCGTACAAGCTGAGGAACTTCTGGATGAGGAGCTCGTAGCCCGCGCCGTGCGGCACGGACGAGGGCCGCGCGAAGACCGAGAAGCAGAAGAGCACGGGGACCGTGCCCGACGGCGCCCCCGCGCCGCCGCTATTGGGGAGCGCCGGGACAGCCAGCTCCGCCGCCGCCATGTTCCCCCGAGCGTCTGCCAGCTCCGAGGCCAGCGAGGCACAGACAGGGCCGGCCGCCGCGGCCCCGCCTCTCCGCGCCGCCCGCGCTCGGGAAGGCGAAGGGGCGGGCCCTGGCGGGGGCGGTTCGCGCGCCCTCTCCCGCCCCGGAGAGGGCGGACTGCGGGGGAGGGCTGGGCGGTGGGGCCGGGGTGCGCGCCTGCCGGCGCCTACGCCCGCGGGCGGGACCAGCCCCTCCAACCTGGACCTGGCTAGGCGGCCCCAGTGCGCGTCTAGTGCGCTAGGGAGGTGTGTGGCGCCCCCACTTCCCCCGCGCTCCGCCCACCTTCGAACGAGCGCTGTTCTCAGGGAGTTAAGGTTCTGCCCGGCGTTACCTGTTGGCCCTGCGCAGAGACAGAGTGGCAGCAGTAATGTCAAAACCAATAGGTCAGACTAGTAGAGACTCCAAGAAGAGCAGAATTTAATATTTCTTTAGGAGGGTCATCCGAGGTTTAGGATTTCATATTTTTTTCAGTCCCATGGAACACAGTATCTCTAGTAATGAATTTGAGGTCTTGGCCTCTTTTTATCTCATCCCAAGTTCAGGGAGAATTTGGATTGGAAATTGCAAAATATAAAGAGGCTTATGAGCAAAGTCTCGAGGAAAATCGGGATTTTATATTCAAACTGAGCGTTTCTGTTTTTAAGTGAGTAAAAGGGATCACGTTCAAATGAAGTAATCCCCTGCCTTATGAACACTGTAAAGCACTATATAAAATTAACTGGAATTAAAGAAGCATACACTATGAAAGAAGTTTCCCTAACATCAGGTCCTGGGTCGAGATAGGCTCATGAATCCAAACACATTTTAGGAATTCGGGGTTTCCTCTTCTTGGAATGTAAGAACTGTTAAGTCAGGGTTTCTTAGCTGTCATTGCTGACATTTGGAAAGCAAACTACTTTTTCTTGGGGGTGTGTGTGGAGGGGTGCTATTTTGTGTATTTGTAGGTTAGTTAGCAGAACCCCTGGCCTCTATCCGGTAGATACCAATAGTTCTGGCTCCTTCCTACTCTTCACAATCCAAAATGTTTCCAGACATTGCCAAACATCCCCCAGGGGGCAAATTTGCTTCCAGTTGAGAACCACTGCTTTCAAGTAATGCGAAGACCTCCATTTGGCCTTTATTGCTCACTTGTACCCAAACTACTAAAAATAGTCTGTTTTCTGGTTTCCCTTCAAACTCTGAGAGATTCCATTAAAAACTCTTATTATTCTCTGAACCCATCAGACCCAAAATGATATTTTTGCAGCTCTCACTCCATTGCAAGTTCTTCCACATGCGGATGTGAAAATCTGTGCTAATAAAAGTGACAACTGCAAAGTTCCATTGATGCTCCAAAAAATAAATAAATAAATAAAGACAAGATAATTGACAATTAAAAGCTAAGTGTGAAAGCCACAGGCCTTTTCGGTAGCGTTGAAAGAGGCTCTCAGTTTTTCAGTAGGAAGACGGAATGCTGAGAACCAAGACTAAGACTTAATATTAAGAGTAGCAGAGCTCCGGGGCGCCTAGGTGGCTCAGTTGGGTAAGCAACTGCCTTCGGCTCAGGTCATGATCCCGGAGTCCCGGGATCGAGTCCCATATCGGACTCCCCGCTCTGCGGGAAGTCTGCTTCTCCCTTTGACCTTCTCCCCTCTCATTCTCAGCCTCTCGCTCTCTAATAAATAAATAAAAATCTTTAAAAAAAAAAAAAAAAAGGGCCCCTGGGTGGCGCAGTTGGTTGAGCGACTGCCTTCGACTCAGGTCATGATCCCGGAGTCCCGGGATCGAGTCCCACATCGGGCTTCCAGCTCCATGGGGAGTCCGCTTCTCACTCTGACCTTCTCTCTCTCACTCTCTCTCTTAAAAAAAAAAAAAAAGAGTAGCAGAGCTCCAAAGAAGGTTAAACTCTTACTAAGTGCATATTTTCTATGCCAAGGCCAGAGCCCTGGTTGGAAATGGGACCCTGACAGAAGAGATAAGGTGGATGATGCCCAAAATCATGAGTCCTCAGATTCCTTAAAGACACATTCCTCCATTTTTTTAAGGACAACGCAGAGGCTTTTCCTCAGCAAGACATGAACTCCCCCAAGACTCCCCCTCATTTTTTCTCCTGGAACCTACGCCCCTAACAGCCTTAAGTAACACCAAAACCTGGCCACAGATGTACTCGGCCTTGTAAAAAGGAAAGGGACTATATCCTAAGCAATAATAGAATCCAAAGGAAGAGCTGAAAGATTATGTGTACCCTTGGAATATGAGGGTGCATGACCGAAGATGCAGAGCAAAAGTTTACCAGTTAAGAAACACTCTACCAACATACAGATTTTAACACCCTGGTAAAGCTTCGGAGGGATAGACCAAACAGAGCATCTAGGGTAGCTCCTGCATGGGCCATACATTAACATTCTCACCCCAAAGCTATGTTAACTGTTATTCCCTCTGTCATACTCTGGAGAGACATAAACTGGCGGGGCATCCTTCAGAGTATCACATTTGTCCACTATAATGATAACATCATGCTCATTGGACAAGATGAACAAAAAGCAACTATTTGTGGAAGGCCGGGGTAAAACACGAGAACTCCAGAAGAGAGAGAGAGACTCTAAGAAGTATTAAGGGCCCAAAACATTAGCAAAATTTTAGGGTCCAGTTCCCTAGCACATGCCAAGACAGCAGACAGCCCCTTCAAAGTACAAGACAAATTACTGCTTCTTGCACTTACACTTCCCACTACGAAGAAGGAAGAACAGTGCGTAGAAGGCCTCTTCAGATCACAGAGACAGTGTATTCCACAACTGAAAATAACATGACCCATTCTGTGTGACATGAAATGCTGCCAGCTTTGACTGGGGCCCAGTAGTAGAGGGGTTTTGCAGTACATTCAGGTAGCAGTTGGACAGGCCTGCCTTCCAGGCTATATAACCCGATAGATTCTAGAGTATTGGAAATACCAATAGTAAAAAAGATGCCATCAGGTTGATGAAAAGCCCTAATGCAGAACCACAATCCAGACACCCTCAGTTTGGGAACACAGTCATGCTATCTTCAGCAGAAATTTCTACTGTTCCTATAAACCGTCAAGTAACCATCAAATGGAACAGCCAACCCTGAGCTGATTTCTTTCAGATCCACCAAGACTTAAGCTTAAAAAAGGCCCAGAAGAAATCTACAGAAAGTTGGAAGTGGTACATATGGGATCAAGAACAAGCAAGACTGGACAGATGAAATGATTAACTGTGTCAACTAGCCTACACACGCACGTTACCTCTACTGTCTTAAGAGCACCTCTCCTTCAGGTCATATGGGGGATCTATTATAACTAGTTGACAGGAGCTAAAAGATTTGACCTTGGTTCTCAAATGCATTGGCTTAATGTCTTGGTACAAGCCATGGAAGATAGGAATGGTAAGAACCACTCCACCCCCCCCCCCCCGAAGGGGGCAAAGTTTGGACAGTGATTTGGTTATCTCCTTTTCATAGAGGTTACAGAGGTTACCTGAGCTGGGCCTAAAAAATACACAGAATGATGGACAAAGGCAAATGGCTTAGCAATCTGGTCAGGAACCTGGAAAAAGAACAACTGGAAGATCAGGAACAAGATCTGGGATAGTGACATGAAAATGTTAATATGGGAAGGAGCACCGAGTGTGACGATTTTCATATTGGATGGTAATGCTCACTCAAAAGGATCCACTACAGAAGAGACACTATACCAGCAGGAAGATACCCAGAATATAAAAAGGACTCCTTCTACTCCATGATAAAAAGACAACCCTATTAAAATGGGAGAAAAGATTTGAACAAGTACTTCATAGAAAAAGATGAACAAATGTCCAAGAAGTACATGAGAAAGTGTTTAACATTACTAGTTGTCAGAAAAACACAAATTAAATAAGCATACAAATTCTATTTCCAATCCACTAAAATAGTTAAAATAAAAAAATAACAATATGGAACTGGAATTTTTATACTTTGTAGCAAGTGTGTAAAATGGCGCAACCATTTTAGAAAAATTGACATGGCAACTTTTTACATAGTTAAACATGAACCTGTTCTTTACCCACAAAATCTCAACCTGCAGTTTTTATGCAAGAGACATGAAAACCTATGTCCACAAAGACTTATACACAAATATTCGTAGAACCTCCATTTTTGATATCCCCAAATGGGAAATAACCCAAATTCCATTAAGGTTTGATAAACCGTTGGTGATATATTCACACAGTGGAATACTACAAGAAATAAAAAAAAACAGTGAATATCTCATACACAGAACAACATAGATGAATCTGAAAAAACAAAAACAAATATGAAGCCAGACACAAAAGAGTATGTATTGTGTGATTCCATTCAAACTTCAAAAAGAGATAAAACTGGGGCACCTGGGTGGCTCAGTGGGTTAAAGCCTCTGCCTTCAGCTCAGGTCATGGTCTCAGGATCCTGGGATTGAGCCCCACATCGGGCTCTCTGCTCAGCAGGGAGCCTGCTTCCCTCTCTCTCTCTCTGCCTGCCTCTCTGCCTACTTGTGATCTCTCTGTCAAATAAATAAATAAAATCTTTTAAAAAAAAAAAGATAAAACCAGGACGCCTGGGTGGCGCAGTTGGTTGGGCAACTGCCTTTGGCTCAGGTCATGATCCCAGCATCTTGGGATCGAGTCCCGCATCGGGCTCCTTGCTCCGCAGGGAGCCTGCTCCTCTCTCTCTGCTTCTGCCTGCCTCTCTGCCTGCTTGTGTTCTCTCTCTGTTAAATGAATAAATAAAATCTTTAAAAAAAAAAAAAAAGATAAAACTAATTTCTGTGGTAGAAATCAGAACAATGGTAGACTATGAGAGGACTGCAAAGATTAGAAAGAATCACAGAATTTTCTGCGTTGGTGGAAATATTCAGCATTTCATTTGCGTTTATTTAGTTAGAAGCCATATGTAAATTTTTACCCTAAAATAAAAAGTACTATCCAATGTTTTATATTAATTATTTCTCTGATCCTAATTACTGCCACTCAAACCTACTCCAGCCCCACCGACCACTTGTCATTCCTCATCTTCGTACCTGCTATTCTTTCTGACTGAGAACTATTCTGCTCCCAGATAGCCACGCTATCTGAGTTTTAAAGGAGTCTATATGGATTCCTGCTGCCTCACTGAATGTAGGTCTATGTTCAAATATGAACCTCAAATCAAAGAGGTCCGCCCTTATTTTCTTACATAAAATAGATCAGTTACTGTCACCACAATCTTTACCCATTTCCTGCTTCACTTTTTTTGTGTTTCTTTCTTAACACTTATCCCCATTTGTATACATAGTGACAGCAGAAACTTGCTGCCTTCGTTTCCTGCTATATCACCACCCCTAGAACACGGCCTGGCACATAGTAGGCTCTCCACAAACAGGGTGAAGGGCTGTTACAGTGAATATATCTTGAAGCTAGCTGTACTGAAAAATCCAAGGTATTCTCAGTCAAAGGTATTATTTGGGTGAATGCTTTGTCTAAGTTATAAATTAATCCTGGGACAGCTATGATTAGAGGATTACCAGATTTCTCAGAAGGCTCCAAACAAGATTATCTGACTCCATTTGGGTTTTCTGAAAACTTTATGATAAGGAAAGTAAAGAAATTCAAGTATCACACAGCTTTTACACCCTTCTTCATGGGCAGTTCTGACAATTTTCTGCAAAGGAAAGGAAAGGTGTCAAGATATCATTTCATACGTAGAAGCTAAGTAGTACAGCAAAATGATGTGAAGACCTACCAGACAAACTTAAGAACCGGAGGAGACCTTAAGATCACCTACTACTAGAGACACTCTGGCAGAAACTTATTATTTGGATTTGTTCTTATTTTAGCATAACATTACCAAAAATCTTACAGTTGATAGCCAGCACATCCAGCTGTGACTAGCTTCCATAACGTTATTCAAACTCATATTAACGTAAAATTCAATTGCTTGAATTTCCCACCTAGTCAATCAATTCAAATCAATCCCATACACTTAGGATTCTGTGGAGAACAAGAAAGATAATAACTATTCCTACAGAGCTCCTTGCTATTACAGAGCTGACAATTGTCTACTGGGGCAAGGTAGACAATAAACAAACATAAACAAATAAATGACCTAAATAACCCTGGGTAGCAAAAAGGCTATGAAGAAAATGTCATAGACCATAGCTGGAGTGGTAGGATACAAGATAACTTTAAATGAATTGTCTGCAGTCTACTTTCTTGGAAGGGAGCATTTAAGCTGTGATCTAAGGGGTAGGAAAAAAGTACTCCAGAGGGAGGAACACGTGCTCGGGCTCTGAAAGTCTAACCAGCCTACAGTGTTTGAGGAAGGGTATGGTTGGAACATAGTGAATTGCAAGAGACAAGATACGTCATCAGTGGCTTATAAACGCATAAAGAATTTGGGTTTACTTTGAGTAAAATGTTTTAATCAGGGAAATGACATGAACTGATTTATAATTTAATAAAACCTCATCTTTGTACTATGTGGGAAATTGAATGTAGAGACTCAAAAGCAGAGACAATGAAAATAAAAGCAGCAAGAAGGAGACCTGCTTGGTTGGCCCTCAGAGTCATCCAGGCAAGAGGGGATGGCTGATTGCTTTGGAGCAGTGGTTCTCAGCCAGGGGCGTATTTGGCAATGCCTGGAGGCATAAACAGCTGGAGACAATAGTCAACTATGTCTAATACTGTGGAGAGATCAAGCAGAATGAGAATGCATATAGAGAATATGAGGACATCAATGACTTTGACAAGGGCAGTTATAGGGGAAGATGGGGTTTAAGAGCCGGGTTTTACTGCATTCAAAGAGACAACTGGTAGTGAGAAATGAGTCAATCCATTCATTAGATTAAGAGGGACAGGACACCTGGGTGGCTCAGTCGGTTAAGTGTCTGCCTTGGGCTCGGGTCATGATCCTGGAATCCTGAGATCCAGTCCCACATCAGCTCCCTGCTCAGGGGGGACTCTGCTTCTCCCTCTGCCTGCCGCTCCCCCTGCTTCTGCTCTCTCTCTTTCTCTGACAAATAAATAAACAAAATCATTTTTTTAAAGATTTTATTTATTTATTTCACAGAGAGAGAGAGAGAGAGATCACAAGTAGGCAGAGAGGCAGAGAGAGAGGGGGAAGCAGGCTCCCTCCTGAGCAGAGAGCCCGATGCGGGGCTCGATCCCAGGACCCCGAGATCATGACCTGAGCTGAAGGCAGAGGCTTTAACCCATTGAGCCACCCAGGCACTCCATAAATAAACAAAATCTTAAAATAAAAAAAAAAAAGCATTAAAAAAAGAGGGACAGAAGTTTAGGAGAATTTGCTAAGGATAAGAAACGCTAGAGACATTAGATTATCATTATACACTGTGAGAGTCAAGCAGAAGAAAGTGAGAGATTTATAATGCTGGAGGAGAGAAGATAATTGAAGAAGCACAGTCCTTGAAAAGGACAGAATCCAGAGCACAGAAGGGGGGCTGTGCTTCTTGTCAGAACAGATTCTTGTTCTATGGAGAATAAAAGGCAGAGAATTTGGGTAAATATAGAGGCAGGTTAATAACTGGAATAAGAACATAAGGGAGTCTATTTTGTTTTATATGATTTTGCATATGACTCCTAAATATCTATTATCTTCATTTCTTGGTATAATTTAGATATAGGTTACTCTATTAAAGGCAGTCATACTTTTGGCCTAGTTTGGTATTCCTAACGCTGTCTTTCCTTGTTCTCTTTTCAAAGGACATGCTTTGGGACTCACATCTCTACTTTAACACATGCCTTTCATCATGGCCATCTTTCGGAGACAGAAAGGTGTTTACAGTTCATTCTATTTTGTATTTCAGAACTTCCCTGCATCTCCTCAGGAAGTTGCTGTCCAATGTGGCGTCTGGTTCATTTTTTTCAATGCAGGGGCACCTGGAGTGGAAAGGAAAAAGTGAAATTATAAACTTGCTAGCATTTCCATGGTCTCCAAAATTTATCTTAAGATCTTGAGGTCAGACAATTGCAGACAGTTCAGCCACATGGCTGAAATCACAATCTGCATGGCTTTAGCTTCCCAAAGTTCAGTTATGGCTCCTTTGGAACCCTGAGTCACCTTGTTGCTCCCACTCGTCTCCTGCGGGTGGGCAGATGGGGTACTGGGATTTGCCATTTTTTGACTAAAAAGTTTGTCGAGTCTTTCAGGTGAGCGTAGCATTGAGCTCCCCCATCTTCCCTGCTGATAAGTTGAAGGAAGCAACCCTGCTCCTACCGAAGGCTGCCCTTGGGGCCTGGATCCTCCGTCTCTCAGAGACTTCTGCGATTATCCCCCATCCTGGTCTATGTGAACAAATTCCTCCCTCTCCTGGATCTTTCTCACTGGATATGAGTTAAGTGAGGAAATAATAAATCAACTCTTTGGCTTCTCTTCTTCTAACAATAGGGTCCTATTTCTCTCATGTCAACTGAAAAATTTCTTGGAAAAGTGATTCCACTTGTCTTTCCATTTATTCCGTAACTCACCCTGGTATGGCTTCTACCTTCCTCTGTCCCCTCAAACTGCTCTTGTCAAGGTCATCAATGAGCTTCTTCTTGCCACTCTCATAACTATGCCTACCATCAATGACCATGCCTGCACTCTGAACTTACGGGACTTTTCAAGCATATGCAACACATCTCTCATCGCTCTCTGCTTTGTAAAATCTTTTCAGGTGGTAACTACCATTACTTTATATTCCCCTGGTTTTCCTTCTCACTGACTGCCTTCACCAGGCTATTTAAAAAATCTTTTTGTTGGGGCGCCTGTGTGGCTCAGTGGGTTGAAGCCTCTGCCTTTGGCTCGGGTTGTGATTTCGGGGTCCTGGGATCGAGCCCCGCATCGAGCTCTCTGCTCATCGGGGAGCCTGCTTCCCCCTCTCTCTCTCTGCCTGACTCTCTCTGCCTACTTGTGATCTCTCTCTCTCTCTCTCTCTGTCAAATAAATAAATAAATAATCTGAGTCATCTTTTTTTTTTCCTTTCTGCATGCATTCCTTTCTGATTGATCTCACTTTGTCCCTAATCACAATCTATATGTTACAACAATCAAATTTTTATCTTCAGGGCTGATTCCTCTCTGACGTTCAGACTCATATGTCAAACTGCCTACTTTGCCTCTCCACTCGATGTCTCCAGAACTTCTCACACACACACCATGATCATGATCTGGGTGCCTGGGTGGCTCAGTCGGTTGAGCATCTGACTCTTGATTTCAGCTCAGGTCATGATCTTGGGGTCATGAGATCAAGTCCTGCATCTGGCTCCGTGCTGGACATGGAGCCTGCTTTAAGATTCTCTCTCCCTCTCTCTGTCCGCTCCTCCCTGCTTCACACTCTATAAAGGAAGGAAGGAAGGAAGGAAGGAAGGAAGGAAGGAAGGAAGGAAGGAAGGAAGGAAGGAAGGAAGGTTCAAATACACTATGATCAACACAGAACTCTTACTTTTCATCCTAGATAGATATCTTTCCTCAGAGTTTACCCTCATCTTAGACAGTGGAGTCACCTCCCAGTGGTCATTTAGAAACCAATGAGTCATTCTGGACTTATCCCCACCAGCACCACCACATTGATTTTGCCAACAGAGCCCATGGCTTCTACCACTGAATTTTGTTCAGGTTGCCACCATCCCAGTCGAAACACATCAGCTCTCTCCTGGATGGCTGCCGGTGGTTTCTCTGATTCAGCTCTTGCCCCTCAGGCTACGCTCCACAAGGCAAAGTGAACTGTTGATAAAGTAAATGAGAACATCTCACTTCTCTGCTTACAACCCCTCATTAGCTTCCAACTAGATTTAAAACGGAAGGAAATCCATTTCCTCAGCTTGGTCTACTAGGCCTTACGAAGTCTGACTTCTGTTCTAGCTCTCTGCTCTCATCTCCTATCTTTCTATCCTTAACTCCCATGGCTCCAGCCACAACAAACTTTCCCAGAACTTTCCAGCTTCAAAACCTTGCACTTATTCTGCCTGTAGGATTTGTTCCCAAGATTTTCCCCTGCTGGGCTTCTTCTCATCCTTCAAATCTACCGGGAGTAGATTCCCTCATTCAACCCCTTCACTCTTACCACGTTATTGTCTTGATTTTCTCCTTGGCCCTTGCCATTATATAAGTTTATTTATGGATTGTACACACCTCATGAAGTCGGTCTTTTCCGTCAAAGTGTTCGCAAGAGCACAGGGCCCACCGAATAATAAAAACTCAATAAACGTGTGAACAGGGGCGCCTGGGTGGCTCAGTGGGTTAAAGCCTCTGCCTTCGGCTCGGGCCATGGTCTCGGGGTCCTGGGATCGAGCCCCGCATCGGGCTCTCTGCTCGGCGGGGAGCGTGCTTCCCCCTCTCTCTCTGCCTACTTGTGATCTCTCTGTGTCAAATAAATAAATAAAATCTTAAAAAAAAATAAACGTGTGAACAAATCAACAAATTACTCAATGGAATTTATTTACTTTCTCCTTATTCTTTCTATTCTCTGGTTGAGTAATTTGAAGTTATTTCCCACTCTCTCCCCAAAGATGTTCCCGGGAAGTTACATCTTTATGTGCTCCAAGGTCCCCAAATGTAAAGGATGGATGGTCTGAATTATGGTATAGATTGTGTCAATTGCAAATACAGTTGTTGTCTCCTATCAGTGGTTTTGCTTTCTGCTGTTAAGGTTAACCCGTAGTCAAGCCCCTTCCAGAAGCAGATGACTCTCCTTCTGATGTATCCTCGGAAGGTCTATAAATAGCCTAATGCTACGTCACAGTAGTGGGGTCATTTACTTCACTCCAACTTCTCAGGTAGGCATTTTATCACCTCACATCATCATAAGAAGAAGGGTGAGTGCAGTCCAGTATGATATTGTGAGAGAACGAGACCACATTTATGTAACTTCTATTTTATCATTATAATTGTTCTATTTTTTCAAAAGATTTATTTATTCATTTCAGAGAGAAAGAGCACACACAGGGAGGGGCAGAGGGAGATGGAGAGAGAAACTTAAGAAGACTCTATGCTGAGCGAGTAGCCTCCTGCGGGACTTGATCTCACAACCCTATGATCATGACCTGAGCTGAAACCAAGACTTGGAGGCTTGACTGACTGAGCCACCAAGGTGCTCCTAATTGTTCTATTTTATTATTAATTATTGCTAATCTCTGTGTTAATACTGTACTTAATTAGAAGTTAAACTTTTTCCAAGAATTATGTATAGGAAGAAACCAGAGTACATATTGAGTTCCACAGTGTCCATGGTTTCAAGCACCAATGGGGGTCTTGGAATGTATTTGCTGTGGAAAAGAGGGGGCCACTGTACTTTTACTTGCAAGAAACAGGATGTCTGATAAACTGTTTACAAGTTGAATGTAACTGGAAGTCCAGAAGAAGGTGGTGGCTGCAGCTCAGTGATGTCATCATTGAAGGTTGGTATCTCTCTGATTCTCTCATTCTTCCTTTCATGGTCCCATGATGGGGGCTACAGAGAGTTCCAAGCATTGCACAACTGTATTCAGTGGCCCGAAGCAAGGGCAGCACAAGGGAGAGAGCTTTTCTCTGCTTCCCTTGCAATTATTGAAGAAAAGAAAAAATTTCCCAGAACCCCCAAGTAAACTTCTGGCATGCGATTGGTCAAAACATGCCCACCCTTGGACTTGCAAGTGGGTATGGTGGTACCAAAGAAGAAGGATACAAGATTTGTCAAATGCAGCCTTTCCTCGTTGGCCTTGCTTCATGAAGGCAGCAGATGGCAATTGCCTCAGTTTACATTTCATCATGCAGCTTGCAATCTTGGGATGATTTTCAACACCTGAACACTGCAGATGAAACTGACAAGGAGGTTTCAGGCTTTTTCCACTCGGGTAATGCACGTCTGGCTTTCTTACATGGCCTTTGAGTCCACTTTATATTGTTGATTCTCTCACCTCCGTTAAAATTTAAAATCTAGCTGCGATGAAATTAAGTGATTTCTCATAACCTCCTTTCTGGAGCTAAAACTTGGCAAAAATATTTCTATAATTATTATTGCTTTAATGCCAGCATTTACTTTCACTGGCAGGATTTTCCCCCAATTTAAGTTTATTAAAAATTGGACTATCTCCTAATACTTTTCTTTTCAGGAATAACCTCTCCAATCCTAATAGGCTACCCCCAAAAATTGTGCTACAGGGTTTTATGGCTTAGAGAGTAAGGGAGAGACTATTCAGGGCTAAAACAAAAAACCTGATGCGATCTTCTGTGCACATATTTTTGTATTTTTCCTTAGCCCTATCTAAATCCATTATCTACTTAAACCTCTATGTTTCCGAGTGAATGAGGGCCTTGGTCTTATCTTTTTTGGATACCATTTATTGACTCTTTACTGCTCACTAGGTCCAAGACTAAGCAGTTTCCATGTATTTATTTAATTTGATTCATACAATAATCCAATGAAATAACGTGTCTTCACCATCCGCTCTCCTCTGGACTTCTCAGCTTACAAAGCAAACTAAGGACCAGAGAGGTGAAGTGACTGCTTGGAATCGTTTAACTTGAAACTACAGAGCAGGGACCCCATAAGAGGTCAGGATTTTACTGCCTGGAATATAAGTAGAACATCTTCTTAATTAAGCAGAAGGGGAAGGCTTGGGAATATGGCCACTGCTTCCCTCCAAGGCTACCCAGGCCCTTCAGCCTTGTTGCATCTGATTAAAATGTCTGCTGGTATGAGAGGGGCTGTCACATGGCATGTTCCTTTCACTCACCTCTTCAGAATACGCTTCTATGGGGAAACCCCTTCAGTACTCGAGTACATGCAGATTCCTTGAAAACAGAGAGTTAATAGTAAAAGTTGCAGCTATTTTCTTAGAATACTAATAGCAAACATTTTTATAATGCTCGGTATGCTGTAAGCACAGGTCTAATTATTTATTTTTTTGGTATAACAAAATTATCACAAAAGAGCTTACTTCAAACAGCAGGAGTTTATTTGCTCATAATTTGAGAGGCCAAAAATCCGAGCTCAGTATCACTGGGCTGAAGTTAGGATGTCAACTGACCTGGGCTGCCTCCGGCGACTATAGAGAAGAGTCTGTTCCTTGTTTCGTCCAGCTTTTGGTGACTGTTGGCATTCCTTGGCTTTTGGCCACATCACTTTAATCCCTGCCTACATCAACATATCACCTTCTTCTATGTCTGGATGTGGTCAAATTTCCCTCTGCCTTCTTCTTACGTAGATACATATAATTGCATTTAGGGTACATCTGGATAATCTCCCCATCTCAAGCTCCTTAACTTAATTACATTGGCAAAGACCCTTTTTACCATGCAAGGTGACACGGGCAGGTTGTAGGAATCAGGACCAGATACTGGAGCCATGACTTAGCCTACTGCAATATTTTATACATAGTACTCACTTAATCACATAGTCATTGAGGTAAGTATTGTGATTATCCCCATTTATTGATGAAAGTGAGGCAAAGAGAGTTCATACAGCTTATCCAAGCTCAAACAGCTATTAAGTGGCAGTGTGTGGATTGGAACCAGGTTTGTGACCTGAAAAACTAGCTGCCACTGTAATTAAATGAAAAAAATAATTCCTATAGAAGAATTCCCTAGGCTGAGTGTGACAAGATCAAAGTCAAATGTAAAGAAGTTTCTGTTGGAAAGGCAGTCCTCCTAGCTTATGGAATTTCCCCACTTTCTTCTCTTCGGCAGGACTCCTTGTTCTGTCATGGACTTTATCATCTCACACATACACAATCACTCTACGTGTGGGGCTTTTAGAGTAATGTGAGAAAAGTGTGCTGGATAAACTGTAGGCAGTTGAAGTATTTGCAGAATGAATGGACTTTCAACTGATCCATCAAAGAAACACCAAGTTTGAGTTGGCAGTAAGCAAAGCAGTAAGCAAGCCAGATACTCCTCAACATTTTTACTTTTTTTTAAAGATTTAATTTATTTGAGAGAGAGACAGCAAGAGAGAGCAGGAGCAGGAGGAGGGGCAGAGGGAGAAGTAGATTCCCCGCTGAGCAGGGAGCCTGAAGTGGGGCTTGATCCCAGGACCCTGGGATCATGACCTGAGCTGAAGGAAGACGCTTAACAGACTGAGCTATCCAGGGACCCCTGACCTTTGAAATCTTAAACCCATCCATCTCTGCTTCTTGCTCAGGTCAGGCTATTTTAATCAAGTAGCCCATTTCTATATGCCTGGTTTGGAGACTCTTCCAGAAAGCTCTGTATTTATATCCTTTCCCAAGTCTACATTCTTTATAGTACCCTTTTTACCAGTTCATTTTTATTTTTCTCCCCCATGCACTCAGAGTTTCACCAAAATAATTTTCATAGTTCTTCATATCACTATACTCCTCTCAGGGTCAAGGTCACTTGTCTTGAAGTTTATTTCCTTCCACATGAATCTCATTCTCCCTTGACCAAACTAGCACGACCAACATACTCCTCAATTTAAGGAGTTATCCCACCACTGCTGGGACACACAGGTATTACTATTCTACAGAATACTGGAAAGATGTATTCAAAAAATAATACCACATCAAATAATAAAAGTGTTTTTAAAAATATTATATGTAAATTAATACAAGTTTTTTTAAAACCAAGTTGCCATCATCCATCGAGGACCTTGAAAATATTCATTGTCTTCAATCTCTGAGTTCTATTGTGTAAGTCAGTAAAGGTTGAGAGGCTATAACAGAGACTCAAGCATGCAAACTGGTTTAAAGACAATAGAGGTTAATTTCTCACTCACGTGAAAGCCCCAGTTGAGTGACTTTCTTCAATACAGTGATTCGGAGACCAAGCTCCTCCCTTCTAAGGGAGGCATTGTCATCACCCTGGTCTTCATCATCTGCATCTGGCAGACCTAAGAGAAGAGAGAGCAAGGCGAAGATACATTTACTTCAAGTTTTAATGCAAAGTGACCCTCACGTCCAATGGTGAAAACCCATCAGACAGTCAACTTTACGAGAGACCAGAACACAGTCTAGCCTACATGCTCGGAAACAAAAGGAATTGTTTTTTTGTTGATGAACTAACAGTGTCTGCCATATCAAGCTTTCAAAGAAGCCAGCCTCAATATAATGCCATAAGCAGAGTGTAGTGGGAATATAGCCCTAGATACAGAGCATATGCAAGCATCATGGACACATAGGGGGAATCAAGTTTGAAAGCTCGCTCTGGCCCTCAGAAACTGGGGCCCTTATGGATTTTAAAAGTTATCTCATTTTAGAGTTTGGATAATTCTTTCTCAAGGGGATTTGGTGAAGATTAAATGGGATATTGTATTCAAAGCATTTACTCAAGTACTTGTTACACAGTAATCATTTTTAATAAATAGCTACTATTATTATAATTGCCATTTTAAAGTTTTATATGCAAACATATCTAGGACAGTTATTCCTGTTGAACCAAAATAATCTAAATATATCAGTAAGTTAACCACCGCACCTGCATTCAATAGAATAGACTACCATTCTTTAAAAGTGATGCAAAGTCTACAAAGTACAATAGAAAATGTATATGAAAGGTAAAAATTTTAAAGCAGGAGACATTTTTAAGGAATATGAATTTAATTAGATTAAAATATTCTTAGCTATGTAAAAAAATACAAAATGCGGGCGCCTGGGTGGCTCAGTTGGTTAAGCAACTGCCTTTGGCTCAGGTCATGATCCTGGAGTCCTGGGATCGAGTCCCACATCTCCCCCTGCTGAGTGGGGAGCCCGCTTCTCCCTCTGACCTCTCCCATCTCATGTTCTCTCTCTCTCTCAAATAAATAAATAAAATATTAAAAAAAAAACAAAATGCAATAGAATTTTAACCAATTTATCTATAATTTTACATTTTTTTGGTTTTGACTTTGTTTTTTCATTTTTAGTGACTTTTACTGTTTTTTTTTTCCTGTTCCTTATGTTAAAACTTCTTCAAAGTAATAAAATGCTAAGATGTATTTGAAATCCCTTTTACATGAGGTGCCTGGGTGGCTCAGTCAGTTAAGAGTCTGCTTTCAGCTCAGGTCATGATCCCAGCAACCCTCCCACCGTCCCCCTCAGCAGAGTATCTGCTTCTCCTTCTGCCCTTACCCCACTCATGCTTTTTCTCTCTCTCTCAAATAAATAAATAAAAATCTTAATTTTTTTAAAAAAGATTTTTATTTATTTATTTGAGAAAGAGAGAGAGAGAGAGCATGAGAAGGGAGAAGGTCAGAGTGAGAAGCGGACTCCCCTTGGAGCTGGGAGCCCGATGTGGGACTCAATCCCCAGTCTCCAGGATCATGACCTGAGTCGAAGGCAGTTGCCTAACCAATTGAGCCACCCAGGCACCCAAATTTTTCCCTTTTACAATCCCTTCTGCTATGCCTCTCTCCATCTGAAAGAAAACTTTTTCTTGAGTCGGGGTATGTCCCTCCTGATCAAGTATTTGGATGTTTGTTTACATTAAAATATATAAGTTGGAATTTTTTTAAACTACATGAGTGGAATCCATCTTTATCTTTTCATGTAATATTGTGTCCAATATATTTTCACATTTAGTCTATAGAGCCAGTTCATTCAAAGTCAAAGTCTTTCATTGGATGAGTATAATACCATCCATTCATTCATTCACTACAGATCAATAATTAAGGATTTCCAGTTTTGTGCTATCTCTAAGAAATATTGCAGTGACCATTCTTTTATTTGCTCCCCATGAACACATGTGATCAATTCTCTAGGATATATAGTCAGAAGTGAAGTAAAGGTCAAAGGGTATGATCACACAGGTTTATTAAATATTGCCAAATTGGTTTGTGTCTATTTTACATTCTATTACGAATATAAGAGGTTCATTTTTCTATACCTTTTCCCCGATTCTTTCTGACTTCTCTTTTTCCAGTATGACAGTATTTAATAATACGTCTCTATGGCTTCACTTTTCCTTTTATTGATTATTTATGAGGCTACACATTTTTCACATTTTCCTTAGGCATTTAGATTTCAACTTATACCTTTAGTTTTTTGCTATTTGTGATAATCTTTTACTCATCTGTACAGTTCTTTCCCTGTATATATAGTCTCAAAACTAAACACATTTTATAATACAAGCACCCCAAATGTCATTGCCTATATTGTGGATACTAGATGTATTGCTTTACAAACTTAAAAATCAAACTAGCATTTGGTAACTGTGGTAGAAAATTAAATTTATTTTCCAGTTATTTTTATTGTGAATAATACATGTGGTTCACTAGAGGGATTTCTGAGGACAAATGTACATTCCACACAGACCAAAGAAAGATAAGCCACTGAGCCTCTTGACATTCACCTTCCCTGCAACTAAAGACAAGAGAGTCTAAACATGCTGCCAACTGTCAAGGATTTTCACACTGTTCATCCAGGCTTAAATATCTGCTAATTTAGATAATGGCTACAGCCCATCAGCTAATAGTATTTACAACAAAAACATATGGCCAGTATTTGGAAGGCCAGTGATCAGCTAATGTGAGTCATTTCCAGATGATATAGAGATAATTTATACTGTCAGTATGAATTCTATTTGAGTCGTATGGCATTTACCAGAGTTGACCCTTCAAGAATCGACACTGGTAGCTACTAATGTGTTAACTCTTGAGGAACTCTGAAAAAGACTATCACAGTTTAAGGAATGCAGACTGAAAAAAGCACTGAGGGAGGGAGGGAGGGGAGAGAGGAAAGCTTAAGGGAGGTGGAAGAGAGATGAAAGAAAGAGAAAGAAAGAACCAGAAAAGACTAGGAAGACAGAGACCAAGCAAGCTGAAGTCTACATTAGAATAGGTGATAGATTAGGCTGTAGCAAGAAATTGTCTCTAATAATGATGATGTAATGACGTAACCCAATCAAAATTTTTCTTGCTTGCATTCACGTTCACTGTGGGTCAGGGAGGGCTCTACCCAGTACTCCTCAAGAGGTAGAAGCTTCTGTGATCCTCAGAATTTCCTCCCAAAATTGATATGCACCATTTCTGTCCACAGCAGATCCCACAGCCACCTATAACTTCAACAGAAACTAATAGATCTTCCATGCTAGCCTGGAGGTAAAGGAATAAGGAAACATTTGGTGAACAGCATAGTGATTACCAAAGACCACCATTTTGGTTATGAAATGTTGGTTCAGGGGCGCCTGGGTGGCTCAGACGGTTAAGCGTCTGCCTTTGGCTTGGGTCATGATCCCGGGGTCCTGGGATCGAGCCTGGAGTCAGGCTCACTGTGGAGAGCCTGCTTCTCCCTCTCCCTCTGCCTCCTCCCCTGACTTGTGCTCTCTCTCTTTCAGATAAATACAATCTTTAAAAAAAAATGTTGGTTCTATTGGTTCACTCACTCCTGTCCCGAAAAGAGAACAGAGCTACCCCTACTCTAAGAAAGACAACCCGAAAATCTCACTCAGTCATAGTATTACCAAACCCCAAGTTCAGCTGCCTGTCACTTGAAAGCCCAATGCTCAAGAAAAGGTTTTGATTGGAAAGGAGTTTGAGCTTTATTTAGGAGGCCAGCCACCTGGGGAGAAAGCAGACTCTTATCCAAGAGCCAACTCTGTGGTTTGTGCCTCATCCAGGAGTTCTGAAAAAGATTTAGGGTGCTTAATCAGTGAAGGGAGTGCGGTGGTCTGCAACATTTCTTGATTAGGAGCAGACTCAATGGTGCCAGCTACAAATGCTATCTCAGCACCCCAGGAGTAGTGCTAGTAGCTCTGGTTCTTTTTTGATGATCTGTAGGAACACGCTGTTCTTTCAGGAGGGCGATGTCTACAGATTCACAAAGGGGGGTAAGTAGAATCATTTGCATGACCTGAAAACGAAAAACATCTTGCTAAAAAAAAAAAAAAATGCGAGGCTAATCAAAAAGCTGAACCGGCTTCAGACTTGCTGGCCTCTGTGGCCTGGGAGTCTCGGTCCTTCATTCCCCAAGGCCAGTGGCCTGGCTGCTACAGAGCAAGGGACTTAGGTCAGCAAGTAAGGACTGTGTTAACTTGAAGCAAGTTCACCCTGCAGACCAGTCAGAGTGCTGTTATAATGGCATTAGCTCAACATCTCCGAAGGGGAACCAACCCTCTTACGCTGTTGGTGGGAATGCAAACTGGTGCAGCCACTCTGCACCAGTATGGAGGTCCTTCAAAAAGTTAAAAATAGAGCTACTCTATGATCGAGCAGCTACACTACCATGTATTTACCCAAAGGACACAAACTGTGGTTCAAAGGGGCACCTGCACTCCAGTGTTTACAGGAGCAATGTCCACAATAGCCAAACTATGGGAAGATCCCAGAAGTCCATTGACAGATGAATGGAAAAAGAAGACATGCTAGGTATATATACAGTGGAATATTACTCCGTCATCGGAAAGGATGAAATATTTCCATTTACAATGACCTGGATGGAACTAGAGGGTATTATGCTAAGTGAAACAAGTCAGTCACAGAAAGGCAAATGTCATGATTTCACTAATATGTGGAATTTAAGAAACAAAACAGATGAACATAGGGAAGGAAAGGAAAAATAAAATAAGATGAGAATAGAGAGGGAAACAAACTCGAAGAGCCCTTAACAACAGGAAAAAGACTGAGGGTTGCTGGAGGGGAGGTGGGTAGGAGGATGGGGTAACTGGCTGATGGTCATTAAGGAGGGCATGTGATGTAATGAGCACTCGGTATTATATGCAACTGATGAATCACAAACCTCTGAAACTACCTCTGAAACTAATAACACACTGTTAATTAAATTGAATTTAAATTAAAAAAAAAAAAAAAAGCTCAACATCTTGGACCTTTCCATTGTATTCTTCCGTATCTACCTCAAGTTTGGATGCAGCTACCCTTGAAATGGAGAACTATCCACGAAAAAGACAAGTAAACACCTTCCAAAACACAGACATACACACACGCCTCATACGTTAGTGTAGCAGAAACAGGTAATCATTGCTAAGTCCGGAAGCAATAGAAGTCCATTTCGAATAGTGAAGAACTTGAGAAAATTGCTAGGTTAGCATGGTTTCTGTGAATCCTACCAATGAACAGGATCAGGAGGCTGTCGGGCATTCATTTCACCCAAAGCTAGGGTTAGGGTGGTACCTGGAAAACACAGAAGGAGCTTCCACACTCAGCACTGTGCCAAATTAATATGCTAAAATAAAACCATCTGCAGCATGTACAAAGACAGGTAGACGCCACATTAGGACACAGTTTACTCTTACCCCAGGCTTGACTGTCAGCGTCTGGATGTGCAAAATTAAATTTAAACTCCAGGACTCCTTTAGCAAATGCATTTCTCTTCTATTTCCACTTTACTTTCTTCCCACCTGTGTTGTCTGTAGCCGCTAAGCTCATTTAGACTGGAGTCTAATATCCGTGCTCCTGAATTCTGGTCTGTTTGGTCCCAACTGAGTCTTACCCTTCTGAAGACAGAACCTTAAAAAGAAAAAAGGATATTTTGAATAAGGATGGAAAACTTACATATTACAGATGTTTTCAGTAACTGATAGTACAGCTGGTTGAAAAACAAATTTGAAATGAGAGTGTATGGAGGTATTTTGGGGGGGAGGAGATGGGTATTTTTTTTAATATGTAGAGGATACCTCAAGAGGGATAAGACCCTGAGATAATAACCTGGGAAGAAGCACAGAATGCCCAACACCAAAGGGAATAAGCAATTGGGAAAAAAAAGAAAAAAGAGAAAAGCCTGGAGAATTTTTTTTAAAGATTGATTATTTATTTATTTATTTATTTATTTATTTATTTATTTATTTATCAGACAGCTAGAGAGGGAACACAAGCAGGAGGAGCTGGAGAGGGAGAAGCAGGCTCCCCACTGAGCCGGGGGCCTGAAGCGGGGCTTGATCCCAGGAGGATCATGACCTGAGCCAAAGACTGATGCTTAATGACTGAGCCACCCAGATGCGGAACTTTTAAACAGAAGTCAGTCGAGGAAGCTCACCCTTCATGTCCAAGGATGATCTGAGCACTAGCAGCATGGGTTATCATCTGAGAGGTTGTTAGAAGGGCAGAATCTTGGGTCCTGAATCTTATAGTATCAGAGTGTGCATTTTA
The DNA here is from genome assembly GCA_028533885.1 of Nasua narica. Classification (NCBI taxonomy): domain Eukaryota; kingdom Metazoa; phylum Chordata; class Mammalia; order Carnivora; family Procyonidae; genus Nasua; species Nasua narica. Next base: position 19,814,402 of record CM052809.1, on the reverse strand, counting down.
TCTATATCATCTGGTGATTCCTATCTGTGTTAATGTTGGTACACATCAAGATTTAAATTATTTAGAGGTATTTTAAAATAGTAAGGTACGGTTGCTCATATATTCTTGCATTCAGAAAGCAGGATCTAAAACAGTTTCCAAAGCTAATGCAAGCTGACTAACTGGTTATTGGTAACCATTATTAAAATCAAATCATGGAGCGCCTGGCTGGTTCAGTCAGAAGGGCATGTGACTTTTAACCCACAGGTGGTGAGTTTGGACCCTAAGTTGGGTGGAGACATTATTTAAATAAATAAATAAATACTTAAAAATAAAATTACCTCTTTTGTAGCGAAAACTTTTCTTCCTCTGGGTAGACTGTTATTGCTAGGATAAAGTTTATGGGGATGACAAAGCAATAAATATAAAATTTGAAAGCACAACATGAAGTAAAGGAATGCCTTATCATTTACATATTTACATATTCCCATATATGTAATGTACACATGCAGAAATCACGCATACAAATATATAAAATGCAATATAAGTTAGAAGTGTAAACTTTGGGTGCCTGGGTGGCTCAGTTGGTTAAGTGACTGTCTTCAGGTCAGGTCATGATACCAGAGTTCCAGGATCGAGTCCTGCACCGGGCTCCCAGCTCCACGGGGAGCCTGCTTCTTCCTCTGACCTTCTCCTTTCTCATACTCTCTCCCAAATAAATAAATTTTTTTTTTAAAAAAAGTGTAAACTTTGTCATGTGTCTTCATATAATAAAGGATACCTAGACACAGAGAAGTTAAATGTATTCAACCAATGTCACAAAACTTTAAGTGGTGGAATATGGAATATAATCTAGTTCTCCTGAACATAATATTACATTGTATCTAATAACTTTGATGTTTAAAAACATTTATTAAATTTAACTACAGTAGTATTTCATGGTGAGTTTTAAGCAAGAATCAAATTATAGCTTGAATAGTATGGATTTTATGTTCACATTTTCCTGGAATTTTAAATAACTGAAATGTTTCACAGTTAAAAATATTTTTCATATATTATAATTTCTTTTTTTAGTGTTTATGTTATTTTATTACCATGGACTTCTTTACTTTCAAAATAAGATGGGCTAAATTTAATTTAAACATTAAGTCTTTAACTCAGAAATTTTAATTTCACTAAAGGCTACCACAAAGTCTTAAATATGAAAGCTTTTCTAATACTTGATTCATTTGAATCTATTCAATTTTCATAATGGAAATGATAAAACATATCAAGTAATAGAGACTAATTTATTGGGTATTTTCCATGTGTCATGCACTTATGCCATATTTATGCCAATAAAACTTCCTTCTCTTTAAAGTATTGATATATATGGGGTGCCTGGGTGGCTCAGTGGATTAAAGCCTCTGCCTTCGGCTCAGGTCATGATCTCAGGGTCCTGGGATCGAGCCCCGCATCGCATCGGGCTCTCTGCTCAGTGGGGAGCCTGCTTCCCCCTTTCTTTCTGCCTGCCTCTCTGCCTACTTGTGATCTCTCTCTCTCTCTATGTCAAATAAATAAATAAATCTTAAAAAAGGATTGATATATATTAGTTCCAACTTTTATTATATATATATAATACTTTATATCCAAATTAAAAAAAAATCAGGAATGTAGAAAATCAAAACATTTGGTACAAAAAAATAATTCAAAATTACATGTACACCATGATTACAATATGAAAATATTCATGCATATAGACTGAAACTTAAAATAAGTTTATTTTCTACTATAATAGGGTTATAGATTTGTGCTACTCCAGACATTTACATAATATATTATTTTCAATAAAAACTGAGTGTTCTGTGTGTTTATATTTCTCAAATGAGAAAACAAATGTTTTCTCATACTGTGGCTTAAATTTTTATCTTCTTAATGATGCATTTAGAGAAACATAGGTCTTAATTTCATTGAATAAGAGACATTAGTCTTCTTTATAGTTAGTGTTTAGTTGTTTAAATTTTTACTTATCACAAGTTCATATTCTCTCCTCTTCTAAAAACATCATAGTTTTTACTTTCATGTTTAAATTTGCAATTGATTTGTAATTGATTTTTGTTTGTGGTAGGATGTTGAAAGAAGTTTCATTACTTTTCTATGTGAATAGCCAATTTTCACAACACGGTGTTTGGAAATCATTGTCATTTCCCCACCACTCTCCAGGGCTACTTTTCCACAAGTCAAATGTCCATATACACACTGGTATATTTTCTTGTTCTCAGTATTGGTCCTTGTTTTATTTCTCTACCTTTGTGATACCATGATAATATCTTAATTATTTTAGCTTTATAATAAATCTTTAACTGCATAGTTTATTTACTTAATAGAAGAATATTCAGATTTACAAACTCCTTTTTTTAAATCACTTTTACTGAGTTGCATTTTTCTAGAAGGCCCAACATACACTTAAGTCCCAAAAGGAAAAAAGAGAAACAAAGAATGAGACAGAAGGCATATCAGAAGTGATAACAACTAAGAATTTCCGGAAACTGATTAAAGACTTCAATTCATAGATTCGAGATAAAATTTAAGTTAGAGGCAAATAAGTGAGAAAACGGTTACAGAATTCACAGAAGTAGAAAAAGGAACAACAAAGAAGCAAATTACATAAAAAGGTTTTAAGTCACATAAGTTACAGATTCAAATACTAGTTACACTGCATGTAAATATAATAAGTGCTAGGATCAGGCTGTTTCAGAACCTCTCAGATGTCTTCAGGCTGTTGTGCCTTCTCTGCAGGAGACTCATTCCCAGTCACTCTGACGCTGACTCCTACAAGGCCATCTTTGAGCCCTAATCTAAAGCACCATAGGTTTAGAAGAGTCCCCACCACTGGTGTCTTCTGGAGTGCTTTTGTCCCCTATCTGCCAAATTCTTTCAGTAGTGGGGATGAGCTTCCTTGCCACCAATGCTAGGTTAACTGAAGACCTTTGGGCCAAAGCAACCCTGAAAGGATTTGGTGTTTCTCTGCTTTTCCATCAAGAACTCAATTATCTGCATTTCTGTCTTGTCATCCCGTGGTGTTTTACTACCTTGTTAGGATCCTGATAACATCAAGTAAATTTTTTTTGCAACATATTTGATGCAGGTTTTCTACTTTTCAGTGGGAAAAGTGGTCTTAATTACCTAGTTGGGCCCTACCAGTGAAGATAATTCCACTCTTATTATGATTTCTTTTTTTTTTTCTTATTATGGTTTCTTAACATGCAGAGGGCCTATCATTTCACCTTTTACTCTAGTTCAGATCATCTCTTCGTTTCTTTTTTAAATTTTATTTTATTTATTATATAGAGAGGGAAAGAGTGAGAAAGCACGAGTGGGGTAAGAAGGAGCAGCAGGCTCCCCTCTGAGCAGGAAGCCTGATGAGGGGCTCCATCCCAGGAACCCGGGATCATGGAGCTGAAGGCAGACCCTTAACCGAATGAGCCACTCGGACACCCCTCTACATTTCTTAAACTTATGAAAAATAAGAGTTTTAATATACAAAGCATAAAATCTCATTAAAAGTCAGGAAATCTCTGAGTTTAATCATTAATATTCTTTTTCATATTTATAGGTCAAGGGTTGAACAGATTTATTGTATGCATTGCCCTCGTACCAAAGTCCATCAAGGTTCAAACGGATCTAAGTTTTATGCAAGCATATTTAACATTAACTTTCTTCAGCCTAGCTAATTCTAGGGAAAAACATAGTAATGATAGATATATAATAGATATAATATTAGGGATATGGGGCAAGTGATCTTCAAATATTTATCATCTGGAAGACATTCAAGAGACAGGGGCACCAGGAACTAAAAGGAAGGACAGAAATAAAGGGGAATATGTGCGAAGACCAATTCCATTTTTTCTAGGATCTACTATGGCTCTCTGGAGCTGCTCTAGAAGAGCTGGTAGTTTATCTAGTATGCAAATAACATTGAATCGGGGGTTCCTGTGAGTATTTCTCCCATCTCATTTTCATAGCTTTATGCTTGTTTATGCTTGATCATGAAAACAATGCCAGATGGGACGGCCAGTTAACAGGCTCTAAGAGATATCCGCCAGAACTCAGAAGCAAGTTAGTCTTCAACAACGCAATTCAGTTGCTTTTCTGTGAATGGGAAATGTGCAATTGGCCAGAGATAGACTGAGTTACTTTAATACTTCAAGCTTTCTGTAATGCAGTTCTGTTCAGAGACTGCTTATGAGACTAGGGAAGATTTCTTGGTAAAGACAAAGTCTCTGATGACTGTTGAATAATGAGTATGAATTACCAAGGTTGAGAAGGGTGTGGGTGAAGGGTGGGAAGCACAGATATATTTGAGAGATGTATTTTAAAATCTTACCATGGGGGCCACCTGGGTGGCGCAGTTGGTTGAGCGACTGCCTTTGGCTCGGGTCATGATCCCAGAGACCCGAGATCGAGTCCCGCATCGGGCTTCCGGCTCCATGGGGAGTCCGCTTCTCACTCTGACCTTCTCCCTTCTCATACTCTCTCTCTTTCCTAATAAATAAATAAATAAAATCTTAAAAAAAAAATTTTTACCATGGGACGAACAAATCAGACAAAAGTTTCTCACCTGACTCATTGGGTGAATGGATAATGGTGCAGTTTACTGTGATCAGAAATACGGTAGGTTGAAATCCTAAGATGCATCGAATTTAAGAAAGTGGATTAAAACGAGGGGCAAAGGACTTTGAGAACCCGGAGAAAACAACATCCTAGAAGTCAAGAGATTTGAGAGTGTCAAAAATATATAAGCACCCAAAGATGTCAAATGAAGCCCATAAATCTAAACAAAAAATAGCAAAAGGTCTTTAGATTTAACAATATGTTGATTATTAAGGACACATAAACAGCAATTTTGACATCATTATGACATCAAAAATAAGATTTCAGGTGGCTCAGTCGCTTAGGCTTCCGACTCTTGCTTCGGGCTCAGGTTAAGATCTCAAGGTCTGAGATCCAGCCCTGCATCACCACCCACACCCCTCATCTGCCTCCCTACTTAGCCGGGAGTTGGCTTTGAGATTCTCTTCCTCTCCCTCTGCCCCTCCCCTACTCATGCTCACTTGTGCGCATTTTCTCTCTCTCTAAAATAAATAAACAATCTTCAAATAACTATGATGTCAGTGAGTTAAGATGCAAAGGGAGTAAGGAAGTAGAAACAACAAGGGCACAGGAGACTTTCAAAAACCTTGGCTATAGAGACATGGAATGCTATTAAAGGGATGCAAGGTTGTGGGGAGGGCTCTCCTTTATTTTTCCTCCAGCAGGAGTAAACTGAGAGATCAGAAAGACCCAGGGGATGGATAGGACAAATAGGGGAGGAAAAGTACACAAATGATGGACAAAATACTGAGTGAGAAAGAGAGGTCTTGATGGAAAGTAGTTGTAAGTGGTTGGTCATAAAACAGAAGGACATTTTCAACAACTGAGGGTAAACAAAAGTTGCTTAATGAAGATGTAGATGTGACTGTATCTGGAGAGGCTTCGCTGTGTAGATAGATGATGCATGACCAGGCCTGAAACTATAAAAGATACATTGATTAAGCTCCACTCTGAAAAACTCGGTTAAAGTTGATTTTTAATACAAAGGATGTAATTAAGAGCAATAAGACCATTTGTAATAGTCATCCACATAATAAGGATTCGAAGTCAGATAAATGATATTGTGAACAAATCCAACAAGAATATTCTAATTAAAAATCTTGCATTCAAGACTGAGCTTGAAGGACAATTATAGGATGGAAAGGAATTGCTGACATGCTGTAAAGACGATGTTCTCAGCAGCAGGGCTGCCCTTAGGCTTCAAGGACATGCGGTCCATCAACCAAAGAAAATGCCAGTGGTCAGGATGGGGTGAGTATTTGAGACGGCAGAAGTCAAAGGGGAGGACAGGCCTAAAAATATGATGGAAAATAAGAGCCGAGGAAAGAGTTTTTGAAGCGTTCACCACAATTCATTGCACCTGGTAATCTTCTATTTATATTGGCCTCCGGGATTTAGTTGAAGCTCATACATCCCTGTTTGCCTGGTTTACATCGATTGTCACAGCATCGTTTCCTATTTAACATTTGTCATGGGGGGAGCCTAGATGTAGGCACACCTGCATTAAGAAAGGCCATGAAGAAGTTAAGTGAATAGGTCAGGTTAGGTTAGGAGGGGTAAGAAATTTTTAAATTAGATCGCTGCGTCCATTAGTGTTTGCCCATAGCCACTCCCAGCCAACGTATTTTGCTTTAATTAATTTGCCCTTGATATGCTTGATTTTAAAAGCTTAGCTGCTCAAACTGCAGATTAGCTGAGGCTGAACTACTGACCTGATGATAAAGATCTAATCACAGGAAAAACGCCCAAGAGACTCATAAATCCCTTGAAGCTTCCTCACCGAATCCCGGTGCTTTTTAGGTTAAGAGCTAGCTACCTAAAAAGAAATAGTTACTTGTGACCACAAGTGGTAAGTAAAGAATTGTGTTAGCATATAGTTCAAGGGGAGAAAAGGGGGGGGGTTGGAAATCAAAGTATTATCTTCTTTTCCTGTTAAGTTGCTTTGCCTTTCCTCTTTCCCCTCTCCATCCTGGAAAACTAACTTATAATTTGAATATTGCTTCTTGAATATAAAATCAATATAAGCCACTCTATAGGCAGATAAGGGATTTTATAATCCAGGGTAGGATTTTCCCATTTTGGCATTTAAAATGCTTAGAAGGCTCTTTAAAATACAGGTTGCTGGGCCCTGCCCCCAGAGTTTCAGTAAGTGTGGCACTGAGGGGGAGAATGGAGTGGACCTAAGGGGGCCGTATTTCTAACAAGTCCCCAGGTGACGTGAATGCTGCTGGTCCCAAATCACGCCTGAGAACCTCTGCCGACTGGAGGTAGCTCAATACCTTCTTCTTTGTGTGGTACTTAAGAAACCCTGACTTGTTCTTTCCCCATCATACCGCCACCCAGATTCAGTGAAAATTCAGGTCTGCACCAAAATCCCAGATCACTCCTAATTAGTCCAATGCCACAAGAGGCTCTCTCTGACCCTCAGTGACTCACGAAAGAATTAACCGAAAACATATTAAGTTAAGGGGGTCCAAAAGTGAAAGGCCTGCTCACAAATCTGGAAGTCCATGGGTTACCAACAAAAAGCCTACAGGAGCCAGAGGACTAGCTTATATGAACATCCCCCCACCCCCCATCTGTGGAGTGTGCTCAACATGGATGCCTGATCAGGCCGAAAATCACTCATCTGTAGTCACTAAACAATTTCTTTTATATCTTTGTACGATTGCAATCTGGATGACAAAATCCGGGCGATTTTGCAGATTATTTAATAAAATTAGACAACCAGTAAACCATTGTAGTGCTTCTTAAAGTTTCTTAGGTCCAGAACTTAACTTGGAGAAACTGAGGAAAGCTATGGATATTTTCCCCAAGTAAATACATACAATTTGTTTGAGGGGGCGGGGGGACAGTTCAGTACCTCCTGAGAGATCTATATTCTCCCAATTCAGAGCCTCCTGCTCTGAAGGTCTCAGGTTGATGCCCTCCTGCAGAAGGAGGTGTCTCACAACCCTAGGAAATAAAGGCCACTTCTGGGAGGATTTCAGAGCAGGAGGAGCTAGGCCCCCTTACACACAGTCTATGTCTTCACCTCAATCTTCTTTTTCCAAGAACTGTATTCATTTTAGTTGTTGTGAAAAATTACAAACTTTGTAGCTCTAAAACAACTCAGACTAATTATGTTACAGCTCTGGAGGTCAGGAGTTCTAAAATCAGCCCGTCAGCAAGGCTGCATTCCTTCTGGAGGCTCTGGGAGAGAGAATCTGTTTTCTCACCTTTGTCAGCTTCAAGAGGCCACTTGGATTCTTTGGCCGGTGGTACCGGCCTCTGTCCCCAAAGCAAGAGGCTTCTTCAAGTCTCTCTGTTTTCATCTTCATAATCTCCAGCCTTCCTTCTAAGGCCCCTGCTTTCCTCTTTCCCTTTGTAAGGCCTCTGTGATTACACTGGGCCCACCTGAATAATCTCAGATATTAGACCCATCTCAATATTTTTTTTTCCAAGATTTTATTTATGTATCTGATAGAGAGAAAGAGAGAAAGCACAAACAGGGAGAGAAACAGAGGGATAGGGAGAAGCAGGCTCTCCTCTGAGCAGGGAGTGTAATGCGGGTTTGGAGATCCCAGGACCCTGGGATCACAACCCGAGCCGAAGGCAGATGCTCAAAAGACTGAGCCATTCAGGTGCCCCTGTCCCACCTCAATATCTTTAACCTGATTTCTGTAAAGTCCCTTTTGTATTTAAGGAAACACATTCACTGGTGCTGGGAGTTAGAACATGGATCCTAGGATATGTGTGTGAGAGACACTATTCTGCCTAAGAGAACATGCATTTTGTTATCGTCCCTCCAATATACTCTATTTCCTGGTTGATTATCATTATTTTCAATATCAGTCAAATAAAATTAATAGTAACTGTGGATTTCAGTAAAGCATTTTGACCCTACTACTAGTAAGGAAGTTGGTAGGACTCCAACAGCCACTCCATGAATCGTAGAAAACTTCTAAACTTAGATATTTATACACACAAATTAATAATGTTGCTTCTAGATCTCTAAAACTTACACATTGTGGAAACATGGTCAACAGAGTCTGTATTTTGAGACCAACTGAAAAAAAATAGAAAAAGAACAAATTAGTTTATCTTAAAAGTACATGATGTAATCAATCAAAAATTCCTGTGCTCAAGTATAGAAAACCAAGGAATGCAGTAAAACATGATTTCACCAAAATATTGTCAAAAATAGAGTGTTTTAGTTGACTCCATGTTCAATATGGGTTTTCAAGATAATGAGTAAGATGAATTAATAGTAGTGTAATATTTAGAGAAGGAGATAATATTCATTCAAAAAAGGTTGTTTTTAAGTATCTATGTGGCAGATAATCTCCACTTTGTACTGTTACTATGTCCTCATTTTAAAAAATTTTAGCTTCAGAAAACCTGGATAAAAAAAAAAAATCATACAGGAAAAGGCCTAAACTTTAAACTCAATAAAGTCTTGGTACAACAAATTTTTATTCTGAATTATTGTATCTGTTCCTGTACTTTTATTAACAAAAATGTATTTAACACTTTTTTTATCATCAGTTGCATCATGCACATTAAAGTTTTAAACCATCTGCTTTCTAAAATGTTCAGTTCAACATTACCATCTGCTGAAGGGGATTAAGAGCACACCTTGGTGAGCACGTAGTAATAGACAGAATTATTGAATCACTATATTGAATACCTAAAACTAACTTAACACTTCCTGTTAACTCTACTGGAATTAAAATCAAATTTAAAAAATGAAGGAAATTCTGGCACATACTACAAGATGGAAGACATTATGCTAAGTGAAACAAACCAGTTACAGAAGGAAAAAACTGATAAATGTCACCACCTGCAACATTTGAAAACTGTTTTTAATTTTGCTCCTTTCTCCTGAACATCTCTCAGTACGAAATGCAGTATAATCATTAACAGAATTTACATCCTGTCATCACGTTTAGCTAAATATTTGCTATATTGCAATTTTAAGCTATAGCAGGAGTAGCAAAGGCGGTATTATAAAAACCTTGTAAACAAGTAATTCTGTCTGTGATGCCCTAAATTGTCTCAACCTTTTCCACAGATTCAAATCCCTGTTTCATTATTGTATTTGAAATACACACATACTTTTAAAATCCCGAAGTGACATAAGTAGGCAAATGCTATTTGGGTTACAAGTTTTATGACAAAAAAGTAATCAGTTCTTCTTCTTCAATGAAGTAAATGTGGAAAAAAACAGAAAAACACGAGTGGTGACCAATGAGTGTATCAGGCCGCAGGCCCTGGGGCACCAGAAGGGAAACCTGGCCTCGGTCCCTTTGTTCAGGTGAGGCTGACATCAGCTGACCTGTCCTTCATCCCATTTGTCATCTGGTCTGCAGGTCAGGCCAGGGGCACATGAGTGGCCCGTGAGTCTCCTCCCTAACTTTGAAGCTTTCTGTCCCAACTCCTCCATTACTACAATGACCCTCTAAAAGGCTTGGAAAAATACTTGGCTGGGCTCCCAAACTATGCTGGCACAAGGATGCTCTCCGGCTATGTCAGACCATGTTTGCCCAGACACGTCACAGACAATCTCCACCCACGCCACGCCGTGTTAGAGAAAGGGGCCCTTGCGGTGGTGCTGACTCCCAGGACTTGACTTGAATTGACGTTCAGAACATTCCCCCCCCACCCCAAACTCACACACCCCCCCCAACCATTGCTTTAATTAGGATTTCTACTGTTCTTCTCTTTCCCGGTCTTTGGCCTCAGACATGAACCAGGGCACAAAGCTCATTCCTTGGGAAAAATCACATCAATATCTTGTGTTTGCCCCTCCAGCTTCCCCCCCTCCCCGAACACCCCCCACCCTTCTAGTCTGGCAAACTCGAATACTATCTCCAGAGACAGGAAACAGTGGCTCTGACGGACTCTGAGCTTATACTTCTGAAGTATCTAAGTGCTGACTTGTTAGTTCGGTGGTGTGCTGTTAAGAACAGGCCAGTTCTGAGTAAAGGCTGCCTCTTGCCCTAGCTGGGTAGGAGGGTGGTGAAGAGGGAAGGGGAAGAGGGGAAAGGCTCGTTCCTGGGACGGTGAGGAGATGGATACATGTGCAGTCTTAGTCTCAAACTTAGACAAGAAAAAGGATGAATAGGGGCGCCTGAGTGGCTCAGTGGGTTGAGGCCTCTTCCTTCAGCTCAGGTCATGATCTCAGGGTCCTGGGATTGAGTCCCGCATGGGGCTCTCTGCTCAGCAGGGAGCCTGCTTCCTCCTCTCTCTCTGCCTGCCTCTCTGCCTACTTATGATCTCTCTCTGTCAAATAAATAAATAATATCTTAAAAAAAAAAGAAAAAGAAAAATGATGAATGTCAGAGTGAATATCTGGACGGGAAGCGCTCAAATTATTCTTGAAATTATAGGAGTTTTGAAGTGAAAATAGCTCTACTTGAGAGGGAATAGGACCAGAGAGTTAAATCCAGGCTAGAATAGGAACTTACTTATTCAGGAGAGAGGCAGAAAAGTGCTAATTAATTAACCAGCTTTTTAATGTTTGTGTAATTTTAGTTACTGTAATTTTTCCTGATATAAGTTAAATTTTAGATTTTTAAAATGCAGTGAGGAATGAAATGTGCTGGGCAGAAAAGAATTCACTCACGTTGTTATGACTTCTCTTCAGGTCACATGGTAGCTGCAAAATTTTATGTTTAGGAAGGGCACCTGGCTGGCTTAGTCAGGACCGGGTGACCCTTGATCTCAGGGTTGCAGGTTCAGCTTGTAGGTTGTTCCCATGTTGGGTATAGAGATCACTTAAAAAAAAATAAAGTTTTAATTTTTTTTTTTACTTCAGGAAAAAGTAAAAAACAACAACAACAACAACACAGAAAATTGTCCTCATCATCTTCTTCCCTTCTTACTGAAGACTTTCAATCCTAAAACTCACATACTGCCACATATGAAAGGCAGTTGGCTTTCTGTTTCACTTAAATTTATATTTTTGTATTTTTTAAAAAGATTTTATTTATTTATTTATTTGACAGAGAAAGAGAGAGGGATAGCAAGCCAGGGAACACAAGCAGGGGGAGTGGGAGAGGGAGAAGCAGGCTTCCCCGCCGAGCAAGGAGCCTGATGCAGGGCTCAATCCCAGGACCCTGCGACCATGACCCGAGCCGAAGGCAGACGCTTAACGACTGAGTCACCCAGGTGCCCCTATATTTTTGTACTGTGACCGAAATAATGCTTGTGTTTTGCTAGACAATTGCACTCTTCAAAGCACGATGCAAATTTTATTCTACACAGTAACAAGGAAAGAATCCAGGCACCAGCCCGTAAGTGCATTATAATCTCCTGGTATGAGAAAATAATCCACTTAGTTCTACAGAGAATGAACTGCTATGATTCCATAGAGGAGCGATATGAAACGGGCAACCTGAGCATGTGCCCCTGGGGCCACAGGCTGACCCCAGACGAAGCTGGCACTTGGGAAACAGGCTGCCAATTACTGAGTAGCAGAGAGAGCTGCAAACCAATATAGCAATAGCCTTACTCATGCAATTTATTTTGGCATTGGAAAGCTTATGTAATCCATCATTTAAAGTATCTTTTACAGGGATGTCTGTGTGGCTCATTCTGTTAAGGGTCCCACTCTTGATTTCGGCTCAATCATGATCTCAGGGTTGTGAGGTCGAGCCCTGAGTCGGGCTCCACACTGGGCCTGGAGCCTATGATTCTCTTTCTCCCACTCCCTCTGCCCTTCCCCCCACTCATGCTCAGTGCTCGCTCACTCTCTCCCAATAAAAAAAAATAAAGTATCTTTTACATACAGTATGCATGACAAAATTTGTTCTTATCAAATATTTCTTCATAATAACAGCCACTTGTAAGTTTATTATCCTTTCTCCCTTCTGGTTATGGCTTACCACTATTGCTAATAATGTCAGACTTTGTACTTGACTTACCTTTCAACTCGATTTAGCGGCTTTCCTGAAAGTCCCTGATGTGTTTCCTCACACATAGCACATCAGGATACTTTTAATGACCGGTAACAGGAACCCTCTTCAAACTAAAGGGATTTCATTGCCTCCAGTAACTAAAAGTCCAGATGAAGAACAAATTGCTAGAGTGGTCCAATTTGGGATTTTCTCAACTTTTCTGCAATGCTCAGCTCCACGTTTCTATAAGTGTCCATTTTTCCCCCCTCAGCTCAATCTCCATATAATTGCAATACAGCTGCTGTCAACAAGTAGGGCAACCTGATTCCTCATTTACATCTGGCTGGAGAGTCTGGCTTTCCATTGTTCTCCATTAAAAGTAAGGAAGGACTTTCCCAGGAACGGCCAGAAAACTTGCCATGGTGCCTCATTAATGAGGTTATGAGGCTGATCACCGTTCTTCACAAGTCACTGTTAAAGGGAATACCAAGACCAATAAGTTCTACCCCATAAGCTGAGGTCAAGTACACAAACCTTACAAATGATAGAAGAAGGAAATCATTATCATCATCATCACCATCACAATCACCATCACCATCAACACCATTTCGGATAGGTTAAGGAAATTAAACATATTGGCCTTCATTTTTTTCTCCTATTAGAGACCACTATCAACGCATCTCACCAGTGACCTATTCCACAGCATGGAGCTTAAAGCAGCCTTTTTCTAAACTTCTATGTCCAGCTCTTTCCTTCCCATGCTCCTCCTGCAAGCGTTCCCAATCAATAATACTCTCTCTCCCTGGGTTCTGCTAAAGAAAGATAAATGAATACCTTGTATGCTATTCAATCTTATATTAACTTGCTGATTGATTGACAGATAGCTTTGTGATGAATAATATGAAGGGATATTAGTTGTTAATTATAGTAATTGTTGTCATGTGTGGATTAGTAAGCCTTGGGAATCCACCTTTTCAGGGATATAACACTCTACCAAAATCTTGTTTCCACGGGAAAATGAATTTATCTTTTATCATTTCCATTGCCATAAATTCATTTATTATTTGACTTAGTATATGGCTCTACATTTAAATACAAGTTTGTCTAAATTAATGTGACCATTTATTCATTCAATAGAAATGATATTGCACAATCTAGTCCTATAGGTAGGAAATAGCCATCTCTATTTTTGCAAAATGAAGGCTAAACACAATTGTGCATATTTAATAGATAGATGCAACAAGCATTTTTTTTTTTTAAATTGAGTGTACCCAGGGCCTTCACATTTGCTCATTTCATCTTCACAACATTTTTGGAAGGCAGATTTATAACTTCTCTTTCACAGGTGAGCAAAACAAGGCTTAGAGAGGTGACTTGCCAGACAAAGGTGACCCGGCTAGTTAAATGTCGAGGCTGTGAGAGAACAGAACACAGTAAACCCTGACTCCACCTTCACTTTACTCATGAGTTTCAATAGGAAGTCGTAATGGCTAGACATTAGACAGGGTGGCAGTGAATTTAATTTCCAGCAATCATACATTGAAAGAATATTTTGCTACATAATAAACTTGTTCATCTGCGGTGTGGGCCAGCAGACATAAGCCACTGTTTGACCAGAAAATTTTTTTAAGAAATAACAATCACTACATATTAAGAAAGAGATTATTACTCGCTAATCTATAAAGTTTATAGAATATGTTAGTCGGATACCTCTTCTACACAAAAACAGTAATTTTCTTAAAATTGCCCAACATTTTAGATTCCAACCATAGATGCAAGCATATACACCTCCAGGTTTTTACTGACCTTGATAGTTTTGAGGCTAGTCAGCTGTTTTGTAGGGTGTTCTCAACTGCTTTTTCCTATGATAAGACCGGTGTTATCTATGGGTTATTGCCCAGTCTTTTTTTAGTCTACTGTGAATGACTGAAGTCTAAGAAAAACATATGAGAGATCTGTTTTAATGCTTTGGTCCGCTTATATACAGAACTTCCCCCATTTCCCAGAAAAAAATTAATTCCTCTTACTACAAAACCCCATTTGATATAAATGTCTTTTCATGTTTTCATACCACACAGATCACAATAGCTTCAGATTATGTTCTTTTCTTGGTTTAAATAGTGTTGAAGGTAATTAAATAGCAAAACCAGGTACTTTGATGAAGATCAAAAACAAGCAACCACTCATAGATTTCCTTTTTAAACATAATAGTTTGGCTTGCCTAACAATCACCAAAATATTTGATTAGTGCAGGATTTATAGGAGTAGATTTGACCATTGCCTCTGATATGTCAATTAGTTCCTATTTTTCCCTTGTTGGTTTTCTTGGCAACATCAATAAAGAATTGCCTTTTTGTTTTTTTGTTTGCTAAACTCACTCTGACAGAAATTTGTTTACTATGTTATTGCTTCTTTGGCATAAGCTTTCACGTTATCTTCAATATTTATAACTCATTTGCATGAGAATATAATATCTAGTCTCAATACCACAGGTCTTAATATATGGAGAATTTGCTTCAATTTTCCATTAGGTCATTGACAATTTATAAAACATGTCTGTAGAAAATGGCATTTTTTGACCCAGAAGTTCACTTACAAATAATAGTACATTCAAGAAATAGCACAAAGAAGAGTCATAGTAAGAAAGATAGCAAATGACTTACCTAATTGCATTCCCAAATCTGGTGACTCTATGTCAGCATAAGTCTGTCTTTGACCCACCCATTACCGGTATGGGTACCTTGTTCCCATCCATCACGCCTATGGAAGCCAAGTAATCCTTTTGCTGCTCTTTCTATTCCGGCCCTAATTCATAAACAGGTAGAAAGAAGTAAAATATCTGCCAATCCTAAGACAATTACATCATGAATCATACTAGAAGACCCTAAGAAACACAACGACAATTCTGTGAATATTTGTAGAGATCCTTTATTGCAATTTTTCTTCCATGTCAAGAATTAGAAGTTAAGGAACTGAATTTCAGTTTAACCAGAATTAATCCAATTTCCATTTTGAAGGGCAAGATGGAAGCACTTAATTTCAAGCAATTTTGGCTTCTCTTCTATCATTTCTCTCAAATTTGAGTCTACATCCTTGGGAGTGTGCTGTGGGTACTGGAGAGGAGGGGGGCATTGGGTTACCCCGCCATGCAGCTGTCTCTGGAAAAGTCAGTTTTATTTGACTCCCAGTCAAAGATCCATGCAGTTAGCCACTGAGATGCCCCTATTCTAGCCCCTAGCCCTGTAGAAGCCAGATGTCCTTCTCACTAATTTCCTGCTAAAGTTGGAGTCATGGGAACCATTCTGTTTCTGAAATAGCCTCATATCTTCTCATAGGTCTCTGTGACTTGAAGACCAAAGACTTTCTAATCTAGGTGGAAGCCCATTCTTCTAGAACCTCTCTTTTCTACATTTTCTTGAGGATTTCATTTTTTAAGAAATTAAAATCAGAAAACCTCCTTGCCCCTGGCTTTTGTCCTAGTAAACTTGGATCTTGGTAGGGGTTCCATTTTTCATATTCTTTTTCCTTTTGAAAGAGAATTCATATTCTCTTCCTTTTGCCTTCCTTTTTTTTTTAAAATGTTCTAAATATATAATACATGTGGGCGACTTCCTTCCCCAGGTTACTCGACATTTTGTCTTAGTTTCTAGCTCCTTAAAAACTTTAATCCTTAGTGTCTTTTGTCTTAAAGGAGATTTGAATGTCATAGGATCTTATTTTCTATTTCTTTTATGTCATGATTTGTTTTGTGGACTGATAGAAATTTTCTATAATCAATGGAAAGGCAGAGAAACTCATTATCTCAATTTTCTATAATTAGTTACCCTAATTAATTACACAGAGGGCCCATCTTGGTCTTTAGATGTGTTTTCAGTGTGGTTAGAGTTTCTTATGCCTTTGAAGCATTTTTCAGTGGCATTTTTCAGTGGCATAAGTGTGAGGCTTTGTTTCCCCCATCCATCTATTGTTTCTTTGAAAACCTGGTCTCCTGTGTTTCCTATCTTCCAGTAATTTCTGACAATGTTTTATCCATTGAAGACAGACTCTCTTGTTCCCTCCATTCCCCCATCTTTTAATGGATTATTATCTTCAAGATATTTTGTCTCTTACTGTAATGGATTTGACAGGGAAGGTGCAGGTAAGGGAGTGAGATATGTATGCTAAATTCACCATCATCATCTCATCTCTAACGATTTTAAAAAGTTATGAGTTAGTAGTAAAATGTTCATTTGGATTTATTGCAGTAAAGAGCACTCATAAATTAAAACTATGTACATAAGGGCAAAACAGATTTTTAATGGGAAAGGTAAAGAATCCAAATCACCAATATAAAAATAGAGTGCCAATTTATTCATTCACTTAATAGCTTTTAATAAAGATCATTCATCCATTCTCATATATATATCGGGAATATGGATAGGTTTAGACACTTAATTCATTCTGACTTAAGACCTTTTTTCTCTTTTAAAAGTTTTTATTTCTGCAAAATTGATTAATTTTTTCATTCTTTTAATCTTAAAGTTTTACATTTTATTTCTATGCTACTGATGCTTAATCTTTACATTTAAAAATATTTTAACTTTGTAACGCTTGTTTTCCTAATAACTACAAAAAGGAACCACCGTATCTACAACTGCTCTTCCAACCAAAATAAGCTTTTTTTTAAGGTTTTATTTATTTATTTGAGAGAGAGAATGAGCAAGTGAGATAGAGAGAGAGGGAGATAGAGACACACTGAGAGACACAGAGGGAGAGAGAGAGAGAGAGAGAGACAGAGAGAGAATAAACAGGGGCAGAGGGAGAAGCAGACTGTGGAGGGAAACAGATGCAGGGCTCCATCCCAGGACTCTGGGATCATGATCTGAGCCGAAGGCAGACGTTTAACCACTGAGTCACCCAGGCGCCCCCAAAATAAGCTTTTTAACAGGAGGCAAAGCTAACTTCCTTTCTCCTTGTACAGGGAGCTAGGTGTATGGGCAAAGGAGCTTCCTGCTCGGTTCCGCTCCACTTCTTAAGCCTAGCTCGACAACCCCCTCCCGCACAAGCGAGCTCGCTTTGCCAAGAGAGCCATTCACGTGGTTCCAGCTTGAAGCAAACCTTGGAGGTTGTTGCTTTCAGACTGAAAGAAGTCCAGCTCTGCGTCTTACATTGTCCTCGTAATACATTTCTGTTAACGACCACAAACTAACTGCTCACACTCTTAAGTCTTTTCTGCCTCTGGTCTTAGGGTCAATACCCACGTTCTATTCTGGTCCATTCTTTCTCTGTATCATTAGTGGTTTCTACAGCTCTATTGGATTTTACCATTAATTTGATCTAGTTTATGTATCTTCCAAAAATTCCTAAATGTTTTGGGCTTACCGGTTTTCTTGCTTTGCTGTATCATACTTCTGCATTTCTTCTATCATCTGAATGTGAGTTCAATAAGGGAGATAGGAATGCATGCATGAGGTCAGTCAGCTTCCTTGGACTGGAAGTTTACAGTTAAAACATCAGAACAAAACCTCAAAGCGCATATTAATGAAGACGATTTTATTGCATTATAGGAGAAGGTGCATAAAAATAAAACATTTGAGCAACATTTAACTCAGAACTAGAAACTTTAAATAGTAAAAAGTACTTTTGTAGTAAGTTTCCAAATTGTTAACCACTGATTGATTATTTAGAATCTTTACGACTGAAGCAAATATTTAGTTATGCAGTGCACCCCCAGATAGGTAAGACAAATAATCGACCAAAGTTTGTTAGGGACTAAAACAAATGAAAGTTCCTACTTAGAGAATAGTTGTTGCATGTTAAGAAAACACAGCATCTGTTAGTTAATATCCATTCCCTCCCCCGTATCATGTTAAAGAATCAGACACTTTCCTCTCGCTTCTCCTAAGAAAACATGAAAATCCCATGTGCAAAAAACCTTAAAGTTTGACCTCCCCTAACATTATTTGATTATAAAGTTCTTTGGTCAGTGGAACATAAGATTTTTTCAAGTTATCCATGAAATAAACTGGGTCAGAAATTTTCAATGGATTAAATCCTTCTTCCATCAATTGAAACTTCTGTAGTTTGAATGTCCCTGTTGTTTCCATCTTCTCCTACAAAGCAATTGTCAGGATTAGTGGAATCATTAATATTATCTAAAATCTACAGGCAGAATATTCAACAATAAGATAGACTGTAGTATTTAATTATAACACCTTTATTAACAGTGACCACCTCTCTATAACTATTAATAATTTAACATCAGAAATTTTAAAAATGCCCCTAGAACAGTGGAATCTTTAGCTCAATTTACCTCTGAATTTTATTCAATGTAGAAGAATTATGAAAATTGTCAAAAACTAATTACAACCTACTATAGATGCATCTAAAACACACAGGCTTATCTCTTTCACTGTCAACACAACATCATGTACGGGGAATGCTATTAGAAACCAAGAAGATAAAACCTATGAAAGAGAACATTCCATTCCATAAGGCCAAATGCTATAAAAACCAGAAGCACTAAAAGACGATCTAAATCTTTGGTTCCCAAACTGTGCACTGAGGTGCTTTGTGGTACCTCTGTGAACTTCTAGTGTCTCCAAGGTGTATTTTTAAATTTTCCAGGTAAACCCAGTGATATCTGTTAGTCACCGCTTGTTAACTACTAGCTCAAGGTAGTTCACAGTTCCAATATTAGTTTGCAACACACTCTTTTCAGTGATGCCATACTTTTGAAACAGGGTTTTTAGTGGTTGCTGTGATAAAGGGCAAGTACAACCCCAAATCAATGTGGGACATGGAATTAGGCTCTCCCTGTGCAGTCCAATCTAATTCCAAGGTTTGAGGAGTTGTACTATGCCTAATTTACATCTCTTTGGTACTTAATGGTTGTGTAAAAATAAGAGTATTTTTTCTTTCAATTAATATACTTTTTTTCCAAAGAGCAACAAATTTGTTAGACCTAAATACTTAATGAATTTGTTTTGACCTAAATACGTAAGAAATTAAAATTTAGGTATTTGGTTGGCCCATGAATGCCAGGAAATACTGAGACACTAGAGATGCCATGAATCAAGAAAGTTTAAGAAGCTCTATGCTTTAAGGGATTTAAGAGATAAAGTGTATCTCTCTGGGACAACTTACATGGAGAAGTAACCTGCTTTAAATCAGATGACCCAAAGAGGTCCTTATAAGGTTCTATGGGTCACTTGGCCATTTTTATTCATCCTTCTGGATGAATGCAAGACTCAATTTCTCTCTGCATCTCCTTCCCTGATCTCATCCTTTCTATCCCACCCTCTTCCCAAAACTGTCATCACAGAATTAGATCTGTGTGGAAACACATACTCTTTTTCTCATTTTTAAAAAATTAAAAACTCACTGTATTTACATAATTGATATTCCTTCTTAAAAAAAATACACACACACACACAGCTCTAGGGGCGCCTGGGTGGCTCAGTTGGTTGAGCTTCAAACTCTTGATTTTGGCTCAGGGTTGTGGGGTCTGGCCCCACTGACTCCACAATCAACACAGAGTCTGCTCAGGATCCTCTCTCTCCCTATGTCCCTCTCCCTACTCCCCTTGTGTGCTCTCTCCCACCTCTCTGTATAATATGTAAATAAATCAAAACAAACAAACAAACAAAAAAACCTTAGCTCTATAAGATGCTAGATATATTTCTCCAGGTAAGGTAATTTTTCATTAGGTAATAAAAACCATTAGGTAATGGTTTAATAAGATCTCATCTAATTATAATATTTTAATTAACATTATTCTTATTCTAGCTAATAAAGAATATCAAAATTTTTAACTGCTATAAATAATACTTTGTAGAGCATCTTTATATATAATTTGTTCAGCTTTGATTACTTTCTAAGGATACATTTCTGGAAATGAAATTACTAAGTCATAATATATGTAAATTCTAAGAGCCTAATTATATATTTACCAAACTGTTTTCTAGAGAGGTTAAAACAGTCTGTGTTTCCACAAGCAGAATGAAAGGATCAATTTAATTTCACCCCACCCATACTGAATAACATCACAGTAAATTTTTTTTTTTTTTTTTTTTTTTGCAAATTTAGGGTGCCTGGGTGGCTCAGGCAGTTAAGTCTGCCTTTTTTTTTTTCTTAATGTTATGTTAGGCACCATCTAGTACATCATTAGTTTTTGATGTAGTGTTCCAAGATTCATTGTTTACATATAACTCTCAGCACTCCAAGCATCTGACTCTTGCTTTTGGCTCAGGTCATGATCTCAGTGTTGTTGGATGGGGCCTGCGTTGGGCTCTGCACCCACTGGGGAGTCTGCCTGAGGATTCTCTCTCTCCCTTTGCCCTTCTCTCCCTACCCCTAGAATAAATAAATCAATCGTTAAAAAATATATTTTTTGTACATTTAGTGGCAAAAATAATCATTTTTAAAATTCTTCCTAAATGGATTTTGGTAAGATTTTGATTTTAATAAGACAGTTGTTTTATTAATTTTGTCGGAAGTGACTTAAACTTTTATACTGCTTTTATCAGATCATTTATTATAATTCATTTATTAAATAAATATTGTGACTGCCAATTAAGTATCATGCCTTGTACTAACTATAGCAAATACTATAATAAATATAATAGTCACGGCTCTATTTCTTTAGGGGTTAAATGACGCTGAAGTATTTTCTAAGTTTGTGTAATACTGACTTAGATTTCTAGAGTAGTTCTATGCCAAAATATTTCTTCTGCTCAATGAAAGTGAATTCTAAGTTGCCCTAGAGGAAACACATTTAAGATATTATTTAAACTATCAACTGTCTAACCCATTAAAATACATTATTTCTGGGGTGGTATGCAGAAATGCAAGAGGGAACTGAATGTGATTATAAAAGGGAAACATGAGAAATCCTTGTAGTGTCAGAATTGTTCATATCTTGACTGTAGTCATTGGTGAAGAAGCAACACAGGTAATAAGAGTGTATAGATCTAAGAGCGATATGATGAATGTATCCAGAAAAGTTCTATTTGATTGGATGTTAAGAGATGATAAGTACTAGCTTTGGGTACAGAGTATTAAAAACATGAATAGCTAAAAAAATGAGCGAGCAATTCTTCACTGTTATTTTATTCTAGCAGCCTAACAAGAGAGTGCCCACCTCTCAAAACAAACAAATTGAGAATTCCCTAAAGTATAAAGTCCCAGAGGAAGGTTGGACAGAATGAGGGTAAAATTGAAAGCAGAACTGCTTAAAGCCAACTGCCTTTCGGTTCTGCACACATCCTCAGACACTTGGATATCAGCCTGGTGGAATACGGTTCTAGACACAGAGTACCAAGTGTCTTTGCAAGCCTTGTGTACAATGGATTTTGGGCTTGCACCACTGCCGAGGTCTTGAGTGAAGAGGAAGAAAGTTACTCTCTAATTAGGACAAAGACAAAGACACCCTAGCATTTCATCAAGTTCCCTTCTATAATCAGGCTTCAAATTTGGCATAAATTAGCATCCCAATGCTTTTCATTATTCTTGAGATTTTCTAACATACATAAAATGCACATAGTATCTAAAAGATAAAATATTATTTTGTAAGTAAACCATCTCCTGGATTCCTGGTCTTATAGTTAGGTTGAATCTTTAGTTAAGTAAAATTACCTGAATTCTTAAAATTCAAACAATAGAGTTACCTGAATTCTTAAAAATCTTGGGCAGGCATAAGCTGGTAAGAATGTTACAACTTGCTCATAAACCTTCTCCAAGTCCAAAGACTTATTTGGTTTTAAAGTAACAGAAGCCATTCCTGCTTTTCCTTCATAATCTGAAAAAAAAAAAGTTTGAAATAGCATTAATTTTACAAGTACTAAGTGATTTTTAAAATGATCCCGTTAATTACATATTAATTATTGCAAATGGACACATTAATTCTATCACAGCAGTAACAAAGCAACAGTAGCATAAATGAGTGGGTCCTTCCCCGAGCACATGATCGACTTCCCAGAAATGAGTCAGGAACAGGAAAGGACATGGAGTCTATTCTTGATTGTCGACACTACACAAATGAAACAGATGGAATAGAAAACACCCTAAGTTACCCCTAGTTTGCGTCCTACCACCATTAAAATATTGGGAGGAAACATTTATTTAATGGTGAATATATTCCAGACAAATATCCATGTTAAGAGTCAATGCAAAATTAAAAGGCACACTGTTTTTAAATTTAAAAAACAGACTGGTATTTCCATATTGAATTCCACAAATCACTTAGTGCTTATCATGCCACCTGTGACTTTTCCCAGGGACTCAGAAGAGACAGCACCCAAGTTCTATTAGAGTAACAGACTTCCTCTGCTCCCCATTTAAACTCTCCCACCCCATGTGTCCCGAGCACCTATAAATATTGGTTGGACGTTATTGTCATTTACCAAAACAAAACAGCAAAGGAGAACAACTATACTATAATTTCAATTTGGTAACTTTTCTTTGCCATTTTCACCATCATGAGACAATCCTCATATGCATGCACACTTACAAAGATAAATGAAGCCAAATAGGTTTTAAAAATATTTTTGAAAAAAATTCAACTTCACTAGGGCTCCTGGGTGGCTCAGTCAGTTAGGCATCTGCCTTCACCTCAGGTCATGATCCTGGGGTCCCTGCTCAGTGGGGAGTCTGTTTCTAGCTCTCCTCTCCCTCTGCCCCTCCCCTGACTCATGCTCTCTCTCACACTCTCTCTCTCTCAAATAAATAAAATCTTAAAAAAAAGATTCAACGTAACCACACGTCAGTGTTATTAAACATTTAAGCTAGCACGTGTTCCTGTTAGCAGTATGCAAAACTCTAGTCATAAAGGGAAGGATAATAGACTATCGAAAAGCTGGAATTATTTTCAGGCAGGGAGTCACTGACCAGAATTAAAATACATCCATCCATTAAAATTAAGTTGGTACCTGATGTCCCCGTGGCATTTGTTAGCCTGGTCTAGGGCATTACTTGCCAAGACAAGACTCAGATATTTATTTTAAATATATAAAAAAATGACATGTTGAATTAGTAAGATGATTGCAGAAGTAAAGAAAAGTGACCCATTCTATTCTGAGAATTCTTCCAAGCCTGAAATGTATTCATACCTGGCACCATTACCCCGTAGACGTTTGTCTCCTGTATAAAATCCAACATTGCAAAAACGTCAGCAACCTCTGTGGTGGCAACATTTTCGCCTTTCCACCTAAATGAAAAACAAGTTGCAGTGAATGCAGCTCTATTTGAAGAAGTAGGTACCCAGTTTTAGTTTCAATGCCACGCATTTGGTTCTGTGGAAGTGCTAAGTAACCAAACACAACAGCAGTTTTTGAAACGAAAGGCATTTCCAAGGAAGCACTTTGTCGAGAAGTCAACAAAATCAGAACCGTTGTTTTAATTAAAATTACTTTATCTGTGTTTCACTGGTATAAACCGATTATTATAAGATGTTCTTCTGTAGTATGTCATAAAAACAAAGTAATGATAATTCCCACTTTATTTTGAACTGTAATTACAATTAAGTACAAAACACTGCCTATCTCTAATGATAGAGTTAGGAAAAATGAAAGGAAAGCTATAGTTGTCTCTCAGGGTAATGACCTTCTTTAATTTCTAGGGGTTAACCCCTTCGGCTTCTTTAGTGCATATGAATTATGGATTGCATACATTACTTCAATTAAAATAATTTTATACAAAGTGAGCAAAAAGGTTGGTACAAGAAAGTGAAAAAGTATGATTCATCTATCCGTTCAAACATTTTTTTGAATGTCTCCTGTACGTCCTTCATTATTCCATAGTCACTGAGTAGTAAAGCAAAATCATTGCATAAGCCTAAAATAATCTTAAGGATTTAAGAAAGAAAATGTAAGAAAGGAAAATTTTGCTGTTTCATTGTTTTTATCATTCAGTCAAAAATTAGACCAGACTTGACCACATTGGTTTGTTTCGACCCTGCCATTTAGACATCACATCTGTCCACATATTTATATTCTAAAAAAAGGAGCTCCCTGATTTGGGCCAAAGTGATTCATTTAAATAATGAGAAAAATTGACATCAACACTTAAATTAGGTTTCAATCTAGAAACAGATGGCCAATGAAATTTTAAATGGGGAGACATTACGGAGATGAAAGTGCTCTGCTGGCCCGAAGGTACAGACCATGTGGTCTACAATCTTTCCATGGAGCCTTGCTTGGACACGGTTTATAATCACAGAAGCAGCAGTGCGACCCATGCTATTTCACACCTGAAAGTGTCGCCAATACGGTCCCAAAAATAAAGGAAATTGTCCTGATCTTGCACCATTAAGTCTCCTGTGTTAAAGTAAACATCTCCCTTCTTAAAAACATCATAAAGCAGTTTCTTCTCTGTGTGCTTCTTACTCCCGACGTAACCAAAGAAGGGATTCTTCTGCTTCACTCGACAAATGAGCAGCCCAGGTTCTCCTGGGAGAGAAAGGCACTTTTCGGTGATTTGATTAAAATTATTATTATACATATCATGCACGTACTTAGATTATACCTGACCAACACAACCATTGTTGATATCCCCTGAACCTGATTTTTATTATATTTTATATTTACCCTGGGTAAATATCCAACACACCCTTTCACAAACTGCCACCAACACAAATCACTTTGGGAAAGCAGCAAAAAGGAAAGCGGATATAGATAAAGGCATGTTAAATTTATTTTACATCCTATCCTGGGTGGATAGAACAAATGCTGCCTTTTTTTCAGGTTCCATAGATTTTAACACTGATAATAATGAAACTATATAAATAACCATAATAATAATTTTAGTAAGATTATGATAGTACCAATGTTTATTGGGCTTTTAGTATGTAGCAAGCCCATGCATTAGCACCTTGCAACTGTCATCCTATTTATTCTTTACAAAAACCCTTTGAAAATGGTAATTAAAATCCTTATTTCATGAGGAAGGAGCCACCGCTCAGAAGGGTCAGGTAAGTTACTGAAGTCCAACACTGTTGAAAGGAATGGACCTAGAACTCAAATTCAAGTCTTTTGATTTTGCAACAAGGTTTCTGTTCAATACTATCTCTGATCCAGAAGTTAATAGAAGCTTAAGAAAATGTTTTATTCTTATGGGATGTTGTGTGCAAATCCTCAGTGGGTAAGAGGTGAGGCATGAGAGTTATCAGTATTCCTTACATGTAGACACATAAACTGAAAAAAATTTTCAATCAGATTTACTCAAATTAATCAGGATTTTGTCCAGCAAGCTGTAAAGTAAAAATCCACTTCTACGAGAAGGGTGGAAGACAAAGGGGAGCAGCAATCACTGTCCCAGAACATCCCAAGGCCATTGTTGACTCACTTTGCCCTTCTGGGAACAGAGGCAACATCCATGTGACTAATGAGATGGGGTTAATTCCAGAACACTGTAAACCAATTATGTCATTTTAACATTACTCAATGTTCACTGCTCCCACTCCTGCTGGGCATCCTGGCTTCCACAGGCACGTCTGCCACCGGCCAAGCCAAGTCTGCTCGGCTACTGCAGAAGTCCCTCGTTCTCTCTGTCATCACCGACACCTTCATCAACATCGTCGTCATCGCCATTGTCACACTTCCTGAGCACTTTCCGGGGATCAGTCACTATTCTGAGCATACTATGTATCTGATCCTCATCACAAACCTATGACACGGGCCCTCATATTAACTTAATTTTACAGCAAAGAAACCAAGAAAGAGATAGTAATTTGCCCAATGTCGTACAATTACCAAATGTGGGAGATGGGTTTTGTTATTTATTTATTTATTTTTAAAGATTTTATTTATTTATTTGACAGAAAGAGAGAGAGATCACAAGTAGGCAGAGAGGCAGGCAGAGAGAGAGGGGGAAGCAGGCTCCCCGCTGAGCAGAGAGCCTGATGTGGGGCTCCATCCCAGGGCCCTGAGATCATGACCTGAGCCAAAGGCAGGGCTTTAACCCACTGAGCCACCCAGGCACCCCAGTTGTTGTTGTTTTAAAGGCTCAAGCTCCACGCTCAGATCCAGACTCAGACACTTAACTGACTGAGCAACCCGGCTGCCCTCCAGATGGGTTTTTATAAACCAAGTTCATCTGACTCCAACCCTTTCCTCCAACACATATTCCTTCAGTCTACATTCCCTCTCCTGCAGAAATTTCTAAGCCTCTCATGTTCCCCTTAAAATTTATGTTCTTTGTTTTTCTTCTTCAAGACACAGGTTGACATTTTCTTCCCCAACAAATTAATTACTGCAAATGCTTAAAAAGATCGTAGTATTCTTTATCTATCTATTCTAGGCAAATGTATGCAAGACACAATATCTTTAGTGGAAAAAAATACTGAGTAATTTATAATGAGAATCACAAAACACTAAAGCAAATGTTTGGAGACAATCTGCTTTTTTTTTTTTTAAGATTTAAAGATTTACTTATATACTTTAGAGAAAGAGAGAGAGAGAGAGCAGGCACAAGTCAGGGGAGAAGTAGAGGGAGAGGGAGAGAGTGAATCCTCAAGCAGACTCTCACTGAGTGAAGAACCCACATGGGGCTCTATCCCAGGATACTGAGATCGTGACCTGGGACAAAATCAAGTTGGCCACTTAACCGTCTGAGCCACCCAGGCGCCCTGGGACTACTTGCTTTTTAAGCAACCCTGAGTTTGTACAAGTAGTTCTGACACTCAAGTTCCAATGTCAATACTGTTCTAAATCCAATAAATAAAACACACTGGGGTGCATGCCTGGCTCAGTCAGTAGTAGACTGAGTAAGTAGATCTTGGGGTTGCAGTAGACTGCAAAAGTAATCTTGGGGTTGTGAGTTCGAGCATTGTGTTAGGTGCAGAGAGTACTTAAAAAAAATCTTAAAATACATAAAATAAAATAAAATAAAATACACTGGAAAAGTGTGAATAAATAAGGCTCTTTACAATCTTTTTAGAAATGGCTTTTCTCTTGGACATAGCTTATAGACTTGAATTAGGGGAAGATATTTGATAAATGCTCTTAGGCTGGAAATTTAGAGGACAGGGTGATTTGTTTTTTAATAGACGAGGCTTATGTTCTTTCCAAGCTTCCAGGTACCAAGACACGCAAACAAGCCAGGTTTGCAACCTTTATCTCCACACTTGAAGTAAAGATTTAAATGAATAATATCTTTGAAATGCAGTCTAAGCATCTTCTGAAGAAAGTAAAAAGTAATCTCTAAACAATTCCACATGCACATATCTGCATTGAAATTTCTACACTGATCATATGCAGTAGCAAGTTAATTGTCTAACCAAAAATTATCAGAATCTGTACCTTGGTGGAGGAGGGGAGTGAGATGGAGGAGAGAAGCGGGTAGGTAGCAAGCCACATGCCAGGCTCTCCGTAGGGCTCTGCATACGTCACCTCATTTAATGGTCAACAAGAACCTCACAAAATAAATATCGTCAACTCTACATATGAAGAAAATGAGACTCAGCTCCAGTGGCCTGCCCAAAGTTGAACAGTTTCTAAGGGTGAGAGCCCAGATATAAATGTAAGCCTTCCTGACTTTCCACTATACCTAGAGTGATAACTAAGGCATTCTTTTTTACATTTTATCTTGGTGATAGAGGACATTAGTGCTACTGTTACAACTAGAAGAGCAGATCAGGAAAAACAGGAGCCCAGTAATAATCCATTTTAAACTTCAGTAATTGACCATCTGAGTGACCCAACTGGGATCCCTAACATCTAATAATGAAACTATTCTACCTGCATTGAAATTCCAAATAAATCTCGTCACATTTCAGTAATAGCCATCCTTTCTTTTCTAAATTCAGTAGTAATTAAATAGAAATTCAGAAACTTTTGCCTGAAGAGATGTGGTCAAACGCAAGAATCTTACCTTTTTTCACATTAATACACCAGCCCTGTTCATTTCTAATGGGTTCATCTTTCTGAAAATCATACATTATCAAGTCAAAACTGAAAAGAAGCTGCGAAAACAAAATTAAACAAACAAAAACAACGGAATATTTATTTGTGCAGTGACATCTACTGGTGGTAGAGCTTAAGTTCAGGCAACTGAAATAAAGAATTAGAATGTAATTTATGAAAACAAGTAACCTTTCCTGATAAAAAATTAAATATATATTTGAAAATAAAAACTGAAGTCATTAGTAAAGAGCACTTATATACTGGCATTTCTTTACATCTCATTTTATGTTGCATATTACCTTAGCAAAACATTAATTTTTTTCTTGAATGAGTGGTATCAAACCTCCCTGTCCTCAGTCACATTCTCTACTAACTCTAGCGAAGAGAAACACTTGCTTTCTTCTTCTTGCAATCATTCAAAAACATCCCTTGGGGGAGGGGGCACCTGGGTGGCTCAGTTGGTTAAGGATCTGAATTTTGGTTTCAGCTCAGGTCATGATCTCAGGGTCTTGAGATCCAGCCCCGCATGCTTGGAATTCTCTCTCTTCTCTCCCTCTGTCCCTCCGCTCATGCTCTCTCTTTCTCAAATAAATAAATAAAAATTAAAAAAAAATTCCTTGAAATGAAAGTTTTAACAAAACTAAAATTTCAGCTACATGAAAGCAAGAATTTTCTTGTCTACTTTTAACTTACAATACCTTAAAAAGGGATCAGATGCCTAATTTGACTGACCTTTTCCCCAGGCCTTTCACCTTTATGTCCATAAACTAGCATTCAGTACTTCTGTGCTGTGAGATGGCAAATTTGTTAGAACATACTCATCACACTGGGGAACAAGCTAGTTGGACCCCTCTCCTTGTCCCCAAATATTTCCAGCTACACTGCTCCTGTCAACGTCCACCTAGCCACTAAGAGGTGACTCTAGGAGGAAAAACTGCAGATTGGTTCAATCCCACCCCTTCATTTTATATATAAGAAAACCAAGGTTTTGCAGATCAATTAAACAAGCTATCTTATTAAGGTGAACTAGAAAATAGTCATCTAAAATACAGAAAAAAGTAATAAGGAAGGACACATAGAGGAGAGAGAGATAAAGAGGAGGGGGAACAAAGTGAATAAATATGAGCAAAGAAGTGGGAAAAGATGAATAAAATTAGTAAGATAAATGTACTATGATTTATCCTCAAGGACTAGACACAAACATCCCTGATTTTTAATATCGGCAAAATCAGCATGTAAGTAGAATCACAATTCATTATTGGAATTAAAATATAAATGAGAGCCACTGATGTTGACTGAGGACTTGCTGTATGCCAGACACTGCTACAGGTTCAAGGGCAGTATTAATTTAATTACCAACACAACCTATGAGGTAGCAATTAATACTGTCCCATCTTAAGATGTGGGCCAGTGAGAGAGGTAGCAAAGCAAAATATACTGTGATTCTAGACATAAAGATTCTTCATTAAAATGCAAGCCTGCGTCTTGTTGGCCTTTGTTTGTAATTGGGATAACAGCTCTCTGGCCACTCTCCTAATGGCTGGTAAAAAGAAAGATTCCAGAAATCCCAGAACTGCATTTATCATTTTGGTCAAACGAGAAGAGAGCCCCATTCATTACCCATATCCTATGGTAATTTGTTTTATATTTTGAAAAATTTGCTCAGCAACTGATGATATCAGGTTTAGTGTTATTTATTTTATATTATTTTGTCAACTGGATTCCTGGGTGAGAGTCCTACATCAAATCACCGTTCAGGGTGCCTGTTACCACACACAGGGGACTTGCAGGTCACGAACTGGGTAATTTTATGAGATGAATGGAATTTAAATATATCACAACATCTTCCAGAGCTAGCCTGGATCTGAGTATTAAGTTTCAGCTAGAGACATTTCTATTTTTTTCTTGCCTTCAGGAGATTCCCACGAGATTACAAAAATGACTATGTGATCACAACGCAGATAAAAAAGATCCCCTCGTTAATATCCCCTAAATGTATGTGTGCACGCACAAGCGTGGGTATCTGTGTCTATGTCCAGAGCAGAGCTGCAGGGGTCCCATTCACAGCAGACTGGGCAAATGGGTCCCCGTCGCCAGGCACGACACACTATGTGGGGGCGCACACTGCCCTTGGAGTTCCCACACACACCTGTGTGCGTCTGCATATTCACATTTGTAAACGTAGAAGTTGGAAGGAGAACAAGAAAATCATTCCCTCTGTGAATACGTGCGGAGACTCTGAATTAAGAGGAAAGTGACTTGTCAAAGTTAAAAACTTAAGGAGGGGCAAAGCTTAGAATAAAGGTCTCCGTGTAGTGACTGCAATTCATGGTTTTCCCCTCAACCTTATACTACATTGCCTCGAGCTGCATGGTAGAGAGGCTCATTTCTCTGGCACCACAGGGAAAGGCTAGCCTTTCTTACTTAAACAGAAGACCTAAAAAAACACAAACACATACACATAAATCATAAATCTATTATATATCGTAATACTATTGTCCATGTAGATCCATAATACATACATGTATCTATTTATGTAAATAAGTATATATTATAATATATAATATTATACATCATTGGGTTATTATGGATACTTAGTCTTAGAATGCATTGTTATGCAACAGCATAGTTCTGAATGGTTCACAGAGTTGTGTTAAAAAAAAGCAAGCAAAATACAGAAATATGAGGAGAATTTATAATTTCCCCAAATTCAACCAAAAGTAAGTTGGCATTAACATGGTGTAATCTATTCTCAATGGAGCCCCAGTGATCCCATTAAACTGAAATAGAAACACTCGGTCTTCTATTCAAAATCTCTGCTCACCTCACTATGATGACTGTGGCCTCCTTGCTGTAACAAGGCAGGCGTGTAACCACCTGAGGGCCTTTGTATTGGCTATGCATTCCCCTTTTTTAAAAAGATGCATTTATTAATTTGGGGGAGGGAGAGACTCTCAAGCTGACTTCCTGCTGAGCGCAGAGCCCAATGCGGAGCTCCATCCCACAACCCTGAGACCATGACCTGAGCCAAAATCAAGAGTTGGACGCACAACCAACTGAACCACCCAGGCGCCCCTACTCATTTCACTTTGAACACCAGATAGCCTCATGACTCAT
Source organism: Nasua narica (assembly GCA_028533885.1). Lineage (NCBI taxonomy): Eukaryota > Metazoa > Chordata > Mammalia > Carnivora > Procyonidae > Nasua > Nasua narica. The sequence continues at coordinate 19,782,916 of CM052809.1, read as the reverse complement.
CCCTTTATTTCCTTCAAGTCTTTCCCTAAACATCACTTTCTCAGTGTGGCCTCTTTGGCAACCATCTCTAAAAATTGCAAAAGTCCTCCCCCCACCCATCTTCATTTTCCTGTTTAATTTTTCTCTTCAGCACTTATATGAGTATGTAATGTATATTATGTTATATTTATTTATCTTATTTGTTCTCTGTCTTTCAAAATAGATTATAACCTGCACATGAGCAGGAATTTATGTCCGTTGTGTTCACTGTGCTCACAGTCAGGTCTATTGAAAACTTCCAATAGACTATATAAAGGAATGCATTTGACAAGTATCATTACACATGTGTTTAAATTGATAGGGAGAAAGATAGGAAACTGAGTAATAAAATAATCTATAAAAAAATGACACCACACCATTTTAAAAAATGCAATCAATTTAAATTCCCTCGAATTTAACCAAAGAAAATGGAACTGAAGTTAAATGATGTTTCTTTAGCATGAGAGAAATCAGTCCCTATGGCATCAAGAATTTAACCTGAATCCCAGTCTAACCAGAGGTCTGGCTTTCACTCTCAGCTTCTGGGAGATTCTCTCCATGCCCTGCAGTGTCATGGCCAATAGGAGTCTATGTGTTAGCCTAAGGGCCTTTGGCATCCAGATAGCGACAGTATGATTCAGATTACTAAATCTCTGAGCCACATGAATAATGTGATGTAGGGTGGGGACTTTGGGTCTCCCAGGTTGACCTCTTGAGGGATTCAAGAAAGAGGTCAGCCACACAAGCAGCCAAGTAGATTTCAATGATGGAGCCGCAGAGAAGACTGTGGACACCAAGGCTGGTGGGCGTCCCTAGCTGACAATACTCCATGTACAAGGTCACACGTCAGTTCTAGGAGATTAATGCCATCCTGACTCCACACGAAAGGACCCCTAAAAGCCTTGCATTTAGTGCCCTTCTGATTCTGCCCTACTGCTTCTCCCTCCATCTGATTTTAATCTGTTTCCTTTAGATATAATAACAGTAATTACGAGCGTAACAGCTTTTGGTGAATTTTGAATCCTCAGTGAATCATTGAACCCAAAGTGGGTTTGTCGGGACTTCAAAATTGGCAAATGCTGTGAGAAGTGAGAGTGGGCTCGTGGGGATTATTGCCTAACTCCACAGCTGGTCAAATTTCCTGGTCTATAAAAAATGCCTACTCTTAAGATCATAAAAAAGTTTACAGAGATGTGAAGGAGTCTTTTTATTAAAACCTTTTTTTTATGGACTTACTATGGAAGATGAGAAAATTAGCGCTTATATTTCCTCTTCTCCTCCCACCCAATTCCCATCGTAGTTAGTGCTGTAATTATTTTTATATTTTCAGGATTGATACTGCCAACCCATCTATAAACATAATTGGGAGCTGTTTAATCTTCTGTATTTAAATGGATTCAATCACACCTGTTAACTGAAGGCGGTTCCTTCATTTCTAAAATCTGCTTTCTCTTCAGGTTGACTGGACATTTCCACTGAGTGAATTTTAAAAAGATGTATGATATTCCTATACATTCATGGGTACCGTATTCTCTGAGTCCTTAAAATTTTGAGAACACCTCTTTGTTGCCTTTATACTCAAAGCACAACTTAGTCAGAAGTAAAATTCTTAGGTGAAGACCTTCCTTCCTTTTTTTTTTCCCCTTCCTGGCATTGAGTGTTTTGTTCTTATTTTGAGAGATGCCTGAGGTGATTCCCGTCTTCACCCTACACTTTGTACAACCTTTGTTTTCTCCTTATGGTTCTTTATTTTCAGTATTTTTACCAGCATATATTTTTCTGATGGTCATTCTGCACTAATTTTTTTTCCCCTGGAACACAGTGTGCTCTTTTGCTAAATATTGAAGTCTTTAATTTAAGGAAGTTTTCCTCTATTAGGTTTTGAATCATTTTTTTTATTTTTGAATTTTTTTTTCCTGCAGGAACACCAATTAGCAGGTATCAGATGATTGTATATATTTTCAAAATCTATCTTTCTCATTTCTTTTATATTCTTATTTGCTTATTCTTTTTATTGTGTTTGTGTAACTCCTTAATCCCAACCATCTTGCTCCCTAACAATGTTTACACCCTATAATGTGCTGTTCATCTCTGCAATAATTTGATTCTTCTCATTTATTTTTTCCTTTGAATGGAGTAGTCTACTTTTCAACTCCTTTTGTTGATTTATATTTCCCTTGCACTTTCCTCTCTTTTGAGCTCTTCTTTTTAAAACATCTTATTTATTTATTTGTCAGAGAGAGACAGACAGACAGACAGCACAAGCAGAGGGAGCAGCAGGCAGAGGGAGCAGCAGGCTCTCCCTGTACAGGGAGCCCGATATGGGACTCAATCCCAGGACCCTGAGAGCATGACCTGAGCCAAAGGTAGAGGCTTAACCAACTGAGCCACCCTAGTGTCCCAATGAGCTTTTATTTATTTATTTTTTAATATGTTATTTATTTAACTGACAGACAGTGAGAGAGCGAACACAAGCAAGGGGAGCAGCAGAGGGAGTGGGAGAAGCAGGCTCCCAATGAGCAAGGAGCCCGAACAGAGGCTTTGGGCTTGATCCCAGAAGACCTGAGCCAAAGGCAGGAGCTTAACATCTGAGCCCCCCAGGCGCCCCGAGCTTTTACTTTTTTTTTTTTTAATTTATTTGACAGAGAGAGAGAGAGATCACAAGTAGGCAGAGAGGCAGAGGAGGAAGCAGGTTCCCTGATGAGCAGCGAGCCCAATGAGGGGCTTAATCCCAGGACCCTGAGATCATGACCTGAGCCAAAGGCAGAGGCTTTAACCCAAGAAGCCACCCAGGTTCTCCATCGAGCTTTTACTTTTAAAGAGAGTATCACTGCAATTTTTGAATCTATGGGAAATTGTTTTTCTAAACATTCCCTGGTCATTTTATAGGGCTTATTATTTTGCTGTGTACCTGTATTTTTTGTCAGCTACCTTCTTTTAAGGCTTATTTTCTTGGGGTGCCCGGGTGGCTCAGTGGATTAAAGCCTCTGCCTTCGGCTCAGGTCATGATCTCAGGGTCCTGGGATCGAGCCCTGCATTGGGCTCTCTGCTCGGCGGGGAGCCTGCTTCCTCCTCTCTCTCTCTGCCTGCCTCTCTGCCTACTTGTGATCTCTCTCTCTCTGTCAAATAAATAAATAAAATCTTTAAAAAACAAAACAAAACAAAGACTTCTTTTCTTTTTTTTTTTTTTTCAAGTTTTATTTCTTGTAGGGATTTCATGTTTGTTCCCTCTCAATTATATCATCCCTGGGTGTAGAAAAGGAGAAGACTGTAACTGTGACTTGGGTTTGTCTCTCAAATGCAGTCCCCACATTTTTTATAGTGTTTGCTCTGGGGCCTTATATGGCACACATGCCCCTTCGGCTGCACACATTTAAATGGTGCACACAGGAAGGACATTTGGGACGCAGGAACTCTGTGTTGATGCCTCATCTTTTTCCTTCTTTATTAATATCCTATCTCTGTTTAGATGCTGATTTGTGTGAGAGACAGTAAGTGGAAGCTTCCATTAGGTTTACATTTTTGAGAGATAGATTCATCAAATCTCCCCACATGATTATGAAACAGTTGTTGGTCCAAATTTTTCTGATGACCTGCTATGTAACAAAACTATAACATAGGCATGAAATGAGAAAAGATAGAGTAGAATTCTATGATACCAGGTACAAGTTTTTTCATTTCCAAACTGAAAAACAAAACAAAAATAAAATAAAAACTAAAGTAAGTTGAGAAGTTTTCCAAATAAATTGGAGACAATGACTTCTTGATTATTGACAGTATTACAGTCTGACAGGGAATTTAAGATATTATAAAATTATAATGAGGTCAAGTCAGTAATATAAAAGAGAAATCTTCATTGTGCTCCTGTTGGATGATTACTTGGGAATGACTCAGCTTCACTAAGGAGCTTTAATATGAATACCAAATTCTTAATGGAACCAGTGCAATGAGTTGAGAAAATTAACTGTAAGGAATGAAAAGCTCAGTAATATCAGCACTTACTTTCCGAATGCAGCTGCATTTCTGAGAGGTCAATAAGACCCTCACAATCCCAAAGAGTAGATTATAAAAATAGTTTGCACCTTCTCTAGGTTCCAAACATGGGAGAAATTTATACCAGCTTTGAATCTATCTCTTTACTTATTAAAAATTATGTGTCTCTCTGTTCTGATACTTCTCACTAAATGTTTATTTTGTATTTCTTTAATTTTTGTTCTTGCTTACTTCCTTATTTTTTATTTTCTTTGAAAATAAATTTCAGTTGCTTTTTAATTAGCCCCAGAAATGGATATTTAGCTCACAAACTTTTAACCATTCTTATGTAGATCCAAAAGTTTTGAAATATAACATTTTCATTTTGATTCAGCTCCAATTATTTTTTTAGATTTATTTATATTTTTATTTATTCATTTCAGAGACACAGAGAGAGCATCAGCAGGAGCCCAAGCAAGGGGAGGAACAGAAGGGGAGAGAGAGGGACAAGAACCAGCAGACTTTCCGCTAAGCATGGAGCCTAAGCATGGGCTCCATCCCACGACCCAGAATCACAACCAAAGCCAAAATCAAGAATCAACTGACTGCACCACCCCAGCACCCCATCTCAAATTATTTTTTAATTTCAATTATGATTTTTTGTCCACTAATGGAAACTTACAGATATTTTGTAACCCAATATATAGGAGATGACCCAACTGTCATTTAAAAATTTTATTTCTACCTTAATTAAACTGCTGTCAGAAAACATAATCCATATTTAATCCTCTGAAGTTTGCTGGAATTCCCTAAGTGGCCCTGTAATCTTTGTGAATGTTTCATAAGTGCTTGAAAAGAATGGATATTCTGCAGATTTTAGATGCAGTATCCTATAAATGTCTGTTAGTTCAAGTACTTCTTTGCATATTCTATAACATTGAAGGTTTTCTTTTGTTTTTTCTAACAAATACGGAAAGAGCTATAAAATAATATCCTACTATGATCCTGAAGTTCTTTATTTCCACTTGAGTTTATACACATTGTGCTATATAAATTTAGAAACTATTTACTTTCACTTTTATTCTTTAAAAAATATTGTTGAGTATAAGTTTTATTTTGACAATTATTTTCTCCAAAGCAGTTCAAGACATTGTTCAATCTTTTGGCTTCCATGGTTGCTATTGAGAAATCAGTTGGAAGTCTTTTACTCCTAGGTAAGTGATTTTTGGGGCAGCTTTTAAGATTTTAGTGGTATCTTGGTTTATCAGAAACCTATACATAATTTTTGAGTGATCTAAAAATGGAAACAATGGATTTTCAACAATGGATTGAAAAGACTCAGGAAAAATGGAAAGAGTCAAATTGACATGTATCTGAAACTTTGCTTGTTTTTTATACATTATCTTATTAAATTGAATTTGGAAACAGAACAAAAAATACTTAGGTATCATTAGCCCCACTTACGGAGGAAAAGCTGGGAGAGAGTTGAAGTTTTTATAACCTACGGTTCACCTAGAGGCCATGACATTCTAGATGTTCTCAACTTAAAAAAAAAGAAAGAAAGAAAAAGGAAAGGTGATCATATTTACCATAACTTACAAACAGGAAGTCTAGAAGAGAGGTAAACTGATCTCAGTATATTTCTTATATAGGGAAAATACTGTACTTACTTTGTGAAAGAAATTTGTTCTCCCAACGGATCCTATTTTCCCAGTGTAATTCATGAAACAAATGTTTCCTTCAGTAGCTCCATAAAGCTCACACATCTTAATATTTCCAAATCTGTCTAAAAATTCCCTCCATACATCGCTCCGTACACCATTTCCAATTGCCAAACGCACTTGATGATCTTTTTCTCCTTCTCTCTGTTAAAAGAAAAGATTTAACTCATAATTTATTAATTCCAGTTCTCTATTCTTTCTTTCATTACTATGACTTTATTGGCAAATACCCAGAAGTAAGTTGCACATATGCAATAATAGAAGGGAAGTAAAAAAAAAAAAACCATGTGATTTAACTCTGTTGCCGAACCATGTCCAATAGGTAATGAAACTAACACTGGTCTAGACTAATGTAGCTTTTATTACCCCATTTCTGGTAGAAGATCTTCCTACGTTCCAGATTATGAAAGCCTTATTTTGATAGAGATCAGGTAAGGAAGAAAGCGTATTTAAGGAAAAAAAGAATTACTTTAAAAAATTTATAAAATATACTTAAGTTTGTATTCTCAGTTCTACTAGTTATTATCTATATTACTTTGAACAAAAAGGTTGAATACCATTCTGAGTCTCCGTTTATTCACCTGTAAAACTGAGAATACCTCTCTCACCTAGATACTCAGTATACAGGTAAACCCAGGGCCGAGCACAGAGTAAACACAACACTGAGGTCATCTCATCTCTGTAATATTTGACTTGCAAATATTATGGCAACTGCTTATATTATTATTTTTTATTATGTTATGTTAGTCAGCATACAGTACTTCATTAGTTTTTGATGTACTGTTCCAAGATTCATTGTTTATGTATAACACCCAGCGCACCATGCAATACGTGCCCTCCTTAATACCCATCACCAGCCCCTATGACCTGGCAATTGTAAATATTATTTTTAAATGTGCAATATTCTCACATTTTTTCTTCTGATACTTTAGAATTGAAAGAAAAAATAGAACTATATTTTACTCTACATTTAGCAGGCCCTATGTTAACATGAATTATACACTGATCAAAAATGAGAACTTCATGCCTGTTAGAATGGCTATTTTAAAAAAAGACAAGAAATAACAAGTGTTGGCAAGGATGGAGGAAAGGGAACCCTTGTGCACTGTGGGTGGGAATGTATACTGGTACAGCCACTATGGAAAAAAGGAGAGAGGTTCCTCTAAAAATTAAAAATAAAACCCCTATGTGATCCAGGAATTCCACTTCTGGGCACTTATGTGAAGGATAAGTGGAAAAGACATCTTACCGCCCCTATGTTCACTGCAGCCATGATTTCCGAGCATAGAAATCACCTAAGTGGCCACTAACAGATGAATGGATCAATCAACTGCAGTACACACACACACACACACACACACACACACACACACACATAGTGGGATATTACTCAGCCAGAGAAGGGAAATATTGCCATTTACAACAACACAGATGGACCTTGAGGGTGTTATGCTTAATGAAATAAATCAGACAGAGAAAGACAAAGACCATGTGATTTCATGTATATGTGAAATCTAAAAACAAAAGCAAAAACAAAACCCCAAATAATCCCCAAGCCAAAGCATATACATCTAGAGAACAGAGTCAAGGAGTCAGGGGAGGGTGAAATGGGTAAAGGGGATCAAAAGGTAGAGACTCTAGATATGAAATAAGTAAGTCATGGGAATGTTATATACGGCATGGCGAGTACAGTGAAAAATGCTATGCTGAATATTTGAGAGTTGCTAAAAGTAAATCTTAAAAGTTTCACCACAAGAAAAAGAAATCCATAACTATGTGTGATGTTGGACATTAACTAGATTAATTTTGCTGATTATTTGGCAATATACACAAATATCAACTCGTTACGTTATACACCTAAGACTTATATAATGTTAAATGTCAATTATAACTATCAAAAAAATTGAATAAGAATATAGTGTAAATTAGAGTAAGAATATACTATCAGTATAGTTAATGATAAGTCCATGATTCCCTCTGAGCTACCCCCACCCTTACCAAAGGTAATTATAAAATTAACAAGAAATAATAATACATCAACAACAAAAGAGAAATCAATATCCATGACACTTATAATTAAAAATACACAACTGAGCACATTCTTTATTTCAGTTCCTTCTCAGTCTTAAAGGAAAGATTTTTATCTATTAAGTCTCAAGAACAAAGAGAATGTGAGTGCAAGGTCATTTTGGAAACTGGAAAGTAAACAGGGGACAGCCATGTGACTAAGCAGAGTGGGAAATTCGGCTGGCATGGAAGCCCGCGGGTGGGGACACAAAAAATACTGTCAGGTGTTATGGAAGCAGCAAAAAGGATGAGGAGGGCAGAAGGCTTGGTTGAAAATGTCTAAGTAGCCCCTGCACCCTTAGAGACTTCAACATAGACAATGCATCTGGGCGTCTGCCCTTGCTACGTGTTAGGTAAACACCGGAGACTAACTCTCTGAAGTCCATCCAGACAGAGACCAGTCTGGGGTTGAGGAATCTACTGAAGACAGTAGCATCACAGAAAAGTATGAATACTAGATGGTGAGATCATTAAACTCATCTGCTCTGATCTCAGAGCAAGACTAATCTACAGTGACAGAAATCAGAATACTGTTCACATTTGGTGGGTCAATGGCTGATTCTTGAAGCTATCCAGGGGGATGGTCTTCAAGAAAAAAAAATTACTTAAAAATACTCCAAGTGCTGTTAAATCATAATGAGAAATTTTAGCTGTGATGGAGAGTTCGAGAGTATTTCAGTACTAATTCATTTAGGTCCTAATTCATTGGGTATTTAGAAAGCTAAATTTTTTAAGAAGAAATTATTAGAAGTGAAGAGTTGAAAAAATAAAATTGTAATGATCTTTTAATTACATGATGTGCCTCAGCCATGAACAAAATGTACATATTATAATTTCTTTATAATAACTTAAAAACTGATTATTGACATAATTATGTTGGTGCCAAAGACAAAGAAGAAATATATCTATATGAATACATGAGTAGGAAGCCAGGTAGAAGACAATTAAAATTTTAAAAATCAAGAAATGGTAACATACATATTTACTGAGAACTATGTGACTAGATAACAATGAAAAATATCCTAAAATAATGAAGGATGTTTACTTCTAGAAATCAGGTATGGATACCAAGGGGTTACTTTTATTTTGAGAGTACTATTTGGTTTTTTTAAACTATAGAATTCCTAAATAAAATAAAATAAAATAAAATAAACTATAGAATTCCTTATTTGATAAAATAAAAATTTAAAAAAAATAATAAACTAGGAGGCAAGCAAGAATGTGGATATATCAACAATAAGACTCCAAGTGGCTGATTTCCTTAGCCCTGCATCAATAGGGTTGAAGGTAAACATTCTGCAGAGAAAAAAACTCACTCAAGATACAAGCAGCTCTGGGGCGCCTGGGTGGCTCAGTGGGTTAAAGCCTCTGCTTTCAGCTCAGGTCATAATCTCAGGGTCCTGAGATCGAGCCCTGCATTGGGCTCTCTGATCAGCAGGGAGCCTCCTTCCCCCACTCCCCACCACCTGCCTCTCTGCCTACTTGTGATCTCTCTCTCCCTCTGTCAAATAAATAAATACAAATCTTAAAAAAAAAAAAAAAAAAGATACAAGCAGCTCCTTGCAAGACACAGGAGCAGCTGTGTAATGGTTTCCTCCTCCCGTGGGCATGTTGGATATGGCCGACCTGCCATGGAGCTCGTTCTTGGATTTTCTGCTACCATTTCTCTATACAAGACAGTAGTGCTGCAAATCTTAGGATTTATTCTGCTTGAACAGAGAATAATCTCTTATATAGTATAGCTCTTGGATGCTTTCCAGGTCAGAGATGAGTCTCAGCAAGTATCATTACTTATAAAATGTGGTGCACATTCCAGAAAACGGTAAGAAGGTGGTTTATAAACCAAATCCCATAGACTTTAACCTGTGTGTGCTACAGCCAGACAAGCTTACTAAGTAAGGATAAATATTCATCCAAAAATGATTCATTCGATTGATAGAGAAAATCGAATTGTCAATACTTGGTAAGGCTTTTGTCCAAAAATATCAAATCCACTTATGTCACTCTTAAGATATCTTCATGGTCTCCTCTTTTATTTTTTAAATTTAGTTATTTATTTGAGAGAGAGCGAGAGCAAGAGAGAGAGAGCACTTGGAGGGGGTCGGGGGTTGGAGGGAAAGAATCCTTAAGCAGAGTCCCTCCTGAGCCCGGATTCCACTGGCGGATCCATCCCAGGACCCTGAGATCACATAATTGAGCCTAAATGCGGACTCAGACCCTTAACTGACCAAGTCACCCAGGCACCACTGGTCTTCCCTTCTTTCTTTCTTTTTATTTATTTATTTATTTATTTATTTATTTATTTATTTGAGAGAGAGAGAGAGAGAGAGAGAGATCACAAGTAGGCAGAGAGGACAAGCAGAGAGAGGCGGCAGGGGGTTGGGGGGAAGCAGGCTCCCCGTCGAGCAGAGAGCCTGATGTGGGACTCGATCTCAGGACCCTGAGATCATGACCTGAGCTGAAGGCAGGGGTTTTAACCCACTGAGCCACCTAGGCGTCCATGGTCTTCCTTTCTGAAACAAACCCAGAAGATCATGCTTTGAGGGGTATGAGAAAAGATGAACTAATTCGTTATTTACTGTTATAGGAAAAAAGAGAAGGTTTATTTCTTCTGATTTTGAAATGCACGCACATCACAGAAAATTTGGAAAGCAAGGGGAAGTTTAAAAAGGAATTAAAAAAATCTACAATCCTACTACACCATTATTTTCATAAAACCATGTATATACATGAAAAGTTACAATCACACTGTATTTGAGCTACATATTCTTTATTAATATTATATTCTGAACACTATCCTAAGGTATTAGCTCTTATGCATCAAAACCAGGATTTTTCATGTGTATATGTATATGACTGTCATGTCATTATATCACAATTTATGTACTATCACGTATTTTTGGATAACCACCTTGTTTTCAAATATTCATCTATATAAAGAAACCTGAGTGAATATCCTGTCTATAAATCTTTGCAGCTCATTCAGATAGATTCTTCAAAGAATGTAATAGTTATCAATTTTTATGATTTGTTACCAAAATTATTGTATAAAAAGGACATCTTATTTATATCATACCTCTTCAATGTACTAGAACTAAGAATTCATTTAATTTAAAATGTTAATTTGGTAAGAAAATGTGGAATAGTCTTTTTTATAACTAAATATATTATTCTCTTCCTTTGTTAATATTTTTACTTAATTTGTGATTAAAAATCTCCTTTCCCAGCTGATATAAAAAAAAAACACACACCTCAAAAGACTATCTTCTTCTTTACATTTAATAATTATATTCATCTAGAACTAACTTTGTGAGAAAAGTGTAATTTTTAAAATTTCATGTAATGATTTGTCTTAAAAAAAACGATGTGTCTCATTTAAGGCCAATTCAGATAGAGATGCACTGTGAGAGACACTCACAGAGACACAGAGAAACCCATGCACTGAGTGAGATACAGAGACAAAGGTGCAGGCACGAGGACAGATGCTCGCTCTCTTTGCATGATTCTGCTCTCTCTTACTCTCTTTCCCCCAACACACACACATAGAGGGAGAGAGAGAAAGTAAAAAAAAAAAAAAAAAAAAAAAAGATAAACTAGACACAGAGAGACATACTTGAAGAAAGAAAGGCACACACACAGAGACACACAGATGTACACAGAGACACAGGTATTGAGACACAGACAGAGATACAAGCAAATAGAGAGGCAAACAAGCAAAAGTAAGTGAGGTAGAAACAGAGAAAGGGGGCAAACACAGAAATCCACAGGGTGCGGGATAGGAACAGAGGGCACGTTTGCAGCCCAATCAGCAGGAGAAAAAGGAGTGGATATGTCTGAGTCCCCATGTTCAGGTTTCTGTACTTTCTCATTTTAATCACCATGACAACCCTACAAAATAAGACGTATTATCCCCATTTAGCACATTGGGATATGAAGTTCAGGTCCAAGGTCACAGACATGAAATAAACGAGACACAGAATTTGAATGCATTAAAATGAAAGTGCTATGTGGGCAGGGGCTGTTGCCTGTTCTCTCCTCTGCTGTGCTCCATAGCCTAGGACAGTGCCTGGTACATAAGAGAGGTTCACAACATAGTTCACAACATACTTGTGGAAGGAAGAAAGAAAGAGAGGGAAGGCAAATCAAAGAAAGAAAGGGAGACAGAGTGGGAGAGAGGGAAGGAAGGAAAGAAAGGGAGGAGAGAAAAGATCAGCTCAAAACCCTGCAAAGCCCATGTTCTATTTTTCCAAGATTTCCCCATGATTTTAGGAATAGGAAGCAATGAAAACATGAGTTTATAACTCAATAGTCAGTGCTTAAATATTTATAGACTTGCACACACACACACACACACACACACACAGTAAGCCATTTTACAATACACAGAAGGTACTCATTTTTATCTCCAGCCATTTAAAAGCCCATTTGAAATTTAAAAGAGACTCTGCTAGATGAGTCAGGACCTCTTCACACAGAGATGTCACGGTCTTGGGTTTCAGTAGAGCAGTTTCCCTTTGCCTTTCAGCATCATGTACCCAAACCAACGTGGACGGACCGCGTCCGTACTAGGCCAGGACTCACACCCAGTGGACCAAGGCTCCTGTTTTGTCAAAGTGTTCTCGAAGGAGTAGCTGTTTTCCAGCTGCTAGATGCCAGGCAGTGCTTGAACTATAGCTCCCTCCTCCCGAGCCATATATTCACTTTTTCATTTGCTGAAATGCACAGGCCTCTAACAATGCCCTCCTAGAAACAAAGTCTTTTTCTTCTGGGGCACGGGCTTAATCCTACCCAATCGAAAACACACCCAAGCTAAATGTCCCTTCATATCCCTATGAAAAGCCTAAGTCTGAAGGTTCTGCTTACATACAGGTAATTTTATATCAACCCTGATTTCTCAGAAACAAGGTGTGTTTGTTGACAGATGGAGACACAGACAAGAAATAAAAATTAATAGTGAAAACAAACGGGCAAACCATTTCTGCTTTCAGCCTCGGGTAACTAGCTGCTTAATGTGCAAAACAGAAGTATGGTCTAATTGCTAAAGGATCATGAGAAATTCCTAACAGCGCATGTTCGGGTTTATGACCCTTCCATCTTGATTCTATTTAACCTGAGATGTCTTTTTTTCTAAAATCCCCTGATAATCACATGTGTGCACCATGTGTCAATGCACATGTGTCACACCAACACACTCCACGGGATAAGAATAACTATATTCCAGGGGCGCCTGGGTGGCTCAGTGGGTTATAAAGCCCCTGCCTTCAGCTCAGGTCCTGATCTCAGGGTCCTGGGATCGAGCCCCGCATCGGGCTCTCTGCTCAGCGGGGAGACTGCTTCCTCCTCTCTCTCTGCCTGCCTCTCTGCCTACTTGTGATCTCTCTCCTCTCTGTCAAATAAATAAATAAAATCTTTAAAAAAAAAGGAATAACTATATTCCAACAGTTTGCTGCCTTCACAAACACTCTAATGTCACACATTGAAAAAATAAAGGCAGCGAGCCAACTGGGTCTTACAGAATGGGTACCAAGTAACACTAAATGCAAAGAGACTGTCAGAGAATCCTGGGGCAAAAAAAGGCATACAATAGCAGACTTTCTTCTACTGATGCAGGAAAGGAATGGTGGGGGGACAGGGTGGAGGCCTCTTTTGAGAAACGGCCGGAGGGTATTTAAAAGGAGAGACTCGCCCTGCTGACGTGGTGTGGGCTCCAGCTGCCCCTAAAAGTCTTCCCCACGCTGCCTCTCCAGCCTGAGCAGGGCGGGCAGGCCAGGGCTTCAGAGATGCCAGCCCTCAGTTCAACAAAACATTTTAAGGCCTAAATCACAGCTGGAAAAGAGCTCTGTGATCTCAGGTATTATAGCAGAAAGCAACCACACTGTGGGCTTATTTTAAACTCACCTTCTAGATATAATAGTGAGAGGGATGGGCCATTTACACACCACTTCTTCTGAACAGCTGTTTTCTAACCTGGCAGCACTCTGGGGAGCTCAATGTCGTGGACCGGAGACATTTCCAAATTGCCTTGTTTGAGAAGGACTGGCTCCAAGAGTCTATGCAAGACTTGCCTTAACCTGGATGACAGAGCTAACTCAGCTAAAAAGACAAGGGAGCTGTGTAGACATAAAGAAAGGATGATCTGGAAACCCAGAAAAAGGGTCACCGGAGCCACAACTAGACTGACTTATTAATGAAATGTTCTGAAAGTGCAGGGGCCCATGACCAAGATAATTTCTGCTGTGAGTGGGATGCTGCAATGATCTGACTCCCACTATGCAAGGGTGCAAACTTTTGATTTATCCAAACTCCCTCAAGGAGCTCTGTCCTCTCCAGGAATGTGACTTGCTGATCATAACTGAGTTTAACATGCAGGTCTGAGACCAGTGAAAGATTGTGCTGATCAGGAGCACACAGGTATCCCAGCAATGAGGCTCGTTACATTTGTTACTTTATTTTTAAAAAACAACAGATTTTTATCGAGCACTTGTTATGTGTCAGGTACCATAGTGAGTACTAAGGGTATAACGTTAGATGAAGAAGATAAAGTCCCTGCTTTCCTGGAAGCAGGAAATAATAGTGGAAGGGGGAGATTAAGAGAGAATAAGGAACAATTATGCATAAATTAACGATGATATATAAAATTTTATATATAAAACAATTATGTATAAAATAAGGGTAATAAGTTCTGTGAAGAAAAATAAAGCAGTGAGAGAAGACTATGAGATAAACATCGTAATGGAGTCCGACTTCATTCTTGATGTCTGACTGCTAATAGCTTTCTTCCCCTGCCCCACATCTAGGTAAGCTGATGAGATCGTCCAACGTTCCTTCGTTTGGCAGCAACAGGAAGCGCAAAGTATGCAAGCAGCCCCACGTGCACAAGACCACTTGCCCTGGTGCCTCCTCCTTGTCACAGTAAAAGCCAAACCTGACTCTTTCCCTGGCTTTGTGAAGTCATTTTTGCAAATCCTTGGGACCCTAGCCTGCTCTCCCCCAGAAAGCCCCATTATGTGAGTAATAAACCTGTTCACATTCTCGTGGTGCATGTTTGGTATCACAAGTCTCAACATCTGTACCAAGTTTGGGTATGAGACCATCTGAGTTGCTAAGGTGACCGCACCTATATTAGGAGGACTTGTGGTCAGAGAAGCCCTCACGCAGGAGGTGGGGTGTGGATGGACTAGGGACTGAGCCACGCAAATATCTGAGGGAATGTTCAAGGGGAGAGAATGGAGAGCCCTGAGATGCCAAAGGAAAAGCAAGGAGGCCAGCAAAGCTGTGGTGGTGTAGACAAGGAGAGAGAGAGCAGGTGTGGCAGGGAGGTAGGGAGGTGGGGAGACGCTAGCAGGGGAAGCAGACCACATAAGGCTGTGTGGTCCTATGGGAATTTGGATTCTAAGGGAATTTGGATTTTCTTGCAAGTGAACCATCAGAGGGATTTTTTTTTAAAGATTTTATTTATTTGACAGAGAGAGAGAGAGAGAGAGATCACAAGTAGGCAGAGAGGCAGGCAGAGAGAGAGGGGGAAGCAGGCTCCCCGCCAAGCAGAGAGGTCGATGCGGGACTCGATCCCAGGACCCCGAGACCATGACCCGAGCCAAAGGTAGAGGCTCTAACCCACTCAGCCACCCAGGCGCCCCCATCAGAGGGATTTTAATGGTGAAGGAACACACAACTTGACTTCCATTATAACTGAATCATTCCAACTGCTATGCAAGAATAGAATAAAAGGGGACAAAAGTGGGGCAAAGAAGAAGTGAGAGCTAAACTATCAGGGGGCTAGAGCTGGCTCACACGAGAGCAGCAGGGACGCAGTAAACTGAGGATTGGTTCCAGATGCATTTGAAGGTAGAATCTGCAGGGGTTGCTCATGGATTAGATGGGGCGTGGGGGAAAGAGAAGCTCCAAGGGAGATTCCAGGATCTGTGTGGCTGAGCACCTGGTTGGGGCAAGAAGGGAATGTTGATGAAAGAGGTTGTGAAAAAGTTGAGCTTTGGCCATTTTTGAGATCAGATGCCAATGAGATTTCTAAATGGAGATGTCAAGTGGAAAGGTAGATATCTAATACCTGAAATCAAGGGAGAAGACACCACTGGATATATACCCTTGAGAGTTAAGATGTGGATAGTATTTGCAGCCAGAAACATATCTAGGGTGAGAACGTAGAGAGAAGAAAGGTTTGATTGTGAGTGGTGAGCACTGTTACATTTACAGATCAGGAAGATTATCAAAGACCCAGCAATGGAGACGATTTAAAGCTACTAATGGCATCCTTGAGCTTGGTCTATATGAGTCTAATCTAAAGATCTATACTGATAAAGGGAGATCTGAACCTGTCAGGCTGGAGACCAGAACTTCAACTTTGGCATATTTGCTGTGATAATAAAAAGCAACTTGTGAGGTCTCTTCCAGACACCTTTGCCATTGCCATCGTGGTCCATCTGTTTCCATGTAAATTTCTCTGCTTAAGTTCCTCAAAATGTTGAAAATAGAGCTACCCTACGACCCAGCAATCGCATTACTGGGTATTTACCCCTAAAGATACAAATGTAGTGATCCGAAGGGGCACATGCACCCGAATGTTTATAGCAGCAATGTCCATAACAGCCAAACTATGGAAAGAACCTAGATGCCATCAACAGATGAATGGATAAAGAAGATGTGGTATATATATATATATATACAAGGGAATACTATGCAGCCATCAAGAGAAATGAAATCTTGCCATTTGCAATGACGAGGATGGAACTAGAGGGTATTATGCTAAGCGAAATAAGTCAGTCAGAGAAAGACAATTATCACATGATCGCTCTGATACGAAGAATTTGAGAGGCAGGGCAGGGGGTTGTGGAGGGTGGGGAAGAGAAGTGAAACAAGATGGGATGGGGAAGGACACAAACCATAAGAGACTCCTAAACTCACGAAACAAACTAAGGGTTGCTGGGAGGTGGGGGGGGTAGGGATATGGACATGGGGGAGGGTATGTGCTATGGCAAATGCTGTGAAATGTGTAAGCCTGATGATTCACAGACATGTACCCTGGGGCAAATAATACATTGTATATTAATAAATATATATATATATATAAATAATTCATCAAAAAAATTTCTCTGCTTAACAACTTAACCCTTACATCAACCCTGGACATAACTGTTACTACACTCATTTTATCGATAACAAAACTGAGGTGGGGGCTGCTCAGAAAAGCAAGATAATTTGCCCCAGATCACAGAGCTTTCGAGACACAGAAGTTAGGCTTGAATTTGAAGCTCTCTGACTCCAAGGGTCAAAGAAATGAAATAACTTGCTTGATGTGACACAGTGAATTAATGGAAAGGCTGGAAATAGATTCCCTGATAAGTTTAATATAAAGTTATTGTTATTTTTTTCCACCAGGAATAAAATGATCACTTGAAAAATTCTGGTCATTTATCATTCGCTGAAGATTCTTGTGCTTGCCCGCTGAAGGGCAAAGATTGGCCATTTCTTACCTAGATCTTCTATATCCATAGCAAGGATGTCAAGGAATTAAAGGAATAGGCAATGTGAAGATTTGCAAATAAATCATAAAACAGTCTTTTTTTTTTTTTAAAGATTTTATTTATTTGACAGAGAGAGACCACAAGTAGGCAGAGAGGCAGGGAGAGAGAGAGAGTGGGAAGCAGGCTCCCTGCTGAGCAGAGAGCCTGATGCAAGGCTCGATCCCAGGACGCTGAGATCATGACCTGAGCTGAAGGCAGAGGCTTTAACACACTGAGCCACCCAGGCGCCCCAATCATAAAACAGTCTTAGAGGTAAATTTTAAAATGTAAAATCAATTTGGACTGTAGGAAAACCTTACCCACATATCACATTTACAGTAAAAGTAGTATATAACCCAAGAGGAAACAGGCATCATATCTTCAGAAATCTTTATATTTCTGTTTTTAGTATTTTTATTTGTGAAAAGTATCATGTTATGAAATTATTACTATTTTAGTATTTTAAAGTTTTTTAAGTTTTTGGTATTTTAAAGTTTTACTTTGAAGTTATCACGCTGTATTTAAACTGACTTTTATAAGTTTTACTTATTTATTTGTGCATTCATTTTTTTTTTTTTTTTCAGAGAAAGAGAGAGTGCCTGCACATGAGGTGGGGGGGGCAAATGGTGAGGTGGGACACAGAGGGAGGAAGAGAGAGAATCCTAAGCAGGCTCCAAGCTCAGTGCAGAGCTGAAGGAGGCTCCATCTCACACCCCTGAGATCATGACCTGAGCCCAAATCAAGAGTCAGATGCTTTACTGACTGAGCCACCCAGGCACCCCAAGCTGGCTTTTATAATTAAAGTATTATTTTTATTAGTCAAAGAGCAATTACTTTCAACACTCGCAAAAATCACTCTAATTTTACAATGACATTTGTAGAAAACATTACCACATTCTGTTTAAAAAGAAATTCCTTCCATTTGTTTTGGGCTTCCCAGTTTAGATTTTTTCATGTATATCTCATACCTGGATTATGAGAAGTAGGGGGCAAATGAGGACAAGTGGGTGTTGCCACCTGTTTTATATAACGATGGGAACCATGGCTCAAAGCGAAGTCACGAGCAGAAAGTCATACAAGAGTTTGAAATTGAACCTGTGTCTTTTGATTCCATAGTCAAGGTACTACATGATAACTATCTGCATAAAGTAAATTTGTTGGAAAGGCTTTTTTTTTTTTTTTGGAAGGTTTTTTTAAAAGACTCATTTATTTGAGAGAAGAGAGAGAGAACACGCACACACATGCAAGAGTGGGGGGGAGGGGCAGACGGAGAGGGAGAGAATCTGAAGCAGCCCCTGCCCTGATTCTGGAGCCCAAGGTAGGGCTTGATTCCAGGACCCTGAGATCATGACCTGAGCCAAAGGCAGAGGCTTTAACCCACTGAGCCACCCAGGCGCCTCCCGAGATATGTGTATTCTTAACGGAAATCATAACATGAATGGCGCAAGCAGATAGAAAAAGATATGTATATTTTATATGCATCAATACCCATGAAATACAAATCATTAAATACTAAAATTAGCACTTGTTAAAGCCCTTTAATAATATATACAGTCTAAAACATCTCAAAATATTCATTAATTCCCTGCTAATTCTACTACCAATTAGGCAGCTCGTAGTTATTTCTTATCTGAGTCCTTCTCAGGACTATATTTCTATATTTGTAGGGTCTTTTTTTTTTTAAGATTTTATTTATTTATTTGACGGAGAGAGAGACAGTGAGAGAGGGAACACAAGCAGAAGGAATGGGAGAAGGAGAAGAAGGCTTCCTGCTGAGCAGGGAGCCCGATGTGGGGCTCAATCCCAGGACTCTGGGATCATGACCTGAGCCAAAGGCAGATGCTTAACAACTGAGCATCTGTGAAGGCACCCCTTAACAGGCACCCCTCTATATTTGTAGTTTTTAAGCAGAAAAAAAGGTTCTGGGAACTTACCGACTTTTCTGAATGCTTTCATATCTAGTATGAGAATATTAAACGTATCTTTGGTTTACTTAAAGAAAACTGAGTTTTAAAAGACAGATGATTTACTGAAACATATAATAAAATGCTGCAAATATTTGGGGGAAAGAAATTAAAAAAAGTATAAATATCTTAAAACGACTAGATAGGTCTTGGAGATAAAATCAATTGTTTTTAGTGTTTCAGAGTTGAAAATGATAACGAAAGTAATGCAGAACATCTTAATAAGAGTTAAATCTCATATTAATTTAAAAATGTCATTCTTTAGAGGTTATTAAATGTGATGAGAAGGGGCACCCGGGTGGCTCAGTGGGTTAAGCCTCTGCCTTCGGCTCAGGTCATGATCTCAGGGTCCTGGGATCAAGCCCCGCATTGGGCTCTCTGCTCAGTATGGAGCCTGCTTCCCCCTCTCTCTCTGCCTGCCTCTCTGCCTACTTGTGATCTCTCTCTCTCTCTCTGTCAAATAAACAAATAAAATCTTTAAAAGAAAATAAGTGTGATGAGAAAAGTTTCCAGAGCTCAATGCTTTGATAAATGACATCTTTTACAAAATGTGGAATGAGGAAAATGTGATGATAAAACATTTGAAGTTAGATAGAAACTCAAAAAGCAAAAACATGATAGAAGAATGAATGCTTTTAATATATCCATCAAAGTGCATATATTCATCTACATCAACTTAGCATAACTGAGTCCCTTCCATTGGAATTGTACTCTTTGACAAATCTACATCTTCGTCATCCCCATCTCCCTAAATATGACAAGAAAAACTCCTAAAAGTTTGGAAGAAATGATGGGCTTTCTTTGGAGAAAATAGAGTAGGTGTCTTTTCAAATTGAAGTCTTAAAAAATCTCACAGTGCTGATAATTGATCATTGTCATTTAACGATTTCATCTTGCTACCCTAAAGAAAGCCCAGCAAACACTTAAGGGTGCCCTGCATGACTGTCTAAACCTTGCTGGTGAAAAAATTAGTATGGCTTTTAATGACAAACATTTAATAAATATTTATCAGATATCCGGGTCCTGTAAAATGTCTCCCTTTTCATAATGGGAATGGACTGTAACCCATTTTGTCAAAGTTTTAACACACTTTTATGAAAGTATCCAGAATCTTATGGATACTTTCCAGCTCCCAGTGAATTTCCTGGCTTTTAACAAAACAGAAGAGAGAAAAGGGATGCAACTTATAGAAGATATATTCACTGAGATACATATACCAAAATACAAATACTAGAAAGTATAGGCTCTGCCTTCCGAATGTCTAAACACAGGTGTTTTACACTGAGACAAAATATATTGCCTAAATGCAAACTATAATATTAACTTGCAAAACAAGTATTACACACATAGATCTTTGCTTGGTTAATTATATCCTGGCCTCTGTAGGCTTTAAGCTCGATTCCTACATCCAACTACCAATTCCACTACTTTACCTGGATACCTAATGAACAAATACCAAACTTAACAGGTCCAAAAGAAATTTAATTTTCATTCTCTAAATCTCAGTGTTCCTCAACTGCCAATGACTCACAGTTTACCTGTTTCAACCAAAAACCCAAGACTCATCATCGATTCTATTACTTCACTGCTTAACCCTGAATTAACAAGGATTGTTATCTTTCCTTCAAATAGATTCCAAATCAATACAGTTGTTTTTGTTTTTGTTTTTTCAGTTTTTTCCCAAATGCTCTGATGGGAATGAAATCCACATTTCTCCTCCATGGTATATAGTGAGCCCTACAAGATCTGATCTGTGAGTGGCCTGGCCACCCTTTCCTTCTCTAAATATTCAGGCTGTGTGTCTCTGTCCCTGTGGGCTTCTTCATTTCACTTTGTTCTGTTGTGACTGCAATCCCCCAGCTTTTCTATGGCTGGATTGCACCGCCATACCAATTCCTCGGCTCATTGGTCACCATTTCAGAGAAGCCTTCCCTGACCCCTCAACCTAATTAGCAATTCCCCACCCTCACTACCCACCAACCTCCTCCTCCTCACCCTTCTTTGTTTCTTTATAACACTTGCCATTCTCACATTCCTTCATATGTTGGCTGCTGTATGTTCTCCCTCCCCAAACTAGAGTGTGAGTTCCACGAGCAAAGGGAGCATGCTTGTCTTATGTGCCCCTGTATACCAAAACCTGTGATATTACTCGAATGACTGAATGAGTGACAGCTACGATTCTATCCCTAGATAGTGCTAACTCTTGGCAGTTTGGGGCAGAGAGTATTTAAAGAAGATGAACTGTGCAGGAATCCCACAGAGGATCACTGATGTATAGCATGCCGCCATATTCCTACCACCCAATACGAAATGCAGCACTAACGCTAAGAAAACAGAGAACTCAATCCAATCAGAGAGTGTGTGATGCTGCTTCAGTAATGCAGAAAACGTGAAAGACTGGAACATGGTGAGAGCTGCTTTCCTATTCTCCAGGGAAGAGAATAATAACTCCACTGCTCCGTGACTAAGAAGAGCCAGTACCTTGGCTTTTTAAAAAAGGGTAGTGCTGCTGCCAGAAGTTTGAGGCACATTCAATGTTTATGCCAAAGGAACTTTTGTAACTGGACTTTCAAAAAAGAGAAAAAAAGACAGGGTTGTGGGGGGGAGCTGGGGGGCGGATAAATGCTTGCAGCCAGGGAAGGCCAACCCTAGCGTGTTTTAATTCAACTGTGTACAACCACATACAGCTTTGGGCAAAGCTCTATTTCCGTCTCTCCTCTTCGATTTGCCTTCAGGTCATTGCTTAAAAATTGTTTCCAAATGCTACCTTTTCTTCCAAGAGCCTCCGTTTAGACTTAAAATATGATGTCATTAACTAAAAGCAAACAGGAATTCTGTTTTAAGCACTCAGTGAATTCTGCGTGCAGGTAAATCTCCTTTGGAATATATTACTTACCCTTGGATGGAGAACAAATCTGGATGTATTTAGAGAATATGTGGTATAGGACACATCCACTTTTAATTCTCTGAAGGCGTGGACCCGGTTACGTGCCCACTCTCGGCCATGTCTGAAGCCACAGGGCAGACGTGGCCCTGTCTGCAGGAGCAGTTCATTGAAAGCATTAAATATTGGACCGAAAAAAAAAAAAACAAGACCTCCTTGAAGGGGTCAGATGTCTCACCAGAATGACTTTCGTCTTTCCCTAATCTTTAATGCCAAGAACTGCTTGTTCTTGTTCTCTGTGAAATCAACAAAAAGGATTAAGTAATACAACGCATCTCTGCTCAAAAAAAAAAAAAGGACCACTTTTTCCTTTGAGCAGAGCTATTTTTTACTTTCCCTATCTCCCCCTCCACTTGCTTTCAGGTAAATGCTTAGAGATTATGTCATAAACACTATCTTTTCTTCAAAGAACTTTAGTTAAGAATGAAAATATTTAATTAACTAAAAGAAAAATCAGGTATTCTATTTTCAATTCTCAGTTCTCTCAAATTCTCTGTGGCTATAGCATTTTCCCCAAATTAGTGCATTCCCAACTCAGAGAGGTGAAAAGGATATTGCTTTTTACAAACAAAACAAAAACAACAACAAAAACAACTTTGAAAAAAGATTTGTAGTGAACGTGACAAACTATTAATAAATACCTTTATTATAGGAAATGGTAGCTCAAACAGATAAAAAACATTATGTGCTAAAGACATAAATGAGTAAAAGACTCAGAAAAGACATTTTAAAGAGAAACATAATTTTCTAATTATCCAACCTTGCTAGTAATCTGAACAAAGAACTTAAAATATATTTGTTTCTATCTAAATAAGTCATAAATAAAATTAAATGACTGTTTCCCCATTAAAAAAAAAACAACAAGAAAAAACCCAAAATAGTCCTTGTTCAAAATATTATTAAGAAGCCCAAGCAAATTGGGTTTTGTCGAACATATTTGAAAAGGTGGACCATGAAGATAGTCCTATTTTGCCTATTCATTATCCTTGAGTAACTTTTGAGGAATTTTGAAGGGGTTTCTAATTCTCTATGAAGCATAACTGGAAAACCACTATTCTTAGTATCACACAGTCCTGATAAGAGACCGGATGCACAATAAGTATACTTTCACAACATCAGTGAGATTCTAAATCACGTCAACCATTTCAAACTGAAATGTGGAAATATGCCCTAAAAATCACCAAAATGCCCATGTCCTTTGACTGCCTTCACTTCTGAGCCCTTTTGCTGGCTACATTGCATAAAGATACTAATTGCAGCATCATTTAACGGAATAAACGTTAGGGAAAAAAATGCATGTGTTCAGCTGTTCGGTACATACTTACTGAGCAAATAACCTTGTAAAAGCTAACGTTGCTATTGAAGGACAAGGAGAAAAAGGAAGGGCTTAGGGGCGTAGTTTGGAAAGTCTGTAGAAGAAGTTCACAGACTCTGTAGTGCACAATCTGTCCTTTACTGAAGGAGGCTTCTATCTTTCTGGAGAACATTAATCCCCTAAATTTTCCTTGTCCAGACATCATATCATCAGAGAACACAATGAAAACTAGAAAATACGCCAGGCTGTGGCATTATGATTAATCATTCTACCAAGACTCTTCAGATAAGACCACAACTTTGACATTGGCAAAGTCTCCCTGAAGAAAATGAAGGTCAAAAAGTCTAAAACATTTCTCTGGGACTCCCTGTCTTAGCAATGAATCTAGGGATCTATAGCTATTTGAAGCACCCCTGAGGAGAAAAAGGCAAGGATGGCTTCTGGCCACAAAGGGAGTGAGTCAGGAGCTAGAGGAGGTCTCTACAAGATAAAAGTGAAGCTTAAAGTGAATAAAAGCATTTCGTAAATAAGATTATCCCGCTTCACATTCTTCTTGTGTTTTCCTTCCCTGTGTAATCCCATCTCTTCAACAAAGTCTAATTGAAATGCTTCCAGCCTAGTTTCAGCTGTGCTGAGGGGCAAGGAAAGATTACATGCCCACATCTTTGCCAGCCAGAGAAGACATCCCAGCCCACCAGCCATGCCTTAGGCTGGCATGACAATGGCAAAGGTGATGCCTGAGGAATGAGGAAAGGGGTTTATCAAAGGCCAAGGGCCGGCCATCAGCTTCTGCTGCCTGCCCCTCACAGGAAGGCATTCCCAATCACCATTATTCATCGGGTGGTGTGGATTTGATGACAGAAGGTCACTTCTTGTAGCCGGAAGAATGTTTAAAAAATCAGGTAAAACATACACATCTCAAAACATAAATGAGACCAGGAAAAGAATGTCTGACGGCAAAAACGCAAACAAATAAAGACCAACTTCAGGCGCTTGCAACTCTCTCTGCTCGTCTGTTTTCAGAAAGGGACAATTTACCAGTTGTTTCTGGGAATGATGGTTTTAGTGGAGAGAAAAGAACGCATGAAAGCAAAATTTCTTTTTAACTTTAAATCAAAACCAAACAGATTAATGTGATCACTTATTCAAAAGAACAGAAATAACAAAAGCATAGTCAATATCATTAGTTTTGGTTTGTTTTTTAGAGAACAGCATTTTGAAAGATGATCTAATTCAGCCTTGCAGTAACCACTTCCTGTGTATAGAGTAGGCATTTAATTTCATAATCAGATGTGTGCTACACTTGCAGAAATTTTAATCAGTCTAAACATAAAGTGGACTGGATTGCAAGTCTCTCCTATCCTGCCACAATGTAAAGCACTTTCGTACAATCCTGCAGAGCTCTCCTTTAATTTCCTCTGATGTGCATCTCTGTAAGTCAGTCAAATTATGTTCTGGCAGAAGGTGAAGTACACACAAACAAAAATTATTTTTCTCCCCATACTTTTTTCTTTCTGAAATTACTTTTCCTTTCTGAAAATGATTCCTCTTACCTTAGGTTGTTTGCAAATATAGCGACAAAGTTCTCCAATATACTGAAACACAGTCACATTATACTTCCTGCAGTCATTCCAAAATTGACTTGCTGAGAATTTCTTCTTCAACACACAAGTAGCTCCTATGAGAAAAGGCAAAGAATAGGCACTGGGGGAAAATATTCAAGGGCAGAACTGACATAAAACTCAAATGATATTGTCCTGTCTAGAACATTTCCATTCACTTTCAAGGTTTTTGTAATCCATCAGTGGCCATTTATATCAAGTTCATTTGAAACCATTAATCTTACCATCTAATAAACTTTAAAAAAATTCATATTGTAATTCTACATTTTGATTGCAAATATATATTTTTTTCTTTTCGAAATACAGGGGATGAAAGAAAAGGTCAAAATAAGTAGGGGAGTTGCAAGTATTAGAACATGACTATAGATAAAAGTCAGTCTTCTTCACAGAGACCAAGAATATTCACTCACTTTTGTTTTTGAATATATACACTTTACTTATTTTTAAAACCTTAAAGCTGCTTCCATATTTCTTGATGTTGAGAGTTGGAAAGGAAGAATTGGTAAGATAGCACCAAAGTTTATTGATGACTACAGAACCTAAATGTAACAACCTAATTTTTACAACAATGTGAGTCATTTAAATGACTTCCTATGTTCCAAGGAAAATGCTAATGTCTTGACCCTTGCCTTGGTTTATTTTGGACACTGGTCATGTTTTAAATATACAACTCCAGAAAATTACTTTCTTATATTTCAGACATACATAGATAGTAATGAATGGTCTCCGTTATATATTATTTAGGGGCCAGACACATAATCTCAGCATGTTTATGAATGGAATCTACTGAGTCACAAGCTACCAACAGACTTACTGGGTGCCTGGGGTACCTTGTTTGCAAAGACAGCCTCAACAATTCCTGCTGTGCAATGTGAATTTGTCACCTCTCTACTTCAAGAGGTAGGATATGTTTCCTTACCCCTCAAATCTTGAATCTAGACTGGTTTGTGATTTTGCTTTGATCAACAAAATGCAGGTGAAACAATCAATGTGATTTCTGAGGTTAAGCCTTAAGAGCTCCGCAGTTTCTACATTCACCCTCTTGGAAGGCTCCTTCCACCATTTGAGGAGGTGGGAGTAGACCATCATAGGATGAAAGACCACATGGAGAAGGGAGCCTAGCCACAGCCAGCTTCAAACACATGGCCAAATGTCCAAGGCACTGCTCTTTTCACTTCAGGAATAGACTGTGTATGTCACGAAATTGTGTCCTTTTAATAAAAATTATGTTGTGACTATATAATAAGCCCACAATCACTCTGAATTCTACTGATAGAGTTTCAAACTTTAATGAACACATGTTATAGTTAATGAGCATTTTGAAAACTCATCAAACAGAGAATGAAAACTTACCTAACTCAACACATCCACCAATTCCCAGAAGAGATCCTGAACTATGATACAGAGGAAGAGTTAGATAAATGATATCATCAGCAGTACAACCGAAAGCCCATAAGCCAGCAGAACCCTTCAAAACCTGCAGCTGACTGATTACAGCTGCTTTTGGTAGACCTGGAAGAAAAGAAAAGAGATATATGTAACAGGAAGCAAGTTTATGTATTACATGTGCTTTTTAGGGATCAAGCAAATGTGAGGTTAATTAACTAATTTCTAGAATCTTGGATCTACCCAAAAGGATTAAGATTAAAATTATATAGTTTGAGATACCATAAGCTTCAAAGAGTCATATCTGCTATAAGAATAAAAAGGTCCCCAATCTGAAATGTACACCCAAAATGAGGCAAATCATGACATAAATCTAAATTACACTTAAAGTAGATATTTTCTAGTGAAAAATTTCAAGTAAGATTCTATCTCAAGAATCAGTAATTTTGTCATGTTTCCTATGTCCTAGTATAAGATCATTATAGAATATCAAATTCCATATTACATGATGTTGAAATAGTTCTATACATTCATGATCCAAATATAAATCATCTGCTTTTTTTTCTAGTCTTTTTCTATGTATCATGGGAGTCTTTATAAAAATTTGTAGTTATAATTAATGTATAAAACATTTTACATACTGTTTTTAACTTTCCACATTGTTAGAGTCTTTTGTAGTATAATGTCAGCATAATAAATTCATCCAGTTCATACATGATATAATATGAAAGTGCCTTATCTGTGATAGAATACCAGCAATTTCATGTTCCAAACTACATCTCCTTGTACACACAACAGACAACTTGTTTTCATAATGGTAAGTATCCTCTCTTGAATTCATTTGTTAGATTAAATGGTATATTAATCCTATTCTCTTTGTCAGTTCAAAGAAGTCTAGTATTTTGCGGATGTCCTCATGCAGAGGACCCCATCCCAAATCTACCTAACTAATAAAGCTACTTTCTTCACAACTTGCAATGGTGACAAGGAGTATCATCCATTGTTCCAAAGAGGCAAGCAGAGATCAATGTCAGAGAAGCCACAGGAATAAGCAAATGACAGGATCAAAAGTGAAGACCAGCGGCCATAAGTGTGGCCTTTCTCTCTTCCCCACATACTGGTAGAGTCCCACTTGCCATTTGCCAAGGGTGGGTTACTAATGTCAGTGGCTCTGCCCACTTATTGCTGTACCTGACTGGACTTTATTTCCCAATTCTAGAAATTGAGACCCAAATTTCACTATGTGTTTCCCAAATTGAAGTACTTCCTTATTATTCTCTGCTTGCCTTAGAGTCCTACAGCAAAATACACTCCCATAGTGATGCCAACTGCAAGGCTGTGTGAGTCATTCTTTTTTTTCTCTTCCCTCTGATATACAACTAATGGGACCTATATTACTACCTCGCCTCCAAAAGTGCCTCTGCACAACATAGAAGGACATCCTAGAGATCCACCCATCTGTGAACGTGAATGTGGGTGAACTGGACCCCAGAGAAGGTGACAGAGTGAGGCAAGTGAAGCTGGAGTTGTGACCTTTCTGGCAGAAGAGGTCAAGGGTGAAGGCAGTGAGTGGGTGAGTGGTGAATCTGCCTGGCCCAGTGGGCTGCAGCTGGAAGGACCAGTTGCTCTCTCTGAGGAGAGACCACAGTGACTAAGCGGAGGAAAAGGGAAGTGAAATAGGCAGACAAAGAGAACTGAGGGAAAGTGATTCCTATTACCTACCCCAGGACTCAAGAAGACCACCCACAGATCTCTGGGAATCACCGCTCCCCTTGCACTTGATGATTCCCCCTACCAAGGCAGAGGCACGCCCCAAACCCCAAGTGCTAAGTACACACCTTCCCCCTCCCACCTCAACCACCACTTGGCCTTTTTTTGGTGTTCTGAGCTTTAGTAGAGAAACTAAGAATTGGTGCTATAGCGCCACCTTCTGGAAAATAAAAGGAGGGGTCCTAACTACCAAGATGTTCAATTGTTAGTATCAAAGTAAACAAAACTTTGCCTGGAGGCACCTGGCTGGCTTAGCTAGTAGAGCCTGAGACTCTGAGTCTCCTGGTTGTGACAGAGAGCCTCAGGTTGGGTGTAGAGATTACTTAAAAATAAAATCTTAAAAAAAAAAAAAAAAAAGAACCCCAGAAAACTGGATGCCTGCCTTGTTCAGTGGGTTAAGCGTCTGCCTTGGGCTCAGGTCATCATCCCAGGGTCTGGGATCTAGTCCCACAACAGGCTCCATCCTAAGGGAGTAGCCTACTTCTCCCTCTGCCTGCTGCTCCCCCTGCTTGTACTCTTCCTTTCTTTCTCTTTCTTTCTCTCTGACAAATAAATAAACAAAATCTTAAAAACAAAAACCCTTGCCTAAATAAGAAAAGTATATCCTGCTTCAAATATAGTGGCAGAGGCACTTTTCGTCAAGCACCATGAAAAATCATGATAAACAGAAAATAACAATTTTTCCACAACCAAATCAAAGGTAAGGAATACTGCAATTTAACTGATACAGAATTTAAAATAGTTATTACAAAGATATTCAATGAGCTACAGGAAAACTCAGAAAGACAATATGATGATCTCAGGGCTACAATTAATGAACAGGAGTACTTTACCAAAGAGAATGAAATTGTGAAAAAGAACCAGACAAATTCTGGAACTGAAGAACTCAAGAAATGACATGAAAAAAGCATTAGGAAGGCAGTGGAAATAGACCAGATCATATGGAAGAGAGAATGAGTAAGACGGCAGACAGAAATATAGAAGTGATTCAAGTGTATGAGGAGAGAAAACTAAAGATTTTTAAAAAGTGAAGAAAACCTATGAGGGCTATCTGATTCCATTAGAAAAGCCAATACAAGAATAATGGGTAGCCCAGAAGGAGATAAGAAAGAGAAGGGGGCAGAGGGACTATTTAAAGAAATAATAGCTGAAAATGTCCCATACCTGGGAACTGGGTATACAAGTCTATGAAGCTAATAGAACACCTTACTATTTCAATGCACAAAGATTTTTTCCAAGACACATTATATTAAAACTGTCAAAAGTCGATGATAATGAAAGACTTTTAAAGCAGCCAAGGGAAAAAAGACAGTAGCCTGCAACGGCACCCCCATTACACTATCAGCAAATTTCTCAGCAGAAACTCTACAGGGCCGGAGGGAATGAAATGACATATTCAGAATACTGGAAGATTAAAAACTGCCAGTCGTGAATAATCCATCTGGCAAAGTTATACTTTAGATATGAAGCAGAAATAAAGGCTTTCTCAAACAAACAAAAGTTGAGGGAGTTCCCCACCATGAGACCTGACTTACATAAAATGCTGAAAAGAGCTCTTTGAGTTGAAACAAAAAGGCAAACATACACAGAATTCTGATTAAGTTGATAAGCAGTCAGAATTAGAATATGGTAACTCTTTTTTAGAATGGTATAATAAACTCTTAACTATAACATAAAGGATAAAGGAAAATTGCATTAAATTGTATTATCTACTACAACTTGGTGATGAAATCACAGCATATAGAGAGATAATTTGTGACATCAAAAATATGGGTATAAAGATGGAAGCTTTATAGGTGAATGAAGATAAATTGCTTTCAGCAGAAAAAAAAAGAATTATTTTTTCTAGGAGATGTTTTATGTAAATGCTTGGTAACAACAAAGCAAAAATCTAGAGCAGAGACATTATACGTAAAAAAGGGCAAGACTGAGCAAATCAACATGGGAAACCACCAACTTACGAAGGTAGACATAAACATAAACGGAAGGAAAAAAAAAACAATAGAGATACACAATAACCAGAAGGCAAAAGATAAATGACACTAGCAAATTCTTGCATTATCAATACTCGCCCTAAATGTACATGGTTTGTAGTCACCAGTGAAAAAGCACAGAGTGGCTGCATGGATTTAAAAAAAAAAAAAGGCCCAAATATATGCTGCCTACAGAGGAATCATTTCAGCTCTGATGACACACATAAGTTCATAATGAAAGGAAAGAAGTTGATATTCTGAGCAAATAGAAATGAAAAGGAGGCAGGCATGGCCGTTTATCTCACAAAATAGACTTCAAACCAAATGGGTAATAAGAGAAAGAAGGTTATTATAAAATGATAAGGGGCCAGTACATCAAGAAAATACAGTGATTGTAAATAAATACTGCTCTTAGCACCTGAGAACCAAAATGTATTAAGCAATTAATAACAGATCTTAAGGAAGAAATACATACAGTACAACAATTATAGGGTACTTTGCACTTGATCGTAGCCAAAAAACTGACAAGCCATTGTAGGGTGCCTCAGTAGCCCACCATCAACAATCATTCAGTCAGAAAATCAACAACGAAACACTGGAACTGAACAACATTATAGAAAAAATGGACCTAATAGACATGTACAGGGCATTCCATCCAACAGCAGCAGAATACACATTCTTCTCAAATGCACATGGAAAAATCTCTAGGGTAGATCATGCCATAAGTCACAAAACAGATCTTAGCAAATTTAGGAAGACTGAAATCATACCAACTATTTTTTCTGAACACAATGGTATGAAACTGGAAATGAGAAAAAAGAGGAAAGTAAAATCTACAAATTGTGGAAGTTAAATAACACACTTCTAAGCAGCCATTTGGTCAAAGTAGAAATCACAAGGGAAATAAAAAATTATCTCAAAACAAAAGACACTGAAAACACAACAAACCAAATATTGCGTAATACAGCAACAGCAGTTCTGAGAGGAAAGTTTATAGCTATAAATGCCTACATTAAGAAATTTGAAAGATCTCAAACAATCTAACTTTGTACCTCAAGGAAATAGAAAAAAAAATTAAGCTCAAAGTTACCAGAAGGAAGGCAATAATAAGGATCAGAGTAGGAATAAAAGAGATACCGACCAGAAAAACAAGAAGAAGGATCAACAAAATTAAAAGCTGGTTCTCTAAGAAGATAAACAAAATTGTCAAACGTTCAGCTAACCTAACTAAAGAGAGAAGGCTCGAATAAGTAAAATCAGAAATGAAAGAGAAGACATTATAACTGACACTATAAAAATAAAAAAGAGCATGAAAGACTAAAGCGAAGAATTATATGGCAAAAATTACATAACCTAGAAGAAATGGATATGTTGCTAGAAGGACACAATGTACCAAGACTCAATCAAGAAGAATAGAAAATCTGAACGGACCAATAATGAGTAAAAAGATTGAATTAAAAAACAAAAACAGAAAAACACCAACTCCCGAAACTGAAATCTCCAGAACCAGACATTTCACTGGAGAATTCTACCAAACAATTGAAGAAATGACACCAATCTTCCTCAAACTCTTCCAAAATATTGATGAGGAGGAAACACTTTCAAACTCATTCTACAAAGTCAGCATTACTTTGATACTAAAACCGGATAAAAATACAAGAAAAAACATATAAACCAATATCCCTAATGAAAATAGATGCAAAAATTCTCAATGACTTATTAGCAAACCAAATTCTAGAATGTATAAAAGCATAATACACCATGACCAAGGGGGGATTTATCCCTTGGATGCAAGGATGGTTCAACATATGTAAATAAATAAATGTAATACATCACATCAATAAAAGGAAAGATATAACTCAAACGATCATCTCAACAGACGTAGAAAAAAATGATCTGACTATATACATCGTCCTATGATAAAAACCTTTGACAAACTGTGTATTGAAGTAATTTACCTCAACATAATTAAGATAATATATTACAGACCCACAGTTAACATTATATTCAATGGAGAGAAATTGAAAGCATTTCTTCTAAGATTAGGAACAAGGCCAGGACATCCACTCCCACCACTCTGATCAAACATATCACTGGAAGTCCTAGCTAGAGCAATTAGGCAAGACAAAGAAATAAAATTTATCCCAGAAAGGAAAGAAAGAAGTAGAATTGTCTTTATTTGCTGATAATACAATTTGATATAACAGAAAATCCCAAGTAATTAATCAAAAGACTATGGGAATTAGCAATTTCAGTGAAGTGTTAAGACACAAAATCAACATAGAGAAATCAATTGTATTCCTTTACACTAATGATGGATCAACTGGAAAAAAAGAAAGAAAACCATCCCATTCACAATAGTATCAAAAACAACAAAATGCTTAGGAATAGATTTACTCAAGGAAGTGAAAGATCTATGCAATGAAAACTACACAAGTTGCTAAAAGAAATTGAAGAAAACATAAAGAGAAAGACATCCCATGTTCATGTATTAGAAGAATTAGTATCATTAGAATGACCATACCACCCAAAGCTATCTACAGATTCAACGCAATCGCCATTGAAATACCAAAGGCATTCTTCACATAAATATAAGAAACATTCCAAAAAATTTGGTGGAACCACAAAAGACCCCAAAGAACCAAAGTAATCCTGAGAAAAAAAGAACAAAGCAGAGGTATCAGGCTTCTGAATTTCAAACTATATCAAAGCCATAGTAATAAAACTATCAAACTATCAAAACTATCAAAGCCATAGAAAAAGAGTATGGTACTCACACAAACATAGACACATCTAGTAATGGAACAGAATGGAGAGCCCATAATTAAACCCTGGCATTTATGGTCAACTAATACTTGACAAAGGGGCCAGGAATACCTAGTGCAAAAAATATCTTCAATAAATGGTGCTGGGAATGCTAAAGAAACACATACTGAACCATAAAACTGGACCTCTCACACCACAAAAAAAATTAACTTGACACAGATCAAAGACTTAAACATAAGACCTAATACAATTAAACTCATAAGAGAAAACATATGGAAGAAGGTCATTGATATTGGTCTTGGCAATATTTTTGAACACAATCCGAAAAGCATATGTGATAAAAGTAAATTTAATGAATGGGATTACATCAAACTCAAAAGCTTCTGCACAGCAAAAGAAACAGCCAAATAAAAAAAACAATGTATAGAATGGGAGAAAATTTTTGCAAACCATATATCAGGTAAGAGGTGAACATTCAAAACCTATAAAGAAGTAAGTCAACACAATAACAGGAAAAAATCCAATTAAAAATGGGGCAGAAGAATTAAATAGGCATTTCTCCGAGCTACACATCAAAATGGCCAACAGACACATGAAAAGATGTTCAACACCACTAATCACCAGAGAAATGCAAATTGAAACCACAATGAGATAACACCTCACACTTATTAAAATGGTTACCATCAAGAATACAAGAGACAACAGGTGCTGGCGAGGATGTCTTAAAAAGAGAATATTTATACATTGCTGGTAGGAATGTAAATTGGTCTAATCACTGTTTGAAACAATATGGAGGTTCTCCAAAAACTCAAAAATAAATTTACCATATGATCTAATTCCACTTCTGTATATATACACAAAGGAAATGAAAATGAGATTTCAACAATGAAAATGAGATTTCAACAAGACATCTGCACTCCCATGTTTACCATAGCATTATTCACAATAGCCAAGATATGGAACCAACCTAAGATATGGAAACAAGCCCATCCATGGATACAAAAGATGTCGTATATATACATAGCAGAGTATTACCCAGCCATTCAAAAGGAAGATATCCTCCCATTTGTTTTGGGTTTTGTTTTTTAGATATTCTCCCATTCGTGACAACATGGATAGACTGTGAATGATGCTTGAAGTGATGCTTGATCTTCCAACTGAGATTTGACTCACACTGGTCTTTCTATGTCCCAACATATATCTCACTCACACAACGAGCTCCACCCATTCCATACAAACTAAACTGCAGTATTGCTCTGGTAAGCCTTCTCTGGTTTCATCCCCCGTTCAGTAGTTTGTAGTAACCAAAATTACCTACCCATCGCTCCATCAACTGGGGCACCATCTTACTAGTAATAGGATATCATTCTTTCTCTGATTCATCATAGTTCCCGATAAAAGCCAAAATTTTCATGGGGTTTTTGGTCACAGCAGCATCTAGAGCTACGCACCCCAGATTTTAGTGTTCCCTCGACACTTCGACCTGGGTGAACCTCGAAGCCACCTTGTTGCTGTACCTGTCCTGACATTTTCTGACCAGCTTTGTGCTGCATTTCTACTCAACTGGAAGACAATTGATCTCATATACAAAGCTGGCATTATCTTGCCTTTGTCCTAGCTAAAATTTATTAATTTTTTTTTCAAAAAAGACATCTCTCTGGCTCTTCTTGACAGCTTGGCATCTCACAACATGGAAGTTTCTAGTCATCCACATGGGATTGCGCCCAAATTTTTTCATCATAGCCACGTATAAAGATTTTGGGTGAGCCTCGCTCCATCCTTGGTCTTGATAATTCAATGCCTTTCTCTTCTTCATCCAGAGGATCAAGTTTTTATGCGTTTTCTGCTTCTAAGAAGTTCCCACCCATGGTTCTTCAGTCGCTATGTTCCCTACTTCCCACACTGTTTCTGATCTCATGGAAACCCAGCTTTAAAATAATTTTCAATTAGGGTGTGACCAAAAAAAGGGATGCTTTATCTAGTTGTTTTCTATCTGTACGTTTATGTCACTCCTTCGAAGCACTTTGGTAAACTAATAAGCCATGTTTCCCTTCCTAATTTGGTTAGCTTTAAGTGATAATGAGCTTATTAATTTGTTATAAACCATCCAAAGTACTCAGTTAGATTTGGGGGGGCGAGCAGAGAGACAGGGAGAGAGAGAATCTTAAACAAGCTGCATGCCAGCATGGAGCCAGACACAGGGCTCGAGCTCACGACCCTGTGATCATGATCTTCCTGAGGTGAACTCAAGAGTCGGTTGCTTGACCAACTGAACCACTCAGGCGCCCCATCCCCCAGATTTTTTTTGATAAAAGAGACAACAGATATGAGATTGTCCAAGAAATGAAAGTGATCAAAGGCTGATGGAGGTTAAAGTTGGAAAGAAGGAAAGAGGAAAAAGGAGAATAAAGTTTGTTAAAAGTGCCTTTTAGCATCCCCCTTTGAAGAGTTAGAAAGCACATTAACATTTTAAAGCCCTTGAGGAGCCCAGTAATACAAAAACTTTGGTATTTTTGTTAATGGTGTTTCTCAAACTTATGTGGTTTTAAAGCCTCTTTTCAATATATATATATATTTTTTCTTTTCTTTTCTTTTTTGTTTTTTTTAGGTATACTCCACGCTTTAACTCACAACCCTGAGATCAAGATGTGGTATCAAGAGTCCAATGCTCCACTGACTAAGCGACCCAGGCATCCCACCCCTTTTTAATTTTTATTTCACTGCTTTAAAGATGTGAAGGGAAATATCATAGAACGCACTTTGAAAAATGCTCTGAAGTCCTCTGCTCTTCTAACTGGCTATGAATCCCTGGCATTGGAACTCCTCACAGGCCCAGGAGGAGGTTCAGGCAGAAAGGTGGGAGGGAGGCTGTGTCCAGTGAGTCGGGGAATAGGAGGGCGAAGGGAGGAGAGATGATATCAAGAGAAATCCAATCCAGAGGCAGGAATAAATAAATAATTTGGGGGAATTCTTGGATAGTTTTGGGAAAATGAAAAATTCCATAAGGTTAAGGAAAAGGAGAGACAAAGGAAAGAGAGATTGAGATGGTAATAGCACCTGGCTTCCAGGAAAAGCTCAGCAGGCAGTGACCTACTTTTCCTTCTCCCTCTCATTCTAGGGAGAGTGGAACCCACAGCTGCTGTGTCTAGGCTTAAACAGCTCTCCTAGAGATTCTTTTTTTTTTTTTTTTTAAGATTTTATTTATTTATTTGACAGAGAGAGAGAGATCACAAGTAGGCAGAGAGGCAGATAGAGAGAGAGGGGGAAGCAGGCTCCCTGCCGAGCAGAGAGCCCAATGCGGCAGGGCTTGATCCCAGGATCCTGAGACCATGACCTGAGCCAAAGGCAGAGGCTTTAACCCACTGAGCCACCCAGGCTTCCCTCTCCTAGAGATTCTTGAGGGTACCTAACCAAGCCCAGTGAGTAATGAAAGAATTAGAAGTTGGCAGATAGCACACATACATAGACCCTCAAAGCAAAAAGAATGGATTTAGAGATGAAATCAACAAAATTTTAGAGAATAGATGGATGGCCATGGTGACTGACACAGCAGATCCAAGAAGCTGATACCTGAGAGGAGCCTTGAAGAAAGCTGGTTTCCCCCCCACAGAGCGCTTTAGAAAGGCTTAGAAATCTGATGCTCTATCTTCCATAGAATGGAAGATAAATATGGAACTATAAACAAGGAGCTTTATGGAAATTTCATAGAAGCAACAATGAGGTCAAGGTCATAGAAAAGGGAATCTATATAATGCTCACCCCCTTTTCATCAAGATATCACATAACCTTCTAGGTCAAAGAGACGGGAATGCCATCAAAACTGATATCGAGCTTTTTCTTACTCAGAGACACTCTACATTTGCTCAGATGTGGGAACATAATATTTTGGTGACTCTGGACAAACAGGGCTGGCAGTAGAATGGCCAAGAATGGATGGGAAATGTTCACTATCAGCTCGAGAGCTTCCTCATAGCCTGCAGAAAGGGCTCATCAATTCAGTTCAGGGTTTTGAGTTGCAAAATACCAGTTCATATTAGAGAGAGATTCTTCTCATAAAAAAATGTCAATTAAATCTTTCATGAGGCTGCACCATGGTTTTATTACACTCTTTGATAGTGTTATCTTCATAAATCATGGCATCCACTGTATGACCAATTCTGTAAATGGCTCTGCTCTGCTCTCCATTAGAGGATCCCAGGTTGCTTAGGACTTTAAGCTACAAGAAAATCACTTTCCTTTTTATTGGAGGGCCCGTACTTCTTTTTTCCCTTTTTTTTATTACTATGTTTGCTTCCCCTGTGTAAGATCATTCACAAATTAATTTTGGAAGAATGTCAATAAATGCTTTTGGTATTTGTTCAAAAATTCAGAAAATATAACAAATTATAGCCCAGATCACTTCTGCCATACTGGTAGAAGTTATGAGATTTATTCTCTGGAAAAGATGAGCCTCAGGAAACATGAGAAAGAAGAAACATTGAGTGAACAAGGGAGTGAGAGAAAGCCTGCTTATTCCTCCAGCTCCCTTCTACATTTGACTCGTTTTACCCTTTGAGCTTCTTGTGTGAGGAATCTGAATCATCCACAAGTCAAAACTCAAAGACGCTGACAGTCACAAATTCCCTAAGAAAATATCCTGGGTGATGAAATCAATCAGTCCACACATCCTACTCAGGCACACACAGCTTCTAGCCAGGATCTGTTTTGGGGGTTTTTGTGTGTGTTTCGGTGTCTGCACTTTAAATATGAACTGACAGCCAAAGGTCACCAGCTATTTAAGGAAATCCTCTAGGATAAAGGACAGAGACCAAAATAAACCAAAAGACAAGAGGTTGTTGGCAAAAAGAGAGACAAGGTGGAGAGGAGATAAACTATAATTAATATTCTGAGAGATACAACATAATAAATAATCAATAATACAAAAATAGCCTGCTACAAAAAGAGGCATTTTTAGAGAACAGAGGTTTAGAAGATACATCTCTCAGAAAGTAGATGAAAGGGGCGCCTGAGTGGCTCAGTGGGTTAAAGCCTCTGCCTTCGGCTCAGGTCATGATCTCAGAGTCCTGGGGTCAAACCCTCGCATTATCTGGCTCTCCGCTCAGTAGGGAGTCTGCTTCCCCCTCTCTCTCTGCCTGCCTCTCTGCCTACTTGTGATTTCTCTCTCTCTCTGTCAAATAAATAAATAAAATCTTTAAAAAAAAAACAAAGAAAGTAGATGAAAAATAAGGAAGGAAAACAGGATAGAAGTGATTAGAATATTAATTAACTTAGTCTAGGAGGGCCAATCTTTAAAAAGTTTGCGTTTTAAAGACAAAAGAATGAACAAACAAGCAAATATAATAGGAGGGAATGTGTAGAAAGAACAATAAAGAAGGAAAAAGAAGGGGATATAGAACTTTTTAAAATTTCCAAGTACCTAGAATTGCAAGATATGAGCTTCCAAACTGAAAAGGCCTACAAATTTCCCAGCAAAATGCATAAATAAAACCAATCCCAGTACAAGTCATCAACAGGTTAGAGACTACTGAAGACTCCCAGAAGGTTAAAAAATCCCCCCAAAAGAAAAAGAAAAATAACACTAGCTTGCAGGTAACGAGTAAGAAATCAGAAAGGAAACAACGTCTCACTGTGTGTACTGGAAGTCAGAAGACAGGGCAATGTCCTCCCAGCCCAGGATAAAAAATGTGTCTAACCTAGAATGCAACACAAACAACGATAAAGGTATTTCTAGATGTGAGGACTTAGAGAATTTACCTTCTAAATACTTTTTTTTAAAAAAGATCTATTTATTTATTTCAAAGAAACACAGAGAGAGAGAGTGAGCGTAAGAGAGGTGGGGGGGGGGTGCCTGGACTCAAACACAGGGAGGGGCAGAGGGAGAGACAGAGAATCTCCAGCAGACTCCCCCCTAAGCATGAAGCCTGCCATGGTGTTTGATCTCCTAACCCTGAGATCATGACCTGAGCCCAAATCAAGAGTCACCTTGATTCAACTGAGCCACCCAAGAGCTCCCCTCCTAAATACTCTTTAGCAGACCGCTACCGAAAGCAGCGCAGTGCTAAAACGAAAAGTAAACTGAGGAAACTAATTTGGGATCTAGGAATTAGGGGATCAGAAAAAAAGAAAAGGACTGAAGGGACTTCCCAGGACAATGGTGAAAAAGAACGGGGCAACTGGAGAGTGAGGGGTTGAGACTGAAATCACAGGGAAGCTCCAGGCAA
Organism: Nasua narica; assembly: GCA_028533885.1. Taxonomy (NCBI): domain Eukaryota; kingdom Metazoa; phylum Chordata; class Mammalia; order Carnivora; family Procyonidae; genus Nasua; species Nasua narica. Next base: position 19,743,659 of record CM052809.1, on the reverse strand, counting down.
AAAGTGGCCAAGAACAAGGGCTCCATAACATACAGTCTATCTTATAAATATCAAAGGTGAGTTATCTTTTTGACCAAGGGGCAAGTAGGAACCAGCAAGAAGTGTATGGAAAATTAAGCAAGCAAGGAAATAAATAAAAACAATGGTCATCGAGGTTGGGGGGGAATTTTACATGGAAGGCAGTCACAGTGTTTACTAAGTTACGATAACTGATACTAATCCAGTCAAAATTCATGACGACACAGTATTAGTGTGACACTGGGGAAAGAAAGTGTCTGCACTAGAAAGAAAGAAATGAATGCAGAGAGAGAGTGTTGGTGAGAGAAGAGAAATCCTCATTTCCATCATGGAAAATCAGTAGATACTCTTCAGTAAGCATCTGCTAAGTATCCAGTAAGATACCCATTCTATGCCGAGAAATAGAGGTGATTCTTAAAAGAAAGATCTAAATGTATTGACTGTAGTTGGTCTGGAGAAGGAGAAATGGGGACATGTGTTATACGTGTACTTTTCTCTAAAATTTCTAAAAGTATTAGAATTTATCTCTGTGCTATGTAACTTTAATATAAATATTAAATAAAATAAAAATCAGTAGTGCTTTTGTTTTCAGCCTGTTATACAAATGCATAGAACAATGTGGTTTCAATCTTGGAAAATGAAAGCTGTAACTAATAGCTCTGGCTTGTTCTCTCTCTCTTTTTATAGAGAGAGAGTATGTGCAAGCAAGCAAGAGGGGGGAGGGGCAGAGGGAGAGGGAATCTTAAGCAGGCTCCATGCTCAGTGCAGAGTCTGATAAGCGGCTCAACCTCATGACCTTGAGATCATAGCCTGAGCCAGGATCAAGAGGTCAAAGCTCAACTAACTGAGCCCCCAGGCACCCCCCACCCCACTCCAGTCTGTTTCTTTTGGGCCTTGGGATGGGGGGAGTGGTAAAGAATGTTTGGAAGACTAATTACTTTCTATTTTTCACAAGAAAACAGCCATACAGATAAATTGGTTAAGTACCTTCTGTTGAAAGTTTTCAAAGCATATCATTTCTGAAATTTCACGGTCTCTCTCAAAGTCCAAAGTCAGACTGAATGTAGGCTGACAACTTAAGACACATAGGCACTTTCCAGTTCATTTATCAAAGCTGTTCTAGATAATGTTAAAACGATTGTCTACTCTCCAGTCTAAAAGAGATCTTTGTTATTAGATCTTTAGATTAGACAAAGAGATCTTTGTCATTGTTAACCTCTAAATAGTAAATAAAAAAGGGACAGACAGACAAACAAAGGAAGAGAAGAGAAAAAGAGAAAAGTAAGAAAACTTTACTTGTGCAAGAGTAGTTTGCTCACAATACCACCAGTGCATAGGAAATTAGTTAACAGAGTATTTTTCATTTCTCGAATTCAAACCCCTGATCATCTTCACACTAACGACAAAAGCTTAGTCTACCATAAACACCATTTACCTTTTCCTAAGAGTCAATTAAGTTTAACATTTCTTTTGAATTCTAAGGTGGTTTAATTATTCTTTTTATTTTGGGGTGTTATGACTTTTTTACCAACAAAAAGGGAGTGGGGAGAGGTATAGTTACTTGATTCTATTTTGTATCTTCTCCCAACTGCCCACTGCTTTCAAGACTTCCCATTTGTCATCCATTCCAATCTCCCTAAGGAAAAGCAGGAGAGCCTGCTCCTTGCACTTGAACTATGGCTATTGCTGGATTGTGTTTAGGATTTAAGATGGCACACAACAACACAGAGAGCTATTTGCAAGTAGACTGATAGATTTTTTTGATCCAGGAAGATAATTTGAAGTTAGGTAAACTAATATCTTCACTTTATATACCAGGGATCCTAAGGAACAGAGAAGCTAGCAGGTAGGTATCTTGCCAATGAGCTGGCCAATTTCACACTCTGAGCAACTAGGCTACATCAAGGTCGTCACTCATTTCAAGGGCTTCGATGACACTTGAAGAAAATATTTCTAAATGAGACAATGGCCAAGCGAACGTGGTAACTTGCCAAGTTGTGGTGAGAGCCAATTCATCCAAGTTTGAGAGTTCTAAGATCTAAGAACCTCGGGACCTCTTGAATGCATGCTTTCTCAGAGGTTCGGTGGGTACCCATGGTGACTCCTGTTGCTTTGCAAGTATGTTGTATTCTTTTTAATTCTCAAAAAGAAATGGATCCTACCTGTTGTTCCAGAGGTAAAAATATAAAGATGAGGAGACTTGAGACTTGAAGCCACATGGTAGCTGCGGGGCACGGGCCTGTCAGATGCTGTACTCAGTTTTTCTTTGAGTGAAGTTACGCCTTGTGGAACAGAATCGCTCATCCCCCAAACAGTGATACCTTCTGGGAGGCTTGGAAGGATTTCTTCTATAGTTCCGAGCAGATCTAAAAACCAGAGGTTTAGGAAGAGAGAAGTAAAACATAAATCTCAAACCATCAACTTGTGTTTTCTTTTCTCTGTTGGAATATGGATACAATGTCACTGTCATGCTGACTTCCTCTTCATTGGGATAATTAATTTCATGGTCATTTTATGATTTTGATACAACAGGACCAACTGAAAGGGAAATCCGGTTACCACCTGATTTAGTAGATGCAAATAGGCTGATTCAAATAAAATTCTGGAGATATCATTATTCAGATTATGGTGTTGGGTTTTTTTTTCCCCAATTTTTAAATGAAACCCTATTTTTATATTCTGCTTTAAATCTACACTCAGGATACCACAGTAAACATTTTCATTGAAATAGATCTCAGTAGCTCATTATTTCCCAAACCCATCTATCTGTGCGTCACTGTTTAATTCTACTATAATGGAATACATTCGGGAAACTCTCCTAACCCCTCTGGAGTCCTAAGATCATTATGGTTTAGAGATTGTTTCAGAGCCAAAAGTTAAGAGAGGAAATTTAGAGATCAGGTTAATGAAAGGTGAAAGTCTTTGAAAGCAAAAGGATGAAATGAATGGCTTCCATAACAGGCAACAAGGTCCCCAGGGCCCAGCGAGGTGGGAGCAGGTTGAAGAGAGCACAACCTCCATCAGCAGCAGTGAGATCCAAGGCCCACCTAGAACCAACGCCAAGCAAAAAGGAAAGTAGAAGTAGAAAAGCCTGAAATGCTGGTGTCTTCAGGCCTGAAGAACTTGAGAATCTTACGAGACCAAAGGTCTGGGCTGCAATTCAGGTTTCGGAAAGGAATAAAAGGATACATCTCCCAGGAAGTCTCTACTGTACAGAAAACAAAGGGGTACCTGGAGAGGAGAGGCTACGTTGCATTACTTTGGGAGACTGAACCCAGCCCTTTTCATTTGGTGGTTAATGTAGAAGAAAATGTCATTTGCTCAGGAGTTGCTGGTGGAGAAGAAGAGAGGCAGAAGGTGGGAGGGAGTCCCTGAGGAGGAAATATTTATTAAGGTACCCAGCACTCTGTAGGATATAAAAGAAGCAGAGCATCATCATTCCCAGAGAATCTTTTGTGAAAGCCAGTAAGGCCTCATATTTTTTGCTAGATTAGAGATCCAGTTATTTATAGTTTCTAAATACCTTTAAAATTTAACACTCCCCTACTTTAATATGGATCTCTAACATGGAAGTTTGGCTTTTATATTCCACAAAGGTGCTCTAATTTTAGTTCGGTATTCCTCTAAAATGTCATACTTGTCTAAGATATAAGGGATTTCTGAGAACTACATTATTTATCTTAAAATCTACCTTAACGTCCTTAGAGATACTAAGCGGTACTATCCCACTGGCTTTTGGAGTTAATAATGTAAGGAATGCCAGAGGTTACCAGCAACTGTCAGAAGTGAGGAAGAGGCAAAGGAAGACTTTCCTAAACCCTTGAGAGGGAGCGTGGCCCAGCAGACACTTTTATTTTGGACTTCTAGTCCCCAGAACAGTGAGGGAATAAGTTTCTTTTGTTCTACGTAACCCAGTTTGTAAGAGTTTATTATAGCAGCCCTGGAAAATTAATACGTCAAGTCACAAGTTGGTGGACGAAACTGTTATTCTAACCTGTGGCTAATTATACCTAAAATCTACATATTACCTCATAAAATAAATCAATTATAAAAAATACTGTTATTAAATGTAAAATATACCCTGGTTAAAAGCTCAAGTACATGTAAATAGGAACCTTTCCATCCAAACAATTATATTTTTTTCTAAATTTTTAACCAAACTTCAAAAATAATTACAATAATTACAAAAATAATTACAAGTTTTGAAGCTGAACTCGGGTGTCCTGCTTTAAACATTTTTCTGGAAATGGAAATCAGTATCTGGTAACCTCAAAAACCCATCTGTCAGCCACTATTTAGTTCTACTATAATACATTTGAGAAAAACTCAAGATTTAGTTCCTCAAAATCTATAATCCAGATTAATCACAAAGAAACAGCAAGAGAAACACATCAAATTAGACCAAGCAGTCCACAAATAAAAGCTGTAATACAAGTAAGGAAACACAGAAAATGATAAGGAGTTAATAGGTAGGTGGTAGGGAGACAGACTAGGACTTGAACTTCTTTAAATCAATTTTTATTTCTGTCACAGATCCACATAAAATAAACTGTTAAGAGTCAAGAGTTCCACAGAGTATATACAGCATGCTGCTAGCTACAGATTGCTTCAGTAAGAAGTGAAAAATCACAGGGAGTGCTGGGGGAAAAATAAGCCACAAGTAAATGAAAAAACAGGACAAACAAATGATCGAAACTTTCTATTTTATTTTAATTTTGTGTTGTTGTTGTTGTTGTTTTGGGGGGAAGGGCAGAGGGAGAAAGAGAATCTTAAGCAGGCTCCATGCCCAGCTCAGAGCCCAATGAGGGGCCCAAACTCACAACTCTGAGATCAGGATGTGAGCCGAAATCAAGAGTCACTAACCCACTGAGCCAACCAGGTGCCCCTAATCTTGTTTTAATGACTCTTTCTGGAAATTTGAAAGGGTTTTAAGTACAAGTCTCTGAACTGAATCATTTCATTATCTTAATTTCAAACCTCTTGTCTGGGATTGTAAATTAGCAGCAAAAACTTATATAATGTTTGAAATAATATGAAAGTCTAAGTAGTCAAAAAAAAAGTGCAGAGAAAGTTACAATGTGATTAATTGTGGCTCCAAATCTTTTCTGGAATTGTAGAGTCTATAAAGGAACACTCACTGTTGACAATGAGTGATGAGTTTCAGAAGAAAAAGGAAGTGAGAAGATTCCTAAGAATTAGAGGAAACACAATTCAGTTCCCTTCATAGGTTAAAATTTAATTGACTTGACTTAGCTGAGACATTCAGAATTCTACAGAATTTCATTAAATTATTTCTGTAATAGTTATAGGTAATATGGTTGAGGATAATGAAAACTGAAATAAAAACTTGGAAAGTCCTGTAGAGGATAAAAAAAATGAAGATTTATTTATCACTGTCAATCTTTAACAAAACGGAAAGGTTCAGTGTCATTTTGAAATTAAATTCGGAATAGTAAAGTCCTGACGCCAAATAGCACACTTTTCAATACCTTGAGGGCACCTGGCCGTGGTTTCATGAAGATTTACTCTTCAGTGAAGGGTACTACCATCGAAATTTGTCGAACTGTGAGCACCTCAAGTGAATGTTGTATGTCCTAACCCATTCCTCCCCTCACGGCGCCTACACGCTGCGGGTGCTGGATAGAGATCTGGTTGTGGAATTGAGCTCTGCCCATGGGATCTGCTGGAGAGGCAGGTCTTGACAGAAAACTCTTGTAAGAAAATGAGACACCTGAATATTCTACGGTCTTGAACAAAGTCTACCTCAAAGGACAAAGCTGTAACATAGAAGGTTTCAATGCAATAGGCTCCTTTTAAGAAACACTTATTATTTCTCAGCTACACAAGGCCCTTCATTAGGTAGTGCTGAAAGCATTAAAATGGGTAAATTAAAGGGCTGCCTGGGTGACTCCGTCAGTTAAGCATCTGACTTCAACTCAGCTAACCGATTCCATGGGTCTGGGATCGAGTCCCGCATCGGGCTCCCCACTGTGCTGGGAGTCTGCTTCTCCCTCCCCAGCTCCCTCTGCCCAGACCCCATTTTCTCTCTCTTACATAAATAAATAAATAAAATCTTTAGAAAACCAGGTAAGTTATGATCTTCACTTATGATCCTCTAGCACTTTCCATACCAATTAATTTGTTTCTACATCATCTTGTCTCTTATTGACATTACTGACACTATAAATGCAATGAGTAAAATTCCCTCTATTATGCCATTTTGTATGAATCATGTTATCCATCCCGCATTAAAAACTCTTAAAGTTATCTTATTTTACATAAAACAAGCCAATGCTTTCAAAGGAATTAAGAGCTTGTAGCTCTTAATACATTGGCAAGCATTGAAACTTTTAGGCGTGAAGACAACTTATATGGAATTCAGGGACAAACAATCTCGAACTTTCCACATTCCAAAGCAATAATCACAAAGAAGCCAAAATGAACAGATCTCATTTCATGCTTCTAAATACCATCCTACCTTAGAGCAGCTCAGCAAGTTTGTCACAGAAAGTACGGGAAAGCTCTGGTTTCTAACAAAACTGATGGTTAAGTAAGCAACGTCCTAAGGCAATTCATACCAGGCCAGAAACGCATCTCGCCATGAAAAACGTGCCAGCTAAAAAATATGAGTTTATTAATAATCAAAATAACTGAAGGAAGTTCACAGAAGCACAAGTTTTTCGATTGTGATAACATATTCTTCCCTGAAATGATTTTATTAGCTGCCCTGAATATACGCACACGTTTGTAAGTGAGCTTATGTGTTTTCCCTCTCAGCTGTCCCCACATGTTTAGAGGGACAGAGAGCCTATTTATTATGGGTAAAATTGTGCAAGAAAGTTAAAAGTAGAACGCTTCGTTTGATTTTATTTCCAGCACATCTCCAATTGCCAATGAATAATTATTACCCAAATGGAACCACAACGCCACGATGTATTTGGCTTGCTGTTTTTCAATGACAAAGTAGTAAAAACTAGTAAATGCGCAGAAAAGCTCTCTGGACACAGACTAATCAGTAAGTGAACTACAAATTGGTAAAACGGCAATTCCAAAGTAGTATGTCTACAGGATTCATATGCCATCAGAGTTATTTTCCACATTCCTTTCTGGTTATAAATGGAAGAATCTTCCTTTTCTTGGCCAGAGGAGAGCTAACCATCTTGAGCTCGTGACTTGTCTGACACCATTCCAGCCCTGGCTGCTGAGGGTCGGGAAGCAGATATGGCCGCAATGCTACTAGGGAGGACAGAACAGCTGCTTACGTCACATGCCATGTACCTGAATCTGCCTCCCAATGGCTTTCTGCCCATAGCAGAGGTAGACACTCTTACTCTGCATATATGTCTCTGCCGCTATACAATTAATGTAATTATGGAGACCGTTTATTAAAGATATACTATGGTCCAGGCACTCTGTTCTGTTCTTTACGTTTAATTTGCGGGAGACCCACTGACACTCACTGATCATCTGCTTTGTGTTACCAGTCAGTTAATGGCAGAGTCAGGGTTCAAGCCCATGTTTGCTGGACTCCAAGATGTGTATTTCTCCCACTTAACACTGCCACTTCTCTGAGCAGGCACGATCTCCTTTTAAATAGTTTTGGCTCCTGCCAGCATTCAAACATCATTCCCTTACAGTGAACACATGTTGAGCAGGTATTGTAAATAAGAACCCCGGTCAGTGACCCCATGATCAGGAAAGAAAAAAAAAACAACCCACAAATATATCAGTGCTTAGAACACTGTCTTTTCCGGCTAGGGAACCTTCCTAGTGAAATGAGCATTTTCTTTTGGAATGGCAGTCACCTTTGACTGAGCTGAGTCTAAAGTGGAAAAGAAAAATGCAAAACAGCCATTCATTCTACTAAATCTAAGTACAAATATAAAAATGTCCTAAAAATGAAAACAGATAGATGTGAGGTTATCACAATACCTGGATTAAATTACAAAAGTTCACAAGAGCCATGTGTCTTATCTATCTGAATATATATTCTTTTCTATAAAACTTAAAGGGTCTTTATTTTTCCTCTAACCCTTCCTCTTGGTTTTTATTTTTTATTTATTTTTAAAGATTTTATTTATTTATTTGACAGAGGGAGAGAGATCACAAGTAGGCAGAGAGGCAGGCAGAGAGAGGAGGAAGCAGGCTCCCTGCTGAGCAGAGAGCCGCATATGGGGCTCGATCCCAGGACCCCGAGATCATGACCCGAGAGGAAGGCAGAGGCTTTAACCCACTGAGTCACCCACGGGTCCCTCCTCTTGTTTTTTAAAAAGCAAAGGCCTTAATGGCTGAAAGTCATATGGAGAATTACAATGGCTTGATCCTTAACTGGAACATTCGCCCTGCACAGTCTGAATCCAACGGTTCAGGAAAACTAACAGGGCAAATCTGCCTGCCTTACTGTAAGTTATTAGAGCCGTTTCTTGTGAACAGGAACACAAAACCCTTCCAAACATGTTGATACTACTGAATCCAAAATAAACGAGTTCAGGGTAATATTAATATATATTTTTTAGTTATCCATGTAGAATAATTTGTATGTAATAAGATAGGAGAGTATAAAATACATACATGCAAGTAAACCTGAAACTTTGGGGATGCTTAGTGTATCTGAAGCACTTCCTACTTTTGGGGAGTCATGATTTTAACAAATAGCAACATTTATATAAAATAACACAATAAAGAAATTCCACTGATACATCTGCTATCAAAATCAGTTACCAAATGAACAGCAGTGAGACAATTTATAAGCAAAAATATGCAAGTAAATAAGTTACTGAGTGTCCATATGTACCTTGTATTTTTCATGAGGTCATTCATTCATCCTGGCAATACATACTTGTTGAGCATCTCCCTTGTGCTAAGTTTTGAGATTTTAGCAGTGAACAAGACAAATTTCCTCCACTCAAAGAGCTTACATCTAAGTTCTGGGCCTCCTCCTCAGAGTCCACGCCAGAACTTTCCCATTTCACTGGGTCGCTGTGAAGACTCATACCACACCTGAGGTAGAAGGGGTTAGTGGAAAAGGTACTGAAACCAAGTAGGTGGATAGATGGAAGATTACAGACAGGGAAGGAAAGGGGGTGGGGAGCAGGAGGAGATGGGGAAGGAAAGGAAATGATGGCAATGGGGGAAAGAACACGAGCAGGAGGACAAAGATAAAGGAGTACACAGAAGGCTTTCACATCAGAAATGCCGGCTCCAATCTGTGCACTGCTGCTTCTACATGTATGAGCTCGAGGAGATGGCTTACCTGCTCTAAACCATGCTTTTTCTCCCTTTAAAATGAGGCTATAGGGGCACCTGGGTGGCTCAGTGGGTTAAAGCCTCTGCGTTCAGCTCGGGTCATGATCTCAGGGTCCTGGGATCGAGTCCCGCATCGGGCTCTGCTCAGCGGGAAGCCTGCTTCCCCCTCCCTCTCTCTGCCTGCCTCTCTGCCTACTTGTGATCTCTCTCTCTGTCAAATAAATAAATAAAAGCTTTAAAAAAAATCAACCAACCTACCCACCTTATATAAAATACTAGATTTGTTTTTAAAAAAATAAAAAATAAATAAAAATAAAATGAGGCTATGGCTGTGATGAGGCTCACATAACACAATGTATATATAAACAATTTGTAATTCATAAAGTACTTTAGAAATGGAAGATATTATTATTTACTATTAATATTATTATTGCTAAATAGATCAAGGAATATAATTGCATAGACTTTTTAAAGTGATATACAAGCATCCCAATATTTTCCTGTTTATTCTAAGTAAAGAGAAAAGCACAGAGGTAGATGATAATCTTGGCCACAGGCACTATAAGTAATAATTCAAGTTAAAATATTGGGAGTAAAGGACTAGGTTTAACCTAAGACTATTTAATGTTCAGCAAGCGCTGAAATTTTCCAGGGAAATCTGAAATGCCATTTGATACATCTTCAAAACCACATTATAGAGATAGGAAATCTCCTGACAAGTATTTTTGAATCTTCAGGCTGTGAGAGAAAGGAATAAGAGTTTTAAAAACATTTAATTTTTTTCTAGTTACCTGTATATGAAAAATATGGTGTCTTGATATTGGCAACCTTTATTTTACTATTTTTGTATAACTGGAATGCATATTTTTTCATAGTTATACCAAAAGGGACTGACAGCCTCAGAAACAATTGGGCTATATTATATAGCACACCACAGTCTTATATTAGAGATCAGCTTTTGAATCTCTGCTCTGTAAACTAAGTTGTGTCAAACTAGACATCCTCAGTGAACCTCTTCCCCTCTGTTGCCAATATATAGCTCTGTACCTGACTTTCAGAATCAATGACAGTATCTTTTACATAATCAGCCTTGAGTGAAGGGCAACTGTTAATATTTTTGTTAATGACAGTAACAATTTGGTACATTAGTTGATATCTTTTGCTTTTGACTTATTCCTGAAGACAGAATTATAAGACATTATTTGGGGGCTCCTGGGTTGCTTAGCTTGAAATCCACTTGATTTCAGCTCAACTCATGATCTCCAGGTCCTGAGATGGAGCCCACTTTTGGGCTCCATGCCCCAAAGGGAGTCTGCTTGAGATTCTCTCCCTCTGCCCTTCCCCCTGCTCACTCTGTCCCCCTCTCTAAATAAATAAACATATTAAAAAAAATTTTTTTAAAGACATTATCTGGCCCTCCTATAAAACGTGTTTGAAACCAGTTCTATACAACTTCCAGAAAATAAAATGTTGTTAAAACATACCAAAGTAAGGTGTTCGAGGTCCTATGCCAAGTTTCTTACTAGCCTTTTGTTATAGCTAACACCAAATTAGATTGTAGCAGCAAGATCCAAGTAAGTTTTCTTATTAAAAGTCTCAGATAACTTCATAATAATAATAATAATAGTAATAATAATAATATAGCAGTTATTTCAATTCACTATAGCTCAAGTTAGTACACACCAGGCACTCGGCTAGTCATTTTACAAAAGCTACATCATTTACTCTTAGAATTACATTGTGAAGTAGATTGGTATCCTCACCATTTTACAACTAAGTAAAATGAGACCCAGGGCAGCTGATGACCTTTTCCTCAATGACACAGCTAAGAAGTGGTAGACCATAAATGAAATCCACATCTATCTGGCTTATCTCCACCTAAACCCTCTGACTCATTTCTTTCTCAATACACTTTCCCTGGGGATATAATGGTTTAATGATACAACCCCATTAGAAACATTCCATGAGAACCTAAGACCTCTAAAATTTAAAGCTCTAAAAACTGTATGTATATATTTTTCACTAATTTGACTCAAGATGCCAAGAATGCAGTATTTCAGTATTTCATGCAGTATTTCAGTATTTCAAATACAGAAAAGTCCCCATGATAAGCCACATCTTACCAAAAAACAAAAAATGACAAAAACTCCAAACACACAACAACATAGTAATTATATAAAACACAACTGTCCCCCCCCAAAAAAAACACGACTGTCCCATTTTGAAAAAATATGTAATTTATATATTCTGAAGTATGCTAAAAAGAACTGTTAATAGATTGAAAGTTGATTTCTCCACCTATTACTGAGCAAACTGACTAAATGGTCTTGGCTTCAAACTCTAACATCCCCAGTTGGCTTTTACACAGAAAAACTCACTGTTGGTATGAAAGTCAAAAACAAGGAGACAATGCAATTTAGCTATTGGCAAGCAAAGCAAAACTTTGGCACAAGTAGAACTGCAAAATTAATTGGTCCTAATTAGGCAACCACTCAGTCAAAAGCAAAGTTTGTTCTTTGCTGAGAGGTAACCAGCCCTATAAACTCAGGAGACTGGCTATAGGATGTTTCTCAAGTTGGCTTCAATAACATGGCCACTGAAATATTTTTAGGCCAGTTTAGTTTGCTCTTGTAAAAGGAATTTACGGGTTGATTAATTTTCAGCACAACCTAATTTCAATTTGCTCTAGAAACTGCTATCTAAATCAGATTGAGCAATAAAATGTTAGGATATATCCTGAGATGAATGATATTTTTTTCTGCTGCATTCACATTTATCACTTGCTCCTCTTCACCACGATGTCAAAATTCTATTTGACTCATTTATCCTACTTATTGTTACAGTTCAGAGGAAGTTCATCACCCTAGTTAACCTCTTTCCAAGATGAGGGATTAGATTTCAGTCTTGGAGGATATGACTACTGAATGGAAAAAAAAGAAGGAACAAAAAATAGACAAGAGAGACTATTCAGCTTCTCTACTCTTTTAGATTAAACCAGATAAAATCAGTGCTGATAGCAAACATTTTGCTACTTTCTCAGGACACAAGTTGAGCTGGAAGGGCAAGGGGAATGAGCAGAAATGAAAGTCTTGAAAAGCTAAACTTTGTACTATATATTACCTAACCCATTATTGTGTGATATGCAAGAGTTATATGATAAAGGTTACTCGTAAAGTTCTACACTTTAGAGATTGTTAATGTATAAATGTAGATAATTTTTCCTTAATGCTCTATAAATCTAAAAACTCCATATGAGGTGTCAGTGTGTAACTATGAGTCTAAAATACTTAAGTACTTTCACTAAGGTCCTTGCTGTGGAGCCTCCTTATCTTCCACCTGCCTATCCTCATGCAAGAAAAAGATGCATAAATCTATTAATTATACCAGATAAGTATCACTGGTCATAATTCAAGTCCACTTGGTGGTGTGACCAATCTTCCTAGGTTCTTTGTTAAGTAGGTAATTAACCAAAACATTTTCTCTGTAGTTCTGTGTCAATACATACATCCAAAGACTAATTCCAAGGGAGGAGGGAGAAGACTAGAACCTACCGACATGAAAAAAAAAAAAAAGATGACAGCTGGGGCTGAGGTGAGAGAGAGAAGAGTTTGCCAAGAGCCCGCCCACTGGCTGGAAGATGGGAACCTAACCTTGCTAGGCAAATCCTAGCTTGCAAGCAGTGCAAAGTAAGAGCAGACATGAAGATAAGAATTCATGCAATTCAGGTTAAACATACTTGTTCTTCAACTGTAGTCAACCTTGAGAGTGCTACTATCAGAGGCAGATAGATAGTCCACCATGAAATCAAGATAAATTTCCTATTCATCAAATAATTTGGTCAGATGGAACAAACTTTAAAACTTACCAAGTTCTTGCATTTACTGAAGGCATCAACAATAGTTAAGCCGTCCCTTCTCCCAAAACCGTAAGGAGCAGAGAATTCAGAAAAGTTTTTGAACTAGACTGTCTTGGTATTTACTAATGTACAACAGAGTAAGTGATGGAAACCGAAGAGGGGAAATTAAACTGCCAGTCACAGAACTGTAAGACTGTTTTGGATCCTTAGGATGCACACTTCATCACATGCCCAAAGTATTAATTGTGAACTGTTCTAACAAAGAAGGGCGGCGGGGGGCGGGGAGGGGGGGCGTGGGACTCTCACCCCTCACTTTACCTGCGCCTACCACGAGGGCCCTGGGCTCACAGCTGAGGATACAGTGCAGTAGGGAGTTGAAGCGAAGGTTGGAATTGAGGAAGGCCACCACGCAGCCCAGCTTGGCCAAGCCGAACCATACGTGGACGAAGTCAGGCTCGTTGTTCATTAGCAGAGCCACGATGTCCCCCCTTTTGAGCGTGGAATGGTTCAGGAAGACGTGAGCCACTCTGCTACTCCTTCGGTCCACATCCTGATAGGTGTGGATGGCTCCCTCATAGATGATGAAAGGTTTCTGGGGCTGCTTCCTGGCCAGACTCAGGAATTTATCGAGGACAGTGAACAGCTCCCCTTTCAGGACGTAAATCTCCAACCGAATTCCACAGCGTACCACCTTCAGCAGGTACCAGAAATCGTCCCAGAAGTAAGGGAACAGGAGTTTCTGCAAGAAATGCAGGAAGAATATTCCAGCCGCTAGTCCTGTTAACCATGACAGAAGCATGGGGGCCACCGGGACAGAGGCAGGTCGGATCCCAGCCCTTTTCTCCAAACACAGCTCTCCGCAGAGACCGCAGGTCCTCGGGACTACAGGCTGGCACCTGCAGTTCGCGCCAACCTTTCCGGGGCGGAGAGGGTAATCTTGGGAAACAGAATCAGAAGTGTGCACAGAAGTCACCCCAACCGATGCTGGGGATAAGGCTTGGGTCACCTGGCGGATGGGGGGAGAGCGAGCGAAATCAATGCGGGCACTCGCAAGGTCCCAGGAATCTAGGAGCCCAGATCAGCGCCCCTGCTTGGCAAAAGCCCCAACCGCGGCCCGCGCCCTGTGGGGTCCTCTGGCCCTCTCCAGCCCTCTCCCGGGCAGGCTGGGTAGTCGCCGGAGCCTCTGCGGCCCTCGGCAACTCCCACCACCCTCAAGAGAACTATGTCCAGGGGGCAGATGCTCTTCTCCCGAAGGTAGGCTTTCCGGCGGCTGCAACTTGAAGGCTGAACTCGAGCCTGGAGAAGCTGGGGTGGCGACTGCTGAGAAAGGCAGCGGTTTCCCCTCTTAACCTCCCAGATACCGCGCGCGGGGTCTGGGCCAAGCCTCGGTCGGGGATGCCCCAGGTCTAGTGAGATCCGGGTCCGAACCCCGCCCCCGCTCCGCCCCGCGGCGCGGCCCGGCGCCCAGGAGCTCCCTTCCGACGCACCAGTCCTAGCGAGCTGGTCCTCGGTGCCCGCCGCACGGGCTGGGAGTGGTTGCCTCCGGGCCGGGCCGCAGATCCCCTCCAACAGTTCTCGGGCTGGTGTATCTCTCCTCCGAGCCACGGCGGAGGTGTTGTCCGCCTACCGCCAGCCTCCGGGCTCCCGGCCAAGCCCCGCTGGGGACGCCGCCGCTGGAACCGCTCGAGCCCCCTCGCCACCTCCTCCCTGGGCGCGCGTCCCGCCACCCCGGCGAGTGTGCCGCGACTGGGGCCTCTGTGGGTGTAAGGACCGTCCCTGGAGAGGAAGCCGGGAGCCCGGAAGTCGTGGTAAGAGTTAAGGGCAACCAGGCTGCTGGAATTGGGGCGAGAGAGTTCATTCACTAAGCAATAAAGGGAACTGAACTTAACTAGAGGTTGGAGAGGCGATTGGAAGAATTAAATATATATATCTATCCCGACGGAAAGAGAGAAAACAACAAAAAAGATAACTATGAGTTCGTCAGATCAAGGAATATTTGAACGCTTTGATCAGAAAACACAAAATTGGGTTATTGTTCCACAAAAAGTACTTTTAAAAAGCTTATAGGTTGGAATTGACATTTATATTGAAATTTTATCCTTAAAATGCCTAGAAGCACTTTTAACAAAATCTTACAAAAATAGTGATTGATGTGGAAGCTTAAGTCCATATCCACACCCTTATTATTATTATTTTTTTAAGTGTAAGATACTATTCTTGGGCGCCTGGGTGACTCAGTCAGTTAACGGTCCTACTCTTGATTTTGGCTCAGGTCATGATCTCAGGTTCTTGGGATGAGCCCAAGAACTGGTGGGGCTGGTGCTGGGCATGGAGTGTACGTGAGATTCTTTTTCTCCCTCTCTCTTTCTGTTCACCCTGTTCCTTGCTCTCGAACTCTCTTAAAAAAAAAAAACAAAAAACTATTTTTCTGTCCTTAAAAAAAACTTCCTGTTTTTCATTTAATCATTTAAACCACTACCAGGACTTCAAACCAATGATCCCAAAGGTGGCAGGGGAAATGGAGAGTGAACAAGTAATTATAAAGAATAACCATAAAATTTTATGCAACGATGAAATTTTACTGAAGGTAAGAAACTAAGGGGCATTTAATTACACATTTTTTTTCTTGCAGACACCATCATCCCAGGCCTCTGCTTTTAAGAAGTGTGAGTACATGGTTAATTGCACATAATGAAATGATTAAGCATTGCCTCACATTTCTTTTCTGTCTCATGTTCTGCTGCTGATTTCTAGCTAACTTAAGATTTCCTAATAAAGAAAAACCTGGTAACTCCAAGGCGGGTTCTGGTTTGTTAATCTCAAAATGACTATTTTGAAATTACAATGAAGAGCCCAGAAGAAAGACAGGTTCTTTAATCCTATTTGTGCAGATGAAGAAAGTGTTTTCTAAGTTTACTCGGAAGCTCTGGTTTTTTTCAATCCAAAAACATCCCAGTTAAAAAAAAGTGTTAATATCAAGTAGTTTTCAACTTGAAAGGCATCTTTGAAATTCGATCCTTTTCTTTCCTAGCTGTATTCTGCTTCAGTTACCTCCTGGAAAACAGCATTTTTAGCAGACAATAGACTATGGAGCAGTGGATCTTAGGCTTTTGGATTTCCAGCAAAGTAAAATCTGTCCTCCTCTAGTAGAAAAAAATCACTAAAGAAACACAGATTGCCTTCTTTTACTTTGTTAAATTAAAAACATTAAGCATATATTAAAACAATCACCATCTACTGTCACCATTGTTTTATAAAGGGAAGGATTTATTTCAACATTAAAAACAAGAGCGGGAATATTATTATAATAAAATACAGTCTTTTAAAATAAAACTAGCATCATGAAAAATTCATTGTGTTATACTTGCTTTTCTCATCATGGGTCTGCTAACATCATCCCAAGGCATGGAGCTAGATTTTTACCAACTACAGATATAAGTGAGTTAGGAAAATATTTGGCACAATGAATGTGAAATACTTTGATTCATTAGAGAGCTACAAGCCTATACTGACAAAAATCTATATTAGCCAAGACCAATTCCTTGCCTGAAATCTCACAAGAGAAGGAATCAATGAAAATCTTGGGACAGCTAGCAATATAATATGTACTATTACATTAGCTCGTATGTCTGCTCCTGTTTATTTTTTTCCTATAAATTTGATATTCACTTTCAAAAAGAACCAAAGACAGCCAAGTAAAAAAGATATAATTGTTATAGTTGCTAATTATTATAAAATGGGGGTCAGACAGTAAGAATAATTGCAAATGAGTTAAATTTATCATTTAATTAAAATAGAAACAAACACATGCAAGTAGTCTAGACATTTCTGTTAACATTACTTTTGGTCAGGGACAATGCAATATTTCTCAGGTTTCCTTTTATGAAATACAGAAAGTTAATTTTTTTCTTTAATGTTATTTGAAAATATTGTGGCTAAATGCAAATGAATGCAAAACAATACAAAACAAAATCTCCCCTTTTCAATGTGAATATGCTGTCCTCTCCCCTTCTCCATTTCTGACTTGGCTTTCCCCTCTAACCTGCTCCCAAGCCCCTCTACGCCGCAGTTCTCGTGAAGATGAATTATTTAGTGAGTAGATAGAAGCACAACTGAACAAAAACCATCATATGGTAGACCCTGAGTCATCGTATGCCCATAGGATTTTACCACCGTAACTTACGAATTTTGACTTTGTGTAGACAAATTACTTGTGTCCATAAGTATTCTGAGGAAATTCTACAGATGTCATATTTTGGATTATAGGAAGTTTTGGGGGAGAAGGTAGAGGTTTAGAAAGTCCCAAATGATGCTGTGTTGGTACCAAAATACCATAACAGGTGTATGCCACGGGCTAGGAAGCTGAGTTCCTAGACTGTAGCAGTGCTTGGGATGGAGGTGGCAGGGGAGTGGACCCTGTGAGGGAGATGGATGGTGAGATAAGGGTGGGAAGGGGTGAATGTCAGACTTGTCCACTTAACACTTCTGTCCAGGAATGGGGTCTTGCTCAGGTTTTAATCACTATTTTAGTCTCTGATCATAGCTTGGTTTTTGATGGGAAGCCTAACTCTTTCTACATTCAGGTTGTTTGTATTAATGAGCCGTCACTGCTTGTAAGATTATTCCCCACAAGGACTCATGAAGCAAACTCAACATTAAAGATAAGAAGTGGGTTACTGTGGTTGCACAGTAGTAATATTACTACATGTTTTGGACACATCAAACACTTTTTGAAATATAAAATTTTTATAGCACCGTGTAACTGATCCCATAATAATAGTCTGGGAAACCATTCTAAAACAAATTAAATATTTAAATATTATTTTTGCCACAGACCAGAAACCATGCCTAGAAACTTTTACCCATCAAGATCCTGCCAAGAAGATATGTATTTTATCCATGAATTTTAGAAATAGCTTTCTTATATCTAGGTATTTCTATGATAACATCCTCTTCCTCAGTGTTGGTTTACTATCTGAAAGGGATATTTAAATGAAGTTTTATATACTGATTCTGAGTCCTCAGGGTAGCTTCATTTTATAAGCCACCTACATGGAGGCAGGTCATATGATCATTAGCGAGATAAAATCAAAGAAACTCTTTGGCAACTTTTATTAGGAATTAATAGTGTTCCAATGTTCCACTGTTTCATGGGCCCCTAGTTTTGCAAGTCTCATAGGGTCTAAGATTCAGTTTCAAAGGTGTGGGAGGAGAGAGTGGGACTTCTGAAGTTCAGAGTGTGAATACCACTTCTTGACATATCAAGCAAATTTACAATGCTTAAAATTAATTTTTCCCCCAATGGCTTAATTATAATAATTATTTCTCCCTGGGTAGGGAGGTGGTCCAGAGCTGACACCACTCTGCCAACTTCCACTTGTGCTTTCCACTTAGAGGGTCAAGGCAGCTGCTCCAGCTCTTGCCAGTTCCCAGTCTTCAAGAAGGGGAAGGGCGGGAGGACTGAAGGAGCCACCTTAACCGATGTGTCATTGCTTCGGTTTTATTTTTCAGCTTTTTATTAAATAAAATTTACAAACACACATAAAG
Source organism: Nasua narica (assembly GCA_028533885.1). Taxonomy (NCBI): domain Eukaryota; kingdom Metazoa; phylum Chordata; class Mammalia; order Carnivora; family Procyonidae; genus Nasua; species Nasua narica. The sequence continues at coordinate 19,724,992 of CM052809.1, read as the reverse complement.
ACAGATAATACAATACAGACATAAATACAATACAAAAGACATACAATACAATACAAAAAGACATAAATACAATAATGATCCCCCCCACCATATTGTCATCACCTGGAGTTCATGCTTGTTAACCTTCTGCCCAATTTGTTTCAGCTTTTTTTCTGAAGTACTATAATTCCAGACAATGTATCATTCCCACCACCCTGAATATCTCTAGGTGCTTTTCTGAAAAAGGAGATTTCACTCCCTAATCACTATATCACAATTACATGTAATAAGATCAATGCTAATTCTTTAATACAATCTAATACTTAGTCCATATTTAATTGCTTCCAAATTTGTTGGGGAATTGGTTGATCTAAAACCAGAATCAATTCAAGCTCTAAAGTCCAAGTTCTCTTTTAATCTAGGAGAGTCCTTATCACCTCTTTATCTTTCCCCCAGACATTTCCTGGTTAAAGACAGTAGGCCAGTAGTACAGAGTGTCCCAGCTTCTGCTTTGATCTCATTGCTTCCCCATGCCTCCTTTATAATGTTCCTCTGTCCACCCACATTTCAGGCAAACTGGTAATTAGACCTAAAGACTTGGTGAAACTCAGGTTAAACATTTTTGGGCAAGAATACTTCATAGGAGAATCTATATACTTATTGTTGTATTACATCAAGATAAACATTCTATCTAGTTGTGAATCAGCCCATCACTGTTGATGAAGAAATGTACCTTACTCTATACACTGATATCTATCTTGTTTTGTGCCCCTAATGCATTCTGGTGACCATACTCTATCATTATGCAGTGATCCTCCTCATTTTCTTACATGGTTGTATACACTCCATCATGTGGTGAATAACATAACTCACTCAACTTGCTCTCCACCAGTGGGCTTGTTTTCAACCTTTTCCCATTACAAATAATGTTACAGTTAATGAGTCTATGCACATGGTGTATATTTATTTTCAGTGTAACTTAGGGATAGTTTTCTAGAAATGGGATTGCTGAGTCATAGAGAAAACATATGTGTAATTTTTCTGATTATTGCCATTCCCCCCCCCCCCATATCAAATGCCCACCATCATTATATGAGAGTATTTGGGAAGAACAATGAAGTCTCTAATGACTACTTTGACTAAACTGGGAATACCAGGGACTACATACAATGTTCCCACAAATAATGTAAAGTTGATTCATGTTCAATATTGTAAAGCATTTGGTTCTTTGTTCTGACACCGTTATTGAAGTATTTCATTTGTTTTCTTTAAGATTTTAATTTATTTATTTGGCAGAGAGAGAGAGACAGCACAAACGGGAGAGGGGTAGGCGGGGAGCAGCATAGGGAGAGGGAGAAACAGGCTCCCTGCTGAGCACGGAGCCCAAAGCAGAGCTCGATCCCAGAACCCTGGGTCATGACCTGAGCTGAAGGCAGACACTTAACCGACTGAGCCACCCAGGTGCCCCTGAAGTGTTTCATTTGTATTGAATATAATATTTTTCTTTTATTTTACATGAAACTATATAATTCAAAATCCACATCTGTGGTATGATTTGGGCAACACTAAATTTCCAGCCTTTTTAGACAGTAAATTACAAAAACATATTTAAAACAAAAGCTAAACTAAAGTAACAGATCTTTTCAAAGATGAGAAATAAGACAGCAACATGGCCTCAACATCCAGACCACACACTTCAAAGAGATAGGCTTCTGCAAATTATTACAACAATATGTGTTCTGGTTTGTTACAGAAGGCACATACAAACTTTGGCTCATTTAATTAATGATACCCATGGGCAGCCTAATATAGTATCAGATGAAAACCTAAAGGTTACAGACAAGGAATTTCTGACGCATGCCGACAGGAAAACTTACCCACTCTTTAAAATTGGCTTTTGAATCCAGAGAAGGTTCCAAAAGCCCTCGTATGGATTTTTCTCTATGTGGAAATTTCAAGAATGAAACTACAAGTTTGATAATGCACTCCTTTACCAGGGAAAGACCCAAAAACAAATGGAGAAAGCCTGGTACTCTCTCAAAGAGAAGGGTTTTCAACAAAGTCAGTATCAGATTCTGTGGCCGGGTTCCAACAACTTGAGAACCAGTACAAACAGGGTAACTGAGACCCTTCTCTAAAGATCAGAGTCCAAGGGATACAACTTCCAGCAGTAATATGCTGATAGAACCTGCACATAAATGATTTACCTGGTGCTCAATGATTTACCCAGGAGAGGGTAGGAAGCACAGTTAGACAGGACTGCTGTTATGTGGCCACGGAATTTGTCAAAACTCAGCCCAGGAGTGCCTTCATGCAACTAAGAACCATCTTTGACAAAGCTCTAGAGGAAATGTTAATCAATTAAGCCGTCATCTCACCGAGGAGGCTTATGTCTCTGGCACAGTGCCTGAACCCCACCATAATCCTAGTGGATCACCAGCAATGTTAACCATGCAGTATCTGGGCTTCAGGGTCATGTGGTGATGCTCAGCTGAATTAATGACCCACATTGGACAGGATACATTAATCTGGTAGACCAGATGGACGGAAGCATTTTCTGTACCTGCCCTTGACGCCCAAGAATCCTGGGGTCTGGTCAGTGGATCCGCGTATTGGTCTTCACACCCATATTAGCTAAGGTTGCCCAATTCAACCCCCTGATACGAGTCATCCTCAGAATTCTCCACTCAAGTCTTTATGTCTCCTGGCTTCCAAAGTCACGTGATAGACGATTGAAGAATGCTAATTCGTATTCCTCTCTTATAGAGTTCTATTTAGTACCCACTCTCGTGCCAATAACAAATGCAGAGATAACTGTAAGCTGAGGGGTATCTTGAGTGCACTATCACCTAGTGTGTCTCTCGTTTCTGTGGGGCAAAATGAACATACTCTAATTCTCTCCAGGCATATTCTTCGTTATAACAGCTTGTATCCCTTTCACTGTTATTGTGGCTATTCCAGTAGCAGGCCAGGATTTAGAGAAGCTGCGTGACCAGTAAAAGAGATAGAAAACCACAGCCAACAAAGCCTACGTTCTCCAGGTCTGTATGTAATAGGGAGTCCAGATAGGTGAGGCCTGTAGTTCTCAACTCTCCATAAACATTAAATAAAGAAGAGGATAGTTGGTTGATGCTCAGGCACCAAGCCAATAGTCCAAAAGTTTCTGCCTGGTGCTTCTTTTCCCTTCTCCCGAGATTTGAACATCCCCTTCTCCCAAGACTATCACTAGCCCATCAACTTGCCTTCCTTTGGCAGACAACACCTACTAGAAGACTGGTAAATATTGTTGCCTGAAACCTGAAGGACATTCAGACCACATGTGACAGAAATATCCCTTCTGGGACCCAGCCTTGGGCTTCTGTATTAGATGTGCTGCAGCCTCTAACATCGGCAAGTTAGCCAGCTGGTCTTTCAACTTAGACAGCTGGCCATTCCCCACTGACTCTTATGAACGGTTGATCCTTAAGTTATCAAGGTGCCAAAGATCAATATGATGAGTGGCAAATTCACCGAAATTTAATTCACTAGAAGATAATTTGCTGAACTACTGATGACTTCTTTAATGTTTTAGTATTAGTTTTGTTTGTTTGTTTGCTTTTCCATCAGCCTCTATTGCCACCGAAGCCTTAGTCTTGACCTTGTACCTTTCAGAGGTTGTCAGACCAATACTGGAATGTGTGTAAAAGGGAGTTAGTCCAGCCTTGTTGCCACTAGAGGCAGAGAGGGGGCAGATGAACTACAAAATCAGGGTGACACTGAGCTGGAAACAGAGAGTTTAAGTGTCAATCTATCCTTTGAATATGAAACAAGAGGGTCAGCAGAAGGTCAAGTGTAGACAGTGGAGCAGGAAAAACTGCAGGGGGAGGCAGCCAACTCATTTAGCAAAACTGAAGCTTTGTGAATAGTGTGATGTGTCTCTTTCCAGCCACAGTGCTTGGTATAGTTCCTCATACTGGATTAGAAGGGTGAAGTAAACCTATAGACTACTGGAGATTCTTTCTGGAGTTAGAATGATGAAGAGGTTGACACATCTTAATGAGGATTTTTTCTTAAAGCCTCTTAATTCATTTGAAAATATATTTGAGGGTGATAAGGTGGGTTCAGCAAGTTTTAAAAGACAGAATAAAAGGATTCGAACGTACAAATTACTTCCTTATATTTTATGGCTTAGGAATCATGATGTGCTCAAAGCACCGGGCTAAGGCTAACCCACCCACTTACTCTCTCCCTTATTTCGGCAGCTCCTGTCCTGCCTTTAGGAAGGTCTGCACATTGTTTTCTGATGTACTCTGAGGAACTGTTTGGCTTCTGTGCAGCTTTTGGGGGAAAAAAAAAAAAGGCATGCTTGTTATTCACCGGACTAAAAATAGAGACTCATCAGCACACATACACAGAAGCATCTACTACTGAGGCATTCATGGCATTATATGGGTTCTTCTGTTTTAATTTCATGGCAAAGCAAATAAATCAGAATTAGTTTATGCATATATGTATGTATGCATATATGTATATTCAGTTCTGTATAATACCTAATAAGAAGAAATATTATCATTCATCAAAGGTAAGTGTTCTTAGGGTCACTAATTGAGTTTCTTGAGAATGTCTTTCTTTTTTAAAACAATACCTTACTTGAGGTATAAGATATAGAATAATTTTAAAACTGTACACATTTAAAGTGTATAATTTAGTAAGTGTGTGTGTGTGTGTGTGTGTGTGTGTGTATGAAATTATCACCACAATCAAGATAATGGACATATATTCATCAATATCCAAAGCATCCTCACTTAGAAATCCCTCCTTCCAGTCACTTCCCACCACATCTGCCCCACCCCATCTCCAAGTGAATACTCATGGTGCTTTCTATAGATTAGTTTGCATTTTCTAGAATTCCATGCAAATGAATCATACCTGTGTTTCAGAGCATGTGACTAGACATTTTTCCAAATAAGACTTTCAGATAGCTAACAAGTAGGTACATGAAAAGATGTTCAACATCAGTAATCATTAGGGAAATACAAATCAAAACCACAGTAAGATATCACCTCATCCCTGTTAAAATAGCTATTAACAAAAAGACAAGGGATAACAAATGCTGGGGAGGATGTGGAAAAAGGGAACACTTGTACACTGTGGGTGGGAATGTGAATTAGTACAGCCATTATGGAAACCAGTATGGAGGTTCCTCAAATAATTAAAAAATAGAAATATCATGTCCAGCAATTCCACTTCCAGGTATTTGTCCAAAGAAAATGAAAACAAAAATGTTTACGGCAGTATTATTTACAATAGCTGAGATATGGAAACGACTGAAGTGTCCATTGGCAGAGGAATAAAGAAGTAGTCGTGATACAAACACACACACACACACACACACCATAGAATATTATTAAGCCATAGAAACGAATGCAATCCTACCATTTTGGCATTACGCTAAATGAAATAATCCAGGCAAAGACAAGTACCGTATGATCTCACTTATATGTAGAATCTAAAAAAAACAAAAATGAAAACAAGCTCATAGATTTAGAGAACAGATTGGTCGTTGCCCGAGGCAGGGAGTGGGAGGTGGGGGAAATGGGTGAGAGGGGTCAAAGGGTATAAAATGTCTGTCTTCTTTGCAGAAATGTCTGTTCATGTCATCTTCCCATTTAAGAGACTAGATCTTAAAAGGTCTCATCACAAGAGAAAACAATTCTGTAATTATGTATGGTGATGATGTTAACTAGACTTATTCCACAATGTATACATTGTGAGTCTTTATGTTGTACACCGAAACTAATATAATCTTGTATGCCAATTATAGCTTAAAAAAAACCCAATATAACTAAGGCTTAAAAAAGCAAAAAGAAATATTCTTAACCTAAAAACTCATTAGCTTTTCATATTGTTTAAATGCATTTTTTACAGGGGCACCTGGGTGGCTCAGTGGGTTAAAGCCTCTGCCTTCGGCTCAGGTCATGATCTCAGGGTCCTGGGATCGAGCCCCGCATCGGGCTCTCTGCTCAGCAGGAAGACTGCTTCCCCCTCTCTCTCTGCCTGCCTCTCTGCCTACTTGTGATCTCTCTCCTCTCTGTCAAATAAATAAATAAAATCTTTAAAAAAATTTATTTTTTACATATGAGAGTCTTAAAACAATGAAAGCCTTTGGTTTGTGATTATGTTGCCTTTTTTCTTTTACTTTCTTATAGTTTCAAATATATTAATAAGCAACATGAATTACCATGTTATTAAATAATTGTTTATTATGTATTGTTTAACTTCTCATCTGAATATGACTGTTCTTAATATTTATATTTGTGGACATATTATTACTATAAAATAATTTAATTAACATTATTATTTTATCCACCCTAATGGCAATTCTGGGAGAACCAGCAACTTCAGCTGGAGCAGCAAAACTGTATGCCTCACTCATATGCATTTAACTATTACTGAGGGAAGATTTGTTCTTGAATAAGACACATTTCCAAGACAGGATAAATTCCAAGATAATTAATAAGGCATACTTGACATTCATGCACCATTTTGTTCAGTAAGTGGACACATTTTGAAATAAATCTTTTATCCTGTGTCAGAAGTCCATAGTTATCAGGATGAAGACACAGGAGCAATCAAGTTAAGCATGTCTGGATGGACCAGGTAGCTCTTAAGAAGAGAGACACATTGCTCCACCACTAAGCAATATGTCAGATTTCATTCCCGTATAGTTTGGGGTGGTCAAGTTGGACCATACAGCAATACTCCTCACACCAGTGTGTTCGACTCAGTTGCTGCCTGCACTGTCCTCACCAAAGCAGAGCCATGTTATTGGTACTGAGTGACGGTAAGTCGTATTTTATTTATATTGATGTTCAACCTACTGGCTTTTATTTCTACAGAAATATGCGAAGTGTTAAACCATTCATCTATTTAATGGATATGTATTCCATATCTCTTAGGTAGCAGATATTGATAGATGTTGGGGATACAACATGAAATATCACAGTCTCCTCTCTCAGGAAAGGGAGGTGGGCATGGTGGCAGCCAGTAGGATGGTCTGTATAATGGATGAATGAACAAAGTGTATTGAGGGAATAAAATGAAAGAATCCTTGGGTACCTTAGAAGAATCAGATACCTCTTTTTAAAGGAAGAAATACTTGAAATGCGCTTTTCTGAAATTTCCCATATTAAAGAATACAGATGCCCCAGGCCCAGGCTTGCAATCAGACTACTTGGTTTTCACCTGGGCTTCCTGTGATTCGTGAAGTAACTTTGGTGCCTGGGTATTACTTCAACCACACACCACCCAGGACTACGCCAGACAGAAGGTGAGATAACATTGATAAAGAACAACATTGTACAGTAAGTTTCTAGCAAATATGCTCCATTCTTGTTTTCTTTCCATGACCAATTGTGTAGTCTTATCAGGCATTAGGTTGACAGCATCTGGTTCGGGTTTCACGGATAATGAAAAGCAGATCCAGAGATGCTGGTTGGCCAAAAAGCCAGACAGGTCATTAATCTTCTGACATAACTTGTAAAATTAACCTATGGCTCTTCTCTCAAGTAGAACTTGCTTCATTTTTTTTTTTTTTGACTTGAAATATACTTAGAATCTGAGCTTATCATAATTCCTAAATAAAATGGCATTCAGAATGGATGAGATTTTAAAATCCTTACACTGTCAAAGCCTTCAATTATTTTTTATCAATCAGATCAAAAATTGAAAGTATTTGCTATTTAAAGACTAAGTATTTTCCTTCACATTCTTAACTAGCTGAATATTTGTGAAGATGGCTAATCTGTCAGATTCTGGAAGCTAACATTAGCATTTAGTTTCTGAGGAAGAATTATTCTTTCCAAAATGTTAATACTTTTTTGAATAAACTAGATGACGGCCCTAAAGATCCCCTCCTTTCACACCTCAGAACTACAGCAAGTACAGGCAACTCAGTCTTAGTCACACTCAAGCCTGAAACCACAGGTGATATTTTTTTAATTCTGTATTCATATTTTTTGACATTCCTATTGCACAATAATCCATTTGAACAATATCTGTGCCCTACATCTATATCCCATTATCACAATGCAGATGAAGAAGAGTTCTAAGAAAAGAAAAATTTCTAAGAACTATTTTTATTTTGTAATGAAAATTCATGATATAAATACCAGTAAATATCACCTTTCTAAATGTTTTGACCATTAAAACTGATATTTTGATACTAAAACAACACACATTAATTTTACTTATATATCCACTGCCTAAACTAAATTAGTCAAAGTTTAAATGAAATTATTTGTTACATCTTTCTTTTTTTTTTTTAAAGATTTTATTTATTTATTTATTAGGAAAGAGAGAGAGTGAGAGAGAGAAGGTCAGAGTGAGAAGCGGACTGCCCATGGAGCTGGGAGCCCGATGTGGGACTCGATCCCGGGACTCCGGGATCATGACCCGAGCCGAAGGCAGTCGCTCAACCAACTGCGCCACCCAGGGGCCCTACATCTTTCTTTTTTGTTTGTTTTTTTTTCCTGTTAATTTACTGGTACTTCATGTTTGTTTCATTAGCTATTTCACAAGTGCTTATATGCTGAAAGAACACATTTTTGTTCACTTGGCTTAGAAGCAGGCACAAGGAATCATCACATTTATACACTGAGTTAGTCCAGTACAGATTTGATAGGCTGGTGACATTTGGGTTGTAAATTAAAATTTTCAACACATCTGCACTGACTGAATTTACACACAAAATATTTTGTTTGAAATCTCCTGTGCAATGAGGATGGCTGAAATGTCAAAACATAATGTTCTAAAAAGGAAAACAGCAATGGAATTTAATGAGTGTTTGCCCCTACAAACAGGTATCTCTGTATTTGAGACTCCTCATTCGGATCCTACTCACTAGAAACTGTACAGAGATTGAGGTACATCTTGATGAATCCAACTAGAGAATTTATACTGGCCATCTAGCCAGTATAGCCAGTTACTTCCACAGCCAAGAAGAATCAAATTGGATCTCACAGTTTGGTAACAGAGAGACAGGAAGGGAGGAAAGGAGGAAGGGAGGAAGGAAGGGAGGGAGGGAGGAACAAGCAATTAAGCAAGCTTCAGATATTTAAATTGCAAGGACTGCTCATGGATGGTAGATGGATTTTAGTATACTTGCCTAGATAGCAGGCAAGTATACTCATGTATACCCAGAAATGGCCTCTGGCATGTGAAAAGCTATCCCAGAGAAGGACCATAATAGTTTGCGTTTATTCCCCAAGGATGGCGCTTCCCTTCCCTTTCACTGCCTGTAACTGCCTTCCCTTTTCTTTACACAGAATCTGGGTCTTCTGGTGGTAGCCCCCCTTTCCTCCTCCCCCAAGTTTTTGATGGTAAGATGAGAAATAACAAGGCTTGTTGAGAGAGGAAGGTGGAAAATCTCCAAGGTGGGTTCTCCCCTCACTTCCTATCTCACCAGGAAGCCACAATGTTAATCTCCCAATCAAGCTTTGACCTCTTGGAGCTCCCCCTCCTTCTCTTCACTGGACTTCTAATGCAGATTTTGCAAGGAACTGCCAAGATAGTCATCTTTTGCATAAAGCAGAGCTAAATTCCCTGATGTTTAATTCAACCTTAGAGAAATTGATTGCAACTGATTGCAAACAGGAGAAACCAACTAATGCTAAGCAGATTTAAACAGAAAAGGCATTTCCAGAAAGGCTGGAGAATTGGACAAAGCCAGGGCAAGAACCCGAGAAGGCTAGACACCATGATGGCAGCTGAAAGCACACCTCCGAGTGCCGACTGGAGGCAGACACCGCTATCTTTCCAGCTGCACACGGTGTTCACATGGTTCCATCTGGAACCAGAGAGTATGTACACTGTGGCCAAAACTAAGTCATGCTATCAGATGAATTCTTGCCCTCCACTAAAGGCCTTTAAGGTTGTACTCTTCCCTTATTTCTAGGGCCTGGAGAAAGAAGGTTTTGGACGGTAGGGATTTTGTACTAGGAGATAGGCCCTGCCGCCGAAGCATCATGAGGGAGACAATTTCCCAACTAGAGAAGAATAGAGGAGAGGATTTTCCAAACATAGAGAAGAGCTTCAACACCTACATAGCCGAAGTAAACCAAAGGGCCTAGTAGAGGGACATTTTTTACATGACTTGAATTTTGTGAATTTCCCCCTATGTTAACTTTTAAGCTAATTTTTTTAGTTTTATTATTGAAATGCTTTTAGAACCTTCAAATAAGCTTCTTCAAACAGTGATACGTGACTTCTAAATGTGTCATTAAATCAATTTGGTAACCTAATTTTTTTCAACACACCAGAAAGGAATATAAATTATCGATGTGCATATCACATAGAATGATGAGTTTTTTCCCCCTGAAACTCCCGTTTCAGTTATGTAAATATATAGGTAGTTATTTACTTAATTATGATGTAAAATGCCTTTATGACAATGGGTCATAGTAAATAGAAGTTTGAAAATCACTCCTGGAAAGGACTGTATACTTGGATTTGGACGCTTGGAGATTAGAGACCTGGGAGAGGAGATAAACTGTGGGCAGAAGGGACAGGTCAGGGCAGTAGAACTAGAAACATGTGTGCCACTGTCAGGGCTTGCAAGTAGCCTAATTGGGAGCTAATGCAGAACAAAGGACGTCTGAGTTCTCCTTGCTCTCTTCCAACTGTCCTTGACCCAGCCCCAAATGGCTGGAATTCTTCATCCAGGTCTCAGTAATCATTCCCAGTGACTGAGAAGACAGTGTTGGAAAGGGTGACGGCAGTGGGACATGATTCCTGTCATCCCGAGTTAGAATGAGTTATGAGTTTCCCCTGGCAGAGGTTAGAGTGCAGTGCTCATGTCTATAGGGCTATTGTTGCTCTCGTGAGGAACACCATGAATCCTGTAGACTACATGTACATTATTACTTCTATAGGAAATATGTTCAGTTTCTAAAGAACTGATGCGCTTTGTAGTGATTTTGTAACTTCCTCCAATACTTCCAAGTAGAAGCAGGGGTTGATGAAAAGTCATGTGCACAGAAGAGGAAGTATCTCTCGCTATAAATATACAGAAAGACAGCAAAAGACACGTAAATATGGCTTCGTAGTTTGGCATTTGCAGGAACCGTAGTAATATTAGATGTCCTTAATATTGTCATATTCTGACACTACTCAATTTTAGGTCTCCCCCAAATGGAGTTACCATTAACCAGACTACACTGACAGATAGTCTATCCCTCCTTTCGTAGGGAGATAATTTCATCAGTTATCATGTTGATCTGCACATGTATCAGGCCAGAACATCGCTGGTTGGCATTGGAGCGTGCAATAAACTTCATAGTTTATCTGCTGAATAAACACTGTTCTGTAACTCAGAATTGTGTGGTGTGGTACAGTTCGCAGGATATAGAACTACAAAGAGAAGCATCCCTGAGATGCAAACACATTGTCTCTCACAGATGACTAGACTGTAAACTTCCATGGATTAAGGAATGTGATTTATTTAACTCGTGTGTTCCTAGGTTGGGTCTAGAGCTTGAAATCCAACTAACACTCAACGTGTCATTCTGGTATGCGATGGCCACATTTCACTCAGACATTTCCTAATACACGCTTTACTGATTAATCTTTACAAAAACACTACAAACTACGTTTTATCACCTTTTACATTATACAAATGAGAACACTGGCGAAGGTTAAATAATTGCTCCAAGTCACACAGCTTGTGGAAATGCCAAGCTGGCATTTTTTTTTTTTAAGATTTTATTTATTTATTTGACACACAGAGAAAGAGATCACAAGTAGGCAGAGAGGCAGGCAGAGAGAGAGGGAAAAGCAGGCTCCCCGCCAAACAGAGAGCCCAATGCGAAGCTCAATCCCTGGCCTGAGCTGAAGGCAGAGGCTTTAACCCACTGAGCCACCCAGGTGCCCCCCCAAGCTGGCATCTTAACCATGCAGTTTGACTCAAGAATCCACAACCTTAATCAACGAGTAAAACTGCCTCTCTAGATGTCGAAGTATTGTTGGGAGGGAAGAGGACCACAAGAAATAAGACCAGAGGCTTTAAGAAATTATCAAAATGAGAATAAAGGTAAAATTATACAAACTCCCAATAGAGTGCTGTTTTCTTTGCTAAAACAAGTTTCCTCTCTGCCTCCCTTTAGTGAAACTCTTTATAGCCTGAGTGTTAGGATCTGTATGGACCACAGTATACCTTAATAGTAGGGGTTACATAAGTTTATTTTATTCTCATGTAAAATAAATCCGGATGTATGAAGTCCAACTTATGTTTTTAACAGAAACCTCAACTCCAGTTGTTTTTTCCTACCAGGTTAGCACAAGGTTGCCTCAGGTATCCTCAGGATACCTCGTGACCCAAAAAAGTCTGTGGTACTTCAGCCATTATATCTGAGCCGTGGGCCAGAAGACAAGAGTAAGAAGGATAAAAAGAAACTCCTTCCTGAAGAACCCAGATGTCTACTGACAGAGGAATGGATAAAGAAGATGTGAGGGGCGCCTGGGTGGCTCAGTGGGTTAAAGCCTCTGCCTTTGGCTCAGGTCATGATCTCAGGGTCCTGGGATCGAGCCCCACATTGGGCTCTCTGCTCAGCAGAGAGCCAGCTTCACCCCCCACCCGCCTACTTGTGATCTCTGTCTCTGTCAAATAAATAAATAAAATCTTTAAAAAAAAGATGTGGTGTACATATACAATGGAATATTACTCAGCCATCAAAAATGAAATCTTGCCATTTGCAACGAAGTGGATGGAACTAGAGGGTATTACACTAAGCAAAATAAATCATCAGAGAAAGACAATTATATGATCTCATTCATATGTGGAATTTAAGACACAGAATAGGCTCATAGGAGAAGGGAGGGAGAAAGAAAATAAGACAAAATCAGAAAGGTGACAAACTGTAAGAGACTCTTAACTATAGGAAACAAACTGAGAGTTGCTGGAGGGAGAGTGTGTGCGGGGGGGATGGGATAACTGGGTGATGGGCATTAAGGAGGGCACGTGATATAATGAGCACTGGGTGTTATATGCAACTGATGAACCACTAAACTCTACCTCTGAAGCTGATAATATACTATATGTTAATTAATTGAATAAAAAAAAAAAAAAAAGAAACACCTTCCTGCAAGTCAGCTACCTTTAAGCAACATTCACAGAAATCACACACAACACTTCTGCTGACATCTCACTGGCCAGTGCTTGGTCACATAACAACTTTAAAAGAGGCTGGATGAAATGTGGTCTTTCTTTTCATGCAGCAGTGGGCTCAACTAAAGTCAAGATTGTGGACTAAGAAGGAAGGGGGACCATTTATATCTAGGTAGACAACTAAGAGTTTCTGCCATAGTCCCTAACTGAAAGGTCACCCATTCCAAGAAATCTTTACTTAACTTCTATTCTGATGTGATCAGTCCTTACTTCAAATTCCATAGCATATTGTATGTGCTTCTAATTACAGTTTTTTAAATCTGATCTATGCAGTGCTCTTGCTTTATCCTTACAATTTGATAGATTCTTGAAGTCAGACACTGCCTCGGCCCTTCATGCATTCCACGAAGCACCAAGAATATAGCCTTGCACTGAGTGGATGTTCAGTATGAGTGCAAATGGAATGTTCTTTGTGTTGCAGGGAAGCAAAAGAATGGTCATGCATGATTATAATGTCATTATTCCTTCATATGATCATCTAATCATCATTACTTCCAGGGAGATTCTAAACAAATGAAGAGGTTAACTAGTATATCAATGCTATGTGAGCAAATCCCTAGTATTGTCCGAAATAGTAAAAACAACACTTTAAAAAGGGAGACAAACCATAAGAGACTCTTAATCTCAGGAAACAAACTGAAGGTTGCTGGAGGGGAAGGGGATAAAGGGGATGGGTGGCTGAGTGATGGACATTGGGGAGGTATGTGCTATGGTGAGCACTGTGAATTATGTAAGACTGATGAATGACAAACTTGTGCCCCTCAAACAAGTAATACATTATATGTTAATAAAAAAAAGAGAGAGAAAATACCATAAAAATAAAGGAGAAGCTTTCCTCAGAAAGTGATTTGTAAAAAGGTGAAAACAAGGATTTCTCATTCTCTCTCTTTTAAAGATTTTATTTAGGAAGAGAGAGTGCCCACCACAAGTGGGGGGGAAGGGCAAAGGAGGCGGGAGAGGGACACATAAACTCCCCGCTTAGAGCATTGGAGCCCATGTGGGGCTCTATCCCATGATCCTGAGATCAAGACCTGAGCCCAGGTCAAGAGTTGGTCGCCCAACTGAACCACCCTGGCGCCTCAGGATTTATCTTATAAAAAAAATTTTTTTTGAGATATAATTGTGGTAAAACATTACATTAGTTTCAGGTGTACTACATGATGATTCAATGCATGTTATATGTATCAAAGTGATCACCACAATAAGTTTAGTTAACATTCACCATCACATCTAGTTGGGAAGTTTTTTCTTGTGAGGAGAACTTTCAAGATTTACCCTCTTAGCAACTTTCACATGTACACTACAGTATTATTACCTATAGTCGTTACATGACCAGGACATTACATGACCAGAATGTATTTATTTTATGACTGGAAGTTTATACCTTTTACCCAAATTCACCCATTTTACCTACCACCTATACCCCACCTTTGGCAACCACTAGTATGTTCTCTGGATCTGTGAGTTCGGTTTTTGTTTTCATTTTTGATTCCACATTTACGTGAGATTATACAGTATTTCTCTTTCTCCGTCTGACTTATTTCACTTAGCATGATGCCCATATAGGTATGGGTTTATTTCTGGACTGTCTTTTCTCTTCCATTGACCTGTGTGTCTCGTTTTGTGTTTTTTTTTTTAAATTTATTTATTTAAGCAATCTCTATACCCAATGTGGGGCTTGAACTCATAATCTGGAGCTCAAGAGTCACATGCTCCTCCACCTAAGCCAGCCAGGTCCCCTATGGGTCTGTTTTTATGCTAATATTTATGGCAATATCGGATAGCAGGGGAGATGGAATTGATAAAAGATGTATGTACAGCTTGTCAATTACTTTGCTAGAGAAGGAAGTCCGAGACCCCAAATGGTTTATCTTGGTCCTGAATATCTCAGAATATCCTACACATACATGAAGGCTATCGGTATGTCATTTTGTCAGACAGAGTACTCAAGTATATCTCTTCAAGATTGGCAGAGCTTACCTTAATAGAAGGAAAATGGGTCATCAATAGTATCTTTTTTTAATAATAAAAACAAATCATCCATAGACTGATTTATATAGAGGCCATATCATAAATGAAAAATTAACATAAAATGCTAAAAATGTTGCAAGTCCCAAACTCAGCAAGAGAATTCAGTTCACCTCTTAAACAGATGACAAATCATAGCATTTTCTTTTTATTTTTCTCTCTTGGCTTGAATTCTGAGGCAGTTATTCTTAATTTCTTAGCTCTGTAAACATGCTCACAATTTTGTCTCTTAAAATACGAAGTAGAAGGTATATTAACAGTCCCTTATTTAGTGTAAATTTTTTTCTCTGCACTTAGCAATTTACTTCCAATAACAATGGGAGCCAAACAGTGGTTTATTTATGTGATGTACCTTTTAAGAAAATCTGTAAAGTTTTACTACTTTCTATCAAGTGCACTTATGTTTCTTAATCTCAAAGAGAAAAAATAAAACTGTAATGGAATTATTGAATAGATCTTATAGAACTATCTAAAATACTTCTAGGCCTTGGGAAGATTTTTAGTTAGCTAGACTGTGGGCAGTTAAGTAAAAACAAATACTTTGTGGAGGCCTGGCCCAATCATTTCTGCAAAAAAGAACAAATGAATCCTCATAATTACCTCCTTCACCAAACTTCTCAGAACCGTGGGATCCTACCTTACCTCTTTGTTTAACATTCTGAAGAAATGTCAGACTTTTTCGAAAATAGTTTCCAAATTTACATTCCCATCAGTGTATGAGGGTTCCAAGTTTTCCACATCCTCACTAACAATTGTTATTTGTTTCTTCAATTATGGCCATCCTCGTAGGTATGAGGTGGGGTCTCACTAGAGTTTTGATCTGCATTTCCATGATGAGTAATTATGTTGAGCATGTGTGTATCTTCTCTGAAGAAATGTCTATTTGGATCTTTTGCCCTTTGTTTTTGTACATACGAAAAATTTATTTCAGCTTTTGAGATTTATTTTTCTGTTTTTATTAGGGTATAATTGATAAAACTCAATATATTTGAAGTGTACAATGTGATGAGTTGGATTAGGTATACATATGAAATGATTACCACAATCGAGTTAATTTTATAACTGCCTTTTTTTGAACTAGGCTTTTTTTTTTTTTTAAAGATTTTATTTATTTATTTGACAGAGAGAGATCACATGTAGGCAGAGAGGCAGGCACAGAGAGAGGGAAGCAGGCTTCCTGCTGAGCAGACAGCCTAATGTGGGGCTTGATCCCAGGACCCCGAGATCATGACCTGTGCCGAAGGCAGAGGCTTTAACCCACTGAGCCATCCAGGCACCCCTGAACTAGGCTTTTACTGACTTAATTTTATGTTCTTAGGATTTTGTTTTATTTATTCTCTTTCTGTTTACTTTGAGCGTTTGAGTACTTGCTGTATTTTATGTACGCTAACTTAATTTAATTGGAGTCAAGGTTGAGCACAAATAAATAATTAATCCAGGTACCGCATTGGCCTAGTTTACAAGTTGTTTACAAAGAGCTGAGAATATTTTGACTGTCCTTGTGATCACCTTGTCAAAAACCGACCTCTGTGCTGCAGAGCCCAGATATGTAATGCTAAGACAGAGTCTGGGCAGAAAGAGGAACAAAAGCTTTATTGTTTTGCTGGGTAAAGGGGGCTGCAGTAAGGCGAAGGCCCTCCAAATTGCCCGTCTGCCCACAGGAAGGGGCTGGTGGGTTTTCCAGGGAAACAGAGGATCCAGCTGGTTTCTACAGGAACTGTATTTATGCTGCTAGGCTCCTTCCTCATGTTTTCTGGACTAGGGCTGCTTGATTTGAGCCATGTTTCCTGAAACTAAAGGCTAAGAAGGAAGGAGGAGAGATTTGTGGAAGAGAGGGAAAAGGTTACTTCGGTTAAAATTGAGCCTCGCTGAAGCATTAAACCAGCCTTTCTGATTTTTGTTAAACTTCATGCTTTTAAGTGGTTTCCCTCACATCACAATTCTCCTTCCCTCCCCACATTTAAGTCACTTTAACATGTGCATGAAGACAGAGTAATTGTAAACATAATCTGCTCCAACGCATGCATGCAACATATACTGAACTACTATCGGGCATGTTTTAAAAACTTGTTTTTATTTTACGGTTCAGGGCAATAGGTTAATAGCTTTTATTGCTTAAATCTGTTAGCTATTTAGTCTTAGCAATTTTTAAAAGTTTTATTACTTCAAAAATAAACATAATAAAATACAAATAGTCACTTGTCTGTGAAAGCAAGTATATTACAGAACCACAGGTGTTTTTAATCCTTTCACACAGTGTATATTAAAGATCAATTAAAGAAATAGGATTTTTAATGCAAAAGGAGAATATTTTTCTACCTCAAGTACATATTTCACTTCATTTTGCTAATCCTTGATTTGTAGAAATTGGAGAGATATCTTGAGACACTCTGTGTTAAACATGGGTAATTGTTAAGTATGAATTGTTTGCCAGAAGTGGTCATTTCTTTTCAAATGCACATGGAAAAAAAAAAGGGGAAAAAAAAGGAAACAAAAACAAAACAAATGCACAGGGAATTTACTGAGCACTATATAATTAAATACCATATCATGTGGTATCTCTCTGTTTCTGACACTTGGTTCTAATTTAGGAACAACATGTGTGATTAAAAAATTTCCTCCAGTAAGTTCTGGGATGACTACCAAAAACACTGCGACCGTGTCGCGACATACTGGGGGAGCTCTGTCATTAATGGTGTAACAAACCAACGCTGAACTTGACGGACAGAACCCCAGAGCTGGGGACAAGGTACTGGGCACTGGGACTCTGCTCTTCACAGACACTGGTTCTCAACCAGGGACATTTTGCCCTGACGTGGGGGCCGGTTGAGGGGCAGATGTGCCACCAGCATCTAAGGGGTAAAGGTCAGACATGTTGCTGAGCACGCCACAAGGTGTAGGACGAACCCTTACAACAAAGAATTATCTGGCCGAAAATATCAATAGGACCCCAGTTGAGATACTTGGATACTGATAGAAAAGAGATAGCTCTATTCAAATGTTCAGCTTCTTACCGGTAAAGGTCATTATCAGTTGAATTCCAGGCAGCACGCTAGGGCTTGGACACTGTGTCAATTTCTCTTTGGACCCTATATATATTACCTTAGCTCACTCTCATGTTTCCTATGCAAGGCAGTATGGTGACCAGAATATACTGTGAACATATTCCAATTTATTAAGAACTCAGATATGCATGATGATTGAAACATGGCTCAAATCAAGCAGCTCTAGTCTCTGTTTTTATGGGACATCACCTAAATACTAAAAGCAAATTTTCATCTTAAAATGTAAGGGTAAGAAAAAATACACCATTCTTTTTATACTCTACCTGTACATTTTCAACTAAATGGAATTTCAAGTGATTCCTTCTCTTTACCCCATCAACATTAGAGGGAAGATGGTCATTGGGGACTTTCAATGGATCTACAGATATTTCAGAAGGCATCATTCTAATGATTGTCTTCTTCTGCAATAATATGCAAAAATAACAGGATTAACAGAAAAAACAACTTATCAAAAAGAGCCTAGGGAATTGAGTAATGTAGACTAAAACAGCTGTCATGAAAAAAATCAGACATCTTTATCATTAATAATGTTTTCAAGCCCTCCCCACTATCACCATGTCAAGAGCACCTTTCAATTTACTACATCAAACTATTTGCTATACAGCAAATAGAAATTTAGTCCAAGATTTAGAAGAAACCTCCTATTTCTATTTAATCACTGGCTAGGCATTTGTAGTTTTTAAATTAAAAATATAAACCCGTTCCTGTGAACAAAGATACTTCAAATTTATCTTATGAATGACATTAAGTGCCTTTTGATTCAGGTTATATATGGATATTTCTCCAAGCTGTCAATTGCCCTTCTTTTTGCTAAGTGCTTATTTCTACATACTACAAACATTTCTAATTACCCATTGTAGCAACTATACAAAAATCACCTATTTCGTACCATCCGTTCAGTGCCATTTCCAACAAGAAATTTTTTTTTTCCAACAAGAAATTTTTGCACATGACAACTATAAAATTGACATTTTTGTTTAAAATATGAGTAACTTATCTATTTATTTTTTTAAATAGGCTCCACACCCAGCATTGGAGCCCAACATAGGGCTCGAACTCACAGCCCTGAGATCAAGACCTGAGCTGAACTCAAGAAGTCAGATGCTTAGCTGATGGAGCCACACAGGCACCCCTAAGAGAAACTTTTGAGACAAAGTTACAGTGTTCTGAGACAATCCTCAAATTATCTCTCACTGTCACTGAGGGGCAGAGTTCTCCACAGGAAAGTGATGAATAAGAAGCAAAATATTCGGCTCACAAAGGTTATTCTGCCATACAAAGGTTAAGTAAAAATTCATCTGGAGAAAGAAAGGCTTGCATTTTCTGCAACAGAATCATTGTATATCTAATTTTTAAACCCCGTTAGCCAATAAAGAGAGCACCATAGTGAGTGTCATTTATAATGTAATGGTTGAAACATAAGTGTATTTTACAGTTTTTATAAAGTCCTCAACGCAAGCTGTGTTTCCAGTATTTTGGCTTCCCTACTGTTGCTTTCCTCTCTCTCTCTCTCTCTCTCTCTCTTTTTCCCCTCTCCCTCTAACATTCTTTCATTATATCCCATATGAAAATGTTATATATAACATGTTCAGAAGTAAAGAGAGATCAAATATGCTGGCACTGGGAAATGGGCTAAGGCCTAAGTCTTAGGAAGAAATGGTTTGGTCCATTTAAAATGCTTGAGGTTTATAGATCCACAGGCTGAAATACACTAATCTTCATGTGCACAAATGCCACAGGGGCTGTGGGACATCACAATGTCTTCTCTGAGGTAAATGTTAGCTGCCTTTGTGTAGACAGCCTGCCCAAGCCCAGCCTCATGCAGATTTCCTTCTGCCTGTGCCAAAATAACCATGATTTTACCACATGATATTTTTTACTTCACTTATTCATTTAACTTTCTTGGTATTCAAAAGGAAAAAGAATGAACCATGTGGAAAGGAGCAGGGGTAGTATATCAAGGCCAAATTGGGTTTAAAATGGCTTTCTTTCTAGTACACCATTGCTGATTGCCTGTGATGAAAGAAATCATATAGTATTACTGTGGCAACAGTGACATAAACATAAGATAAAAAAATACAATAAAAAGATTAATGGCAGACAAGCAAAAGAAGAGCAAGTAGAGCAAATCTAAAAGTAAAATATCCTCTGGATATTTTGAATAGTGGCTTCAAAAAAAGATATGTCCATGCCCTAGTCCCTGGGACCTGAGGAAATTACCTTATTTGGAAAAAGGTCTTCGTAATGTAATTGAATTAAAGATCTTGAAATGAGAAGATCATCCTGGATAATGTGAGTGGACCCTAAATTCAATAACAAGTGTCTTTATAAGAGACATTCAGAAGAGAAGACAGACATACAGAGGACAAGTCGGTGTGAAGATGGGTGTCAGAGACTGGAGTGATGTGACCATTACCCAGAAACTGGAAAAGGCATGGAACAGATTCTCCCCTAGAACATCTAGAGAGTGAGGTCCTGCCAACACCTTCATTTGGGGCTCCAGCCACCAAAACTATGAATAAATTGCTATGATTTTAAGCCACCAAGTTTATGGTAATGTTACAGCAGCCCTCGGCAATTAATACACTTTCCAAACTACACACACATACACAGAAATATGTCTATATATACACGAACACACAATTATGTATACTCATATATGTTATATGTACACATAAGCATATATGCACACATGGTCAGGTGTACACATATGTACTATTTGTGGTACATATAAGCATATGCATACATATACCCAACATGAATATATTCATTACATAGCTTCCATTAAACAAATTTTAACAACCTAAAATGTTCTATAATGTTTGGCAAACATCCTTAGGTTCCTGTAACGGACTAAATGTTTATATCTCCCTAAAATTCATGTTGAAATCCTAACCCTCGATGTGATGGTATTAGGAGGTGGGGTCTTTGGGAGGTAATTTAGGTCATAAGGCTAGAGCCCTTGTAAAAAGAGATAGACGAGAGCCTGCTCCTCTCTTCATGGGCCATGAGAGGAGATAAGGAGAAGATGGCCATTTGCAAACCAGGCAGAGGCCTTTAGCAAGAGCCTGACCATGCTTTGGTCAGCCTTGACCTTTAGCAAGAGCCATCCTGATCTTCAACTTCCAGCCTCTAGAACTGTGAGAAATAAAAAGTTCAGAGGGGAGGCTCAGTCACTGAAGAAATGTTCTGAAATCAGCTGGAGAAATAATGATGTCATACTTCTTCTGGAAATTATATTTAACATATGCTAAGGCCTAAGATTAAAACATTCTCTTTCTATATCAGAAATCTGAGATCCCAGTCACATGGCTGTGTCTTGGTTATGATCACTGCATAATTAGGTCCTTTTGTACTTTGCTTTCTTTCCCTTTGTGCTAAGTTGACATCGGGCACTATTCACACTGTAACCGCACCAGAATAAGTACTATTCTCATATTGAGTTGGTACTATGTCTTCACAGCTCAAAAAAGATGTGTTTCAAAAGGAATTATTGAGAACAGCCGATCCATTTTTGTGTTTGAAGATATAGTTTCCAAACTGGATTCAAATATTTTAGCAACTAACAGAGGGCACTTTTTGAATGAAAGCTATCTTACATGGTATTTTCCTTGCTGGTCCCCAGGCACAATCTTCTCCATTAGTTGATAAGACATGCCTTCTAATATTTGCTTTTCATTACCTGGAAGCTATTGAGTGTCTTTGTGCCCCTTTCTGATATTGTCATCTTTTTTCATCCTTTAATTTATACCTTAGATATTAGGATTACAGTTTTATTAAGAACGTGGGTATTGATTTTGTTTTTGTTTTCTCCAAGGAGAATGAGAAGGATACTTGCCTTCACACTGAGTTAGAGAAAAATTCAGTTGAGGTTACATTTGCTCTTACTTTCTGGAATAAAATTTACAATGTCAACGTAGAATATGTAAGTATATATGAACAAAATAAACTTGTTTGAAATAAAAGCTCCCAACTTTTTGACAAATAGGAGCTTATTTTCTGTGCATGGTATATTTAATGAGATGAAAAAGGAGACTGTATTGCAGCATGGAAGCCATTGCCATGCTGGATCTTCTCAAGAGGCCACTGTACTTGGAGTGAGACTAACAGATACAATGCAGCTTGGGTTTTCGAATTTGGCTAACTTTTTATACCTGCATATAAATTTACTAGAGGGGTTGAATTTCAAAGATCTCAAAAGAGGGAAAGTAGTAGTATAACTAAGAATCAGAATTTCTCCCAAATAGGAATTAGAACTATTATTTCTTCTATTTACAATTTCATTGAACTTGTTCCACATCAAGCTTCTGTACTTACTACTCTGACAATAAGTTTTGAAAGGTGTGAGCATGTTTTTCTCAAAGCTTCAGGGCACTGGCTCAGGGAGAGTCATTGAGTCTTTATTTGGTTAACTCTATGGGAGATTGAACATAATGCTGTAACAGATGCCCTTAACACTAAGTATCTTGATTGTGTGTATATGATTTTGTTTGTTTTTCAGTTGACCTGGTTACTAAGTAATAAATTATGAAATTTCAATTGCATGAAATTTAAAGAAGAATTCCACTCCGTTGGTAATTTTAAAATAAAATTTAAACCATGTTAATCATTAAACAATGATGAAAACGACTATTCATTGATCTCAGCCTCTAAAGAGCAGGTAGGAATGGTAAGAGGGTTTCTTAACCATCTCAAGAGCTACGTGGGAAAAGAATCTATGAGCATGCTGTGAATTTCCTCCTGAGTTATGGTAAGGAAAGAGTTGCCACTTCCAAAGAACTATACTTGGTTTCTATTAAACAGCTTCTGATTCCCTTCCTCTGAATGAACTCCACCTGGGAAGACGGAGGACTGTCAAGACTTGGTATGAGGAATGCTTGAGGCAGTGCTGGTATGGCAGCAGCAATGGCTAGAGGCTGAAGAGAAGGGATAATTTGGAAGAAAGCTAAAAATTCCATTCTTATCACCACATTGCCTAAAGAAAACTACTGCTTGCCTCGTGACTCAAGAAATACTCAGCAATTGTCAGGCTGTTGGGATTGGTGGGGGATAGCAGGCCATGGGCCCCCCAAATTCTCTGAGATGTTTATGAAGAGATAGGTACAGAGATGTTCAGTACAACCTCATGTGAGTTCAGGGAGTGTAGCAGATGTGTCCTGCGGGGTGTTATGCAGAAGTTAGGGTTTCTTTTGACCAAAATATAAAAACCCTGTGTAAAGAAAGGTCGACTTTTAGACCACAGGTGCTTGGAAAAGAAACTGTAGATACTTTAATTAACTCTGACATTGCAAAATATAAGTGGTATATTTTAGCTATCATGTAGGTCTGACCATGGGAAATAGCTTTGTGCACCTTGGAAAAATAGGTTTCTAAACAGGTTTAATTATCCGAAGATATGAGGTAAATCAGAGTTGTCAATACAAATTATTAATGATAGTAATTTCAATCTTCTCCTGTTCCCCATATTCTCCTATCCATCGATCCACAGAAGCATGGCTGTTAGTCCTTCCTCATGTACAACAATGGTCTATTAAGTTATCTTACTTGTCATGTGACTCAGTATGGTTATCTTTGAGTCTGTTTGATTCCACAACCAAACAGGGCAACTCAGGAGTTTTATAAGGCAAACGTGTAAATCAGGATGCTTTAACTTCATAATTAATCCCTTTTTGTCTGAAGACTGTCTAATAATTTAGTCCCAACTGTCTTCTGAGAAAGATTCTCCATCACAAGATCCTCCTATTGGCTGGCAAGCTCCAGGTCTGTTCAGGTAACTTAGCCTCATTCCTTCACTTTTTGAAGATTATAAAAACCAACCAACCAACCAACCAACCAACCAACCAACCAACCAACAAAACAAACAAACAAAAACCTTTGCAACAGTAGAGAAGTAATACTGAAAGAGATACTGCATAATTTAAAATTTTCACTACCTGGAATTTTTAGGATCTTTAAAGACAACACCAATATTCAAGTATTTGAAAGGAGCTCTAACAATAAAAGGATTTAATCATCTCGGGGTCATTCTATTTGGGAATCTAACCTGCCTTTAACAAAGGAAACCTACAAGAATATCATTTCTTACTAGGTCTGGTTATAATTGTTATGATATTTTTCAAAGCACATGAGAATAATTCTGAGGCTCTGAAAAATCACTATGATTTCAATGGTTATCTGGCAGTTTTTCTAATCAGCGTTGCTATGACTCATATCCTTTTTGTTTTTATTTCTTACCAAAAAGTATCATTTTTAATTGAATCATGGATCTCAAGTTATGCAAGTAATTAGGTTTAATGAATACATTTTGTACCAGGAAGTCAATGAATAGGAAGTCTAAGGACCTGGAGAATATTTTTATTAAAAATAAGCATATTAATTGCATTGGATATATAGCACTATGGGCTTTTTTCACAAGCTAATAAGCGGAGATGAGTCCTTTTTAAATAGTCAAGGCAAGTAATAGAATCTGTTATGGTAAGGACCCTAGAGTCATAGGATGGTCAGAATCCACACATATTTTTAAATTGTCTGTGCAGGTCCTGGAAGCTTCTACGTGTGACTGACTGCGGATCAAAGATTAAACATGCAGGGTCACAGTTGCAGAGGCTCTGTGGGCTGGGTCAGACAAGGTCATTGGATGATTTCAGCAACAGCCTCTTCTTTGGAACTCTTTTAAAATAATTGCTTTCTGCTCCAATCCATGTGTCGCCCTGCACTCAAATTAATGTCTTTAAAACATCAAACTCCCGATGATTCTCTTCCTCAAAAATGCTCAGCCATCCCTCATTGTCTGGCAACACAGCATTCACGTTTCCCCTCCCGGACCCATCCTGCTGGTGGATCTGTACGTCTCCCTCTCATTCATTCAGCCGTACCTCCCAGGAATCCCTACACCGCTCTCTGCCCCAAACTGCCCACTTCCAACTTCAAGCCTTATCTCATGCTTTTCATGCCACTTGTGCCTTCTCAAACTGTCAGCTATATCGCTCAAGCCCACTTTCTTTAAAACAAAACAAAACAAAGCAAAACAAAACTAAACAAAAACAAGAACATCTCAGTATCCTCAGCACTCACACAATCTCATCTCCAAATTCTTACAGTGCTTATTTTCTCATCTGCTCATTTTAGCATCTAATTATACACTTCCATATCTTAATTACTATTTCGAAGTTTAATCAGGTTCCTATAATTAGGTATTTAAATAATCATTACTGCTGTGTGTGAGATTTTACTGTTCTCCAGCTAGCGAAGGGTTTTGCTCTTGACAGAATCTTTTCATCTGTTGAGAGAGGAAGTTCAAGGACAGTGATCTAGCGAAATGAAAAGCAAGGTCAGGTCTCTTGATTACATATGTTCAAAAATATAAACTGTAGGACAGCAACTAAATTCTCATCTGTGACAACATCAGGCAACATATACCAGCACGGAGTGACTTAGATATGCTGGCAAGGAGGCCTTCGGTCTTCAGTAAAGATTTTGAGAAGACTGGGTTTTCAAGTCTGGATTGTTTTCAGTTTGTCTTTCCTTGATCCTGCAGAATATCAAACCGTGCCTGCTATCATCTCGCTTTCTCTCTTTGGAAAATAAGATTGTTTCAAGATGCCCCTAAAATACTGCTCCCAACTTTTAAAAACGTAATAATAGATTTTATACTTCTAAATAGATTTTGTTGTTGTTGCATATTTTCTTTGAATAATTGTGATTACATGGTCATCATCATTGACATGTCTTTTTAAAATTTACAATCGGATCCACTTTACTAGTTATGGGAGACAAAATAAATCTTACATTATCACCCTGACTCATTTTGGACTTGAAAGAATACCCACTTTATTCTTATATATATATATATATATAAAATATACATTATTCTTACACATATATTTTATATATAATATATTTATAAGTTTATTTATAAATAAAATAATTTAAATAAAAAATTAAAAAAATAAATTAAATAAATTTCATTTATTATTTATAAATTTAGTTTAAAACTGAACCGCCGTTAAATCAAATCTACCTTCAAAAGCTGATTTGATATTATGGATAATATCTTTAGGAAATTGGCTCAGATATTGAGGGCAATTACAAAGGAGGAATTCCCAGGGGTGAGGTGTGGGGAGTGGAGTCAAATGGTGAGAATATTTCCAGCTTTCAAAGGAGACTTCGTTGACGATTAAGAAAAGAAACTCTTTTACATGTGTAAATTCATGGCATGTTTGTCCATATCATTGTTACATTCTAGCCATGGACTAAACGAATGTGTGTGTTTTCATATCTCCCTTTCAGTTCAAACAGTTATTGAATACCTTTCATCTTCTAGGCACCTTGCTGGGGATAGAAACGGAAATGAAACAAAGTAAAATACTTCAAAACAGCTTCCTCCAAGTGAGGAAGACATACAGGTGTATGGTCCTAATCAAAGGTTACATGTAAGTGTCCATGAGAATATCCAGAGTTTGACCTGCGATGTTTCGGGGCAGGTGACGGAAACAGAAGAAAGTTAACCCTTTTTCATGATCACAAGGGCTCTCTTAAGAAAGCAGAAGTGACGATCTCTTTTTACGGAGCTTCTAGTAGAGAAAGGAAGACCAGAAGCAAAAATAACAGCCACATGCCATGTTGTGGTAACATGAATTATAGAAAACAGAAGCAGATAATGGAGATAGTGGTGTTGAGGTGATCAAAATTTGAAAGGAGGTGATCAGAGAAGGCCTCTGTGAAAAGGCAACAATTGAGCACCGCTTTGAAGGCAGAGCAGCTATCTGGAGAAAGCGTGCTCCTGGCAGGTGCATAGAGCCACAGAGAGAAGTCTGACTGATATGCTTCAGGTACAGCAAAGATCGCTAGACGGGAGAGGAGAGGAGCCAGTGCGTGAAAGGATGGGCAGCAGTGGGGAACCATGGGGGCGTGGCTGAGTTAATACAAGATGAGATCAGAGAAGTAAGGGCTGCGCAAGTCACAGGGCATTAAGGCCATTTTAGGGCTTTAACTTTTCCTTTCTTTTCAAATTAATTAGTTATTTAAGTGAACTCTACACCCAACGTGGGAGTCGAACTCACGATCCCGAGATCAAGAGTCGCAGGCTCTTCCAAATGAGCCAGCCAGGCACGCCCGGGGTTTTTTTGTTTTTTTTTTTTAACTTTTCTTGAGTAGAGATGGAAGCCAATGACATTTGGAAGAAGAGTGCTGTGATCACACTTACATTTTACCAAGGTCACTGTGGATTTTGGGTTAAAACCAGACTGATGGGACAAGGGCAGAACCGGGAGATCAGTCAGGAAGCTCTGGCGCTCTTATGCTCCAGGAATGAGAGCATCTTTGACTCTCCTGATGGTAGTGAGGACAGACAAAAGTGCTCAGAGCTTGGAGACATTAAGGTCATAGAGATGGCCGTGAATGCTGATGATGTGTAAGTCAGGGGAGGAGACAAGGAAGGAGGCAAAGACAAACCCACAGTGTCTGGATCATCAGGAGGACAGAACTGCCAACAGGGAGGAAGTCCTAGCTCGATATGAAAATTCCAAAGTCATCACATGGTTTGAAGTTCCATACCTACGCTGAGATAGGAGTAAAAATGGTGTTATTATCCATATTGATGCAATAGAAATCCAAGTGGATTATCACCTGTGTGGATTATAACCCACACAGGTGGATTATCAGCACAAGGTCCCTCACTAGTGGGACAGAACAGGAATGAGAACATGGGTCTCTATTCTTGGGTTAGGAAACTCTTTCATTTACAGTACTTTCTCTGTTTAAATACATCTACCATCCTGCTGTAATTAGTTGTTGCAGCCTCCGTGGGAATACACGGAGCATGTGTTTGTTGAACACCCAGCACGTGCAGAAACCATTTCTGGGGCTGGGAATACAAAAAAGGAAAAAAAAAAAAGGGACAAAACCCTTTCTGTTGAGGAGACTACATCTTGTTAGGGAGGAATGCACATTAACAAGGAGATGTATGATAGATTGCTTGATGATAAAATAGAGATTTTAACGATAAATTCAGACAAAAGGGGAAGGGAATGCCAGGAGTAAGAGGTGTTATTGTGTCATTATTTTTTACAGGGTGTGCACGGAAGAGTTCAGTGAATGGAACTGAGCAGAGCCCTATGGAAATGCAAGACAGCCAAATTGAATCTGGGCAACAACTTTTCATGGGGAACAGCAATTTTTAGATAATTGCCCCCTACCCCCAAGTCAGTAAATCACAAGAGAAGCAAAATAGGACTTGTGAGTGAGGATGTTTTCGCCCACTGGTCTAAAAGTAAATGGATTTTCACCAGGTAGCTTAATTTATAAAACAACAAATTTAGATCTGACAATATAGGGTTAAAAAAACAATGATCTCAAAAACATGAGCAATAATAAAATAAGCAAAAATGTAAATTGGTTATATTCTGGAAGGTGGAAGTCAGCCTTTCAATAACCCTTTACAGGCCTGCAAACCAAAGAATACATTATACAACAACACAATACTATTGAAAATAAGCATCCTTGTATGTGCTGCCATCTTGTGGCAGAAAAGTGTTACTAAGTTACCACATTAATGGCTACCTTTACACAACTACTGGTTGTCTTAGTTGATTGACCAAATGTGGCTCTCAGGAGAGAAAAAGCATGCTGTGTAACTGATCCTGGAGTGAAATACCTTTCAGCTAAGGCAAAATTCAATATAAAAACTGAGGCTCTATCAGTTTGCCTAAAAAACACTTAATTGCATTGTAAAATTACTTCACCATACATAGTATTTCTCAATACACAAATACATAATTTTAAGGTGAATTTCATTATTCTGTACCCTCAAATGAGCCACCTTTAGCTACACCTAAACAGATCGTGTCTTTCAGTCTTTGACAAATTGCTAACAGCAAATGCTAGGTAACATACACAAGGGTAATTTTCATTCTTCCCCGTGTCCATGACTTTTGTGTTTGTAGCTGTAAGTGATTTGAGCAGACGGGTTGCCTGGGTATTTATGAGCACTGTGCTTGGAGCGATGGGATTCCTGGGGGGTGGGGGAAGGAGGGAGCTGCCTAAGGCTGTGATTTAATGTGTCTTGAAAACTAGTTCTGTCTCTTGGAGAGTTAAAAATCACAGGCCATCACCACTGTATGTTATCATGACCCCATTTGCCTTGAAAGCCAAAGTGTTTGAGACATCATTCAACTGTAACAGAGAGAGTCGTAGGTCTGACCTACAACTCTGTCTCTGGTTACTCATCCATACAGTGTCCTATGGCCCTGCTCACACCTGATCCCACATCCATCATTTCTGTCATACAGAGGATTGCTGCTTGCTGGGTCTCCCAGACCTACTGTACCTCCCCTACTGAACTGTCAAAATGCATGGTATTTGCGTTTGGTTCTGTAGCAGTAACTCTCACATTTGGTTAACCTTGATTCTATGTTTAAACAGAAGATATTTATGACAGAGGCAGCTAGTGGTCCCCGATATCTACCCTCCATGTTTTTGTAGTCAGTAAGAGAAACCTCGATTTGACCTGCACACTTGGTTGCCCAGGATGAAAAATGCATTTCCCAGCCTTCTAGATATGGCAATCAGACGAGGTCCTAGCTCACAAGAAGGAAGCAGAAGCACTAAGTGAATTCTTTCAGGAACTTTAAAAAAACCCAAAAAACAAAAAACAAAAAAACCCCAGCTAGCATCCTACAAATTAATTTTTAAAAATCAATTTCAAGAAGTATCATGTATGTTGGAGGAGTTTAAACATGTTCTATGAGATAGGAAGAAACTCCACAAAATTGCAGGAGTACATCATACCATTAAGATTTCAGGAGCCCAACAGAATGGGGCCTGGCTAGACATACCCTCCAAAATAAAACACACATTATTACTACTTGAAGTCTGGTCACTTATGGCATACCTCTGAAGGATCATCCAGGCTCTAAACTCTCCATCAGAAGGACTGAGACCTCTCTCTCTCTCTCTGTCTGTCTGTCTCTCTCTTTTAAGTAGGCTCCAAGCTGAACAGAGGGCTTGAACTCACCCTGAGATCAAGACCTGAGCTGAGATCAAGAGTCAGAAGCGTAACCAACTAAGCTACATGGGCACCCCTGGACTGAGACCCCTCTTGCAACTTCTCTTCCTAATTCTGTTTTCTTCAATTCCTTAGAGATTAAAGGAGAGGAGTGACCTGCCCCCCCACCTCTCCCTAATTAAACTCTTGCACACATCATTTCATTTCTGATGCTTTTCAAGTGAATGCAACCTGAGATACCTTTCAGTGTCACCCCGTTTCCACTCGGACCCATCAGATCTGCACATTCCTCTGAACCCCACAGTGTCTGATGGTAAATGTGTTTAATGCTGACTTCCAACCCCTTCCTATCCATTTATGTACAGTACACACAGTTATTCGTAGTATGCAATATGGTCGTCTACACACTTGCAGATTTTTAAAAACACTGGACAAAAGTCACAGAATGGATACAGAATTACGTCTAGAGTGTAGATAACTTCTACTATTCTCTTTTTACTGATATCTTTCTTAGAAAGAAAACTTATTATTTCTATAATGAAAACTTTTATATAAGGAAGACCTTTCCCACCTAATAATAATGCTAATAATAACTACCAACTGGGAATACCAAATTACCCAAAAAAGGCAGTGGATTTGTATTACAAACCCTATTTGTAGTAACTGATAAGCACATAAATTATCTCAAGTCTGTCTCCTTCTCTGCATTCATAGAAGAGCAGTGAGATAAACTGTGTGGCCCTGGCTAGGAATATTTCAACACTCAAAAAGGAAAAAAGAAAAAAAACCCAATGAGCTATTTCTGCAATCTCTGTCAAGTGATGTTTCTGCTGTAATCTGCTTTGAGTCAAGGAAAACATAAACACAATAAAAGTGAGAAATGAGAACCACATCGTAACACAGTCACTTAGCTTTGTTCAGGTTAATCAGCATGAATGATCTTTGAGAATTTATCAGGAGATTTCTGGTGGTTATTATCATTATTAGAAATTACAGAATGAATTGTAAGTTCACCTTTAGCTAACATTTGAGATCCTGACTTCCACCCTTAACTCTCCTAAGGTACAATTCATTTTCTTAAGTTTCTATTCTCTTCCCTTTCAGTCCCATTCTACACTGTTCTCCAGATTTTGCTGCACTTCTCAGGGAAAAAGAAATCTCATAATTCTTTACAGATTTAAAGCTAATGCTTTATTTGGAGACAGTGCATCCTTTTCCCTGGAGCTAAGAGCTACACAGAATTACACCAAATGTTTCTCAGTGCAGATAATGTTGTTTTTTTTTCCACCACTGATTTCTCAGCCATTTTGTTTGTTGCGTACAAGGATAATCATGAGTCAAAGTGACAGGGGACACACGTGCGGTTAGCTATGTTTGTGTGTGTGTCTCGTGTGAGAAGTCTTTAGGACTTTGTCTAGCACACAGGTAGCTCTGTCTCCTAAGACAATACATTTGAGAAAAAAAAAAAGAAAATACATTTGTTCTTTCAGATCTGTAAGTCCACCCGTATTCATGCTACATTTTATAGCTCACACCTTCCCTCTAAGGTTATAGAAGGCTTTAATTTTAAGGATAAATGAAACGCTTTTCAATAAAAACATTAACTAGTCCTAACACAGTGCGGTCAATTATTAAATAAATTACAATAGCTGAATGCACTGGAACAGTAACACTGAGGGAAATAAAATATTAAATGTACTTGATGCTTATATATCAATATTAAATTATTTTACTAGATGGCTCTCCTGTGATCTTAAGCACCCCTGCACATATTCTCCAAAGAACACCGGGTAAGTCAACTTCCCAAAGAAAACACATCCCTTTCCTTTTGTTGCTTTTTTCAGGATGAGTATCTTCTCAGCAGTGTCCTGGCTCTTTAAGGTTTGAAGTCTGTGGTTCACATTTTCACTCCATAGCAATTAGCATAGTGTCAGAGTCTTGCACATCATGTTAATAGTTATATGTCAAAATGATTGATAGGCAAGAGATTCACATTGTGATGGAACCAACTCTACAAATTAGTGTTGTCAGCTTTGAGGAAGAATGGACAGTTGGGATTTGATTAGCAGCAAGTGAATGAACAGCTGTGTACATACATTCTCGTGTGATCCTGGGCTGATTGTGACTATATGTGGCTTATTAAAGATGGCCACACACATTCTTTGACACTTCTTTCTTTGACCTTGGCAGCCTTTGACTGCTGTGACCGATGGAACATTGTGGAAATATATTACACTGGTTCCAGGTCTAGCGTAAAGAGGATTGACAACTTTCACCTTGGTTGCTAGGAGCCCTGTGCCACGGTGTAAGAAGAGTGACTACCCTGAAGGACAGAACACGTGGGGAAGCCCTGAGATGATGAGGCAGAGGGCGGAGGAGTGACAACTCACTTCCAGCTGTCTCTGTTAATGCAACAGGCATGTAAATGACTCCATCTTTGACCCTCCAAACGAGACCAGCTGAATACCACCAACTGACCCCTGCTGATGCCACACGGAACAGAAGAATAACCCAGTTCGACTCTGAGTTCCTGGCAAAAACAACAACAACAAAAACCCCCAAAACAAAAACAAACAAACAAAAAAAAACTTAAAAAAAACCATGGATCTAATATAAAGGCTGTTTGAAGCCACTACTTTTTGGGGGAAGTTTCATACACAGCAATCAATAGCCAGAACATTCTACATATTGGTTTGCCTGGGAGAGTCCCAGTCTCTGACTCTTGTTCAAGCACCATGTCACGATTTAGACGTGTTCTGGATTTCCAGTTTTCACAAAGTATTATCAAAGAATTGGATTTAAATAAGCCAAGATAGTCTTGATAGTTTCTATCATGTTCCCATCCAGAAGAGAGTGAGAATTACGTGAAAGGAATGGTTGCAAGCTGCAACTTATTCAAACTGGGACAACCAATGAAAACTCTTGTTCTGAAACCCTCAGACTGAAACAGACTAACATTTCCCCTTGGAGGTCGGGAAGCAGGGTGCTTGCTGATTAAGTTATGTTCCCAGAACCATCAGCTGCAGGAAACAACCAGCTTCTTCTGACCTCGGCCAGTGGTGGAGGGAGCACCATTCTCTGGACTTCTAGAGTTGGCCAGACAGTGGTGCCTCAGTGCTGCCTTGGTCTACAAGACTCACAAATCTGCCAGGCCACGAACCCTGCGCTAAACTGTTCATAGTAGATGGAGGTGAGGAGCCTCAGGGGGAACCATGGGATATTACAAGTTAGGTGTATATGACTAAAGTGTAGGAAATAGAACTGGAGCTGTCCTTCCACAGAGTGAATAGAAAGCAGTCTGTATTCTTCATGTAGTGGTAATATCCGTATTGCATCACGTAAATCTATAATATTTATTCCTCATTTCTCAAATTTTAAAATTTTCAAGAAATGTTCAGAAGCAATGAGCTAAAAATAAAAGTGCATATTGAAGGATAATATTACATTTTCATTTCTCAAGAAAGAAAATGATAAAAAAAAGTCACTTGCACAAAATGTGCATCATTGCCCATCACCATGTTATCTGTACTGAAATACAGAAGGCACAAATCTACTAAAGAACCATTGGCATTTGCCTCAAAAATTAATTTGAAGAAAACGGTGCCTGAAGAAAACCATTTAGTATATGTAAATGCAGAAAACATATTTACACATGAACCTGTGAAGCATGACTTTCAATTATATCAAAAGACTGTTTTCCTAATTTAAATATGTTCATTTTAAATTCCAAGATTACTTGTGCACATATAAAAGTGAAGAAGTAGCTGTCAATGCATCCACTATTAGCAAAAACAAAACAAAACAAAAACAAAAGCAAAACAAAAACCCTTGTAAACAATCAAAGGAAACAGTCAACAAAACAGGCAACCCACAGAATGGGAGAAGATATTCGCAAATGATACTACAGACAAAAGTCTGATATCTAAGATCTATAAAGAACTCCTCAAAGTCAACACTCAAAAAACAGATAATCACATCCAAAAATGGGCAGAAGACATGAACAGACACTTCTCCAAAGAAGACATACAAATGGCTAACAGACACCTGAAAAAAATCATCATCATTAGCCATCAGGGAGATTCCAATCAAAACCACACTGAGATATCAACTTATACCAGTTAGAATGGCCATAATCAATAAGACAGTAAGCAACAAATGTTGGAGAGGATATGGAGAAAGGGAATGCTCTTACACGGTTGGTGGGAATGCAAGCTGGTGCAGCCACTTTGAAAAACAGTGTAGAGATTCCTCAAGAAATTAAAAATAGAGCTACCCTATGACACTGCAATTGCACTACTGGGTATTTACCCCAAAGATACAGATGTAGTGCAAAGAAGGGCCACATGTACCCCAATGTTCATAGCAGCAATGGCCACAATTGCCAAACTGTGCAAAGAGCCAAGATGCCTTTCAACAGACGAATGGATAAAGAAGATATGACCCATATCATGCCTCCATCAGAAAGGATGAATACCCAACTTTTGTAACAACATGAAAGAGATTATGCTGAGTGAAATAAGTCAAGTGGAGAGAGTCAGTTATCATATGGTTTCACTTATGTGTGGAGCATAAGGAAAAACATGGAAGACACCGGGAGAAGGAAAGGAAGAATTAATTGGGGGAAATTGGAGGGGGAGATGAACCATGAGAGACTGTGGACTCTGACCAACAAACTGAGGGTTTTGGGGGGCGGGGTTGGCTAAGCCTGGTGGTGGATATTGAGGAGGGCATGTATTGCATGGAGCACTGGGCATAGTACATGAACAATGAATCTTGGAACGTTGAAAAAATAAAATTAAATTAATTGGAAAAAAAAACAACCCTTGCAAACAGTGAGTTAATGCAGTTTGTTCATTTATGTCATTAGGTACTTCAAATAGAAAATCACTGAAATGCATATTAATAATGGATAAAGAAGATTATATGTACACACACACACACACACACACACAGAGGATATGACGCTGTGATCAAGAAGAATGAAGTCCTGCCATTTGCAATAATGTGGGTGGAACTAGAGGGTTCCTAAGTGAAATAACTCACCCAGAGAAAGACAATTATCATATGATCTCACTCATATGTGGAATTAAAGAAACAAAACAGATGAACACAGAGAAAGGGAAGGAAAACTAAAATAAGATTAAAACAGAGAGGGACACAAACCATAAGAAACTCTTAACTATGGGAAACAAACTGAGGGTTGCTAGAGGGAAAGGGGCTAACTGGGGAGGAAAATTAAGGAGGGCTCGTGATGTAATGAGCACTGAGTATTATGTGCAACTGATGAATCACTAATTCTATTCCTGAAACTAATAATACACTATATGTCAAGTAAATGGAATTTAAAAATTCTTAAAAATTCGTATCTGTAATCAAGCAAGTATTTTTTACCTAATTATTGGAACCAAAGAGAAGAAAGTGTTTAGTTCATTTTGCAAAAGCTGATAGTATGGCTCCTATTGTAGAATTTATTTAGAAATTCAATACCAAAGATAAAATTATTTAGTTAGTAGTAAAATAATAAGACAAATCTAGAATAAGTTTTATGATAAAAACAATAGTCTTAAATTGAGAGAATAATTCACTTGGAATTGATAGTGATGAACACATAATTCATAATTGAGTTCAAATAAGCTTCAAGAGTCTACCAAATGAAATAGAATATGTTTAGTGTCCAAATTTACAATCTACAAATATTACTATATATACATGATTAGGGTGACTGGTCTACATTTTTGGTGATGAGGCTGGTATTTAATATTTTAAAAATCACTTGAGCACAACCGCAGATACTTCATTAATTTAATATTAATTGGCAGTTAGATATATTTAAACCTTGGAAGCACTACCTTGTAAATTAACCAAGGTGTTCTATGATGGCTGAAAATTTCTGTAAATTCATTCTTTGAAGCTTAGGATTTTTTATAAAATTATAGGAAACTTCTAATCCAAGTGTTCCAAAATTAAGCATCAGAAATCTCTGAAGCATTTAAATTTTGCACCAATTGAAAGCATTGCTAGCAGAGTAGAAGACAATGAAAATCACCCTTATAAAATCTAAAGAGGAACTGAACAAATTAGCTAATGTGAACTCAGGATGTACATGATGTAAGTTGGATGCTTTATACTTGAAATTTTAAATGTCTCAACTTGCAGAAATAATCTTTAATGGAGCTCCCTAAAAAAAAAAATTATTTATTTATTTATTTTAGAGAAAGAGAGACAGAGAGAGCACAAACAAGTGAGGGGAAGAGCAGAATCTCAAGCAGACTGCCTGCTAAGCATGGAGGGGCTCGGTCTCCTGACCCTGAGATCATGACCTGTGCTGACATCAAGAGTTGGACATTGAACCGACTGAGTCACTCAGATGCCCCATGGAGCTCCTATTTTTAATAAATTTAAACTCCATACTGAAATCAAACTGAGATGGCCTACAGTTTTCTAACATTAAAGCTTGGCAAAACATTGAAAAGAATTATACAGAGAAAATTTTTGACTTGGAGTAATATTTGTCAAAGATGGTTCCCTGAATGGAGGTTAAAAATACCTAAAATATTAGGCTAAAATCTTTACATAGCTTAAGAAAAAAATTCAAATTGACTAAGTCTTCCATTTAGTGGTACTTGCTTGGAGTTTATTAAACATGTCAGCACCTGCAGGGAGAACACGTTATCAAGTAAATCTATCATAACATACAGACAAGTCAATTTCAAATTCAGTACCATAAAATGCAACTTTCAAGAAGATGACAGACAAATTTGTGAAAAACTTATCATAGTACCATTATATTGAGAGTACGTTCTCCAGAAAATACTAATGACAAGTTATTAAAAGTAGAAATTGCTGTGAAACTAACTCAAGTATTGTGATCATAGATGAGAAGCAATTATTTTGTTTATTTTAAACTTCAGTTAATCAGTATTTTTGCTTTAGTGCATGCGGGCATATTCTATTTTAAATAGAACGGTTTTATAGGTCCACCAAAAAATACAATCAATTTATTCATCTATAAAATTTTCTAAAATTATAACATTTTAATGATTTCAGTGCTCATGTTTGCTTTCAGAAATGTCCCATTTTTTATGATAAGTGATGTGGTTGCTTTATTTATTTCTACTTTGAATTACTATTTCCAGTCATTTCCTCACTCACATTACAGCCTCATGCTACCATCATCAGATTGTTTTTCTCTCTTCACAATGAGAAAAAGTCCATTTTTTCCAACCCGATGTTTCTTTTTTTTTTCCCCTATAAACCCTGCTTCCTATTACTTGAATATGCTTTCCCTCCACTCAAATGTTGAGGATATTGTTAATGCTCTTTTTTGACATTTTAAAAAAGATTTCTTTATTCGTTTGGGGGAGAGAGAGAGCATGAGTAGGAGGGGCAGAGGGAGAGGCAGAGAGAAACCCAAGCAGACTCCATACTCGGTGTAGAGCCCCACGTGGGTCTTGATGTAGGACTTGATCTCAAGACTCCAGGATCACGACCTGAGTGGAAACCAAGAGTTGGAAGCTTGAGTGTGCCACCCAGGTGCCCCTCTTTTCTGACATCTTGAACTCTTCCTTTCCGAAGCAACTTGTGACAATATTCCTCATGTTTCAACACCTGGTTCAAATACTGTCTCCTCCCACATTCTCTAAACCACAATCGATCTCTTCCCTTTTCTCTTCCTAAAGAGTCTTACTTGTACATCTACTAGAGCCCACTGAGTTTGCTTTACATTGCAGATAACCACATGCCCAGTTTTCTTCCTCTAAATAATCATGTCTTAAATACCATATTTTCCTGTTGATTTCAGCTTTCTTCCCTGCACCCCCCCTTTGCTGTGGTAGACTGGATAAGCTGAGTGGAGCTCTCTAAAGATTGTTGGACTAATTACTATTTTTCTATAAACATGTTTCAATTATCATCTTTTTTTACACATGTCATCTTAGTCCATTTTATAGTTTTAATGTGGTATGTTTATACTCTTTTTTCCAATGTACCTTAATTACTCTTTCTCGGGGCGCCTGGGTGGCTCAGTTGTTAAGCATCTGCCTTTGGCTCAGGTCATGATCCCAGAGTCCTGGGATTGGGCCTGGCATCAGGCTCTCCACTCAGTGGGAAGCCTGCCTCTCCCTCTCCCACTCGACCTGCTTGTGTTCCCTCTCTTGCTATGTCTCTCTCTGTCAAATAATAAATAAAATTTAAAAAAAAATTACTCTTTCTCAGTCAAGCTTCTCACTATTAGTATCCAAATATGGCCTTCTTCGTTTTTCCCTCAAAAATGGATACATCTTCATCTTGCCTGATGCATTTCCTAGTTTTTTTTTAAGATTTTATTTATTTATTTGAGAGAGAGAGAGCAAGAGCAGGGGGAAGAACAGAGGGAAAGGGAGAGAGATAAACAGACTCTCCACTGAGCAGAGAGCTGGACCAGAGGATCAATCCCAGGACCCTGAAATCATGACCTGAGCCGCCCAGGCAACCCCATCTCCTAGTTTTGCTACAAAATCTATTATTTCTTTTTGTAATGCCATTGCTACTTTGACAAAAACATGACCATGTCTTCTCAGCTTTTACCCCCCAAATTTCTCCCCATAAAGGAGAATACATGAGTTCTTTAGACAATGAATAGTAGGGGAAAAGAGCCACATAAAATCCTTGACGAAAACAGATGAGAAAAATAAGGCCATGGATATTATTAACACCAGGAAGCTGGATAGGTAGCAGTGTTCAGAAAGCACATATATGACCCTGATTAATCAAATGCTTTTAATTATGACTCACTGAAGTAAGAAAATGTGTTTAGTCAAAAAAGATAGAATTTCTGTTAATACAAACAATGGAAAATTGCTTGGATTTAATTTGTTTATAGAGAGCTTTTTTGTATACTTAAAAATCGACATCACAGAATTCAAAGAGCAAAGAGAACAAATTATGTGATATAAGCTGATTTCATTTCTATGTAGTAAGGGCTATGAAAAAGATCAGAGTTTAAGTATAAAAGACAAAGACATTACTAGCTTTATTTCTAGCTTTGTGTGCATTATAATTTTTAGTCATTCTTATTGTTTTAGTTTCACTTTTATTTCTCTAGTGCTTTGAAGTTATATACATCCTAGTCCCATTTTTAAATTGACTTAAAATTTTCAACATGCATACTTTACTTGAAACCAAACAACATTTAATCTCTCTCTCTTATTCCTAAGTAATCGGGGACTTCTTGGACATATTAAATTGCAATCACCAAATTCTTTCATCCTTACATATTATTATTTTGGTTCTTTTTGTTATTTCTTTTAACCACAAAAACTAGGCATTGCTATTATTGTTTTAAAAAATCACTGATAAATATGTAAGTCTACCAGTTTCCTTGTACAACCTTTCATTCTATGCCTCATACATTCATTTCTCTTTAGAAACTTGTTCAGTTAAGATCTACTGGTAATACACTGTAAGTTTTGGGTTGTCAAAAATGGCTGTATTTCATTTTCATTCTTTTTTTTTTTTTTAAAGATTTTATTTATTTATTTATTAGGAAAGAGAGAGAGTGAGAGAGAGCAGGTCAGAGTGAGAAGCGGACTCCCCATAGAGCTGGTAGCCCGACGCGGGACTCGATCCCGGGACTCCGGGATCATGACCTGAGCCGAAGGCAGTCGCTCAACTAACTGCGCCGCCCAGGGGCCCTCATTTTCATTCTTGAATAAAAACGTACTTTGGAACACAACTGTATATCAATAGTTAATTTTTTTTACATTCATCAACATATAATTCACTATCTTATTGCTTCATTAATACTGTTGAGGGGCGCCTGGGTGGCTCAGTTGGTTGAGCAACTGCCTTTGGCTCAGGTCATGATCCTTGAGTTCTGGGATCGAGTCCCACATTGGGCTCCCAGCTCCACGGGGAGTTTGCTTCTTCCTCTGACCTTCTCTCCTCTCATGCTCTCTCTCACTTTCTCTGTCTCTCAAATAAATAAATAAATAAAAAATCTTAAAAAAAAATACTGTTGAAAATTCTCAGTCTTATTTGTAATCTTTTTATTTACTCTGTTTTAAGCTCTTTGCTTTGTAAGTTTCTTATGATGTGCTCCTAAATCCTCACTCCCTACCAATTCTGTAAAATTATCTCTTTAAACTATCCCTTCAAATGTTGCCCATTTCTTACCTTCTTGATTCTCTTCTTTAGGGGCTTCAATTAAAGATGCATTAGATACTTTCATTCTATCCTCTGTGTCACTTAATCACTCTTATATTTTTCATCTCCTTATCTTATTTTGCAATCTGAGTAATTTCTTCGAATCTATCTTCCACTTCACCGATGTTTCTTATCCCTACCCATTCTCTCATATTATTCCAACTTTCCATCTGATATTATGCTCTTTCTCCCTGAAGAATATGCTTTGCTGTTTTAAAAATACCATTCTTATGGTGATTTCTTTAGTGGAGAATATCTTATTTTCTTTATTTCTTGGAATAAAATTTACATGAGGTTATAATCCTGGTTTGGCCATTACTATCTTTGAGCTATCTGAATAGACCTTTCCCCTCTTTTCTGGCTTCCCTTGTTCTTAATAAATCAACAGTCAGTCGAATAGTTGCACTTTTGATATAGTCTGCTACTATTCCCTAGCTGCTTTTGATATTTTTCTTTGGATCATTGGTCTTCAAGCAGTTTTATTATACATGTAGGTGTGTTTTTGTTACCTTACTTGGAGTTGGTTTGGACTTCTGAATCTGTGGCTTCAATCAGTTTTAGTTATGGAAAATCTTCAGGCATAATCTCTATAAATACTGCTTTTACTCTTTTCTCTCTCTCCTATTTCCGGGAATTCAGTTAAACTTGTGTAAGAACTTTTATTGTATCTTTTATGTGTTTATCCTCTATTGCCATTTTCCATCATTTTTCTCTATGTTGTTCAGGTTGCAATTTTTTTCTGAACTATTTTCCAGTTAACAAATTCTTCAGCTATCTCTAATCTGCTCCTTTCCACCATCCATGTTTTAATTACTGTTCTTTTCAGTCACAGAATTCCATTTTGTCCTTTTTAAATCTGTTATGTCATTTGTCTTCTTAAACTATGGTAGTTTTTATTTTGAGACATAATATGCATACCATAAAATTCATTATGTTGAAGTATATGATTTAGTGGTTTTTTAGTATATTCAAAAGGTTGTGCAACCGTCACTGCTTCTTAATTTCAGAACGATTTCATCACCCAAAAAAGCGATTCCTTATCATCATTCCCATTATTTTTCCACTGAGTTCCTGCCACCCCCTCACTTACATTCTTTTTCCATGAATTTGCCTATTCTCATTATTTCATATAATGCAGCCATATAATATGCAGTCTTTTGTGTCTGGTTTCTTTCAGTTAGCAAAATGTTTCCAAAATTTATCCATGTTGGAGCATGTATCAGTACTTCATTACATTTCATGGCTGAATAATATTTCTTTCTATGGATATGCCACCTGTGGGTTATCCAGTCAACAACTGATTGAAATTTGTTTCCATGTTTTGGCTATTTGCATAATGCTATCTCTTTGTAGATAGCATATAGCTGGATGATGTTTTTATACTCACTTTTCCAGTATCTGGCTCCCTTTTTTTTTTTTTTTTAAAGACTTTATTTATTTGACACAGAGAGAGACAGCGAGAGAGTGAACACAAGCAGGGGGAGTGGGAGAGGGAGAAACAGGCTTCTCGCTGAGCAGGGAGCCTAATGTGGGGCTCAATACCAGGACGCTGGGATCACAACCTGAGCTGAAGGCAGATGC
The DNA here is from genome assembly GCA_028533885.1 of Nasua narica. Classification (NCBI taxonomy): domain Eukaryota; kingdom Metazoa; phylum Chordata; class Mammalia; order Carnivora; family Procyonidae; genus Nasua; species Nasua narica. The sequence goes on along the minus strand of CM052809.1, from coordinate 19,682,952 downwards.
TTAATGACTGAGCCACGCAGGTGCCCCCAGTATCTGCCCTTTAACTGAAAAATTTGAATGGATCAAATGGTTGCATTTCATGTACTTACCAAAAAAGTGAAATTTAGGTCCGTCATTTTGATATTTATTTTCTGTATGTCTGGAATGCTTTTCCTCAGGTATCCACACGGTTCACTTCCTCAACTTTTTATGATGTTTCTCAAATACCAGCTGCTTTACTGGCCATGCTGTTTCAAATTTAAATACTTCCAACATATACATTTCCTAACTCCATTCCCTACTTGATTTTTCTTCAATATTTATCATTATCTAATATACTATATATTGAATTTATTCATTTCACTTAATGTGTATATTATTTTATATACAAACAGATTTAGCTCATTAAATTGTAAGTTTTGTGGTGTACAGTTTTTTGTTTCTTGTTTTGTTTTATTTTGTGTTTTTTTTTTTTTAATATATTTCCAGCACCTAGGAGAGGCCCATAGTAGAGGCCCACCAAATATTTTGTTGAATGAATGTTCAACACTTAGACATTTTTTCTATGAGTCTCAATGGAGGCTGGTTGCTTTCTTTTCAGTCAGAAACACCATAAAATTTTTTGAAATTTAACTGTAAAAGTTGCTTTTAGAATAAATTAAAAGAGAAATAACTTTGTAATGCCTATTATATGCTAAGTAATGTGGGGAATTTGCAAAATAGAATTGAATAGATGCATTAATTGAAGACTTTGCATGATCAGAAGGCAAACTCAATCTGACTACGTGGAGCTCCTCACTTCAGCGTACCATTTTCCTCTTATAGATGGAACAGGCGGTATTAAATAGCTCCAGCCATCCAAAACATAATCATTGAACTCCAATCCAAAGAGCTTCCTGCCACTTGGCATTCTCTCTTAGCTATTTCAAGGTCTCCCAACCTCATCATACCTAAAACCAAAATATACTCCTCTCCACACCGCTCCCTAAGGATGCCATCTCAACCATCCTCTTACAGAAGCATCACTGACACAAGCAGTACTTTCCTTTAGCCTTAATATGAAATCCATCATCAAGCGCTCTTCCGTCTACCACCTAAATACCTATTAAGTTTAGCCCTATTTTTCCATCTCCGTCACTACTGTCCTAATTCACATTACTATCATCTCTATTTGGTTTCCTGCAATAGAGTCTTAACTTGTTCCTTCTTGCCACATTTTGTTCCACTCCAATCCATTCTATACACTTCAGCCAACATAATTTTTGCTAAAACTGATCTGTTTAAGATATTTTATCAGCACTTTATTCCCCTTAAGATAAAGAAAATATTCTGAACTTGCCTAAAGCTCTGTACGGTTTGGTCCCTGCCTACTGTTTCATTTTAAGCCACTCTCCTCCCCCTCCTTATACAGCTGCTACATTTATCATTTCTCATTTTCTGGAAAGTACCTTGTTTCCTCCCGTCATTTTGTTCCTACTTCCTGGGTCTCTCTCTTTCTCTCTCTCTCCACAAACAGACCTTTTTGTCTTCCTATTCATCCAGAGAACTATCACTACACATCTACCAGATTTCGGCTCAACTCCTTCTTTCTCAAGGAAGAAACCTTTTCCTGACCATTTTTCCCATCCACCACACCACATATCTAGGCTAAGTATCCATGTTATATTCGCCTATGAACCATGTTCTTTGACTCATAGCGCTTATTTGGTTCACAAATAAATACCACTTGTACAGTTACTTGATTTTTAAGTATTAAAATTAGTATTTTTTATACTTTAAGCTCTGCAAATTCAAGACCATGAGAGCTTTTGCTCTATATGTTTTTACCCAAATACAATGCCCAGTGCAATAAATACTTATTAAATGAATGCATTATCTAGCTTTGTATCAAGTACACCATAATTCAACGTCAGGGTGCTCCTATGGCTTCCTTTTTGCACTACTTTCACTGACATTGTCCCACCCTCTGCCCCCCAGTAACCACTCCACACAGCAGACACAGTTATTTTAAGCTCTTAGAATAAATAAAGACAGCACTGCTCAATCATGTGGTTAAGAATCCATAATAATATAACTGTATCAGGCAAACACACGGCCTATTACTTACAAAAAAATGGCACATCAGTATTGTTCATCTCTGTACATTCTTTACCACTGACATACGTAAAGAGTATCATATCTTTTATAAATAAATATATATATATGTATGGGTATGTATGTATTAGAAGTATCTGAATGTATTGGAAAATCAGTATTGATCATATACACAGTCATCACTCAACTCCCTTATCTCTTTCATTACCTGTGGACTCAGCTCCATAAAAACTGTGAAGTCAGCCAACTTGTTTTTGTTGATGTGTTCTTTCACTCTCCTTTTCGACCACTATCAGCTCCACTCTCATTCTTTCCTCATGACATATCATTCTTTCCTCATGACATATCACTTCTACTCTTACTCTCCCCTCATGACCCTGTGGTTCTTGAGATACCCGGTTTTATTTCCTCCACCTCCCCTGCCTTGAGCCTCCTTCACCTTCTTCCCCACTGCTATTATTTGTGAAGTATATTATCAGATGATTTGTAAATAACCCAAGTTATTATTACCCGTCCTGGGAAAAAAAGTCTCTAACAGTGGAATTTCATTTAATAATGAAATCAGGAGGCAAACTCAATAAAATATAGGCTGGCAGAGGATAATGGTAGGATCAAAAGAATATTATACATGTCTCTGATTCAAACAGTCTAAGTATGCTCTAGCAACCAAAGACAACTCAGATCTTCTCCCAGTGGTGTTCTTAGCAAGTATTACAAAAAAGAAGAGAAGAGAAGGAAGAGGAGGAGGAGGAGGAGGAGGAGGAGGAGGAGGAGGAGGAGGAGGAGGAAAAAATCGCCCAGTACAGCTTGTAAGGAAATGTATCTTTTTAATGCTATTGAAATGTTTTAAAAGCAAGAACCACACCCCTAAAACTCAACATTACAGTACTTGTTACAGATTTCCTCCCTGCCTTTGGAAACTACCCAACTATTTTCATGTGGTGCTTTAGTAGTAGTTCTCCACCCCCATGATTGATGTGGTTTGAATGCTAAAGTTATAGTTCTCTTGTCATCTGAAGTGATTTCCCAAGATGATCTGTTTCCTTTCAAACTTCAGACATTTTAACCTACACTCTGACAACAGCCAAGGCAGTTCTTACAAAGATCAAATTAACTTACCATCAAGGATATGTAAAAAAAAAAAAAAAATTCTGGATCCTAGTCAGTGTTCTTAGATGTTCCTAGACGTGACTGAAGATCTAAAACACATTCTAACTGTAGTCACTTCGGAAAACAAATTCTATTTATTTCAAGTTAAAGGAAATTGATTTTAAACGTCCATTTTTTCCCAATAAAATTATTTAAGCTTCATTTTGACTACATGCATCAAACAAAGGGAGGGTTTAAGGAAATTACCCTCTGGATAACAGAAAAATACTCCGACTATTTTATCTTTGATGATCTAGATCGTTCAGGTAAAGAGCCTTGTTTTGGCCTGAATTGCTTGGGCAAGGCCTCACTTGTGCATACTCCCTAATCATTTGGGAGGGGTGCCTTTCCAGTAGCAAAGGTGTTTCTGTTGTTCTCTTATCAATGTTTTCAAGAAAAATTTAGAGATAAGGTTTCCATTCCATACAAAAAGACCAGAAAAGAGAAAAGAATTCACAAAATGTATGCTTTGCACAGATGAAACTGAAATCTGTAGAACTGTTATGACTACTGGCCTCGGCCTCCACCCCTCATTGGCCTAGGCCACACTTGCCAGACGTACTCTTCTGTTTGTAGCACCACCTCAGCAAATTGCTTACATCAGATACCAGAACATAAATGCTTGAGTCCAATCTTTTCATCTATCTCCACAAATGACACCTCATTCTGTTTTGGCCACAGGTTAATACTTCTCGAATTCCTCCACTTTTCATCATTCTTATTGGCTCTACTATACTTGAGAACACTTTCCATTCTTGCTGGATTGTGGGGTAGCTTCTGCCTGACTTCTCCAGCCTGATCTTGTCGTAAAGCTTTCTACATCCTCCTCCTCACACCCTATCCTCCAACACGGCTGACATATTGGCAGGTCCCAGCATACATACACCCTCACTCTTATCTCTGGTCTCTGTGCATTTTCTTTCTTTCGTCTGGACTCTTCTCCCCAACCTCCCTTAACTACTGCTTGTTTTCTATGTTTCCTTCAAGGATGAACACAGTAATTAGTGTCCCTGACTCTTCACCACCACAAGTCAGATGGGTGTCCCTCCTCTGTGTTCTTTTAGCCAAAAGAAAATTTAAAACAAATAAAATCAAATTTATCTTTTAATGAATGGTATGGTTTTAATGATAAAAATAAGTTTCCAAGAGACTTCAGGAATTACTGAAAAAATAATGGGCATTTCTTTCTTTGACCACACGGTTGTATTCCAGAGGCCTGGGTCCCTGAGATTAAGTCAAAGGACAGAAGCTGCTAATGCCACAGCACTTTACTAAAGTCAATGTGGTGAATGGAATCTTGTGGCCTGCCTCCAACCAGGTCATTCTTGAAGCCACTTGATTTATAGTCTCTTTATAAGTACGGGTCTCCATAATTTGGCATCTTTTCCTTCACAATTTTGTAATTCACAAGAGAATGTGGATGACTTAGCTCATTAGAATTTCAGCACTTAGTTCTCTCTGTAAATACTTATCTCTACCATTGTTTTCCTCTCAACAGAAAATTCCAGAGCTGATCTATGTACTAAAATTATGATATAGTTTCAATGTATATGACTCACTACAGAATACTATTTTTCCTTTACTGGTGTTTCTGTCATTACCTCAAATTGCAACCATCCAAAAAATGTATGGACTAAAGCAGAGATAAATGAGTTTAACAAATATGAATTATTTTGCCAAAAAGGAAAAGTAATTTGCTCTTCTAAATCCTCTGAAGTGTCCAAAAGGAGTCAAAGTAAAGTCTCATGCCCCTCCCAGGCACTACCCAAGCTGTGCCCTCTTCTAATCTTACAGACTGTGAAGTATCTTGGGTCCTTCCTGCCTTAGGAAAGCACAGCATTAGCTCATTCAAATTCATGAAAAAGACTGATTAGCTTTAAATAGTATCCTGTTTCCATTTTTGTCTGGAGGAAGGACTTAACTACAAGCACTAAGTCTTCGGAGAAGCAAACTTGGAAGACAGCCTTCAAGACTCTTCAAACCTTAATTGTCTAAACATAAAACACACTCGATCTCAAGAGGGACAGAAGGATTAGTATAACAACTGTCCTGGATACTGGGTGCTCTGTCATAAGGTGTAAATTAATGTTCTATATTCACCAAGTATTTAAGTCAATAAAGTTGATTTTATACTAAGATGGAATTAAACACATGTATATTTAATCATTAAATCATCACTATTTTTAACATTTCTTTGATTATAAATGTACTTCAGAGGCTTACAGGACATTAGGATTCTCATTAACGGGAAATTCTTATGGATATGAACTAAATGCATTTTTATTATCTAATACAATAATTAAGAGTTAATTACTTAGTAATTCTACTAAAGATATTATTATTTGTCCTTGCCATACTCCCTTGTAAGAGCTGGTGGAGAGTAGTGGCCTTGTTTTGTAGTCATGTAACCCCCACTCAGAACAGATGATTAGATTCATTGAGCTTTTCAGATGGGATTAAGGCTTTCAGTACATTTGAGGAGTTTTTGATCAATATTCCTTCTGTCATTTTCTGTCTTCTCTTCTTGGTACTCCATTTTACCTATGTTGTTGCACTTAATGATGTATCACATTTCTCTGAAATTCTGCTTATTTTTCTTCCTTCCTTTTTCTCCCCATTCTTCAGGTTGGATGTCTAATGATTTCCATTCCAGTTCACTAATTCTTTATTCTGCCACTTCAAATCTGCTGTGAGTCCCTTCCAATGAAATTTTCATTTCAATTATTTTACTTTTCAGGAAAAAACACAATTTCCATTCAGTTCTTTTTATAACTTCAGTCTCTTTATTGATATTCTCTCTTTGATGAGACACTGTCAACATATCTTCCTGTATTTCTTTAAGCCTGGCTTCCTTTGGTTCCTTGGACATATTTATAATGGCTACCTTAAGGTCTTTATTAAATCTGACATCTGGTTGCTCTCACAGGCAGTATTTGCTGTCTTCTTTCTTCCCCCATGTATAGATTTTACTTTCTTTGTGCCATGAGTTTTTGTTGGAAACTGGACATTTTAGGTATTGTATTATAGAAAGTCTAGGTACTGCTCCTCCAGCCCTCCATATCAGGGTTTGCTATTGTTTTTTTCAATTTTTTGTTGTTGTTGTTGTTTAGTGATGAGCTAGATTAGTTGAGTGAAGTCTTTTTAATTCCCCCCAGTGTGAAACCTGTAATGTTGCTCCTAGGGGCAGCAGCCTTGAGCACACAGTCACTTTGCTATGACAGTGATTTTGGCTGGGCCCTCTACGATCATCTCTTTCCTTAACCACAACCAGCTGTTAAGCCCAACTAGTTGCCAGCTGACTGCTCTATTCTTCTCAACAATGCTCTGGGGCATAAATTGCTCCACAGACTGATCCATTGCATTCGGGATCCTTTATTAATTTATGAGGTTAGTGTTTCAGATTTGTTCTGACTCTAGAAGGTCACTATTTTCCTCTGGTAAAGTAGCTGGCTAATGGTTTATCTTCTCTCTCTAATGAATCTGTAAGTCTCCTCTAAATTGCTTTATGCCATATCCTCTATTGTTTCTGAGAAAGCCCTTAGGCTTGAATTTCCCCACACTCTGTGGCAAATGAAGTCAGTTCCTTTAGGAAGTGTTTCCATTGCTGTGTTTTATAACCTGCCTTTATCTCTGGCCAAACTTTCTGTTCCTTTCTGAAGCTCAGGGTGGGGAAAGTGACACACTCTTCGTTGAGTAATCCTCCTGCTTTAGGATCTGGTGCATTTGCCAGGGAGGTAGGGGTTGAGGACAGTAGGCTCAGGCCTCAGCTGACCACTCATCACATGGAATGTCTGCCTTATGAGTGAGGCAAGAGTGATCGGGCTCCAGTATTCACCGTATCTGGACTAGAGCTTCTGTACCATGAGAGGCGACTGGAGGGGAGAAAAGAGGTCCCAACTCGTGGCTATAACTGATCAGAACTTAGTCTTCACAACATGTCGTTGTGGGCAAGATGAAAAATGCTGATATCCTGCCCTTTTCTGGAAGACATCACAGCCTTAAATTGGCAGCTAAGGGAGGAGAAAACCCTGTGTTCCTGGCTGCACCCATCTGGAACGCTGATTCCACCATGCTAAGTTGGGATTGGGGTGACGAAGGGAGAAGACCATGATTCAAATGCTACATTTTTCTGCAATTCTTACCAAGTTTTAGCAGGCTTTCAGAATTTTTTTTTTCCTATAAGCTCTTATGATCATTTCCAGAAGATTAAAGCGTTGGGATTTTAAACAATTTTCACAAGTTTTGCTGGGGAGTAGGATCATGGAGCTTCTCACATTGCCATGTCGGAAAAGGAACTCCCATATGCATTCATGATTAGTAAATAAATGTATCTAGCCCTGATGACTGGACTCAGAATCATCGTCAAATCAGACATCTCTCACAAATTTGGAATTGGGAAGTCTAGAACTCCAGCAGTCATTAGGAAGTGCAGATACCAAAATACTACATGAAAAATTTTTATTGAGATAAAGAGGACCCGGTCAATTCAACTGGGTTACAACAAGTCTAAATGAATGGATACCAAGAAGAAATGAAGACAATGGGATAATTATTAGAAAGAATAGAAAAGCCAGAGATGGGGGGGGGGCATTGAGGGGGCAATGTAAATCTACTGAGACCAGCTTTGTTTCATGTAAGGTCAGATTTTGCTTCTCATACTCGGAGCCCTGAGATTCCTGTAATCTTGTTATATTTAAATAATACAACCAGCCTAGTATAGGGGTCAAGGACAGGCTGCCCCAAGATGAACCATTTTGGCTAATGAAATGAATAATCATTTTGAGCTGAAGGCAAATGAGACCCTGCAGGTTCAAGAGACTTTCCCCCCGCCCCTCTATTCCTTAATTACACAGAAAAACCTAAATTGGGCAGTCTTTCTCAGAATAATGATTATTACCACAGATAAATTTTATCTGAGTGACCCATCTGTATGGCAGGGTGAACCTCTAATTACCAAACACCTACAGTTTTTCTTATTGCCCTGTGAATTGCATTCCTTCCCTTCCAAGTTCCAGATTGCTACCCCCGCCCCTTAGTTCAGGATGACACATATATCTCATTTTGCCTGACTGCTTTTGGAACTTTTATGTCTGTGTGGATTCCCCACACATTGCCATTAAATTCGAATTTCTTCCGTCAATCTGTCTAATGTCAATTTGATTCTTTGTCCAGCTAGAAAGACCTCGAAGGGAACAGGAAGTCTTGCTCCCTGACACTAGCAGTCAAATAAGATTAAAGAAAATAAGAATTCTCTATTTAAGAGTGAAGCCTCACATTTGCTTGTTTGTTTGTTTCTCTGCTCTCTTGCTTACTTGTTTCTGCAATACATTATAGCAGAACAAAATCCTAAAGATCCTAAGGGTAACATTATTAGAGAATGCTCATTTGAGAAAAGTTACAGTTGAGATAGCCTGGAAAACTATCTGATATTTTAAAAACCCTAGGAATTCTGGATAAAAATGTGGTAAATATACTTGTTTTTTTATTTTGGTAACACATAGAATATAGTATTTTAACGCTTTAGGAGTGTACGGTTCAGTGGCATTAATTATATTCACATTGCTATGAAACCACTCCCACTCATCCCTCTCCAGAACTTTTGTATCTTCCAAAACTGAAACCTCATACCCATTAAACAACAGCTCCTTGTTCCTCCCTTCGCCCAGCCCCCACAAGTATCCTCTTTCTGTCCCTACGATTTTGACTACTCTAAGTACCTCATTCAAATGGAATTATTCAATATCTGTCCTTTTGTGACTGACTTATTTCACTTAGTGTAATGTCTTGAAGGTTTTTTATATTAGAACGTATGTTCAAATTTTTAGCTTTTTGTAAGGCTGAAAATACTACATCGTATGGACACAACACGTTTTGTTCATCTACTCATCTGTCAGTGGACACTTCATTTGCTTCCACCCTTTGGCTATTGTTGATAATGCTGCTATGAATATTGGTATAGAAGTTCCTGGTTTCAGATATTTGAGGTATATACCCACAAGTGGAATTGGTGAATCATACAGGGATTCCATCTTTAGTTTTTTGAGGAACTATCATGCTGTTTCCCATTGTGTCAGCACCATTTTATAGTCCCAAGAGCAATGGGCTGGGGCTCTGATTTCCCCACACCCTCACCAATACTTGTTATTCTGTTTTATTTACTTTTTCTGTTTATAATGGCCATTGTAACGGGAAAATGTAAGAAATACACTTTAAATCCATATCTGAGCACCGAGGAATAAATACAAAGAAAGTGAAATACAAAGAAAGTGAGAAGAAAGAAAGAAAGAAAGAAAGAAAGAAAGAAAGAAAGAAAGAGCCAATGTTGTTAACCTATGGAAGAGGCTTATGTTTTAGTCGTCACTAGGGCACATGGGACAATTTTTTTTTTTTTAAGATTTTATTTATTTATTTGTCAGAGAGAGAGAGCATGTACAAGCAGAGGGTGCTCTAGGCAGAGGGAGAGGGAGAAACAGGCTCCCTGCTGAGCAAGGAGCCCGATGCAGGACTCAGTCCCAGGACCCTGGGATCATGACCTGAGCCGAAGGCAGACACTTAATTGACTGGGCTGCCCAGGCATTCCAGGACAAATGTTAAGACTGGACAAAGTAAGAGACTGAATGAAGTGCCTAGACAAAACCAGGGCCATAGAAGAGCTACATTCCTTGTGGACAAAAGCTCTGGCAGGGGGGTGGGGAGTTTGCAGCACAGAAACAACCTACCAGTTTATGGAAATGAGCAGAGAAATCTTGACCATTTTCGCCTGGGGTAGAGAGTACAAAGATTGAGTAGAAACATCTCTAAGAATTTGCAACCAGAGGTGTGCCCTCAAGCAGATTTTGTACCCAATGTACACTCCCGTGTGGCCTTAGAATACAGAGGCTAGGATATTAGCATGAAGTAGTCAGGTCATCCTGTCTATTAATGCCCCTTGCTGAAGAAAGTGTAAAGGCGTTCTCTCAGAAATTCCAATTTCTCCAAGAGAGGAAGAACTGGGGGCGCCTGGGTGGCTCAGTGGGTTAAAGCCTCTGCCTTCGGCTCAGGTCATGATCTCAGGGTCCTGGGATTGAGCCCCGCATCGGGCTCTCTGCTCGGCGGGGGAGCCTGCTTCCCCCTCTCTCTCTGCCTGCCTGTCTGCCTACTTGTGATCTCTCTCTCTGTCAAATAAATTGATAAAATCTTTAAAAAAAAAAAGAGAGGAAGAACTGAGGCAAAAGAAGTAATGATGAGCCAAGGAATTGGTAAATTTGTGGTTATAGTTACAGAAACAATGATTGTATTAACTCTAAGAAAAATAATACAGCAATTGGCTCAGGAACAAACTTGATGGAGAAAATTTTCACAGTTAAATATTCTAAGTTATCGTTCAGGCACAGTAAAGGTAATGATTAATTTTGCGCTTCTTAATTATCTCTAAACAAGTAAAATTTTTAAGAATGACCATAAAAAAGAGAATGGATATATTATTGCTTCCAAACAGCTAAAGGATAGTAAATGAATAAGGAAATCTTTATCAATCCAAACAAAATCTAAAAAGGAAAAAATAATAAGTATAGAAACAGCAGGAGAGCGTAAAATACTGTGTGAGAGTAGAAATAAAAATGAGTGTAATTAAGCTAAATTCTATACATAGCCACTCAAGAACTAGACTCAAAACTTAACAGCACTTAAGATTAAAAGTTAAAAAAAAAAAAAAGCAGGCGCATAACAAGTAAACAAAAGCCAGTGTAGCTCTTTTTAAATTAATGCTAAGGAAGAGGAAACTATTTGTTGCGTCTTTTGACAGCTGGTGGGTACCTTTCTAACATTTTTTTATGGCTGAAATACTTCCTGATAATAACAAAAAGTGATAAAGGAAATGGCCCAGGGTTCAGGCTTAGGCAACAGTCCAAAGGCATCTAGAGGAGCCCCATTAGCCAATTAATACAGTGAGGATTTGGCCTCTAAGGCTGAAAACATCACTGGCACTTGTGTATAATAATGTGCTAAGAACTGCTGTCCATCGTGAGCTAGACATCAGTACCAAAAGAAGCACAAGGGTGTCATTGTGGCAAAGATCTAAGGGACTGAAGCGCTGAGCTTGCTTTTGTCTCTCTAGCTACTTCCGACTTTACCTTTGTTGATCGAGGATCAAATTTCCCATCCTTGGTTAGCTGTTAGGGTTAAGTGAGGAAACCCAGTAGCCACTGTGGACTTCCTTAGCACCTGAGACAAACCTTGAGTAAACAAAGCAGAGCCCTACTTTGGCAAGCCCTTCTAATTTTATGTCAACAAAGAAATGACAATACGAGCACGCACATGTAGACACACACACACACACACACACACACACACTCTCTCTCTCTCTCTCTCTCATGCACGCTTGCATATGAATGCTATTTCCTGTAGATGCTGAGAGATTTCAGGGCAAAGAAGGGGCAGCCATGACAAAGGGGGAAGGTAATAAAGATGAATAGAGTGCTGTGAAAGGAAAAAAAAAAGTCTAGGTTTCCATTAGAGAGTGAAAGCGGAAGGTGGGAGGAGAGAGAGAAAGAGGGAGAGGGATTGGAGGGACAGAAAGGAAGAGAAGGGGGCACCTGGGTGGCTCAGTGGGTTAAAGCCTCTGCCTTTGGCTCAGGTCATGGTCCCAGGGTCCTGGGATCGAGCCCCGCATTGGGCTCTCTGCTCAGCAGGGAACCTGCTTCCCCCTCTCTCTCTGCCTGCCTCTCTGCCTACTTGTGATCTCTCTCTGTCAAATAAATAAATAAAATCTTTAAAAAAAAAAAAAAGAAAGGAAGAGAAGGAGGGAGGAAAGGAGAGAGAGAGCGAGGGAGAAGAGGAAAGAGGATGAGGAGGAAAGAGAGAAGGGCAGAGGAGAGAGGAGGGGAGGAGAGGGGAGGGTAAGGAAGAGTTTGAGCCAAATGTCAGCCTCTTTCAGAAGTCCATATAGGATTGCTGCTATATACCCACAAGTAAGAGGAAACTTCAAACAGCCAGACTTTGCAGACAACTGCACAATACCATAATCTAAACTCTTTCCAACCAGGACAAAAAAACATAGACAAAACAAGCTTAGTGATGATATTCGATCAGCCCTGTCTTCTCTAGGGAACATTCCATACATTAACCCCACACTGCTTTCTCTTACATTATAGTAACACAGTAATATTATTATTAACTAAGGTGTTATATACATACATATACATATATATACACTAATTGAATATGTAATAATCAAACATAAATAAGTTAATAAATAAACTGATCAGATTCTCACAGCAACCCTAAGAAGTGGGAATTGTTTTGTCCCCATTTTACAGATTGGGTACCAACCCCGGGAGAGCTTAAATAACTTGTCTGAGGCCACATAGCCGACAGAAGATAAGCAGGGTTCAGAACCTAATTAATCTTTTTTTTTTTTTAAAGATTTTATTTATTTATTTGACAGAGAGAGAGATCACAAGTAGGCAGAGAGGGAGGCAGAGAAGAGAGGGGGAAGCAGGTTCTCCACTGAGCAGAGAGCCCGATGCGGGGCTCGATCCCAAGACCCTGAGATCATCACCGGAGCCGAAGGCAGAGGTTTAAACCCACTGAGCCACCCAGGCGCCCTGTAATTAGTCTGGTTTAAAGCCTATCTCTTAATCTGGGCGATGACTGCCTCTAGACTTGAGGAAGGCAGGCATGAGAGCATGCCTGTACAGGCAAGCCAGGGTATGGCCTGGGACCCTGAGATCATTCTCCACTCTCTGGGCAGCGTCCCTGTGGACCTTAGGAGCCACAGGCACTAGGTTGGGGAGGGGGAGATGTGTGCACATTCTTCCTGCTCCACGCTTTCTCCACCTTAGGGCACAGGCGCCACTGAGAGCAATAGCCAGAACTACAACACTCAACTCAAAGACAGACCTGGTTTTGTGCTTGGCCAGAGTGAATCACTGAGGGATTGCAAAGGAACAGGAAAAAAAGAGGGCAGGACATTGCAATGTATGAGCTCTTTCCCTGCACGGCTCACCTACCTCCCCTCAAAACCTTGAGCCTTGGTGGTCTCTCTCTCTCTTCCTTAGAGTTGCAAGCTAACTCGCAGAGCAGTCAAGTAAATGTGTGCAGTGTTGCTCTTCAGTGGAGTTCTCGATTGTTTCTTCTTATGTGTGATGCCAAGTTCTGTTCAGATTCCATGCCCGCCTCACAGAAGTCCCTGTCTCCATATGGATCTAAAGCTCCCTCCACTATACCAACCAGAGGGACCTGTTCTCAGATTCCAAGCCATTCTTAACTCGGAGGGAGCCCAGCAACTCCACCGGGGACCCCTGTGGGCTGAAGATGGAGCCCTTCCTACCCTGTCAGAGGAGGAGCTGTGGGCAGCCCTGAAGACACGCCACGGCAGTTGACAAAAATTAAGTATTTTTATTTGACTTTGGAGACTCTCTGGGCAATTTTGCAGGAGTTCTTCTGTCCTGGTTGTTTTTCTTAGATTAAAAATTTCGCCAGCATTCCAAGGGCATACACTCACTCACGCGCAGGGGCCCAGTAATGAGCGGGAGCGCCACTCTGGAGTCAAACTCTGCCAAGTCTAATACTAAAAGTAGGTGAATGAGATTTGACTGCCTCCTAAATTGAACGTCTGTGGAATTTCTTGGACCTGAAACAGAGCCCAGAACAAGGTCTGTACAGTAACATTCACTAGGTGTCAGTGTTTGACAAACTGTCTTGCCAGCATCATTAGTGAAATGTTCATCTTGGCACAAAGTGTCTATGGAAAATGCAATTAGGAAAAAGTTGTGCAAATAGCCATTAGAAACTGAATAACCCGCCTTATTCCTTTTATTCAGATTACCCTCTGCTACTAAACTGAAATCAAGCTCTGCAGGAAAGAGCTCGCAGACTGTCACAGTAGCCTCTGAGGCACACGGTCTACGCGGGGAGCGAGAACAGGCCAGGGGTCTCTTCCGTGCTTTTCCGCTTCCTCTTCCTGCCACTTTCTTCCCTTTTTCTGGACACTGTCTTGTCACTGCAGTGGCCGTTAAGCCCAGGCCTCCTTCCTTGGCCATAGGCTAATCCCAGTGCAGGGAGAGGAAAGTCCCTTCCAAAGAGGGGCGATGTCACACATTCCAGCCCAGACCAACAATGAGCTGCTTTGAAAAAGGACGAATTATATCTGCCCCATTTGTGATTGGTCGAGTCCCAAAGAAACACATTTGTTCCTTCACTCAGTTCATTCGATCCTCAAGAGTGGACTGAACACTTACAAAGGGCCAGACGCTGTCCCAGGTGCGACAGAAATACAGTAAACATCCCTGACCTCACGGATGCTGTTTTAGTTTGGGAAGACAAAAGAAACAGAATGGTAAAACATATAGTAGGCTAAATGTTGATAGGTGGTATGGAAAACAATAAAGAAGGGAAAGGAGAGAGGGAGATCCTGGTGGGGAGAGGGACTGCAAATGTATGGGGGCGGGGGGAATGCCATCCCTGCTGAGGAGGCACATGAACAAAAAACGTGAAGGAAGGGAGGGACTGATGCCGATCTCAGGAAATGGTATCCTGGCTGGCTGCGGAGATGGCAAATGCAAATGCCATGAGGGATGAATGTCACTAGTAGGTTCCAGAAAGAAGCCAGGTTTGTGAGGCTGGAGCAGAGCAGGAAATGAGACTGGAGAAGTGAAGAAGAAGTGAGGCCATGCAGTGGGCCTTGACGCTCTTGTAAGAATGAGCATTTTCTCTGGGAGCCCTTAGTGTGCTTAAGTAGAGGCGTGATAGGTCTGACAGAGGTTTCAAAGAGGACTCTGCTGAGGACGTTCTCTAGGGGCCCGGGGGCGAAGACGGAAGCAGAGGAACAAGTTAGGAGGCTGTTACAGTAATTCAGGAAAGGCCATGACACGGAGGAGCAAAGAAATAAAAAGATTCGAGATACATTTTGAAGGCATAACTTAGGACTGGTTGATGGATTTTTTCTGGAGTGCGGGAAAACAGAAGAGTCAAGAATGCTTCAAAAGATTTTTTTTTTTTTTAAGATTTTATTTATTCATTTAACAGAGTGAGAACACAAGCAGGCAGAGAGGCAGGCAGAGGCGGAGAGAGGAGCAGGCTCCCTGCGGAGCAAGGAGCCCGATGCGGGACTCGATCCCAAGACGCTGGGATCATGACCTGAGCCAAAGACAGCTGCTCAACCAACTGAGCCACCCAGGCGTCCGTGCTTCAAAAGATTTTGACTTGAGTAGCTGGCCGGGCCGTTGACTGACAATGACCTGGAAGGGAGGTGGGGACAGCGGAGTTGGGGGAAGACAGAGGGTTAGTTTTGGACTTGTTCATTTTCATATGCCTCTGAGCTATCCAAAACAAGCTAATGAGGAGACAGTTTGCTACACAAGTGTGGAGCTCATGAAAGTGGTCCACACTGGGCATACAAACATGGGAGTTTTCAGTATATGGGTGGAATTTCAAGCCCTAATCGGGGCAAAACAGCCAGGAAGGGAGTGTAGACAGAGAGGAGACAGTGTGCAAGGACTGATCCTGGGGTGCTTCACCCCTTAGAGATTGGGGTCATGGGAAGAGGCCAGTGAAAGAAACTGAGAACGAATGGCCACAGAGGCAGGAACAAGACCTGGGGTGTGCAGGGCCCTGGAAACCCAGGGAAAAGACGACTCGGGAGGAGGGAGTGATCAACTGTACATTAAAAAGAGTAACTGACCCAAGGAGGGTGGGAGGGATCAGAAAAGAGTGTTTCTGGACCCTACATTATGAATCTTCTAGGACAGCCCTTTCATTATGTTTGCAGTCCACAGAGAGTAGCTCTGTGAGACATTGCTAATACTTGGAAATAACAATATCTTTATTTTGCTTAATGTTGCTTCCTTCCTGATTATACAACTTCAGCCACTCCTACTTCTCATCTTAGCCATACTTCTGTGCGTGTGTGTCCATGTGAAGGCCCACACTCACACACGCACACAGACACTGCGTTAGCTCCGGGACTCGCCAGGGGTTGGCTCATTTGTGCCCGTGGAAATGTCCCAAGAGTTACCACAGGGTGCCCCTCTTCTGTCCTCCCTGGGGTGTCTGCTACTGCATATAGTGCCACAGATGAAACTGGAATGTGTTAAGGGCCGTAAGGTAATAGAGGTCTAACTTAATAAAAGAGGAGTGGGATGTTATGATTGTGCACCCAATTTCAATTGATAATTAATCCATGATAACACGCTAAGCTAAAATCTTGCGTTTGCTTGTTCGCTGCCTCCTCTTCTTCCTTCTCTTCCAAATGTCAAGCATATGTTCTTAAAAGAGTATGGTAAAGATATAAGCAATGTAATTGGGTTAAAAAGACACGTGGTAAGGCTTCCCGAAAGAAGCTTCCAAGGGTCAAAAATGGAACAATCTGAGCAAGAAAATAGAAAATAAGTAATGGTACTGGATTGTAACCCACAGAGTAAAATAAGTGTCCATGAGGCCATACTAATACAAATCAACAATGGAATGAATCAGTTAATGCTGTTTTTGTGTGTTATGTAAGTAGTACAGGGAAATAAATCTTTTTTGTCCCCTTTTCATTTCACGTTTTATTTGGATGATCTAACCATATCTTTATATATATTTTGGCTCACTGTTATTAAGTAATGCCTATATTTTACCTATGCACTTAACCCTTACATTAGAGATAAACACCTAGATTTCCTTCCACTTTTCAACTATGCTATACAATTATCCCTGAACATGGCCTTTTCTGTGGACCTATACGAGAATATTTCTCTGGGAAGTGTATCCAGCAGCAGGCTCTCTGGGTCACAGAATGAATGCATACTTAACTAAGCACCTCTGCACTACTTTCCGGAATGAGTACATGAGGTTATACTTTCACACGGACCATAGACACTTCCCATCGCTTCCCATTTTTGCCAGTACTTGATGCTACCCACCTGTCTGATTTTTCCAGTTTTGATGCGTATTGTATTAGTTTCCCCTGATGTTGTAACATGTCAGCAAAAATGGAATGGCTTAAAACAACTCTAATTTACCTTACAATTCTGAAGATCAGAAATCCAAAAACCACTGGGCTCACTGGGCTAAAATCAAGGTGTCAGCAGGGCTCCATTCCTTTCTGGAGGCTCCAGGGAAGAATCTGTTTCCTTGCCTTTTCCTGTTTGAGGTTGTTGGCATTCCTTGGATCATGGCTCCTTTCTCCATTTTCAAAATCAGTAACATATTATCTACAAATTTCTCTCTCACTTTGCCTTCCCTGCTTTCCGCTTATGAAGACCCTTGTAATTACATGAGGGCCCTGCAGATAACTCAGGAGAGTCTCCCCATCTCAGGAGTCTTTATGCCCATGTAAGGCAACATAGTCACACGTTCCAGAAATTCATCTGGGGGCCCAGTACTCTGTCCACCATAGAAGGAAAGCTTTTTTTTTGCCACCTTCAAGAGAGTGGTAAAAGCCTCTCTCTCTCTCTCTCCCCTACATGCACGCGTGCGCACACACGTACATACACTGTTGGTTCTGTTTCTCTGAAGAATCCTAATACCTGTGCTTTTATTTTTATTCATTTCCAGGCCACGACACAACATCTTCAGGGGCCAACTAATGTGATGCAAAAGGATGGTTTCTGGGTTTTCTCTAGATAGAACTGGAGCATCTCCATATCAGCTGGGGACATTCACATAGAATCAGAATCCAGACTCTGTTTCATCCTGCTGTCTGTGTTCCTACCCAAGACCGTGTAAACACTAACTTCCTGGGGTGTGAAAGGAGAGGTTAAATGAGCCTTCTTACCTCTTGTGAGATTCTTCTGGCAGCCAAGGCACCAGCTTGGGGTTCCAGACTGCAGATCCAATCTATTCCATATGAATGATACTTGGGCTCCATTGCACTGCCTCAAGCCAATCTTTCAATCAGTTTACTCTCTAATCCAGTTCGTTTGGCTATACCTGGCTAATTTACCTTCTAATTTCCATATCAGCAGCCAATTACATGGATTGCTCTACTCTCGCCAAAAGAATTAAGTCAATTTATAGCTTGAAAGGTAACCAAAGCCAAATCAAATCACAACTGAGGCTCATGGTTAAGTTTCAACATTTGAAGGGTTGTAAAAGAAAAAAAAGAAAAGGCACAGAGCCCTTTTGACAGATGGAAACAAGGCAATGACTAAAAACAGAGCAGAGAGTGTGTTGATGATTTTTTTTTTAAAAAGCCAAATTGTCCAAGAAATGTTTCTAAATTGAGTGCTTTAAATAGAAGACAATCCATCAAACCAATTGAGGGATTGCAAATGTTGCCAACTCCTTGTCAGTTTTACCAACTGAGAACCGACAGATTAAATTAGGAAGACCCTATAAATATTGTAGCTTCGTGGATATTAAAAATAGACTTGAGAGAAATGACCATAAGGGTGATTTTTGAACTCAGATTGAATGAGATGCTGGGCAGATGACAGAGACGCTGTTGAGTTGCAGAGCACGCATTTGGGTTTGCTGGGAAAGAATGGTGGTGGATGAACCATACAGAACAACGAAATGGAAGGAAGAATTCAGAGAGTGAGGGATGAGAGTTCAGAGTTTTATCTACAGGAGGCTGGCAAAGTGATCAAAATGACCAAGATACTGTACATCTCCACATATAGGAATCTGATCGGCTACAGCATACATTTTCACATTTATTAGAATTTCATATTTCTTTTTTTAAAATTTTATTTATTTATTTATTTATTTATTTATTTATTTATTTGACAGAGAGAGAGAGAGAGAAATCACAAGTAGGCAGACAGGCAGGCAGAGAGAGAGGCGGAAGCAGGCTCCCCGCTGAGCAGAAAGCCTGATGTGGGGCTTGATCCCAGGACCCTGAGATCATGACCTGAGCCGAAGGCAGAGGCTTTAACCCACTGAGCCACCCAGGCACCCCTAGAATTTTGTATTTCTAATTTCAAAAACAAAATTTGTGGTTCTAATACATATCAGGATCATATTCCACATCAAATACCACGTGGGATTATTTTTTTTCTTTCACTCCTACTCTGCAATGTTGCATGAGTCTCATTTCCTGATAAGGACATTGGAGAGTGGGGCACCTGGGTGGCTCACTGGGTTAAGGCGTCTGCCTTTGGCTCGGGTCATGGTCTTGGGGTCCTGGGATCGAGCCCCGTATCGGGCTCTTTGCTCGGCAGGGAGCCTGTTTCCCCCTCTCTCTCTGCCTGCCTCTCTGCCTACTTGTGATCTCACTCTCTCTCTGTCAAATAAATAAATAAAATCTTAAAAAAAAAAAGACATCAGAGAGCATGCAAAGAGAGGACTCATATTAGAAAACTGAGTCTTTGGACTAACACAAGTCAGGTACTCCATGAATCTGCTTCTAAATAAATCTGCAAGTTCCTAACACCTGACAGATGAACAGTGAAGCAGAAATGTACAGTTTCATT
The DNA here is from genome assembly GCA_028533885.1 of Nasua narica. Classification (NCBI taxonomy): domain Eukaryota; kingdom Metazoa; phylum Chordata; class Mammalia; order Carnivora; family Procyonidae; genus Nasua; species Nasua narica. Next base: position 19,663,354 of record CM052809.1, on the reverse strand, counting down.
TAGCTCTCAAGGCATAAATTTAATGGAGAATACTCTTATTTGCTAAGTGTTCAAATTCAATATCATTAATGCACAAATACTGCACAAATGTTAAGATGGACTTGCTGTTTTTATGGGCGCCTGGGTGGCTCAGTTGGTTGAGCAACTGCCTTCGGCTCAGGTCATGATCCTTGAGTTCCAGGATCGAGTCCCACATCGGGCTCCTAGCTCCACAGGGAGTCTGCTTTTTCCTCTAACCTTCTCTCCTCTCATGCTCTCTCTCACTTTCTCTGTCTCTCAAATAAATAAATAAAATCTTTAAAAAAAAAAAAAGATGGACTTGCTGTTTTTAACACTGAAAACAAAGTAGTGGTTTCTGAATTTGTACGCAGAACTTCATACTGTTTCCCAATTCAAGGGTGTAGGTTAGAAACTGAGAAAGAAAAGAACCTGGAGCACGTCCTCAAAAAAAACTTTCTTTTTTGTACAGTCAGTAGAAGCTTTTTTTCAAACAAAAAAGATCAGCAAAGTGTAATAGGGCAGAGAGCCAGGCTTTCTGGTTGAAACAGGAGGTGGAAACTCATGAGCCAAGCTAACTCTTCCTCTTTCCCATTTGCAGGAGGCCCAGTGACATCTTTTTGGGGTCCTAGACTTTAAGTATCACAGACTGACTAATCCTGGGGTAATCTAGGAGGTAAATAACTAAAACGAAGACACAAGTTATGAGAATTTTTGGGCACGCGATAAGCCTGTTTGTGAAGAAGGAGACCTACTTGTAATGTGTCACCGCACTCAGCATGGAGTCGGCCTGAGATTCTCTTTCCCTCTTCCTCTGCCCCTCACCCTGATCCCTCGCTATCTAAGTAAATAAATAAAATCTTTAAAAAAACCACACATTAACTATGACAGCACAGCAACCTTTATTCTAATTCCTTTATTTATTCATTCAAATATGTTTGCTGTGTCCTATCCTATGCTAGGTACTCTTCTAGACCCCTCTGAATACAGAAGAAAACAAAATTAACCGGGTTGTTCCTTTCATGGAGATCATAGTCTAGCCAAGAAAAAACACAGGATACTGAATGAGGTTTCGCCTACCGATTAGGAATTTGGGCTGTAGACTGGGAAACACATGAGGTAATTATCCTGATATTCCAAAGAGAGGTGCTTAGTTTTTTGTAGTTATATGCACATAATATATAATATATGAAATCATTTCCTTCAAAGTTGACTAAGAAACTCAAATGTCTTAGAATGGCCTAAGATTTTCAGAATGTTTATACCGTATGGCATTCAAGGAATACGATTTTCACCCTTATGGTATTTCTATCTAGATAAGGTAAATATTGCAATGGCAATAAATGTCTAAGTACATTATCTGCTTAGCTAAATTTCTGCTGGTGCTCTGGGAAGCCAGAAAATGCTCCCATTGCTTGTCCTGTAAATGGATGATGGCCAAAAGACTATCATTTCCTTTGGATCTCACGTGCTTCTCTGTGAAGACATAGTGTGGCCGAAGAGCATGACTTGAATAATGGTCTTACACAAAAATGCCTGGGGGCAATTCTGTGAGTGTTCTCATTCTTTCCACTCTGGCTTCTTTGTGGAATATGGCTTCTTGCTGTAGGCAGGGGTTCTGATTAACTTTTCAAAAGGGAGGCAATAACTTCTCAAGAATAAAGAAGATAAACTCAAGCTAGTAAGCTTCTAGAGCTTATGGAATTCAATGACTAATGTTTAAAGTATGACTTACGAGCTATGTGACCTTAGATAAGCAGCTTCATTTCTCTGTGATTCAGTTTGCTAATTTGTAAATTAGAGACAATATAGTTCCGATCTCGTTAGATGATTGTGAGTAAATGATGTATGTTAAGAAACAAGAATAATTCCGTCACTTAATATGTTCAATTATATATATAATATACATACATATATACTTGCATGTATATTCTAGTATTTATACAAATATATATATGCACCATATGTATTCATACATGTATATTCATAATGTACATGAATAATTCAAGTATATCAAAACAAAAATTTATTGTCTTCCCTGTCCTTCTAAAATTTATTTAATGGGATCATATTTCACTGCATAATATCTCTCTTTCTGAAGAGACCCCATTTAAAAAAAAAATGGTGGCCATTCTAAGTCCCAAAGAAACTTCAGTTTAGATATTAGGGAATACGATTCCAGACAGAGGTATTAAAACTCTGCCCCAGCTGGGAGTGGCCCTCTCTCTTCACTGAGGATATTTCCCCATTCCAAAATCTCTGTTTTGGAACCTTTTCAGGGTCGTTCCTTGGAGGAGAGAGGGTGAGGAGAAAGGGAAGTTTCACATTGGGAGTGCGGTTGGTGCTTACATTATTGGAGCCCACCACCCATTGGGTACCAACTGTACAACTGCTGTTACTCTTCTTAGATCAGGTCTTCTTAGCTTGGAGGCTATGGTACATCTCCTAATATAATATGCACTATTTTCCTGCATGGGGATATAGGGAGGCATGCATCTATAATTTTTATTCAGTCCCAGAAAAACAAAACAAAACATTGCCTTACATAGACATCATACCATTCAGGGAAAGGTGGTCTGACCATGTGCCCACTTGCCACTGTGGTAAAAGATCACTCAAGGGAAGATCTCTGGGGGAAACAGAGGTCTTAACAGCAAGACAGGTAAGAAAAGTAAGGAGATGTGAATGGATCTGAGTCCTGAATTCGCAGAGTGGATTACAGATTTTTCCATGTACCTGCCTCATAGAGTGGTAATAAAGTAGAAGTGATACAATTAATGAAAAATAGTTGTGCCTTGGCCCTCTTCTTTGTAGCTGGGACCCAGGGTTTCACAGGTATGTGAAAAAGACCTAGCCAATTGCAGACTTCATAAAGAGTAATTCTTGCGTCTCTTCTAGATCTTCCTTCTAGTTTTCTCCCTAAGCTTTTTAGAAGACTGTGTAGCAGGAATTCATCAATGAGAAAACTCTCTACTTATCCAAATGTATTTGTAATTATAAACAAGCATTGGAATGTCCAAGACTGAAGTAATTCATTTTACTTCTCAGTATTCAGAAGTAGCTCCTTTCCTTCCCCCCCCTTTCTTTTATAAAAAGATCATAAGAATCTAAAGTATTTCTTCTCTGTTACTATAAAGATCACATAAAGATCAGAAACAGAAATGTTACTTACAATTGTTCCTCCCTAATAGTGCTGCTTGTGTTCTCGTCTAGGAGTTGTCTATAAATGCTCTTCTCCTTACAATACTGTAATTAGTGTATGTATGCCTCTCGTAATCTTTTCCCTTTTGCTCCATAGTCACAATTATTTTTATAAAGATATTCTCTTATTGGATTCATGTCTTATAGACACAATTCACAGAAATGGTATTACTGGGAATTTCGTTCTTCTGGGAATGTTTTTTCTATGTCGTCATCAGAAAATGCAAGGTGTCCAACATTATGGTCTCCCTTCAGTAGACCAGATAAATCTTCTGTGTTTACTAAGTTCAATATTTTAAACTTGTGCTGTCAAGAGTCACCCTGTGTTAAGACAGATGACCCAGAGAAAAAACCAAGAGTCATACTGGCCCTCACTACTGAAGCGGCTATGGGAAGTGGCCACTTCTTCTTTGGGTGACTCTTAGATTAATGAAGAGCCTCTCCCGTAAGCTTACAGGTGACCCTCTATGAAGGAAGCAAGGAGGACAGGGGACAGATGGAGGTAGACAGCGTGGTCTTATCTATCTTTCCTTCCTGGTTCAGCTTCCATGGAAAGTTTTTTTGAAGGAATTACAAATGTGTGTATCCTAGGGAAAATATCCACAGCATGTTTATAAAAGATCACTCTGGTAAGCTCTTGGCAAGCCTTAAGGATCAGAGCTGTCATCTTTGCCTATCCTTCATAGTCTGGAGAAGATGAATGATGATAAAGTTACTCATCTACAAGAGTTCAGTTTTCTCCATAAACACAGCTGTGTCGTGAGTTAAGCAAACTCAGTATGTGAAAATTCGGAATGACTGAAAAATAAACTAAAGATGATTATTTGCACCATAAGAGAATTCCATGCTTTATAAATGATTCATTATGGAATTATTTTGAAGAGTGAGGTCTTTTAGTGATCCTGAAATGTAATTCTGTTTATAGGCATGTGATTCGCATGCAAGCTTTTTTTTTTTTTTCTGCATGCAAGTTTTTAAAGTCTCATTAATTGCATACAGAAAGGTATAACCACACTGACAGTTCTCTCTTCTCTTTTGTAAAGGATTGTTTATTTTTCCAAAGGCAGATCCGTTTTGGGTTATTCGTGTGTGTGTGTGTGTGTGTGTGTGTGTGTGTGTGTGTGAGTGATTCAAATGTGAACTTAGAATTTAACGTTCCCATTAAGTTTGCTTTTTAGGAAAATAACTTGTATTATTTCAATGCTAATTAAAATAATTTTGCCTAATTACAGAATGTAATACTACAGACATAACATTAGTAAGGGTATGGTTTGTAGTCACATCACTTGTGTTTCCAACAGAGTGCTGCGTCTAGGAGTAATTCACACCCGGGCGTGGGATGGAGACCAGGTGTGAGGAAAGTGGACTGTACTGTCTGAAAGGCTGGAATGATTTCACCACTTTAGAGTAGACACGCAGATTCCATTTCTCACAAGTCAGCTTTGGAGTGTGTGATTACTTGCCAGACTAGTAAGTGAATTTAAACCTGGCAGAAGCTGGGAGATAGAATCAGGTAATGAGCAGCTAAAAGGAATACGGAAACATTCACAGTTGAACTTCACAAGATGGGAGGGAGCGTAGAGAGATACTGTGAACTGCTGCTGGAAGGAAAAGAATAACCATTTACAGCTTCAAAGAGAAAATAAACAAAAATGCAATAGTTAAAAATCACACATGTACTTAAAAATTGGGAGAGAAATGGGGTGTAGCTTTAGGGAACTAAGCCCTTCTCTTCTATAGTGGAGGAGTGGCCAAAATGTGCCCTTGAAACTTTTAAAATCAAGAAAAATGTGTGACGGAATAAGCATCGTATTTAAACTTGGCTGTGAAGCTATCAGAAGAACTAAAACAGAAGTGGCTAAAAGTGGTTTTGTTTGAAGGAGAAATGGACGGAGGAGAAAGTGTGCCGACTGTTGCTTCTCTGCATCAGCCCTTTCCTTCTGGACTTTTTTTTTTTTTTCTTACACTGTGTACCTGTTTTACTTTGATTTTAACACAGATTCTGCATGTATAAACAGAGGCATACAAATCCACTAGAATCTCCAGAATCTTCCATGACTGGCATCATCCTGACCAAAAAATGCAAACTTCTCAGCAAGATCACAAGACTACTCAGCAGATTCACTCATGATGAAAAACAGCTTACCGGTCTGATATGTAACCAGTTTCCAACACCCAGTCTTGCCGAGCAACTTACAGCTTCTCCAGACTGGTCTTTTTCTCCTACCCCTTCAACGTCCCCGTTCTTCTGCTCGCTACTTGCCCACTGGCCCTTCCATCCATTTCCTGTCTTTTCTCTTCTCTGTTCTGTCTCACAGGAACCTCACTCCTGCAAAGCATATTCCCAGACTCCCTACCTGGGCAGTGGGAGCCGGTAATGGGAGCAGGGTATGCAGGAGGGAGCTGCTCTGCTCCTCGAAGGCACATCTGCTTCTCTTTCTCTCTCCAGCCCTGGGAGCCAGAGCGGTTCCCTGGAGGTGCTCATCTCTGAATCGCTTCACCTTTTGCCATTTGTTCTACCATCTCTACCAGGACCTTTGAAGCTCCTTCTGTTTATTAAATTTTCCCCTTCAACTACATTGGAGTGAGTTGCATTTTTCTGACGTGAGCCTGACTTTTGGAGCTGGTTGATGCTTCTTTGTCCACCGAGACGAAGGTCAGGGGTCACCACCTTCAGGAAGCCCTCTCGGTCTGTGTTCACAGCTCTTCTTTGCCTCTCTAATGATCGCTCTCGCTTCCACTTGGCATTGTGGCTGTTTCTCTGGTCTGTTTTATCAGACTTCGAGTTTCTCAGGGGCTTAGACCCTGTCATATATGCCTTCCCTTGGACTGAATACGGACTAGACTCAGTGAGCACCCAGTAAATACTTGTTGAGAGATATTAGAAACATAAAAAAGTTTCTTTTTGGATAGACAGTAGTGTTGGCATCCCAAACACACACATCTAACAGCTCATGGGTGGAGTCCTAAGGTATTTCTTAGAGATGTCCACTGTAATGTTCTCTACACTGCATCTTTTGCCCAAGGCAGGTGACTTTCCAGTGTTTCCCAGCAAAATACCCAGTAAAAAATACACTTTATATAGAGACTCAGTATTGAGTAAAGAGTAAGAATTTTAATTATGCTTTTGTTTTCATGATAGGTTCATACACAACAAGATGGGTACTTACTATCCTATTCTTTTCAACTCACGCTGTTCCATTTCATTAAAAAAAAAAAATTCTCCCCTCTGACCTTCTCCCCTCTCATTCTCAGTCTCTCTCTCTCTAATAAATAAATAAAATCTTTAAAAAAAAAATTCTGGTTGCACCCCACTGAGTTAATTTCATAAAAATCTAAGAGTCACAACGTTTCAGTTGAAATGCTTACCTTGGGAGATAGAGACAGCTTTTTTTACTTAAATAGGAGGTCTTCAAGGATGGATAAGGGTATTTCTCCTGTCCTCTTTTAATATTATTCCCTCATATATATTATAGATGCCCAAAATCCCACTGAGGAATCTGAGTAGCCCTATGTTAAAGATTCAATATCTCCCTCTCCTTCTTTTAATAATAATGATAAAAACAACAATAATCATAATTACAATGCTTCTTGGGAGGTGTAACACTAAACTATTATCAAACACACTCAAATATATATACATGAGTTTCAGATGTTTCTATCAGAGTAAGATTTAATGAACAGAGAAAGTAAAAACGCTGAACACCTGAAGGGAAAGGAAAAAGGCTTCCTAATTTGGATATACATACACACAAAAAAGAAAGATTGCAAAGCACCTGGGTGGCTCAGTTGGCTATGTGTCTGCCTTCGGTGCAGATCATGGTCCCAGGATCCTGGGATCGAGTCCTGCATCGGGCTCCTTGTTCAGAGAAGAGCCTGCTTCTCCCTCTGCTGCTGTTCCCCCTGCTTGTGATCTCTCTCTCTCTCTCTCTGACAAATAAATAAAATCTTTAAAAATAAATAAATAAAATCTTTAAAAAAAAAGTTTAGACCACTTAATAATATTACTCTGAGCGTTTGATTAAAGGATTTATATATGTTAAGCTGCCATCCTGATCAACAGGAACTCATTAACTTCTATTGAGTTACATACTTGTGAAGTTGATTTCTGATTCATTGACTTCTATCTTATACAAAGCTTGAAAATGCTCATAATCTTGGCTTGGATGCTGCATGAAACAGGCTGCAAAAAATCAAAATAATATGGTCTCACTGATGAAATATTTTGGATCAGGCTTACTATTAGAATAGCCTCAGTAGGTTTACAAGCCACTGCTCCATCTCTCTTAGCATACAGATATCGTTTCTCTTATTAGACATTCAGGGCACAGACGCAAAATAATTTTTTCCAAGGTAAGTAACAAAAGACCATCACTGAGCCATCTGTGAAAAATTTCACATCTGAAACGTATAACCCAGGTCAGGAACAAAAAACACATAATAGATGGCTCGGGGTCAAAGTCTGCATCCTGAACAAAGAGGTAGATGTGATCCAAAGCCAGAGAAACATTGCATTCTTTTCTTCCGCGTCAGCTTCTAGAGACCATCAACTCAGGGTTTGATGGGAGTGGAGTGGGAAGATGAGCATTTTTCCCTAGGATCCTTTTTATTAATTTGGCATGGTTTTTAGAAGTGGTCGTGTCTTTACCAGGTTACTGTTTGGTATTGTTAAAAGACTTTTGTATGTGGTCCACAGCAGAGGAAAAAAATAAATTTTATGGACCCCGACCTTCCCCGTCACCAAAAAATGCTGGGAAAGCCAGAGTTTGTTCTAGCCTGCAGGTGCACATTCCTTTTATTAGCTGGGGGGAGTCTATGAACAGGGAATTGAGTAGAGAGTAAGGAATGGTAACAAAAATGACAGAGAAAGAAAGGGTGATAAGCAGATGGAGAGGGAAGTGCACCCAGGAACATATATTTATAACACTAAGATGTCTTTCTTTCTGGAGTTTCCAAATGACCAGAAATACATAGTATTGTATTTCAGACTGGCTCCTATTCCAAACGTGGGTTTCTGGCTGACAATTAGTTCATCCTTAAAGGGACACTGTTATGGGTTGAATTGTGTCCCCTAAAAATTCATACGTTGAGGTCCTAATCCCCAGTACCTCAGAACGTGGCCTTATTTGGAAACAGGGTTATTGCAGTGTAATCGGTTAAGATGAGGTCATGCTGGAGTAGGGTGGGCCCCTACTCCAATATGACTTATGTCTTAGGAGAAGGGGAAATCTAGACAGAGAAACAGGCACATATAGATGGAAAATACTGTGAAGAGAGGCAGGGAGAAGATGGCCATTTACAAGTCAGGGAGACTTTCTAGACCAGATCCTTCTCTCACAGCTTGGCTTTGGACTTGTAGCCTCCAGAACTGAGAAACAGTGCATTTCTGTCGTTTCAGCCACCCAAGTATTTATACCTCGTTATGGCAGCCCTTGAAAACCAGTACAGATACGAAGGCAGATTTCAGTCCACTTGCTAAAACTGAAATGGTCTGTGAAACATTAAGCATTGCTCTAAGATAGGGACAGAACGATGGTTTGCTTAGTCCCTGCCCTCCAAGAGCTCCTGATCACAGCTTGAGTGTTCCAAGTAAGTGGAGCATTTCTTTAAGTATCCTAACTGAGGAGAGAGTAGAGGACAAGTAACACTCTCCCACTTGTAAAGACAAGGAACCGAAGAGGAGAGATTGAGTGACTTCTTAAACTGAACATCACAAGAGTGAACGGAACTTTTCTCACTTAATTTGCCCAGGAACAAATGGTTTCATTTGTCAATTAGGGGTAAGGAGAGTGGGAGTAGGGAGCCTCTTCTTTAACTAGGGGTCATTTGGGGGGTTGGGTATGACATCGAGTGTGAAATGGTAAGGTCCAAACATTTGCTCGTCTCACTCTGCTGTTTCCCTTCTTCACCCTTATTTATCCAGATTTCCTTTTCTTCCCTGGACTGGTAGTATGTTTTGGGGACACTATAAACGGTAGGCTCAACAAAAAATAATAGTAATACTCCTCGGAATAATGGAGAGAGAGGGGATAAGAACGAAACTGAATTATAAAAACATGAAGACTCGATTCAGATGACTATGTAATGTATTTGAAGTATAGACGATCTGTTGTATTGTCTCTTTAGCAGAAATACTGGTTTTAGGCCAGTCAGTTAGTGGGTTATTTGTCATTTTTACTCTCAGGTCTGACAAATAGTTGACGGTATTTGAAAGGACATTGTCTGTGCCAGGCTGTCTATAACTATAAGGCCGTCTGGCATTTTTGTCATGTTTTACAAATATGATTCCCAAGAGGCCACCCACAAGACTCACAATCAAGAGACGTTTTTGCTGCATACTAATTGGCTCTTTCAGGATCTTGAATCAAAAGTTTAGGTTACAGTATCAGTCCCCACAAAATCCTACTTTGCATTATTATCAGCATCTCCTAAGGTAGATTACATTGTGTTAGATTCCAGCATGAGAAAAGCAATTTAATTTGTCTTTCATGTATCCATTCTCCTTTTGCAGACTAGATCAAGTACTTATTTATCCATTAGAGGGCAGTGTTTCACAAATTTTAATTCTGTTGTCACTTGGGAAATTTGAATGGTCAATTCCCTGACAAAATAGTGAAGAGCCTTAGAAAATTCTATTTCAATAACTGTCTAATTTGGAATTTTGAAGATAACACATGTGAAACCTTCATATAGAGTACAAATTCCAAAAGTGTATCGAAAATGCTTATTCATTTATGTGGCACCAGGACATCAGCAATGACAAACGGACAAAATATTTGCAGTTACCAAACTGATGCTGATAAGGTTGTGTAATAAAATGTTAAAGCTTCAGATTATTTATTGGGCTTCAGAAACTCAATCTGATCCGCGCATTTTTTTCATTGGCCCATACAAATAGTCCATTCCCTTGTACTTTCTGTATATTCTGTATACAGAGAGCAACCAATGAGTCTTTGTACTACTATGAAACCAGAGAAACCTAATGCACTAAGAAAGTTCTAGAAAGAAACACATTGGCTGATTCAGTGATTGCCTCTGGGCAGGGAACAGGTTTGAGGAAAGATGGAGGAAGATTTCCACTATTAGCTGATAATTTTTGTATAGTTTGAATTTAATATAAGAAAAGTGCATTACACATTGTGTATGTTTTAATAAAAGGAAGGAAAGGAGCATCTCTGCCATTTAAAAAATGTTATTATTTCAGTTGAAGTTTAGAACTCTCTTTTCATTACGATTGTTATATTTTAGAGGGAAACATTCTGTATATAATCATTGATAAGAGATTAGATGCAAAAACACAGAATAAAGTAAATATTGGCCTTTGGGGTTTTTATACTATTGATGTAGATATTCGAATGATTTTGTAATTTGAAGACAGTCAGTATGCAATGAGAAGAGATTTTCGCCATCCCTTTGCTCTAAACAAAAATATTTTCTAACCTAGAATAAGTAGTTGGAATATAAAATTATTTAGAATTAAGAAAAAAAGAATTCATTAGATAAAAATGAAAATAATAACTTAGATGAACAAACTTGACTTGTTTTCATTCTTGGTACCAGCTCATGTGCACATAGTTACTGAATAGTCATTCTAGGTTGCCTGTCAAAAAGGAATGTCACCAGGAACAATGATTCATTCTTGCAAACTCTAGAATTCCAAGATATGAAGACAAAACACATACCCTGTCTACTCTATCGTTATTCCCCTAACCCCTTCCCAAGTCGTTCCACTTCTTTACTCATGCTCTTGACTTCAGTTTTTGATGAGATTTGAGGAGGTGAACTGACAGGGCTAATAAGCCATCTGATATTTTCTACTTCCCAGATTCCGTTCATGAGCTTTCAAGCTGGGGGACAATTTTCAATGACTCCAAGTAGAGTGGGTATTATGCAGCTGATCCCTTTGGAGCCATCTAGGTTCCTAACTGAGTTATTTGGTCCTCCAGAACCCTACGTCTGTCACAGGGCTGAAGTAACAAGTTTCCAAAATTTAAACTATCCCTGGTCAAAAATGTCAGCTCTTTGCGGCGTCTACAAATAGTAACCTGGATTATTTAAAAGAAATGGATAAATGGAATAGGATTCTTTTCATATTTGCATAGTCATCCAAGAATATTAACTTTACTCTCTTCTCAGATCTCAAATCTATGAGTAATGTCCGCTGTGGTGGGACAGAACTGATGAGTGAAAATAGCCAAAAGGGAAATCTGTGGCCTGGGAAATTCTGTGAGTTTGATGGCTTAATAGCAGTATGAGATAACAAGTCTAGACTATATAAATTGAAATGCCATTATATATGCTTTAGAATAATGGGAAGATCTGGAAAATGCATTTACCTAATTCATTTCAGGCCCATGCAAATACCAGAAAACTGATCTGCAGGATAAATGCAGATTCTAACACTCGTGCATTCTTAGCATCACTCGTGGATATGGGGATCTTCAAAAGTAATCAATTTATCCCTTTGGCTAGATCTTCCTAAGCCCACAAACAATGCTCCTCATGCTCTTCTTAACTGGAATGTGAAGAGTGAAATGAACTGAGTGGAGACCATCTCTGCTATCCATTCTGCTGACCTGAGTTTGGTGTCAAACCTGTGCCAGAGCTGGGTGTGCGTCTTGAGGAAAAGAAAGGGCCTTCCTTCTGCCAGGCCACAAGGTGGGGCAGGAAGAATGCGGTGACATATTACAACTTGGGGAAATGTACAAAAACCCAAGAAATGAGCAAGAAGAGGAAACTGAGGCCATTTCTGGTTGACAGGTCATTGGGCTTCCTCCAATATTCCTGTTCCCACAGATCTTTTTCAAACCACGACCACTTTCAAGTTCTTCTGGTCTTGCCAGCTCTTGCTCAGAGAAAACAGCCTTGCCTGTTGCTTCTCTGGGAACAGAGGTTTCTTTGCTGGCATGAGCTCCCTCAAGCTCTTTCCCTTCCAGCTCCACTTATCCTCGTGCTCACAAAGCCTCACGTCTTTTCTCAAAAAGGAGAACTGCCTCTACCACTTTTTTGCCTGTGAGACTATGATCTGCTCCCCATCCCGTTTCACCCAGTTATCCTTTCAGAACTTGCTCCATCAATTAGTACCTCACTTCCTCTTAACATAAAGCCCTACTCAAACTTTTCGCTTCAAAAAACCCCCCCAAAACTCGGTTTGGTGTCCTAACTGCCTAAAGTGTCATCGAAACATCACTATCTTACTTTTTATGCTGCTTGAGTAAGTAGCCTACAATCCCATTCTCTTAGCTTGACTTTGAATTGATGCCTCCACTAGCTGTAATCTTGATTTTTTCAGTGTACTTACTCCCACAAAGCTTCTAGTATGTAGGTCTAGTGACCTCTACTCAGTCCCCAGCCTACTTGAAGTTTCTGGAGTATCTGACACTGATCCTGCCTAGCATTCTCTCCAAGAACATTTCTGTGACATCCCATCTCTTGCCCCACCTCCTTCTTCTCTGCCTCTTCACTTGGTGGCTCCTCTTTTTATTCCAATATAGCAAATCATTGGTTCTCAAACTTAGTTCATCAGAAGCACGTAGAACTTACATTTGTATATCCCACCCAGAAGTTTCTATGTGATTTAAGTCTCAGATACGGCCTGAGAATATGCATTTCTAACAAACGTTGACTCTGATGTTACTAGTCTGAGGCCCACAGGTCCATTCTTTTATCTGCTTCCTTCCTATTTTATACTCTTGTATTAAGAAAATTAACCTATTCCTAAGCGTCATCTGGAATCTGTCTTCAGACGGCCCCCTCCCATCTCTAGATCAAAGGTCCAGTCATTCCCCTGTTGAACTCCTCATCCAGGCTTACTAACACCTACTAAACATATCACCTTTGCTTGTATATTTTATAGGCTCCTCCAAATCAACACGTCCACTATGGTATATACTATGTTCTCTGCTCCAAATGGACTTCTTGCTTGTGCTCTCTTGCTGACTTATAAGCATCAGCCCACCTGCACACAGTAAGGGGCTTGGAGCCAGCTTTGACTTCCTTTGTTCTCACCACTTAATGCCCCACATATAATGGTTCTCAAAATCCTCTAAATTCTACCTCCATGATATTCTTCTGCTCTTGTTTTCTCTAATTTTTCTTGTCTGCTATCACAAATACGTCCTAATCGAATCCCTTGTTCTCTGTCCCATCATCGGTTCTAAAACTCATCTTTCTAAAATTCACATCTAATCATGTCACTCTACCCTTCTTTAAAAATCAAACTTATAGTGACTCTGGATTATCTACCAGGTTGAGTTATGATGCCTTAACATGATACTCACAATCTACTCCACCTAATTTCATCTTGTGATTCTTCCCTTTGCTTCTAGATTTATGGTTATACCTGAGAACCCACCACAACCAGAATCAACCACATAGGTCCCTCATGTGTATACTCAAGCTGGATCAATCTTTTTGACTTGTTGCCCACATTAACCAATACTTACCTGTAACTCCTGGCAAAATTAGTAGCCCTCTCTTGGGTTCTCCTTCCCTTTTGTTCATATAGCCTATAGAAACTTTCTGCTTGGTATTATGAGCCTTTGTATGTATGTCGGGCTACCTTGCTAGGTTGGAAACTGCTTGATGGCCTGACTGTGCATCAGTTATGTTCATATCCCTGTACCTAACACAGTTCTTAGAAGATGGAAGGCCTTTGATAAACATTTAGTTTGAATTGAAGCCTACAGCCAGACAAACATCACAAAGTCGAGACAGACACCCATGAGTCCTGAATTCCTAGCCATTCTGGCAGGAACTGTAGACTTTCTTTTCTCCTTCCCCAGAACTACCAGAGTTGGAGTAAATGCTCAAGTGTCGTTAACGTGACTTAATTTGGATTGCCTCATGATGAACCCAAAGAACAAGTTCCAAATTAGATTTATATAACATATTCCCTGAAGCTCTAACTCCCCAACTTTCATTTGTCTGTTGATATTGAACACCTGCCTTTAATCTTATGGTAGAGCCAGGATGTATCTCTTACATAGTTCATAATCCTACCATAGAGCCTGTCGTAACTCTTAACTTATCTGGGCCCTGTCTCCTCATTTCTAAAACTGATCCAGCAACCGTGCTTACGCCGTAGTCTCTAACCAGGCCTTTTAAAACAGCTCTTCAGCTTGACTTCCTGCATCATTCTCTCCCTCCCCACTTAAGTAGTTAAATAAGGTAGCTTAAAAATTAAACTACTAAGTACACACTAGGTGCTCAATAAATAGTCACTCTTTTTAATGTTAGTTGTATTCTGAATCTCTTCCATGGACCCCCAGGACAGAACTCCAAAGATCAAATTTTCGAAGGTGTTTGCATATGTTAAG